>OX438830.1:5615900-6851603 GCA_949315975.1 Eudonia truncicolella
TGCAAATTTTATCACAACCATCTTACTGCGAATACTTACTAAATACCTACTATTGTATAAAAAAATAGAAAACACATATTTTTTAACTACATAATCTAAATTAAGAAGAAGCCAAATACACATAACAATGGAAAGGCTCAAATTGAGAACCATTATTAGGATAGCAGCATGCGGGTTAGATATAAGCACTTTTCTCAATTCAGGGTCATCGATAAAACAAATAAAATTTAATAACCCCGACGATCCCATAACGGTTGCGAACGCCCCCCCGCCCGATCCTCTAAATGACAGCACACATTTACAGAATACACTAAACATGCACAGGCCCAAGACACCGTACTCGTAGAACAAGGGTACGAAGAACCGGTTCACACTCGCTCTACACCAGGTACAGACATGTACCTGGGCGGTTCTCTCCTCCTCCACGGCCCGGTCAACCCGAGCCGAGGTCCGTGCCTTTAGAGGCGCCCTCGGGTTGCTCCGCTCCCCGATCCGATCCGAACCCTTCGGAGAATCTAGTAGGGCACGGGGACGCGCACTTGTGCGCGATGCCGTTCCCTCTAGATAACCTCTGAAGGTGATTCGTTTCACACGGCTTGAGGGACACTTTACGTTCCTCGCCGCCCCCAAAAAAACCCGGTGAAGCTGAAAATGCCGCAGCGGCAATCAGCAATCTCTCTCAAAAAAAAAAAAATTAATCAATTAAGATAAAACAAAAATTTGAATATCTTAATCCTCCGTGCTTCGGAAGGCACGATAAGTCTTTGCATTAGAATCAACCATGCCAACATTAGGTCAATATAGTAGGTTACCTAATCACCCCGTACGCTTTTATACCTTAGACCACTGTAGGCTGTTTTTAGGTAGATGATGATCCGCAAACCCTATAGCTGTTCATTTTGACTCCATAGTTAGTGTTTATAGCCGCATCTAATGCAACACTAAGTAAAAAACCATTCTAATTCTGTAGCGGAAAGGTGCACTTTACAGTGTACTCGCTATTATAAAAGATCATAGGCACAGCAAAGCGCGGCTAGAGGATAGTCGTAAATTCTGCTTAGTAAAATGTACTCCTATCAGCGTTGGTCTTTGGAAGGACCTAAGTAAATAATGGCCGCGCCGAAGCTATGTGTCTAGGTTCGTGTAAACAAACTGGGGATCTCGTAAATTAAAGGCTACTAACAAAACAGGAAGAATGGAGTACCTTTTGTGCGTACGATCATTGTCAGGTAATGGATCTTTTTTGTGATCTTGTTTTGTTAAGTGTGTGTTGTTATTTTGCTGGGAGGAAAAAGTGATGTGTTTTTTGGATGGATGGAAAAAATTATATGTCACCTTGCCAGAAGCTACTAATAACCTACTTTCATCCATGCCATGGTTTACTGAAAGAAAACTCTTATAAATAATAATTTATCTTTTGATTGAAAGTATTAAAAGTTGTAGTTTGAGAGTGTTATTTATAATCTGTTCGTAATTTAGAAACAGTCATGTTGACCTCTCCAAGACTAAAAGTTAATGATTGAACATAAAATTATATGCATGGCCATCGGTTGCAACGACCGTTTGGATAGATGGCGCTAGTGCCGCTAAAAAGCACTCAAAAACATTAAAATAGCAGTGACAAAATCCAGCGCTTACGTCAGCCTTCCCGGTAGCATAGCGGTCAGTGCAGCCGCCCGGATTGCGGAAGACCCAGGTTCGATTCCTGGCTGGGTCGGGTGGGCGTTTAATTTTTTTCACTGTATTTGATAAAAGTTTTATGAATATTTAATTTAGCTTCAGTGCAGCAATTAGCACTTGAAAATAAAAAAAATAAATTTTACTATAGCGTTGTGTTATCAAATTTGTGGTAATTCATCTGCAAAGATGAATCTGCATGGCCATCGGTTGCAACGACCGTTTGGATAGATGGCGCTAGTGCCGCTAAAAAGCACTCAAAAACATTAAAATAGCAGTGACAAAATTCAGCGCTTACGTCAGCCTTCCCAGTAGCATAGCGGTCAGTGCAGCCGCCCGGATTGCGGAAGACCAGGTTCGATTCCTGGCTGGGTCGGGTGGGCGTTTAATTTTTTTTTCACTGTATTTTATAAAAGGTTTATGAATATAAAATTATAGTAATTTTATAGTTGTCGCCCGCGACTTCGTTCGCGAAGACTACACTATCCCACAGGAAGCTGTTACCGGGATAAAGAGTAATCATATGTCCTAGTTCGGGTCATGGTCTGTCTATGTGCAAAGTTTCATCCAAATCGATTCAATCGTTCTCGAGTTCTGCGCTTAGCAACATTCATTTTTATTTATATAGATATAATAACTATAAAGTAACATGGCGATTAAAACATAAATAAAATAGAATAACATAATATATACATACATAACATAAAATAAAACCAAATAAAATTGTCAACTACCAGCAAGAAGAAAAGAAAGAAGAAATTCAGTAAATGCAACCATTGACAGCAGAGACAATGGTAATAGTTGTCAGTTATTGTGAAACACTGTCACAACTCTCGGGCTAGAAAAAGCTGAAAACTTCTGAAATCGACATAGGAAAAAACAAGTTCTCAACAAAAAGTGTTTCATTTTAATATGTAGTGTGCACATAAACTTTACAAAACAATAAACACTTTTTATCTGTAAGGGGACATGCGGCAGTTTGTCCGCATGACATGCGGACAAACTGAACTATCACGGGACGATTACGAGACGGGGCCGTGACGATTGACGACGGCGACCATGAATAAAACATGGCGTTCACACTTCACCGCGTCGCCGATTGAATATTGAGTTGCAGCGTAATTATGCGCGCTTTGTGCGTCTGCGGCGCGCATGCTAATGAATAGGCCGAGGGGATTCTTTTAGAGCTTTCAGTGAAGCTCGCATTTTATTTTTAATGGTATTGCCACAATGGGCTAGTGGTTAGGCAACCGATTTACAAACAGATGCGATGCATTCCAAGTCTGCCTGGCTAGCTACTACAGTTTGATCTGACCTTGCCTTAATAACAGTGTCAACAGCACTTTTGTTTACCTGAAATAAGAAGTAGTTATCTAGTTCCTCAGTGGTAATAGATTCGGGGTTAAATGCGTTTTAATTTTTACTTACCATCAAGTAAAGAAAAAGAAAAAGAAAAAATCAAGTAAAAGAAATTGAAGCGCTTTCCAATACTGTGAAAAAAACATTCATCGTCTGAAATTAATCCTACAACTATCAAAATGACCTTTGGAGAGGTTTACTTTTGTTCGAAAACAGCGATTGCAGAAGCAAGTTGTAACAACAATTACTAAGAAATATAGGTCTTAGTAAGACGTACTTATACGTTGTTCACTTCATTTAATTTACAATGTGCCTTAATATTGCTGTAGCGTAAAGCGGATTTAGCCAGCTGAAAGCCAGCTTAAACTTTTGACATTTTCTATAAAAATATTCTCACAATAGAATAAAACAAACAACTAAAAAAGAAAAGAGCTAAGCAATTTTAAAAAAGTGGTTAAGAACAGTTCATTAGCTAAAAGTAATTAGTCTATAATTAGAAAAAAAAAACAAATATCCTTAAAATATCAATTACCTATTATTAACATCTTCTTTTGACAGAAATACAGTTACATACTGAAATTGAACTTAAAGTAGTAAGTAAATGTCTAACGAAAGAACCTCGACATAAAGTGGGGTATGTATACATTTGGCTTATCATTAAAATATTGAAGACGGGACCAAACGTTAATCTGTGGCTCCCGGAACACGGATTCAGGTCGCCGTCTGATGAATAATGTATGTCGGATAAAATGTCGTATATGTGGCGAAATCGACATGGCGCGAGAACATCTGTGCGACGACCGAACCAAGGGATTCGGACCATTTCTATTTCAAAAAATTACATTGGGTGTTGGCCACCCAATATACCTAATATACACACCGATTTAATTTCTCTCCTTTCTCTCTCTTCATATACATTAGTCGTTTCGGGTATTTCAAAGATACAAAATTACCTGCCTCTATGGTCTAGTGGTTGAGACCATCGGTCTCAGACCCTGGGGTCCCGTTTGATTCCCAGCTTAACGAACATGTTTGTACTCGGTTTGGTTGTTGGTAGATCTTGTCCTAAGTTCACCTGGCTAGCTATCATTATCATTTTATTTAATACTAGCTGACCCAGCGGACTTCGTACGACTTTGACAGTTTCCATGACACAACAAAACAAACAAATCGTGGAACACTTTGTATTGGAAAGTAAAATTGTAAAAAAAAATGTTTGGGGTGGACCACCCTGATCACTTAGGGGTATGTAAAATAGATTACGACCGACTCTCAGACCTATCGAATATACATATAAAATTTCATAAAAATCGAGCGAACCGTTTCGGAGGAGTATAGCAACTAACATCGTGACACGAGACTTTTATAATAGAGATATAAGATAAGATAGATACCATAGGTACCATACCAGATAGGTATCATTGTTGTGTTCCGACAGTTAAAGATAAGATAGCCAGTCCCTCAATAGTTTACGTTTATGGGTGTAGTGCGCTTCTCCTTCGACCTTTTCATCACTTAACATCAGGTGAGATGTAAGCCAAGTGCTTACCTGTAACAATGCCAAAAATAGTATATTTAAATGTTATGTCCTCATTTAAAACAAATGCTGTTGACGAGTTTCGTAATTGACATTTACTCTATGTAGACCAACGGCAGACGCACAGACACAAAGCACACCATATGTTAATATTTAACGATCTTCTTTGAGATAAATTGAGTATTTGAAAGTTCCCAATTTTATAACTATTGTTTCTTTATATTGCTTCCAAATCTTGATAATATGTGACTCAAACCTAAGCATAGTAAGTAATACTAAGCATACTAATTCCTATGCCAATGGTTATTGAGAAAGCTTTCTTTTCAACCTTCATTCAATTCAATTCTCGTGTTATTCTACAAAATATATATTTTCTATTTTCTCAAGATAGAATTCTCTCGTATCTTAAATTGCAGTCCGTCCGACTTCAAATAATACCCCACTTACTGACGGAATAGCAGGTGCTATAATAATAATAATACAAAGTTTACACCTGAGCTTATCCTAACATTCTCACGAACCCAATAAGAGATTCAGCCACTGACGATTTTCTTTTATTTTCTGAATGTTTTTCAACACAAAACGGCATTGTATAGGGAATTTAGCGCCTTAACCTATTTTATATTTCTTATGTAACGCCTCGGTGGCTGAGTGGCAGAGCGCTCGGCCCGAAACCCGAAGTTCCCGGGTTCAATTCCCAGGTCGGGCAAAATGTATTTCGAACTTTTCGATGCATAGCCCGAGTTTGTGATTACCAACCAGTATTTGGCAAGCGTGGTGATTAAGCCACTATCCATTAATTGTAGCGATGACTTGATTTCAATTAGGGAGTCCTTTGCCCAGCAGTGGGACAGATATGGCCTGTTTACTTTAATTTATGTTCTAAAAGTTACGTTAGTCTATATCTAAATCGGATTTAGTCGCTATATAAATAAATTTTATTTATTCAGTTAAGTAACACCCATACAAATTTACCATAAAAAAGTTACACACTAACAAGCTATATATATAGCTATAAATGTTGGATGTTTGGTATTGTACTTGTTCATGGGTAGCGCTTCTGAGACCATGAGTTCATTCAGAAGCACGCACCATGCTTTTGAATGACTCGCGTGATATCAAAAGTCAATGAGTGTCATCTCATGATAACATTCGCACGAATAGCTTAAATTCCGAGAAAAGCGTGCATTATCGTCACTTACAATACAGTTAATCACTTTCCTATAGTTTTATATAAATTTTCCGAATGATATCCTTTTTCATGTATATGTACTTTCCAGTATTAAAATAAAGTTCACACATACACCCTACATATTAGACAATTAGGGCTGATTTTTCAATCGTCTGTTAAAGTTTATCCATTTAATAATTTGACAAAATGACAGATTCTCTTTAGAAAATATGTCACAATGACAATCTTATTCTTTGGATAAGACTTATCTGATGATTGAAAAATCTGGCCTTAGAATATTAAATCTAATTTTATAACTGAAATAAAAATCGTAACGTATTATGTTTTATAAATCTTTGCAAATAAGAAAATACAGGGACACACTTATATGGACACTAAAGTAGGCGACATAAAGTAGAAAATACCTCAAGTATAACGCGATATATAAGTGTATAGATCGAATACCGACAAAAAGGTTGGCATAGCCTTCGGGCTAGGACCACTAATGGATGAATCCTGTGGAGGCTTCTATGCATTATGTAGTGGCCCTGTATGGCACAATATTAGCAACGATTTTATTTTTTACTTGAAAGGGAGAAAAAAGTTTACTTCAGAAAATCAAAACATAACAAAAACATACAAGCAAGAAGATGACAAAATAAAAATCCAGCGACGCAAAAGATGAGACAACGTTGTTAAAAGTAATGTATGCGCTTGCGCTCCTCTATCGCAATAGCATACGCGTTTAAACTGCGATTTTGCAAGTTAAGTATCTTTCGCTATGCTGGGTCACTGGATTGGTTACCTATGATAGCTGTTTGGACCGGGTTTCGCAACTTTGAGTTTGTATTTTTAGTGTTTTTATATAACCCATTTTTTGTACCAGTGCCTTATCTTCACGATTAATAACAAAGCAATTTAATATGTCACTTGCTAAGTTCATTAAAATTGTATAGATTTTCACCTCTGTTTGCCATTTTTTCTTTACCTGTCGTCTTAAGAGAACTTCCCTCTTCATTTTCGTTCGTGGTTTAATAACATTATTGGGCTTCCGAAAGAACTTAAATGAATAAGATATCATCCGTGTTGTTTTTATTAAAGTTTCCCTTTTGATCTTGTATTAAATTTCATATTTAGATAAGAAAAGAGTCTTATATTGAACAGGAATATTTTCCTGTCTCGGCGGCGTCTCGAAATTTACAGAATTTCGGATTATGATGAAAGGGCTTTATTATTAACAAATAATTTCGCAAATTCATTGTTTAGATTAGGTACTATTAAAGTCAAGTTGTTCATATTTCCACATTTATTATTTGTGAAAATCAAACGCTGAGATGTTGTGTAGTTTTTTTATCGTACGTCAAAGTCAAAGGTATTTATTGCAATTCATGTGGTAAAAAAAGGGGTAGGGTACATTTAATATTTCACACTTACCAAAACATTAGTAAGTTAAATAACTCCAAAATTTCTAAGATTCCAATTTATTGTCGATAGACTATCCAGATCTACGATTTAAACTATTTGTTTGGCTTTGAGAGAATATATTTAATCATTTTTATTTTATATTTTTTTTATTATAACATAAAAATGGCGGATACATAAAGCAATATCTCAGATATTTCTGATGTCCGTGGCCAGCGGTGACCGCTCACCAACAGACTCCTCCGATCGTTTGTCGACAAATTTTATAAAAAAAGACCACCCAATCGATGCTTAATTGTCGGATATACATAACATACATATTTATAAAAAAACACACACGAATTGACTACCTCTGTCTATTTATGATCTCTTGTTCGACTTTATACATCACATCGTTTGGTGGTTGTGTGTCGCCAGCGACGTTGTTTGTGTTAATATTTGGCCGCGTTATTTGTATTCAAGCGCGTGTCGAAACTTTCGAAATAATGTTAGTTCACTCGCTACTTTTGTTTGGTGATATCAAATATCAATATACAACATGTAACATAGAGGTGTGGTCAAAATTAAAATATCCAAAGTGTATCCGATCTAGATCTTGTATGCAGAGTTACTTAGACATAATTATTAACTTTAATTTGTCTTGCAATTGTAAATTTAATGTGTATATCAATGAAGTCATGCGCGTCAGGCGCACATAAGCAAGCAGCACTGATCTTACCTAAATGTAAGTATTTACTTACTTGTGTAAGCTTATGTAACTTATCTAAACTACTAGGGCTGTGACTTGTTTAATTTGGTGTGACGTAACAATAGAAACAGTTAATTAAAAATTGCATATCAAATTAAAGTTTATAATTATATTTTAGTAATTCTGCATGTAAGATTTAGATCGGATACACTTTGGATCTTTTTCATTTTTTTCACACCTATCTGTGTACACGTTGTACAGTATAGAATTTTATTTACTGGTTATATGTACATACATTTTGTACTTCACTTGTTAGTTCGTAGAAAACCTTTAAAGGGCAAACGATTAGATTAGACAGTTCCTGGTTGTACGAAAAACAATATGTATACAAAAACGCAAATGTTGAAAAAATTTCCACAAGCAGGATTTGAACCTGCACCCTTCTGACATACCGGGTCAGGTGCTCTACCAATTGAGCTATCGTGGTTCTAACCAGCCCGCCGAAATTATTCAACACTATTTACTTTTTACTTTGAAAGCCAAAGGCATCCATTCAATGTCAACAACTACCGTTACTACCGTACTACCGTACCGTACAACAATTGTGTTTTAGTAATTTGTTTCGCAACAAGATTTGCGTTAAAATTATATAAACAAAACAAAAACATTTTACAATCTTGAAAAAATACAAATGAATAGTGCTCGTTTGGCTTACAGAGTAAGAGTAAATAGTGTTGATTAATTTCGGCGAGTCGGAATGAGCCACGAAAGCATATTCGGTAGTGCACCTGACCCGGCATGTTATGGGGTGCGAGTTCGAATCCCGCTCGTGGATTTATACACTTTGTTGCACTTAGTTGCAGCTAAAACGATATCTCGCCATCTTCCCATGTGCTATTGTTCACCAATGGGGAAATCGCATATGGTTACCAGCACGCCAGGATAGACCGTTGATTATGTGGCGACTCCACATCTTCCAAGCAACTTCGTCAAACCTTAGTGTACAAAAAATTTTGGCTCCTTTAATACTCAACATCTAAATAAATAAATAAATATTAGACAACATCACATATATTGTCCTGATCCCAAGGTAAGTAGCTAAAGCACTCGTTTTATGGAAATCAGAAACAATGACGGTACCACAACCACCCAGACTAGACACAATGTCAAAAAGTTCGATTTCGACATTGTCAAATCTATCCTTTTAGTCCATGCAGTAAATAAGAAGGGAAGAAAATTAGTCATTTTAACATTAGCTTGTTTTGAGAAGAATATATCTGAGTCAGAATAATATTTGATACCGAAATAAAAATAATATAACAGTATTGACGTCGTATAGGAAACGTCTGCTTCCGTCGCAGAGCTCACAGAGCGACTCGACAGCCTTCCAACGATGACAAGCTATCTGTTTCAATATCCGTGAGGCAGCGAGATCCGAAATATTGGCAATCTCACTCAATGTTTGTTGGATAACTTACATTCTGTTAGACGTTTCAAATTAAAGAAATAAATTATTAAAAGAATATTAAAAAAACTGTTATTTTGATTAAACAGTAAAGTATGAAATGTTTTTAATTTGTTTATATAATTTTAACGCAAATTTTGTTGCGAAACAAATTACAAAAACACAATGTTGAAAAAATTTCCACAAGCAGGATTTGAACCTGCACCCTTCTGACATACCGGGTCAGGTGCTCTTTCAATTGAGCTATCGTGGTACCACGATAGATCCTGCTCGTGGAAAAAAATTTTTCAACATTGTGTTTTTTTTTAGTAAAGTATAAATTTGCCGATTTTGCGAATTCGTTTTTTTTTAATTTATCATATTTATTTAATCAAAATAATTACCATTATTATCGATACATTGCTGCCATCTAATAGGAAGGCCATTTATGCCTTTGCGATAGAACTCGTGATCTAGATTCGACAAACTGTGTGAAAGCATTTTGTACTGCCTCCTGAGAAGAATACTTTTTATCACGTAGAAAATTGTCCAAATCACGAAAAAAATGGTATTCCGTTGGAGCAAGGTCTGGCGAATACGGAGGGTGACGAATAGTTTCTAATTGCAATTCCTGTAGAGTTAAAACGGTTTCTCATGCTGTATGAGGATGTCTCGCGTTATCATGGAGCAATAATGGTGAAGATCGATTCATGAGTCGGGGCTGTTTCACTGCTAGTTTTGCTATAATTGTTTGAAGTTCGGCACAGTAGACATCTGCCGGTATTGCTTGACCAGATCGGAGAAAGCTATAGTGAATAACACCATGCTGAGACCACCAAACAGTTACCATTACCTTTTTATTGGTAAGCTTTGCTTTAGGACACTGTTGCGACATTTGACCTGGGGTCAGCCATTGCATTTTTCGCTTACGGTTATCGTAAAGAATCCACTTTTCATCACATGTCACAATTTGATCCAATATTCCTTCATTTCTGTATCGATTCAACAAGGCAACACAAGTTTCAACACGCGTTTCTTTCTGCAGATCAGTCAAATCATGAGGCACCCATTTCTCATATTTTATTTTATTTTATTGATTTGACGCAAATGAGTCAATATTGTTGGTAAGGTAACGTTAAACCATGCCGCTAATTCCTGGGTAGTTTGGCTCGGATCGGCTTCCACCATCTCTTTCAATTCATTGTTATTCACCTGTGTGGGCGGTCTTCCACGTGGTTCGTTCTTCAAATCAAAGTTTCCATCACGAAAGCGTTTAAACCAAAATTGCACGGTGCGTTCATTAGCAGTCCCCTCTCCAAACGCCACATTGATATTGCGAGCTGTTTCTGCCGCGTTAGTTCCGCGTCGGAACTCGTATTCAAAAATAACTCTAATTTTCAAAGTATCCATCTTTCTTGTCTAAGCTGAATAAAAAAAACAACTGAAAGTCGATAATCGAATGTTGCACATTTTTTAAAAGAAGAACTTCATAGGTACCATGTGAAAAAAGTTTCACTCAAAAATCTCAAACCATGAAGGTTCTATGTCAATTCAAAGTACCTAATACAATAAAACGGCAATTTCATACTTTAACCCCTATTATTTATTAGCTGACCTAGCAGACTTTTAGCGGACGCTTTGACAGTTTCTATGTCAACAATACAATCAAATCGTTTCTATGACAACAAAACAAACAAATCGTGGAGCAGTTTTTTATTGGAAAATTAAATTGTAAAAATTAATTCTGGGGTGGACCACCTTTATAAAAAATAGATAACGACCGATTCTCAGACCTACCGACCGAATATACATATAAAATTTTATAAAAATCAAACACATTGTGACACGAGGTTTTTTTAAAAGACTAGCCTGGCCCAGCGGACTTCGTATCGCTTTGACAGTTTCTATGTCAACAATACAATCATTTGATAGAAACGATTTCGTTTCTATGACAACAAATCAAACAAATCGTGTGTTTCACAGCTAAGAACGTTTCGGAGGAGTATGTAAGTAAGGAGTATCTAATATCATTGGATACTCCTATAAGTTTACAAAGCACCGAGTAAACCCGAACAAGCAAGGAATAATGTTGATAATGTATTGCTACTTATGGCTAAAGTTATAAATGGACGTTTTAAAATACCGGAATTTGAAACAAAGCTCTTTCAATGTCTAACTTTCACGAAACTTACCTAACTTTCAGCATCTGGTGCCTATTTCTATTTTCAGTTACGACATAAATAATACATTGTGGGTGCAAGGTGACAGTAACAAAATTACCTTTGCATCGTTGTGGCTAAGATCAAAGTATTTTTATATTTACATGCTTTTTAGGTAAAGTTAAGTAGTTATTTTATATATTTGCAAACATTTGTGGTTGTTTCGTTACGTTCTGTATAAAGGCAATATTTATATACCTACAAGATATCAATAGTCCTTCTGTCTAGGTCTGCCATTATTTCACATTAATATTAATATTAATATTCGACATAACACAAGTTTTTTAAAATAAAACAAAACCAGGACGCAGCGAATCCTGTTCTTGCGCGTGTTGAGGAGTGGGGATCGGAAAACAAATTGAGATTCGCACCTCACAAGACCAACTGCTTGCATATCACCAACAAGCTGAAGAACGACACCCCACGCCTCAACATGGGCGGAGTAGAAATCGCAAACAGGCCTGAAATCAAACTACTGGGTCTCACAATTGACGCGAAGCTAACCTTCAACCACCACGTAGCCAACGTATGCCGAAAAGCTGCAGGTATTTATAAACACCTCTCTCGCGCAGCAAAGGTGAATTGGGGACTAAACCCGGAGGTCGCTAGATCCATCGACATGGCTGCAGTGGAACCAGTTGTAACGTACGCCGCTGCGGCATGGTCAACAGCGGCGGACAAGTTAATGACGCGAAAGCAGCTGGATGCGTTACAACGAGGTTTTGCACAGAAAATGTGCAGGGCGTACAAAACAACATCTCTCAACTCTGTCCTGGTTCTGACGGGTACGCTCTCCCTGGACCTCCGGATTAAAGAGGCAGTCGCCCTTTATGAGGCCAGGAAAGGGGTGCCCCGGCCTGATCTACGGGGCAGACTCATAGAAACGCCATACCCTGCACTTACACTACCACACCCGGCTGAACATTCAACGATCGAGCTCACGCCTATTACGCAGGGCATACAGTTACACACTCATACGCATGGTATTCGCATATACACAGACGGCAGCAAGATTGCAAGATTGGCGGCAAGGTTAGTGCGGCGCTATTCCTGTGGGATAGCACCGACGAAACTAAAGCCGTAAAGCTTGCACTGCCATCCTACGCCACCGTATATCAGGCTGAGCTCCTCGCCTTACACAAAGCCTCGGAAGTGCTGTTAACTAGGAAGGAGAGTATTTTTGGCATTTATAGCGACTCCATGGCAGCTCTCCAGACAGTCACAAACGTGACATCCCTCCACCGGTTGGACGGTTGGAGGGAATTGAGAGAGCCGACCAACTTGCCAAGGAAGCCGCTATAAAGTCCAAGAAGAAACCGGACTATGACATGTGCCCAATTTCATTTGTCAAGAGATGCATTAGAAATGAATCTCTTGACAAATAGAACGAAAGGTACGCGTCCAGCAGCACCACCGAGGTTACAAAATTATTCTTCCCAAACGCCACAACAGCTTACTACACCACCCGGAAGCTGATACATACACACCTCACCACACAGGCTCTCACAGGTTACGGCGGGTTCTCCGCATACTTGAACCGGTTCAAGAGTAAGGATAGCCCGTCGTGTATCTGTGATCCTGATACACATGAAACCCTCCCACACATCCTCTCCGAGTGCCCTCTACACGCTCTGGAGAGGCTCAACATTGAAATACAAACAGGCATGGCTGTAAAGCTCAGTAACTTTGCGGACCTCATCGCTGGCGAGCACCGCAAATTGTTTATAAAATATTCTGAAAAACTTGTTAGTATTGTTACTGTGGCGGCGTCACCTACCGCATACGCCGCACATTAATCGACACGAAGCAAACACCTTCTTAACCGTGTCAACAGATGGCGCCACAAACGCATACCAACGACGTCGCCATACTACGACGATAAATAGGATGGGAAGCCTGCATCGCGATAGCGAAGTTTCACCATCTCCTTCGCTATATATAGCACCTCCAACTAACATCCATAGGACCGATCCGATCCGAACCCTTCGGAGAATCTAGTAGGGCACGGGGACGCGCACTAGTGCGCGATGCCGTTCCCTCTAGATAACCTCTGAAGGTGATTCGTTTCACACGGCTTGAGGGACCCTTTACGTTCCTCGCCGCCCCCAAAAAAGCCCGGTGAAGCTGAAAATGCCGCAGCGGCAATCAGCAATCTCTCTCAAAAAAAAAAAAACCATAGGACCTCGGTCCCCGAGCTATACCACCCAGCTCGGAGGAAGATCTGCCCTCCATCTTTCCCCAGTGTGGCATAATCCCTACCATTGGCTTCCTACATTATATTAAGAAATAAAAAGTAGTAATTAACTGAAATAGTTTTATAAACTGGAATAACATACATACTTGTAAGTATAAATAGTAAGTAGATAAGTAATTTTAAGTTGTTGTAAACAAAGTGTAATAAACAAAGATAAAAAATTAAGAAATGTGAAAAACGAAGCTGCCCCTAAAAATGGGAAATTTAAAGCAGAATAGGATATATAATATGTAAAAACCTTCGTGAAATAAGCTGTTCCATTTAAAAAAATATTAAAATCCTGTGTTGAAAAACTTATTACCCCAAGAATATATATCGAAATAAATAAGAGTAGTTAGTAAAATAGATAGTAAAGTAAAAAGTAAAATAAAAGCAGGACAGCCACTGCTTAGAATTAAAAGTCATGGATGAATGAGTAGGATGTAGAATAAAAGTGGGAGAGGAATAAAAGCGAGAACTGGTATGAATGAAAAACTTGCAAAAGTAGGCTCCGATCATGTTAATCCACTACGGATTTAAAAAAAACGGTTACCCATCGGCCGGGCGGGTCGAAACCAAAGTAATTCGAGTGAATCTTGTCATTGAGCTTAATCGGGTATTGGACCTCATATCTAATTGGGGCTAATCTGGTTGAGTTCAATGCCAAGAAAACACAGGCATGCGCGGTCACGGCAAAACAGTCGCCATTCCTACCCCTTCCCTCTCTTCAAGGCACATCACTCGGCCTGCAGAGCAGTATTAACATGCTCGGTATGGAGATTCGTTACGATCTGAACCAGAGGGACTATATCGAAGCCGTGATAAAAACAGCGTCACGTAAACTCGGTGTCCTGAACAGGGTGCGGCGATTCTTCACGCCGGATCAGTTGTGCTTTTTGTACAAGATACAGGTGCAATATTGCGTGGAGTATTGCTCGCACCTTTGGGACGGTTCCGCAAAGTATCTTCTCGATGCCTTGGACAGATTGCAGCGGCGCGTTATACGCATTATCGGCAATGCAGAGGATTATCACTAATGCCGGATTCCGGAGAGATATAACGTCACTCAGCGTCTTCTACCGTTTATACCATGGCAAGTGCTCTGAAGAGCTCTTTGATTTTATCCCACCTTCTCCCTTCCTCCATAGGAGTACGCGTGCTGCTCTCCGGAGTCATCCCTGTACTGTCTCGAACATTCCATCGCGCACAAAGAAATTTGGTGACTCGTTTCTTTGTCGCACTTCCAAAAGATGGAAAAGTCTACCAGCACACGTTTTCCCTCCTTCCTATGACATTGGGTCCTTCAAACGAGGCGTGAAGAGGCAGCTTGTGGGCCGGCACGGTGAGGGTGACTGATGCTGCGTTGTTTTCACGCTGCACCAGTTGTCCTTGCGTCTGGACTCCATTTCCACTTAACATCAGGTGGAGTGGAGTCATTTGTCGAGCTACGTATAAAAAAGGCCACTAAGCGGCTTTCGGCCAAGCCATGTGTTAAGTTTAGTTGTAACTTGTCGTGTGCGGTCATTGTGTTTTATTGTTATGTTATTTTGTGATTATGTTACTTTTTTTTTACTCTTTTTATTGTTTTACAGTTTTATTCAATGTCGTCTTGACCTCTAGGTCCCGCGAGAATACCAGCGTTGCAGCGACTAATGTCGCTGTAGTCTGTGCTGAGGCTGGGGCCTAGTTGGCCACACTATTTATTTGACTGTAATAGGTATTAAGTTTATAATGTGAATTGTGTGTAATTAGAAGTACACGTGCTGCTCTCCGGTGTCATCGCTTCACTGTCTCACATATCCCATCGCGCACAAAGAAATTTGGTGACTCGTTTCTTTGTCGCACCTCCAAAAGATGGAATAGTCTACCAACACATGTTTTCCCTCTTTCCTATGATATGGGGTCCTTCAAACGAGGCGTGAAGAAGCACCTTGTGGGCCGGCATAGGGAAGTTGACTGATGCTGCGTTGTTTTCACGCTGCACCAGTTGTCTTCGCGTCTGGACTCCATTTCCACTTAACATCAAGTGGTGTGGAGTCATTTGCCGTGCTAAGTATAAAAAAAAAAACTTTTTGTCTTTCATGTTATTTATTCTTTCATGTCTGTGTGGTCAAATGTTTTTTCTTTCTTTCTTTATACAACCGTGATCATAGTGCATGCAACTGCAACTGTGCCGAATATAAGATACTATATATATGTAACTTCAAGCCAATCAATCAATCCATGATTACTTACCTACCTTCAAAGTTATTGTTAAAGTTATAAAGGTATATTAATTCATCATTCATCATTCATCATTTGCATAAAATTTATTTCTCATAAAACTTTTAGCGATCACGTTATCTGTAACGTCTCGGTCTAAACTAGAATGACTGTACATCATCCATCGTCATAACATAGACAGTAAACGCGTAACTTTAACCTTACACCATAATTTTAACCATATTATTTTAACATACCTAGATACAACCGACCTCAAAACCAATGACAAAACTAGACAATCATAATCATAGTCTTTATTGCTTCTTATTCTACATAAAAAGTTTTAGTCTAGTTTAGTCGGAACACGAGCCCAACACTGTTCGTTAAAAGATGACCACAATACCGTTCGTTAAAAGGTATGGGTAACTAATGAGTGTTCCACAGTGCGCTAATGGCCGTCGAGTATATAGTTTTAACCGCCATTAAGTCAATACTAACAGTCACAATGAAACAGTGTCCAATTAACGAACCCCGTCATATACAAGGTATTAAAATACTCGACAACTTCGCTTGCAGCCTGTATCACTACATTTCAATATGAAAACAATAAACTATAACAACAACAGCAACAGCGGCAGCTGCAAGCTCTTATCGCTTCTATTCAAATAGTTAAACGACCTATATTGCGGTGTACATGGAACAGAACACGCTGATCTATGCGACTATTACCCAATGTAATTCCCAGTTAACGACCCTCAATCTTTGTACTATAACAATAAAGTGTATATTGCTTTGCACAGCTTACGGCGAAATCTGATTGCACAGACGACATAAGCATAAATTGCACCAGATGTTGTTTCGCCCTCAACTCAGCGTGGAAGCAAATAGTGATTTCCATCGTCATCGGTAATGATTGTTGGTAGGTACTTATTTTCCATTTAATTTGGTGTTCTGTTTAATTGATATAGATTAGTCATTACATTTACTGAGAGAGGAAATTTCGATCATGATAATCTTATCTATCTCCGTCACTTGCATAGAATTCATCATCATCTTTATCATCACCCTACAAACGTCTTTTAAACTCGAGCATTCCTACACATAAACAAAAGCATATAGGGAGATCGGGCCATAACCCACTACGCTACTACCTACGTAGTAGGTTTTAACGACTAGCATGTTAAGAAACCAACGATTAAATACGTCCAAAGCACAGAGGAATTCGAGATATTTTTCAATTTGGGCACCCAACTGATGACCCTGCACTGCGAAAGTTGCTTAACTTATCATCAGCTCATATTTATGTATCCAGTGATAGGGCACGAGCTTAAACTTCCCTATGGATGTATAGGGAGAAAAGGCCATAAACCACCACACGAACCAACTACTGCTAATCCAACCGGGACCAACGGTTTAACGTGCCTTGCGAAGCACGAAAGAGCTAAAAGTGATAAATGTTTGGTCACCCATCTGACGGACGCAGCACTACAAAAGTTGCTGACACGCACGTTCGCAACCCGAACACGCGTAAACGAGCTCTTAATTAAAAACCGTTCAATTAATATCCCGTATTGTCAGCCGTATACCTGTCTACCGGCTCAATCAAATAAGAAAAATAATTTCACTCCCCATTTTGTTTTTTCTTTTTTGTTTGAACGGGAATTTACATTACGCGCATCCGTATGCCCGGGGTGGTTTATCCACTGGTTTCGGTGCCCGTCCTATATTCCCAGCGCTTAGAGGGAGGGAGACGCCTACTTGAAACCTTTGCACGATTCATCATACCGTGTTCAGAGGGACAGCTCAAGAACGTGTAGAAACTTTGAGATCATCAATTGTTGCTGACCTCTTGTCTATTTGTATATTTAGGTAGCTTAACAAACTATTACATGAGGCAATGCATACAAAGATACCTATAGTACAATAAATTAAAAAAATATATATTTATAGTCTTAGTCAATCATAGACTTCGATCGCTGAAAGTAAAAATATCCTTTTAGGAAGAAACCTAGGTCCAAAACTTTATAATAAAATCGCATAGTCGATTAAGGTTTTGTAGTTAGATGCGAGCATGTTGTTGCATGATGTACGCTCCGATCAGGGTGTTCAGTGCAAGTTTCATTCGCCATTCGATCACGTTAACGAAAACGAGAATTTGTATGGCAACATTTTTTAACTCTCTCTCGTATGTCGCCAGGCTGTTTCAATGCCATACTAATTTTCGCTTTTGTAAACGTAATCGAATGAATACGGATAGTAAAAAAAACTCATACTAGGCTGATTCTGGGTAGAACTATCATAAGGATTTGCCCTCTATTATAGTTGAAATCGTCAAGAAAAAAATTCGAATCGCGTCCAAACTTCCATAGAAAGTATTCCGTAATAAGTGCCACCTGTCTCCATCGCGCATGATTTATGAACTAGCTGCAAAATTAAACAGGCCGCTATTAAAATACCTTCGCAACTGTTATAATGCTAGGCTGATTGATGGCGGAGTGTGCCGTGAGTTGCGCAATTTTTTACGGCGCTTTTTATTTATGAGACAGTAATATCTTGTGAGTGGTACATATTGTAAATATGGATTGCAAACAAAAGACGATTCGGTATGATTTTAACGACTGGAAAAAGAACCCGCACTTTCTGACATACCGAGTCGTGCTGTACCAATTAGGCTACCTCAGCTCTATCGAACCCGTGTATTTTTATTAACACCGTCTACTCTTATATACGTGAGGAGCCTTATCAATATCACCATCTACGTCTTCATCACCCGATCTTTTACAGTAATATACCATATATTATGCGTATAGTAATATTGCTTATTATGTTACCTTTAAAGATTAATATCTTTAAAAAGAATTTTTTTGCTACCCATTTTTAGTCCATCACTGGACGTCCATAACTGGGTATTGTCCATTAATGAGTGTCCATATTTAAATTTAGTCTGTCCATCACTAGTGATTAGGATTAACTTTAGGTTTCTAAGTTTCTTATCAAAACTTGTAACCTTTTATTAATTTCATTATTAAAAAACTATTTCCAAGATACTATTCTATTATTTTTTAACAGTACCAATTAATTAACTTTACAAAAATTATGTGTATAGTTATAAAATCTTTAAACGGTTTCTTAAACAGTCCATCACTGGTGCCATTACAGTATAACTTTTAACTGCATTTTGAAATCAAAAAAAGGTTGCAAAAACAGAAATGTTGAAAAAATAAATGCCGCCTTCTGCGTGATGATGTATGTGCGTGGATGAATGTTTAGTGTTTTTAAACTGTTATGTAAGGTACGAGGTATGGCTCCAGTTGTTGAGACTATTATAGGTACTATAGTGATAGTATCGACTCGCAACTGCGTTTTTAGTTCTGTCGCTAAGTCAGTGTAGTTATTTTTCTGTGTGCGTTGTGTGTAGGTTGTGAGTGTTTGGGACGGTAATGTCTAATAAGAACACTGTTTTGATAATTTTGTCATGTAAAGTGATGTCTGGTCTATTGTAGTGAATGGTACGATCTGTTATTATGGTTCTATCCCATTATATCTTGTATTCTTTAGAGTCTAAAATTGTCTGTGGAGTGTATTTTTAATAAGAAGTTATCTGTTCAATAAATTTTAATTTATGTGCTAGGTCTTGATGTATATTTGTGGCAACCTGATCGTGTCTGTGTTTATAGTCTGTGTAAACGATTGCCTAACAAGTATTATTTTATTAAGTAAAAAAAAAAAGTGAATAGTGTTGAATAATTTCGGCGGGCTGGTTAGAACCACGATAGCTCAATTGGGAGAGCACCTGACCCGGTATGTCAGAAGGGTGTAAGTTCAAATCCTGCTCGTGGATTTTTTTTTCAACAGTTGTGTTAAAATTATATTATTATAAACAAAACAAAAACATTTAAAAAAAGCGAAAACTAAAAAAAAAGTTTTAATGAAGTGCATGTTTTTTTTTATAAATCCTTTATTTTAAGTATTTATATAATATATAAAATACAGTGAAAAAATTAAACGCCCACCCGACCCAGCCAGGAATCGAACCTATATTATTTTGATCAAAGTAGTTCTCTCTTAATAATAGAGAGAACGTTTGCAAACTAATTTACTTAACAAATCCCTTCAACGGATATTAACTGCTAGAGTTATATTAATTTACTTAGGTACATATTACTATGCCTTATCTTACAAGGCATATTAACCCCTGACAACTTATGTAGCTAAAACACGAAAGCAGATATATATTTTATAAAAAATAAGTTCTTTCTTAGGTTATCGAAAACCAATTTACCGGAGTGCACACCCTTCATAATTCTCGACTCAACCATGTATTCAAATCCCTTGATGAAGATCTCCTGATCCCGATAGAATGGTTTTTATTTTTCCATTTGCCTTCCAATTTAGCTTGAAACTCCAGTGAGAGTTCTGAAGTCTCTTATTAATTGGAATTGTGTAACAATTCTATATATTTTCGGGACCCTGAAATTGCGGGGCTTGATGGAAACTGTTTTGTAATATATATTTTTTTATTTTATCAACCTTCATGGTAATTAACTAGATTCCCAGCGGGATGTTGAACGTAACACTTTACATAATTTTGTTGGTGGTTGGGCTTGTTCTAATTCCGCCTAGCCAGCTACCATTCTTATCTATGTCTACCGTCACAATAACAAAGTTAGAAGCATTATTGTGTTTAAAAAGTTAGATATAAGACAGCCAGCTCCACAGTTTGGTGATGCAGAGCGCTTCTACCTTCGGCCTTAATCCCACTTAACATCAGGTGATATGAGGCCAAAGCTTACCCGTTGTTAAAAAAAAGCGTGTTATTAGATTACGCACAATTACACAACTACACAGTCAGGTCATAAGTCAATACTTATGACACAGTAAAAACTTTTCTTTTAGAATGCTGGCCACAAAAAAGTTTATTGAATTCGAATTTCGAATTGTTCATGAAAATAAAAATGTATACTTTTTAGAATTTTACTCATTTTTAAATATGGAATGGACGCTTAAAGAAGACCGTGTTGCAGTTATTGCGTTGCATCGTTGCGGTTACGCGCCAATTCAAATTTTCGACATACTGAAAAATTTGAATTTAACCAAAAGATTCGTTTATCGTACCATCAAACGATACAATGAAGACTCTAGTGTAGATGACAGGTCAAGAAGTGGTCGCCCTCGGTCTGTTAGGACTCCAGCAGTGATAAAAGCTGTGAAGGCGCGAATTCAAAGAAACCCCAAACGTAAGCAGAAACTGTTGGCCCTTCAGATGGGGTTAAGCAGAACCACGGTGAAAAGGGTGTTAAATGAAGACTTAGGGCTTCGGGCATATCAAAGAAAAACAGGACATCGTTTGAATGCTCGTCTAATGGACCTGAGATTGAAGAGATGCCGCGCTTTGTTAAAGCGGTACGCGGGAAAAAAATATCGGGAAATTCTTTTATCGGATGAAAAAATTTTTACCGTAGAAGAGAGCTACAACAAACAAAATGATAAGGTGTATGCACACAATAGTGAAGAAGCGAGCAACCGTATTCCGCGTGTCCAACGAGGTCATTTTCCATCCTCGCTCATGGTATGGTTGGGAGTTTCTTATTGGGGCTTAACAGAGGTACATTTTTGTGAGAAAGGTGTAAAACGAATGCAGTTGTGTATCAAAATACAGTCCTGACGAACCTTGTGGAACCTGTTTCTCATACCATGTTCAATAACAGGCACTGGGTATTCCAACAAGATTCGGCGCCAGCTCATAGAGCAAAGAGCACACGAGACTGGCTGGCGGCGCGTGAATTCGACTTCATCCGGCACGAAGACTGGCCCTCCTCCAGTCCAGATTTGAGTCAGTTAGATTACAAGATATGGCAACACTTGGAGGAAAAGGCGTGCTCAAAGCCTCATCCCAATTTGGAGTCACTCAAGACATCCTTGATTAAGGCAGCCACCGATATTGACATGGACCTCGTTCGTGCTGCGATAGACGACTGGCCGCGCAGATTGATGGCCTGTATTCAAAATCACGGAGGTCATTTTGAATAAACTTTATTGTCATAAGAATCTATGTTTTGTTAAGTTCATTTTGGTATATAAATGGTTACATAATGAATAAACTTGTCTCAATTATTTTATATTAATTATGTGACAGAATTTATGACCTGACTGTGTATATATAAAATTTTAAAAATTTTGAGGAGCAATATTTAGCCCATTAATGATCATTCATCAAACTTCGTTCGTTCCTACCTTTCTGTATATGCGGAGTATATTTGACAATTTTACGATGTTGTTTTCAAAGACAAATTGTGTTTTGTTACTCGACAATAAACACTTTAATTCAAACATGTCTGACATGACGGAGCGTCGCAACAAACGCGAACTTGCCTGCGGTTTGTTTTACCAACATTAATGTTGGTTAACACTGGAGCGCCGGGAACATCAGTGCAAGTATTAAAGAGTTCAAGGGGGTGCCAACCCCTACTGTACTGTAGAACTTCGCGGCCACTCGCGAGCCGCAACCACCGACCGGCTGAAAAACTTTACAATTAGTTCGAAAGAGCTTTATATAGGCCAAGAAGATTAATTTTAAATTGTGAGAGAATCGGTTTTGAAAACTGACCACGGACTTTACTTTGAGGGTTAGAAAAGGACTACCTAACTGAAGAAAATTTCCTAAAACAATGTTTTACAATTTTATATCTATCTCCGAACTAAAGTTACATTGGAAAGAATAGTACATCTGAGAATAGTAAATTTCTGTCATAATTATATGAACTAGTGATCGCCCAGTGGTCGAAATTCGACCGTAATTTTTATATAAGGCTGCATGGATTGTATCTTAAGCAATAAAAAATAAAAATAAAATAGAATGTGAGTTTGGATTGGCATTGACAGATTTCAGACGCTCCTCTTCCATTTTTGCTTTTTTTAATTTATGAAACAATGTTTATTTAATTTAATGTATTTTTATGCATCATCATCATCATCATCATCATCGGCCTATTTTAACATATTAAAGTTTCTTACTGGCAACCATTTGTTCTTGTAGCAGTCTCAAGAGCACTTTCGTAGCACACTTTATTTTTCTCGCCGTGCTACGAGCCGTAGCATCATCGTAGCGGGTTCGTAGCGGTACTCCACATTCTGGTGCAATTTTAAACATTGTGTTGAATAAATTTTATTCTAGCTTGTACCACGCCTCACTCAATTATATATATTATTGCAGAAGTGTTTTTTTTTATTTTGCTGTTGACTTTTATTGACTGGCTAATTCAAATATCACTTGCTGTTATCATAGCCAACCAATGAGACGACGACGCGACGTACCAATATGAGCGAACCGTTTGTAAAATGTTCATACTTACTTTATTTCTCTTTCATTGTAATATATAATGCTCAATAAAAAAGCATATAAATTCAGAGCGTTTATTTATATCACATCTTAAATTCCTCACTAACAACCATTATCCTAACAGTATTTGAAATTTTCAAACATACTTTAAAATAAAAAAGGTTCTAATTCAGCACGATTGTATAAAGCACATCTTTCCTCACTGGCAACGATTTATTTCTTGTAGCAGTCTCAAGTGCACTTTCGTAGCACATTTAATTTTTCTCGCCGTGCTACGATCCGTAGCGTAGTCGTAGCGGTACTCCTAATTGCTGCAATCTACTCTCATTTTTAAACATTATGTTTTCATAAATATTTTTACTGCTTAGACCACGCCCCACTCCATCAAAATATCATTTTAGTTTGTCAATGTTTTACTTTTGTTGTATTATTAACTGGTCGATGTTATCCAGGTAATTGAAATGAGCCTCATCAGCAGCTCATTTTTATGTCCCCGCTGCTGGGGCACGAGCCTTCCCTATGGATGGATAGGGAGAACGGGCCATAAACCACCACGCGGGCCCAGTGCTTATTGGTGGTTGTTAACGACTGCTAATGCAGCCGGCTTTACGTGCCTTCCGAAGCTCGGAGGAGCTCGAGATGATAAATAATTGGTCACCCATCCGATTACTGGCCTTTGCGAAAGTTGTTTAACCTCATCACTCGCAGACCGGGCGCGTTAACCACGCCATCGAGCTCCTCAAATGAACCTAAATAATGAGTTTATTACTCTAATGAATTTAAAGAAAGAAAGAAACAAAATAAACAAACTGACATACCTATACATATTGGGTACGTTGAGAATGAGGAAAGTAGATATTTATTTCAAAAATAATTGAGCACATGCTCAATATGTAAGATAGGGATGACTTTGATATATAAACGTACAAAAAAATCAAGTTAATTGTTGTGCCGTTCAGCAACGCATTGGGCCGAAGAGAATAATGTTTGGAATTTTAATTCACCTTTCCACCCTCACTTACAAAGATGCCTACGTGCAGACTCTTCCAATTACCATCGAGTCGAATATAAATTGTCACTCCCATCGGTATCGAAAGAGGGCGAAATACATTTTCGATTTGGATTTGTCGTACTACGTAATAGGCCAGGGTATAGCAGATCATTTTCTGAATGTATCTTGACTTAACGAAACGAAACGAACGAAAATAATCGACATAGCCTACCTGATCTGGCACTACCAGTTTAATCACAGAACCAATAAACGATGGGTTAAACGAGTTCTCGAGTGGAGACCACGTAATGTAGGACGTCCTCAGACTAGTTGGAGCGACGATCTTTGCAAAGTGGCTGGCAAGAGCTGGGTTAAAGTAGCCACGGATCGTGCTCAGTGGCGTGCAGTTGAAGAGACCTATATATCTAGCCGTGAACAAGTATAAACTAAAGATGATGATGATCGTGATCTTGTCTTAAGAAAACGGGATGTTTTGACATTTTTACTGCAAAGTATCCATCCCTTTAATCCATTAGGGCGAACAAGTTTCAGACTCAATCATTCACGAGAATCACACGAGTACGAAAGTATATTTAAGTCGTGACCCGCGTAAACCCATGGGTCCGGTTTGGTTTAACCTAAAAGTTTAAATGTAAATGGTACTTCAAAGTAATTTATATACGAGGTACAAACGAATTCTATACAACCAGCGTGTATTTATTACCTGTGCTACGTGTGGATCTGAAAATCTGTTACTATATGCTTGACAAGAAAGTTCAAAGTCCCTTAACACGTAAATACGTCGAGGGACACAACGTCATAGAGCGGTAGACATTCAAAGGAATACGACACTACGTCCAATCGTCGAATACGTTTGAACTTGAATATATATCATATCATCAAAGACCAGTTGTCGGGTATACTAATAGTGGTAGTGTGCCATAGCAGTGTCATATCGCGATATATTAAAGCCGCGAAGTGTCATATGATAAAGAATTACAAGACCTTTAAGCTTGTATTGAATTGCGATACATCGTCTTGAAGCGAATCTGTATATTATATATTCTCGGTGCACAAAATGTTCTTCAGCTCGACCTGGCACATCTTGTGATTGGGAGGTGGGTCAGATCGAAAATTAGTTGAAGTATTGTCAGGTCCAAATGACATATGGTGAACGTATTAAATTTTAGAAAATAGTATATCTTGATAAATGATCTTTCGTTTATGTTACGTATAGTTTTGTCCTGACGTTTTGTAGAGCCTGTCATCACAAGGAGACAGGTGTTGGCCGTTTCATAATTAATTTGTAACCACCAATTATTTTAATCCATTTCACGTAACATACATACAATATACAGTATCTTTTGGTCTTGCACTGTGGTGTTAGGGCTGGGAATTAATAACTAACTAACTAATAAATAAATAACGGTATGATGGGATCCCAGACAGGTGGTAAATTCGTTCATAGTTGCTATGGACTGTATAATTAATGTTGAGAAAAAGTGGGCTATAGGATAAGTTTAACTGGCTTCAAAAGAAATGGCAATACAAAAACGAACATCAGTAAACTTCCGTACTAAGAAAACTAAGATGGATATGTGGAATGGATGGAAAGTGTGTGAATTGTATAAATATCGGACAATGTATAGAAATATATACCCGCGAGAGTTCGAGCTGATGATGGTACTGCGTGACTGATGACGTCACTGACAAAGGTACAGTCGAAACTACACGAAATTTGAGCTCCCTTATAATTTTGAATACATAAATAGTCATAATAGATTGTTAAACACAATCACAAATTAATAGTTTCGACTGAAATGTCGCTAAATTGAAGATAAGAGTCGCGAAACGACGCCCGTTTAATCGGCGTTGACGAACGAATTTGAATTTCATCTTTACATAGTGACGGTACACAATAAAAGGCGGGTGGAATTGAGATGCGATTCGCTCGATTCTTTAAACCTACCCTACATTTGTCCGATAAAAACTATAATGACATATAATTGCGAACAGATACAAAAAAGTTAGTAAGCAAAGGGGTTTTCTCCCTTCTTTCTGTAATAACACGTGTTGTTCATCCATTTCGAACTCAATCTATCATTCAGTTCTTAGTTATAAGGGGCAGGTTATAAGTTTTAAAAAATTAAAACTTATAACCTGCCCCCCGAACGCCTAACTCTATCGCGCTCTATAGTTTATGGCGTAATCTTGTCATTTCGAAACCGATATGAAAGCATGAAGAAAGCAATATCGAAAGCTATAGCCTATAGCTTTCGATATTGCTTTTATATCGCTTTCGATTGACAAGATTACGCCATAAACTATAGAGCGCGATAGCGAGAGCGACAGCAATAGAGTAAGGCGGTAGGCCCCCTGAATGCCTTCAAGCCGAGAGTTAATAGGCATCTTCTGGGGCAGCTCGCTCCACCGTATACCATCCATCCATCATCCATCTACGCTCACCATCAGGCGAGATCGAGGTCTAGAGCTGTCTTATAATAAAGCATAGAAAAAATAAAAATAAACTATTACTCGTACTATAAGTTCTTGAAAGTGGCTTAATGCGTGTACGGCGAAACCATTAATTAAGATTAAGATAATTAAGATAATAATAACAATGATTTCAATTTCACACGATCCAATTGTTTTTTTAACAACATATTTCTATTGTTTTCTAAAGTTTACGCGAACACTACATATTGAAATGAAACAACTTTTACGGATCTACTCGTGTTTATTTTATACATTAGTTTTAATTAATGTTTATCCTGACGTTTCGAACCCTTTGCATAAACATTAATTAAAACTAATGTTTAAAATAAACGCGAGTAGATCCGTTAAAGTTGTTTCATTTCAAAACATATTTCTACTAAACAGTGCCTTAATGTGCAGCTAAGCTATTAACTAAGAAAGAAAAAGTATTTCCTAACGTTCCTGGAAGGCTGTGCAAATGCCAGGCAGCCAGTGAGCCGGCTGCAAACGGAATTATAGCGACGGCCCTTCCGTAAATATTACACGATTCGGCGCCGAGGCAAAATGACCTTCTTTATTATGAAAGACAAAGAACTAACGCCTCACGTACGCGGAGAAATGTTATTTATTAGACGCCCAGAAGAGTGTCGCTGTTTATTAAATAAGGGCCCTTAAGTAATAACGGTTGAGACGCTCGATAGTGCTGTGCGGTTGCGATCATGTAAGTTAAGCAACTTTTGCAATGGTGAGTCGCCGGATGGGTGCTCAAATTTAATTACCGCGGGCGTAGACGGATTCGGAAGACATGTTAAGGCTTTTTGATCCCGGTGGTTGAAAATGGCAGTTGTTAAAACCTAATGTGTAAAGGCCTAGTTGTAGCGTATAATGACATATCTGTCACTTCAAAGGCTCGCTCATCATCATTCATCACCAGTTTATATACTGTCCGCCCTACCTATACCTACCTTCCTATACCCCGTAAGTTGCGGCCCGCTCGCAGGCGCTCACCGGGCCTCGGTCAATACTATCTCATTCGGTGGACTGATCGCGCCAAAGGGCTGCAGCAGGGGGGGGGGGGGGGACAAGCAGCCAGCATCACCAAAGAGCTTCGGCTTGAAACGTGGCAGAGAGGGTACATACGTACCCCTGCCGCGCCACCCAGACGACCCGGACCTACTGACGTAGGCCGTGAGGAATCCCGGGCAATGAAGCACGACTTCGCCGCCCGAACCGGTCCCAAAGCAGAGCCCGAACAAATCCCTATATATATATATATAGTTGTAGCATATAATGACATACGTATCTGTCACTTCAAAGGCTCGCTCATCATCATTCATCACGAGCTCATATACGTCCCTACTGCTAGGGCACGAGCCTTGACAATAGATGGAAAGGGAGAGCTGGTCATTGGCCATAACGCGAGCCCAGTGCGGGTATGAGGTTGTTAATGACTGCTAATACAGCCGGGACCGACGGCTTTACGTGCCTTCCGAAGCACGGAAAAGCTCGAAATGATAAATCTTTGGTCACCCATCCAATGACAGACCTTTGCGAAAATTGCTTAACCTTAGCAATCGCAGACCGGGCGCGTTAACCACTGTACCATCAAGCTCCTCAAAGGCTTGACATACAACACGGCACTAAGTTGTAAGACGTGGTTGACAGTAAACATATATGTAGCCTATGTATTTTTCTAATGAGCCCTTCTGTGCCACTGCGTTTCACCTTATGATAAGATTATTTAAGCCAGATTATCACCATCTTCAGCCCATAAGCATCCCACAGCTGAGCTCAGGCTTTCCACATAAACAGTAGCACATGACGAGATTGGGCCTAAATCACCGCGCTGGTTAGTGGGCAAAAATCCTGCTTTCTTACGGCTATAACTAAGGTCAATGGCTGAATGTGCCTTCTGAAGCTTAGTCATCCATCCACTATTATTATCTTTGACTGTCGGAACACAATAACCAATGTTACTATCATTGATATATATATTTTACGATATGATGCGATTGATTTAATAAAATATAAGAATGAGAACAATAACTTTAATTATAGGAAATAATTACAATGAAATAATTCTAAGGAAATCTAAGCAATAAATTAACAGCGAAATAGCAACGTCCGATCGGTCCCGAGGCAGCAGCAAAAGTGAGGTTCGCTGTCCGTGCTCGAGCTAAAGCGCAATGCCCCACCATTCATCCCCACCAGACACCGCCATGACGTCAGTCTGTAGCCACGCCTTCTGGCGTAGGAATTGTCTCTAACAATATATTATCTTAATTTTTATTATCGCGTTTAGCAGCATTAAGCCAATCTAAAGTGTTATTATATTAATATTATAAAAGAATGGTACGGTAGATTGAGTATAAAATAGAGTCTCACAACACGTGTTATTACGCAAAGAACTCGGATGAAACTCCCACTAACTTTGATGTTATAGCGACATCATTTAGATGGATTATTAAGAATCCAGGAAAACTAAAGAGATAAGTAAACTTTGCCATCTACCAACCGAGTACTAACATATTACCTGCTGGGAATCGATCCCAGGGACTAAGGCCGGTGCTCTAGCCACAAGACCACAGAGCCGGTTGTATAATTGGGTAGTTGACTAGTTAGTCAATAGATAAACGTTTTAGTAACTGTCAAAACGATTTTTTTCTATGGAAATTGTATAGGAATGGCAAACTATGACGTCACTATTTTGTTCCGTCAACTGAGTGTTTAATAACTCTTTAGGTTACAGAAACTCATGCTTCGGTCAAGTAAAAATTTGATTAATGTTCTAAAGAACTGTCTCGTGATTTCATTCATATGTTCTGGAATTAATTATTATTGTTATACACACACTTATAAATATGAAATAGGTAATTGTTAATCAGGTGATAAACAAGGGTAGCTAGTCGGGTTTCCAATAAAACATGACACATAACGTCGTATTATTTATTTTGTCTGTGTTCCAGCCGCCCGGTACAGATGCGGGCGGCGTTGACCGTTAGTTAGTACACGTATGTAACTACCGTACCAAATTTCGAAATACTGATATTATCGTAGGCCGAAGCCTCGCAACGCAAACATACACGGCAGTAACTCTGAGAGGTGGCACTCGGTAAGATCTAACATTAACACATTAACTAGGTACACCTCATAAATTCTATAGCTCTTTTAAAAAATAACAAATTCCATATAATGTCTTCCTACGTCATTAATGCGCCGTTAAACGCGGCGCGCTCAATCATTGATAACGCAATGTCATTGGTAGGTCGGTCGGACAACTGATTACTTGACAAATAAATTCGTTACGAAACGATGATACTACATACATCGAGTTTCCTTTAAAACTATCTATCATTTAATATTTACATAAAACTATAAAACTCTCGTTTCAACTTAAGTTTACTGGGTTTATAGGTTACCTCAATAAAGAACACGATAAAATACCAAGATATTTTCTTTTCCTTTGCCCCTTTACCGCCCCTCATGCGAAGTTAATAAGAAAACGAGTCTCACTCAAAACATTAACAAATAAATAGGACTTACATTCAAATCCAAAATATTATTGTTACGAGATACGACCGACCATCGCGTTGAAACACCTACACAAAATCGCAAAGACTTTGTACAGTAAGACAATATTAGTTTATACAAATCTTTACCTTTCTTTATAATGATATAGTAATTTTACAAAAGATTGAAAACAATTAGATTTCCAGTCATTTACAAACACTAACACTAAATCATCTTGTTAGTGTACAATAGAAACATTAGTTAGGATATTCAACAAAGAAATCGTTATATAGATGCAGGCAGCGATACACGTAACACACTTTGATTTCCAATTATTGCACATCATCTTTCTGTATCCATCTAGGTACCTATATTAACTAAAGTTCATGTTCTTTACTCAAAGTTAATGCTTCTCTACAATTCTATTCCTTTAATGATTTCTTAGCAGATAACCAACCAACTTTTGCCTATTTCCCTTGTAGTATCAATGCGTATTTACTGCTTATAGGGATACATTACTATGGAGCTTTCAAGGCTTTGATATATACATATTATATATATAATAAATTACATTTAAACACACTCCTGCTTGTTGATAAGCAAGATGTGAAGTGATATGGTGCATGGCGGCAAAAAGTGCCTCTTCACTCAAGCCTTATTAGATTTAAGAAATCAATGAATAACCATAGTGAGATTTGAATTGTTGGCCGTGGCAATTTGTCTTTATTTAGTGGTCGGAATGTCTTTAATGATTACTAGGTGTTAGTGATAAATATTATGTACTCGCTATTCTTAGTTATTTAAACAGTCTTTTTTTTAAACGAATTATCAAATTAGGCCAACATTTCTACCTAAATTCCGATACAATATATTGAATCGTTTCGCTTTCAGATTAAACCACTGGTAACTGTAACGATTCAATCAGTTGGATAGCAATCAAAGAACATACTAAGGCCTCAGCCACGAGCACGGCCGTATTGCGACGCGACAAGCGGATTTCTAGTTTATTGCTCTCTTTTCACCACCGTTGGCTGTATGCCGTAATAAAATACGCAATGAAACAAACGACGCAGTGCATGGTCGTGGCCAGGCGGTAAGGTATCAGCCACGAACGCTAGCAGTTTGCGACGCTGCAAGCGAATTTTAGTTCATTGCGTGTTATACTACGGTAGTCTTAGTCAACGGTAATAGAAAGACCGCAAAATACAGAGAACTCGCGCGCCGCTCCGCAAGCGCGCCGTGGCCGAGCGTTAAGAGTGAGCTGCCTGCATCTATCCAACGTATCCTTATAGTAACATATTAAGTGGTTCTCTCACAGTTAGTGCCCCGAAAAGCCAACCGAAGCCGTGCGCGTAGTCACTACACACTACTGCCGATGCCGCCGAGCCGGCTACACTGTCGAGCGATACTTCAAGCGACAAGTGCGGCGGAGGAGGTCTCTTGTGCACACTGTCAATGCATTAAAACGTTTCTACATCCCTAAATTGTATTGTCACTACACAAATGTAAAGGTGAGATTCAAAGCTACATTACATAGCAGCTGACTTCACTTACTGGTCCACCGCAGACAGACATTCTCCGATTCAATTCAATTGACGAACAATTGTCAAATTGGGTTTTAAGGAAGTGAGCAGTGGTAACAGTCACTGAATCTTAGGGAAACTACTTTCAATTATATACCCCTTCATTACAGAAAAAGTTGAGTAGAGTAGAGAGAGTAGGTAATATATAAAGTTGCAACCGCATGAAGTTGGCGCATGTCCCCAAATCACACTTTAGTTTTTTTTTTATAAACGAGATTCATCTTAGTTGCGGATCACCGATATTTAAACGCATGTCACATTTAAATCAATTCGTGAGCTTGGTGCATGCAACTTCGCTTAAATGCCGGAGTAGATTGTAAAAATCTTGTTGGCAAATGCTTTAAAGCGTAATTTGACTCTCATCATGATTCATTCATTCACCATAGCCTTTGCAAAACGGCGAGAGGTGACAGTGAAAAAAATAACACGTACAAAATTACTTTATGTTAAAAAATTAAATTTATCCTTAGTGGGGCCTGCTGAGGTTTCCCTTTCCCGGTAACACTTCGACCCATCGGGATCTTTTGTGCCCAACTGAATTTCTCAGTGTGATTGTGTTTTTTTTTTAAAAATAGACAGTTCTATCACTTGAGCTAATACCATATTATTATTTAAACTTTTTAAAGAATATTATTGTCAACTGAGATTTCTTCTTAATAAAAACGTTTTAATCTACATTGATATTGATTGCTTTAAGAGACGTCGACTCAGCCGCCGTAAAACTATAGTGTTCTAAATTCAATTACTATTTCGGGCTTATCGAATACCTGCTGTTTAGGTTACTGATATATTGTTTAGTCGTAAATAACTAGGATATACTATTAAAATCTTTTTTATGACATTTTCCATGATTTTATTTTTACACTTTAAAACTTTCATGTTTCATTATAAAGAAAATTTATAGACAAAATTCTTTGTACATCATACCCGAATTGCCCCGTTCTTTAAATATAATAGTATTAAAGTGAAAACGGTTTAATAGTTGTAGAGTTAAAACAGCAGATACAGCCCTAAAATAATAATCGTTTGCTCATATGAAGGCATCACCATTATTGATGAACACTTAAAAATTACGACTATTCATTAAAAGTTCGCATGACACCCTCATAAAAAGCTTTGCTACTCCAACATCTGTTTACGAGTTTCAAATAGTATAGGAAGCAAAACACTACGCCATAAACGACCACTCATCAATTACTGATCAAATATCACGTGACAAAAATTATCATCAAAAAGAACTCGTAAACAGATATATGTTACAGAGATACGTTACTGGCGAGGTTTTGCAACATAATTCCTAGTCATACAAACGAGGAACATTACAAAAGTAAAAATATCAAAAAGGTTTTGTGTCCCATATCAGTCGTGTTATTTGTGCAAATCTATAAACAGTAGTAGACATTAAATAACAAAAGTTTCGCCTTGAAGTGTCGCTCAAAAGTATTATGGACCGCGTAGCCTCCGACAGACATATAAACAAGTGTATAATATAAGTTTTCTATAATAAATGGACCAATCATGGCAGTGAAGGTAGGATCAGTGCTGTCATTGGTCGATTTCTCCCACTCTTATATGTCTAGCAGACGCTATTTGAAGAACTGAGGTGGTGTTTTCTGATTCCGAATGCCGATGTGGACTCTAAGGGATAAATATTTGAGAGTTGAGTGCTACTTTCTGATAAGCCCCATAAAACAGGACTACCAAAATGTCTGTAAGATAAATACAAAATGCATTACAGCTCACGAGTTCTTGTGTAATCTATGTTTTATGAGGCTTTTTGAAAGTTAAATAGTGCCCGAAACCTAATCACAACACCTCTGATCTTGAGATTGCGACCGATCTTAACAATAAATACATCCATTCCTTCATAGAATTAGCGACTCGTAAAAATGCTTCACTAACACTATTTTATTTTAAATACCGTTATATATTTAATAAGTTAATAATGAACAAGGATTATTTAGAATATTTTTAATGTTCGTTATAACAGATTTCGTCCTAACCTTCGTTTCAGAGACGCAATCGCTCGTTCTACGACGGATTCCTGCGAGTGCCTACGAGCTACGCTGATATGGTCTCAGTCTCAAGACAGTCCCTACGTCTGATCTATGATACACTCTCCCTATTCGAGCTACTGACTTGAGTCCACTGCCGACACTGGACGATACGAATGTTCATGACGATGACTGTACGAGAACCAAATACACCTAATATGTGTATGTATGGCAGTCCTTTTGTGTCGATAGCGTCCGCAAGCCACTGATATGTGGGATGATGTGTGTAGCGCCGCGGCCGCCCACCGAGGCCCCTCCCGACGACGGTACAAAACTGGAGCGTACCTACTATACGTATATTATATACAATGTACAATACAATATTCATAAACTCTATGGTGGCTACATGGCGGGCCGCAGCGCGAGCGCCTCGCGTCAGCAGATATACATTCACACAATAATATACATCATCACTCGCTCTATATATAACAATTACACGAGCGCGCACCACGCTCGTCGATAAACAACTTAATATAAAGTGGAATCGTAGCACTCTTTCGATTCGATTTAAAAAAATTGACTAGAAAATTTCAATTCGCTATGAGCACTATGTGTGCGTGGAGGGCGAGGAGAATATGTCAGCGGCGCGCCAAGCCTCCGCCTCTTCCTCTGCGTCGTACTGCTGGAGGAACGGGTTGGTGGAGCTGTAGCGCGGGCTCATCGCGCCCGTAGAGTTGAGGGTGACGGCGAGCCCGGCCGAGGTGCCGGGGATGGCGGTGCGCGGGGAGTCGCGCGGCGTGGAGTCACGCGGGCTGGACTCGCGCGGCGTCAGCTCGCGGGGGGTCGACTCGCGGGTGGAGTTCTCCCGGGGCGTGTGGGAGCGAGGCGAGTCGCGCGGGGAGTGCCGCGGGGAGTGCCGCGGGGAGCCGTTGCGCGAGGCGTTGCGCGGCGACGCAGACCGCTCCGGCTGACGCAGGATGGAAGACACCGAGCCGGTGTGCTTGATGGTGTCAGCGGGGCTGTGGCTGCCGGAGCTACTGCTGGGCGAGCCGGGCGAGGATACCGTCACTTGACGGGAGCGAGGAGGAGCGGGCAGTGGCCCGCGGAGAGGCGACTGCGGACGATATGGGCCTCCCCTGACTGATGAGAGAACCTAGAGGAATGCAAGTAGTCGCATCATCATTTGAAATCGCTCAGTAACAAGCATCAAATGAATACGTTAATAAAAAACCTTAGTTTAATTGGACAGGGAAAAATACAGAAATCTGCTTATAGCGTTATGTTATTTATAAAATTTCCAGTATAAGATGATATTTAAGCATGACTATCGCTTGGCAGATTACACATTTTTTGTTATTTCCACATACCATCGATAGAGTCGAAGAAGGAACTGGCTTGGAATGCTTACAGTCATAGAGAGATGGTGTGCAAAAGGGAGAAGCATACACTCAGCATTGGGCGACAAGCTAAAGAAGAATATGATAAATATTATAACCACACTGCTTGTTTATTTAAAGTACTTACATGTGCGGGCGGCGAGCGGTCGGGCACGGGCCGACCCAAGAGAGCTGGCGGCGGAGATGCTGCTAATGCTGCCACTTGAGGCCGATATGGACTGACTGAGGGCGGAACTCGGCCTGGACAGATTACCAGGTAGGTATCAATTCACACATTTATAGTTGAGGAGAGAATTCGTTAGAGGAGTATAATTTTAGAATTAGCGATAATTAGTTCTTAAAGTATGACATCAATTGTGAGTCTACCAAAATAAACATTGTAAATTATTTAAAAATATTTTATTGTACCTACTTATCATCGTAAAATTATTATTTATTACTTAGATCACCAGTGAGATTCAATCGCACATATATTATTAAAAAAAAACCTAATATTGACTTAATATTTAAGACAAACCTAAGAAGACATATACAAAAAAATTATGTTAATTCTAAAACATTTTTTATGTAAATCTTTTTCTGATATTTTTTAAATTTAATAATGAGGCTTTCTTAAAGCAACTATTGACGAAAAGTAATTTTAAAGTATAAACCAATCCGCTACTATGAAAATATTATTTTATCTAGTATTTATAATTATAAATATTATAAATACTATGAAAATTACAAAAACACAATGTTGAAAAAATTTCCACGAGCAGGATTTGAACCTGCACCCTTCTGACATACCGGGTCAGGTGCTCTTCCAATTGAGCTATCGTGGTTCTAACCAGCCCGCCGAAATTAATGTTAATGACGGTAGTTGTTGACATTGAATTGGCGCCTTTGGCTTTCAAAGTAAAAAAGTAAATAGTGTTGAATAATTTCGGCGGGCTGGTTAGAACCACGATAGCTCAATTGGAAGAGCACCTGACCCGGTATATCAGAAGGGTGCAGGTTCAAATCCTGCTCGTGGAAATTTTTTCAACATTGTGTTTTTGTAATTTGTATCGCAACAAAATTTTGCGTTAAAATTATATAAACAAAACAAAAACATTTTACTATGAAAATGTTACCTGGGGGGAGGGTGGCTGAGACCGCTTGCGACGCACTGACTTTGCTTCCACGCGGCCCGGTTGCTGGCTCGCCGCGCCGAACTGTCTACAAACATACATGCGTTAAGGTACCGCTTAGCCATTATAAACATCAATTCTCTTCTCTACGTTTCTCTACGCTACCAACTACGACATTTGCTACATAACAAATCAAAGTATTCTACGCAAAAAATTACAATGAAAACTTATATAAGACTTTTATTCAATATCAAAGAATAGTCAATAATTCTAAGCTTATTATAAAAAAGATTTTGTATTGAAATATTAATGATCAAAAGTTTTAAATTGCTTGTTCATTATGCTATTGCCAATTATATGTAAGCAAGTCAAGTTGCACAAGATAACCAGAGAGAAAACCAAGGTTTTATTCCGTTAAGTAAACATCCCACTTGGTAAAGCTTATTTAAATAGTTGCGTTTACTACAAACACTTAACCCGGTTTACCAAACGGGATGCCGACAAAACTAAGCTTAACGAGATGAGAGATGACATTACCTGAACGCTTAGGGGCAGGCCATATCTGCAGCAGACATTGGAGCACATGAATTGGTCTCTGATAGTCCAAGTCAGTTGGCGGTTGCGAGTGCAACATCAGCGGCGGCGCTAGGGCCACAGCTAGGTGTTGTGGAGACATTTTGTTGCGGTCTTGAGCAGCCACCACCAACGCAAGGTGATCGAGGAGGAAGACGAGAGTGGCGCGGGCGGCGCGAGGCAAGCATTCCACTATGGAGGCCATGAGGCGCGCGTTGCCTTCACGGTCGTCGGGCAGGCAAACTCCTGAGAAGGAAAGGAGACATTCGGAAAATTATATTGTGCTGAATAAGAATTAAATAATAAGTAAATAATGTGGGGTTACGTTTAGCTACTTTTGCATTACTCGGTGACCATAAAAATTTCGAGAGAGAAAAATACCTGGCTGGCCTTTGTCGTAATATAGTTAGTAATGAAATTAGCCATGGCTCACACTCTCCGTGTACTATTATTTAAGTGGGAAGAGCTGACAAGAGCAGGTATGCGTCGGAACATTTTAACACTACTGATTTCTTAATCTACAATGCCCACAGAAAAGGCTATCCAACTTGATAAAGAAAAAAAAAGAGATCGTTTTGAAGGCATCCTGTCATCTGATACAGACGATAGTTAAGTTAAGTTTTAGTTATCTGTTAATGGCTTTCCGTAGCTATTTAAATGTTTAATTATTTATTTATTTACTAGTTGTTGCCTGCGACTTCGATCGCGTAGCCTATAGTAAAAAAAAGTATCCTATATGCTGGTCTGGGTCATGGTTTGTATATGAGGAAAGTTTCATTAAAATCCATTCAGTAGTTTTTACGTGAAAGAGTAACAAACATCCATCCATACTTACAAACTTTCGCGTTTATAATATAAGTAGGATTTATTTAAAATTCACCATATAAACTTACAGCCTTTTCAGCCAACACAAAAGCCAATTAAAAATATATATGTAATTTAATGATAATAATAATAATATATATAATAGCTATTGGTCTTCCTAAAATAAATAAATAGCAACGATAGAACTGCGCTCGCGGCAGCTCTGTCAATCCATCATGTTCCGCAGACCGAATACAGAGGACGATTGTTAAGCAATGTTGGCTCATTAAGGGCATCCAATGGCAATTGATACAAAAAGCTACTGAATAGCTGCTGCTTCAACTCCCGCAGGTTGTCCTTCAGCAAGCGCGTGATGACATCATGGGTATAAATGGCCAGAATGATAGCTGAACTCCGATAAAAGATGGCACAAGAAGAAGAAGAAGAAAAGACATCCTCTATAGATTGTTAAGCAATGTGGACTCACCAAGGGCATCCAGCGTCATCTGATACAGACAGCGACTGAACAGCGGCTGCGGCAGCTCCCTCAGGTAGTCCTTCAGCAGACCCGTGATGACGTTGATGTCGGGCACGGAGTCAGGAGTCAACTCGACTCCTCGAGCGTTGCGCTCAAACGCTTCTCGTAGAATGCGCTTTTTGCTGGCCGAACCACATAGTCGGTAAAGACCTGTTGATAGACGTGAAAATATTGTTTGACATATCAAACTAAAATAGTTTTAAAATAGAATCTGGTTTTTAGTTCCATATAAAATTTCCATCGTTAAAGGAAGACTAAATAAAATGTTTTTGTTTTGTTTATATAATTTTTAACGCAAATATTGTTGCGAAACAAATTACAATAACACAAATGTTGAAAAATTTCCACGAGCAGGATTTGAACCTGCACCCTTCTGACAAACCGGGTCAGGTGCTCTTCCAATTGAGCTATCGTGGTTCTAACCAGCCCGCCGAAATTATACAACACTATTTACTTTTTACTTTGAAAGCCAAAGGCACCCATTCAATGTCAACAACTACCGTCATTACCTGCTCGTGAAAATTTTTGTAAGACTAAATAAATCAAGGATATTTAATATCTTCAAATCGTGAGCGTGCTAGTCATGACGCGATTATATTATCATCGCGTCAAACCGTAGCCATGAACTCGGGTGAATATAATTTTCTAAATATGGTTATGGTGCAACAGCTATGTTTATGGAGGGCGAGAAACTTGGTGGATCTTCAAGTTGTAAAATCGTAAAGTTTTTGTACGGATCAGCATCACGATGTCCCTTTATTTTGATAAGTTCTTTGGGAAGTTCGCGTCGGATAATGAGAACGCCTTTAAAGTTCCGGCTTGGGTTGACCGTGTTTTAGGGACAACAAAATGCCCAAGCCTATCTGTATCTAAATGTCATGCAAGGGTTTGTTCTGAAAATCAGCGCTACGTATAATCTGTAGCTAACGTTTCTATAACTCTTTCCATTTAAACTTTGTTCATAAATGTTGTGTGTACAGTGTCAATCAAATAAATACTTATTTTATTCTATTTTATTAACAGGATCACTGTCCAAAACTTATAACATAGGGTTAAATCAATTGTTACGGACCATATGTGGTCTGCAGGACAGTGAACCTGTAAAGCACTTACCAATGATGTCTAATCCCCTCCGCTCGATCTCTTCAACACACCGTCGTACTATCAGCGGCACAGGTGGCGCGTGCGGCGGCCTCACTTCCCTAGCGACAACGGTCTCCAGTTCAGCACCAAACAGTGGTTGTGGTGACATGCGCGTCGGCGCCGGTCTACGTCGGAACAGCTCGTGGGGTTCCGTGTGGCGGACCCGTACATAGAGGGTGCCACGTGGTTCCATCTGTTAAGAAAAGAGAGGGTGATGATTTTGCAAGTTAAAAACTTTCGCAATACCAGGTCATAGAATGGCTGACCAAATTAAAGTATCCAGAGCTCCTGAGAGTGTGCTTCGAAAAGCACGATAGGCCGTTGGTGTCATTGTTGTCGTGAGATTGCGTGTTCATAGGTTGATGATCAAGTATCGTACAAATTCCACGACTTTGGTGGGTGTATGAAAACTACGCAGAAATGTTTGTTCTTCGACTGAGTCCGCAAAAATCATACATACCCAGCTTATTACAGTCTTGACCGTGGTTAAAACTAGTGTGTAGCCAACTCAGAGTTGGTTGCTCAATGATTTAACTGGATCGAGCCGAAACACAGCGATGCAGGACACATTACTGCTTGGCAGCAGAAATAGGTATGAGGGTAATAGCCAATTTCTGGATTCTGTACTGGAATTCTATATGATTATATCTGCTGATATGCCCTCCATATATAATTTTCATCATTATCATCATCAACATCTTCATGATCATCAGCCTATACTAGTCCACTGCTGGACATAGGCCTCTCCAAGTGCACGCCTCTGAGCACGATCCGTGGCTACTCTAATCCAGCTCTTGCCAGCCACCTTGCGAAGATCGTCGCTCCACCATATGATTTTGCTGATGCAAAATTAAACATGCACAAGTTCTTACCTTGATCGCAAGCTGATGTGATGGTGAGCGAGCCAGCAAGTCGGGCAGAGTCACCGCGCCCCGGTAGCAAAGCTTGTGCCGATGCTGCGGATCCCACGAGTATACCAGTACGTCTAGCTGTCTATTGTCCACCAGCTCCAGTTCAAAGGACTCGTCCCAGTCGAACTGTAGCTCACCAGTGCGTACCTGTTCAGACAAAGTTTTAGTTGCACCTTTGAGAGAACATTTACTTATTTCTTATTAAAATACTTACTACTATTTTTTTTACTTTAGTATTTTTGTTACTTGTCTGAGTAAATAAGTTACTACTTAGGTATTCTAAATTCAAAACTACCGGAAACGGTGATGCGATGGTTTTGGCTAATCCTGACAATAATGCTACCCCGCCGGCACGAGTTATTTCGACATTGCAATGCGAGAAGAATAAGTAAGAATTTCCTTTAATTGTGATCTCGCTCTTATCGATTTAATTAGGAACGTCGTCGTCAGTTTACTTGAATATTTTTAGTACTAATACGGATTTTTGTCAAGAAACTTACCACAGTCCGAGCCTTATGCACCCGATCGCACTCCAGCACACAATACAAGTCTCTCGGCGCTACCGGCGCCGGCGCAGGTGCCAGCGGCCCCGACGGCGGGGACCCCGGCGAGGAGCCCGAGGGTGCAGGCCGCAGTCCCCGCCCGGCCAGCAGGTGCACCCACAGCATCCCGGACATGCCACCAGCCAAACGCGACAGACCTGTCATAGAGGCTGACAAACCGCCTGCGCTTGTCTTCTCCACTTTATATTTTAGGAACTCTGCAAATAACGGTAATTTGAAAGGTATATTTTACTAAAACCCCAAAAGCTTTGTAAATAACTTAGCATTTAGCAGATAAAACAGTAGAACGTCGTTGTGTAACGTAATTGATACTATTTGCAAAATACTGACATAGCTAAAGATTAGGGAACTTACAAAATATGTTTTTGTTAGGATTTTACTGATATACAAAGGCACTGGACAATAGCTTGATGAGTCACTAGATTCACTAGCTGCACTAAGTCAGATTGAAAAAATCTTAAACATCATGCTATATTATAAAATGGCTAGCGTTTCCTATTATAAATTATATATAGGTACACAGTGTTTCCATATCTTACCATTAGGATTGATATCCAAGTGTCGCTGGTGCCTCGAGCTTGGCGTCGGCACCGGGCTCGGGTTCGGGCAGTTGAACCTCGAGCCCAACTCAAGCAGCTGCCTCACACGGCGAGCTGAGGGAGAGCCTCCAGCTGTAGGACCTAGCTGCTGAGACGACAGGGACCGTGCGGGCAAGTGCCTCGGTCGCTCGACCCGACGATTCGCCAAGCCGAGCGATGAGCCGAAGCGGCTACCGCTTTCCATCTGAAATGAGGACATAAATTATATTTACTATTTTATGGTAAATCAAAAAGTAATATGCAAAAACTCAATATCATACGTAAAAAAATGCTGGGTATTGGTGGTGTCTTGAGATAAAAGACAAATAGTGGAACAGGCACTTACATTTTTGAGCGCATCATGTATATTTTCGGCGGAGTAATGTGTGGGTAGACGAGGACGTAGCGTCTCATAAAGAGCGCTAGTCGATGGAGCTCGCGACAACCATGCACGGTACTCATCCGATGTAAATACTGAAGGTGAAGACGTGAGACGACCTAGAAGAAAGAAAAAAGATAAGTCAAATATCTGTTAAATAAATAGATAGGTGTCATGCATATTGGATTAATTGCAAATGTATTTACTTCTGGAAGACCGTAAATCTAAACGAGAAGACAACGGTTCAGGTTCATCTTGAAGAATGCTCCCTGCACGTCTGCTCAGTCCCATTCTGTTAAACAAAACATATTTTAAAATAGTAATAATTGTAATAAAATAAATGCTATTTGAAATTTAAACTAAACAAAGAATTATTACCTCTGTCCGGTATTCCTTACATCCCTTGGAAGTGAATTAAACTTTGACCCAATATCTCTGCCTAGGGTACTGCTTCTGTAGCCACTCAACCCTGAATAATATGGCGTTCGTGTCGGTGCCGTGGCTTCTGTGTCTGATGAATAGTCCAAGCTTCGATTCCTTCTGGACGTACCAAACTTAGTGCTGTATGACGGCAGTCCTAGCCCAGTAGTGCCATAACCTCCACCGAGTGACGGGCCTAAGCCTGCCCCAGATAAGCCACTTCCAATGCCGGAACTGGTCAATCCAGAACCAACAAGGCTAGAACCGGTTAAACCACTAAGTCCTGTGGTAGAAAGTCCTGACGGAAGACCGGGGCCTCCTAATCCAGATCCACCTAATCCACTGCTAGTGAGTCCAGTTCCTGTTAGGCCGCTTCCAGGCATACCAACCCCGCCGTAACGTTGATTGTATCTTGACAAACTTGCTGCTGAAACCAAGATCACGTCTTAGATCAAATATTCAGAAGTAGTATAATCGTACTTATGTCAGTAGGCTTAAACTTACCCCCACTACCAGCTGCAGCTGATGCCTTCAAACTAGATCTAAGTAAAGAATGACGACCGAAGTCCGAATGGGTCTCAGCTCTTGGAAGCTGTTGCTCAGAACCAGAACGGGGCACACGTCCTCCAAAACGAGTGCTGAAAGAACGTATGCAATAATTATGACACAATGCAAAATTTAATTTTAGATATTAGCGGCACAATTAAAGAGTCACTTTACCTTCCACTGTCAGCAGGGTAAAGGGAATGAACTTTCTCTGCTAAGCTCTCCAATGTGTTAGGGTACGATCGTTCATATGGTACAAAATGCGTTGTTTGCGACTTGGGCTGTTCAGTTATCACAGGAGGTGGCGGTCGGTAGCTGTAATTAATACGTGACAAATCATGAGTTATATCGAGGTGCTTAATTCAACGACAATAAATATATTTCAAGGCAAGTCTTAGTAGCAACAGCGATCTTGTTTTGCTAGGGTAGATTTAAAATCTTTTAGCAATTTCCATTTTAAGGTATGATGTCCGAATTTGTCAACGCAACTTGAAACACTTTCAATAAGAAGCCCTGAATGAATTATTTGCATGTCCAAGAAAAATAAAGTCATACTTTGTCTGCGTGTACCTCCAAGTGGAGTGATCCGGTCGGTGGTTGTAGTAAAGGTCTAACGCGTTTGAGTCTGGTGAGAGAGCTCCAAGCTGGAGCCTACTGCGTTCTTCCCTTCCATCTCCTACTGGCCTTACGCTTGATCCTGGCCCACCAGATCGAAGCGTTCCATGCCTGAAATCAAAAGGTTAGTCAATTTTTTTTGCTTTAAATAGCTAAGGAACTTGTTTAGTATTATTTAAGAAAGAAATTTTCTGTTGGTAATTGATAATCTTAACACCATAATCGTACGACCAGCATGATGATGATGATGATGATGAGCATGTGTGTAAGTATAATTAATAATTGACAATTTACAATAAACAATTTAACAATATTGATTTATAAATATATATCTTTATTGTGATATGGTCCTTTGAGCCGAATATTAAAGGTACGCCATTAGTTCGAAAGTTCACTTCCATATGCATAACATCAAACACTTACTGTGAGTAGAGGCCTTCGACCCGGTCTCGTTCACGGTCCCTCAAGTCCCGCAGGTCGTCGTCATCGCGGCAGTCCCTCTTCAGCACCACCACGGGCGGTGGTTTGTGCTCCGAGCGAGGCAGCGATGGCGAGCCCGGTCCGGCTTTGCCTGCGGAAGTTTCATAATTTAGTCGGAAATTACGAAACTCCCGGGATCATTAATGGTCCGACCAAAACCGTATGACGAAAACAAAATTTGAGAATACGAACATAACATAATCATGTATTTATTGCAGCTACAATTATAGCAAAGAGTCTATCAATCAAAGAGAAGTAGGATGGATTCGTATTCGATGAGCAACTTTGTGAATGAAGAAACGACTTAAATATTTAAAAAAAAAAAAACAAAAAAAAGTTGGATCACTTTTAATACAGCATAGTAGGAACATTGTTAATCTACCTTTTCTCTGACGGGTACACAACAGTAACCTCCTCGGTATCGACATGATGATGACGACGTCGTCGAGCGACATTCGCCTGACATCCACCAAGTTGACAGCCAGGATCTCATCGCCGACCTTCAGGCAGCCGCTGTTGTACACCGCTGATTCCAAGGCTATCCGGGAGATGAACACTCCGTCTGTCCTCGCACCACCGTCACCTTCTCTGATGTACAAGCCAAGAGTTTGGCCAGGACGCTTCACGATCTCCACTAGTTGGACTACGTGGCGTGTGTCCTGTAAAAAAAGGCATATTGTTTTCTAAAAATTTTGCCAACGTTTTATAATGAAATAAACTTTATACGGTTTCATTTTAGAAGTATTGTTGTTTGTTTACTCCTATTGTCATTACAAAGTTTTTTTTCAACACAATACAGTTCTTACCAACATTGCGAACAAAACGAAGAAAGGAAAAAAAAAACAAATCACGTTTATTTATTATTAACTTAGTAAGTCAGCCGTTTGCAAGCGACTAAGGCCAGAGAAAATCAGTCAGTATGTCGGGACCTACCCGTATGTATGCCTCCCAAACTATCTATACTACTTCCTAATCTGTGTTAAGGAGGATTGAGGAGTTTGCTTATTTCACCATCAAGTTTTCTACTTCTTGTTAAACTACTTAAAGGAAAAGTACTTAAACAAAAAAAAATATTCCATAATCTGTAATGTGTATGTAATGTGTGTATGTAATTTAGCAAGCTATTACTGTTTATGCAATGTGAGCCAAGTAATCTGCAGTCGCAGGTACCAAATTCACGTCATAGCGATAGAGCTGGAAACCCGATTGCATGCAAAGGCATAAAACTCGTAACAAGTCATATAAAACTCTGTAAAGTCAGTGCGTTCGGGAAGTAAAACCAAATATTGTGACTGCGACTGCATCGGTGGAAGAACTGGCTGTTTAGCTTAAATTTTATACACCATCCGAGGTCGGTAACGAAAAACGAGAATTTATATAGCATTAGAGCAACTTCATAATTTTTCTCGTCAAGAGACGCTGCTTTAATGCGATACAGTTATACCCGAAACTGGTAGGATATCGGTTTGGTGTACACGTCTGCTTGCATTTGTTGCTCCATCAACATGTGCATATACGTGAGCGTAAGTTTCATATTTCAATTGCTTTGTGTATAAAGTTGGATTCCGTTAATTATCTTGCCCTAGAAATTCTCGTTTTGTTCGTTTGAGCAGGATGAGAGATTCGGGAATTTCATGACTCCGAAATTGTGTGAGACCAGGGACTTTTTATAATAAAAGAATTATAGGTGTGTCATCATAAATGTCGATTAACTTCTCTCAGCGCTCCAGTGACAACCCCATAGCGAGTAGGCGTCCTACCCACAGAATTATATGGTGAATGAATGATGGCGACACAAATTATTGGATTCTAGTCTGGAGTCCGCAATATCGCATAACGGAGTGAGAGGGGGCATACAACAATGCGAGAGACTAGATTGCGTTCACATTCCTCGCGATCTAGGGCGGCCCGCAGAACAATGAGGTTCACTGGAGTAGGTTCTTTCAGGTTCCGTACTAGGTTACGAGTTTTATCTGGGTCAATGGAGCGGCGGAAAATTACTTGTTTCAAGAGGCACATTACATTCATGCCCCCGCCCGACCCTCTAAATGCCACTACACATTTACAGAATACACTAAACATGCACACTAGTTTAGGCCTAAGACACCGTACTCGTAAAACAAGAGTACGAAGAACCGGTTCACACGCGCTCTACACCAGGTACAGACATGTACCTGGACGCTTCTCTTTTCCTCCACGGCCCGGTCAACCCGAGCCGAGGTCAAAGCCTTTAGAGGCACCCTCGGGTTATTCCGCTCCCCGATCCGATCCGATCCTTTCGGAGAATCTAGTAGGGCACGGGGACGCGCACTAGTGCGCGATGCCGTTCCCTCTAGAAAACCTCCGAAGGTGATTCGTTTCACCCTTTACGTTCCTCGCCACCCCCAAACAAGCCTGGTGGAACTGAAAATGCCTCAGAGGCAATCAGCAATCTCTCTCAAAAAAAAACATTACATTTCAACCACCTTTATAGTGTCGTGTGCATACTACACTGATTTCAGAGCCACGGTCTCGGGTACGACTTCCAGCAGGGGGATACATCTTTGTACTGTTTTATATTTTGAGAGTTTGCTGATTGACTCAATCAGCATTTTCAGCGTCACCGGACTGCATTGGGGGCAGCGAGATACTAAAAGGGTTCCGAAAACACCGTCAGAGGTTTTACCAGATTCCCCGGGGGGTTAGAGTCGGATCGGGATTTTTGTACTCGGTTTGGTTGTCTAGTTTTAGGTCCTGACTTGCTACCACCATCTTGTCTAAGTCTATCGTTATGACAATAAACAACATTGTTATTTTCTATAGGCTAGAGTAAACATAGTCAGTTCTTCAGTAGTTAAGAATCCGGGTAAAGGGCACTACGAATGTCTTTAACTCGGCGTCATGGGGGTTGGGTCTGTGAGACCCGTCACATTTTATATCGCTTCTAGTTCGGTTACTATGCGTGCGATGTTGCCGTTCTTCTCAATAGCTGGAGCTGTTGAGTGGTTCTATGCATCGCAGGTAACACGTTAGTCGTGCGCCAGCCGCAGTGGGAGTTACACGGGCACAAAATTAAATGAGGTATGTGAGACCCATCCCGCAGTTAGTGTAACAATTTCGCGCAATTTTGTATAGATGTTATTTTATTTATTATCCGTGTATTTATCCTTTTATATTTGTTTTTTTTTGTTGTTGTTTACAATTAAAGTTGCTCAATGTATTTTATTTGTGTTTTTGTAGGTACTAAGTAAAAAATAGATCGAGAAGATGTACTGTGAGGTGACTGTACTGAAAATAATGATGAGTGATTAATTGTATTTTCTTCTAAAGATAATTTAGTTTCCTACAAAAAAGTGCCATTAGAACATTTAGACTGATTGTTAATTAATAAAAGAATTACATTTAAGTAGAAGAGAAAGATTTTGTTGATAGTTGTCGTAATTTTTTAAAGCTCTAATAAATATGATTAAAACATAATATAACACAAAATTTGTGTTCCTTTTATTTAAATACCTAAAAAACTAAAAACAAATAAAATATTAACTTTATTATTTATAAAGTATTGGTTGTTTTGTTATCTAATGAACGGGTCTATGAGACCCACCCTAACGTCCATGTAACACTTTTTCACCCCCATGACCCCGGGTTAATAACCAACAGATAAGATGAAGGATAAGATCTTCCTTGTTGTTGAATATATCACTACATAGTATAAAACAAAGTCGCTTCCCGCTGTCTGTCTGACCCTATGTATGCTTAGATCTTTAAAACTACGACACGGATTTTGATGAGGTTTTTTTAATAGATAGAGTGATTCAAGAGGAAGGTTTATATGTATAATACATGCATATAATTGGACCCTGTAGGTGGCGCTGCTTTAGGGTTCTATAGGATACGGGTATTCACTCAAGCGGACGAAGTCGCGAGCGGACCGCTAGTAAAGAATAATGTAAAGTGTTATTTTCTATAAAATATCCATATATTTATTTCGAAGTTGAACGGTAATAGGTAGCTCAGTTACCAAAGGTTTTAACTTCCCACCCAAGGCAAGTAGTCTTCTTTCAAGTATTATTAACGTGGGATGGTGTCCATTTTTTTAGAAAATAACGTGGGCTGCCACATTTGCCACAAGTACGCTTTCATTAGTTCAAAATCGAGCACAATAAGGGAGGGATACATTTCCCAGTATACTCGTAGAAAGAGTATCGTGGAATTGTCTTAGATGAAAGTCGTATTTTTTGATGTTTTAATTTAATTAAAACTACATTTGGGTACCGTTAACTTCTCAGCTGGCTTGACCCGTTTATAAAAATATCTCGTAATAAAATTACCTGCAAAGAGAAAAATTTCTTGGCGGCTTCAATATTGTTCCGGCCCACTTGTCTAATTTCGAGGATCCGCACGATCATCTCGCCGCGACGCTCCACCGCCTGCAATTAAAAAGGATTGCTTTCACTATAAATTATAAGTTATAATAAAAACTAAAATTTAAAAATAATGGAGAGAAATATAAAAAAGTTATTAAGTATATTAAATGTCAAATAAAATAATTGTGCACACAAACCTCGAGCGCCGCGGCCGTGGTCGCATCGTGATCATTTTCAACCATTTCAATCTGTCTAAAGATTTCATTGCTCACACCTGATACCTGAAAAACAATAATTTGTATTAATTATGTTATTTTTTTCAATCAATAATCATCATCATCAAAATGGAAGGCTAAAATGGTACACACACATTCATCTTAAAATCTCCCTTATTAAAATAGGGAAGATAAAAATCCATCAGAGTGTTTCTTTAAAGTACCAGTTCTTTAAAGTAGCCGACTCCACGCAGCAGCAACAGACGACGTGTCGCTACGGAGGGAATTTCATAGAAATACATAGAAATCAGTAGAGTCGCGACGACACGTCGTCTGCTGCTATCAACTGGTACCTTTAATAGTATTTTAAGCGCGCGCGCAAGGTCGGCGCGCGGTTACGCGTTTTTGCTGCGCGGCCCGGCGACGCTGTCAGATACGGTGCCGCACAGCAGTTTGTATAAGAGTCCTTTCGGAAGTCTGGCTGCAGCACGGTGGGCTACGCTTTTTGCCACGCGGCCCGGTGATCCTGTCAGGTCTGGCGCCGCACAGCCGTTTGTATGAGAATACCAACCTTTCGGAAGTCTGGTTACAGCACAGTGGGCGGCGCGTGGTTACGCGTTTTTGCGGCATTGCCCGACGATGCTGTCAAATCCGGCGCCACACAGCTGATTGTATGAGAATACCAACCTTTCGGAAGTCTGGCTGCAGCACGCAGGGCGGCGCGTGGTTGGCGCGCGGCGGCTGCGGCAGGCCGGGCGGCGCGCGACCCGGCGACGCCGTCAGGTCCGGCGCCGCACGGCCGCTTTCCTATTGACAAGAGAAAGAAAGCTAATTAACAAGCTGACCTGAAGAGTTCTATTCAACTTTTGTATCCAAACGAATGCTTACGGACTTTTTAAAATGTTTTTATGCGCCATGTGTGTAGACTGACAAACTAATATAAAATTCTATTGTAGTTTTGAGGTAAGTATGTGAATAACATTAAATCGTTCGCTAATTGACGCGACATACAAGTCACAAATTCATTCTGAGATGACCAACAACTCTGTGTGATCAATCACGGATCCTGGTCAGGTTAAAATATTATTATGCCCAATGGAACAGACATTGACATTTTTACTACAAAAACTAAACCATTTTTTTATTATTATTTTGTTTTAGACATAGAAGTTAATTATATACCAATCATAATGCCGTGGAATTAGTGTCAGTAACTATTACAGTTATAAAAATTGTGACAAAGCTGTAGGTTGTAGGAATATCATTTAAGTGTGTTTTATTGTTATTTATCCTCAGCGATAATTGCCAATTCTAAAGTATTTTAACTTTTTGATCCGTTTTACTACAGCCATTTCTGTATAATAAGCCCTCTGTGCGCTACTAAAACTTGGCCATATTCTATTTCACAACATATGGCGATTATCGACAGATGTGTCGATATTAGACAGATTGACTAGTCTCCTAGGGTAGGTAGAATGATCGATGATCATATTAAAATAGACAAGCGTATTGTGTCAAAAAAATAAAATAAAAAAGCCACTACGTAGGTTTACGTACGTGTGTTTTTAATGTCACTAAGGTGGCAATCAAAGATAGGGCCCGCCTGAAAGAAAGTGTCAACAACAGTCAACATACTAATGCGTTGCCGACCCTGTGAAAACCTTTAAGTCTACACTGATAAACTAACTTTTACCTGGTGGATCTCCAACTACCTCAATAATCCCACAAAATCATTAAAAAATACGTCAATCTGTTTCTCTGTTTTGTATCAATGAACATTATTTAATAACTAAATTAAATTTACTAGACGGCTCTTGGCTGAGCAATACTTTTACAAATAAAGTTTCAAAAATCAATTTGTATATTTATAAAATTTATAAAATACAGTGAAAAAAATTACACGCCCACCCATCCCAGCCACGAATCGAACCTGGTCTTCCGCAATCCGGGCGGCTGCACTGACCACTATGCTATCGGGAAGGCTGACGTAAGCGCTGAATTTAGTCACTGCTTTTTAATTTTTGAGTGCTAATAGCGGCACAGTGCGCCATCTATCCAATGGTCATTGCGACCGATGGCCATGCAGATTCACCTTTGAAGATGAAATACCATAAATTTGGTAACACAACGCTATAGTAAATTTTACTTTTTATTTTGAAGTCCTCAAAATTTATCAATTTGTATTTTAATTTTTAATAATTCTATACATACTTAGTTATTCGCTAGTGAAGATTTGTAAATGCCTCTTAGTCCTTGTATAATAGTCTTTACAGCTAGTTGTAACATTTTTTATAAATAAATAAAAATAAAACAAAGACAAGTCCCCACTGACTTAAAAACTATCTTTCTGGTCCAAAAACAGGCAGTAGGTCTCTTTTATGAAACAGGTAAAAGATAAGATGGGTTTTTGGAGACCACTTGACATATATGATACGTGTGTCGCGGTCGCTAGTCCAAAATGAACATTAAAGTAAGTACGCGTAAGGCTCATAAACTTATAGCAAGTGTTATAATACCGATTTATGTTATAACAAAGGGGACACACCCAGTGAACAAAGTCATAAACTAAGTTAGTTTGCTCAAAGAACACATCGCTGAACTGTTTTTATTGAAAACGGCAGCAAAGGCCGTACGGAGAACGTCCAAAATGATTTCGGCGGGAGCGAAAAGAAAATAACCGAATACACAGTCCCATTCAGAAATTATTACTTCTCAAAGAAACAAGTCGACAAGTTATTTCCGCTGTTTATCCGCTCGAGGCAATATCGTCGCGTGCTATTTTCAAGCCCAATCGAACGCGCTGAAGGGGTCTGATCAAACGGAAGAGTTATCCGAGCCTGGGATAGGGGTGAGGGGCGTTTTCATACTTGGAACAATTAAGTTTCTCATATATTTGTCTATGGTTTAAGTGCATTAGTGTCTATATACGTGAAGCGAATACTTCGTGCCCTTTTGAAGCATTTCAGAGGAGTGTGAGTGTGAGATTTGGTATAGTTAAAGTTTTTTCAGGGTAGGAGTCCCGTAAGATAAAACTAATGTTTAATATGTGTTATAAATAAACGTTGTATATTTTGTGAATTACGGTTGAATTTTGACCACTGGGCGACATAGAAACTGAAAATAGCACTTGAAGTATGAAAACTGCCTCAGGTGGGACTTACATCGTCAGCATTTCCAACATCGAAAAAATAAATATAATCTTTTTACACCACAGTTAGTTAGAAAAAATCTTAGTTTTTCTAGAGATAAACTGGTCTTTCTATGTCACATGTAACACGTATTTTAATATGTGTTGTTTATGTACGGCTCGTTGCTCGTTCGTTTAATATTATAATGTTCAATATTAATTTATGAATCCTCTAGTCTGGCTGACCGTAAAGGCTACAAAGCAAAGCTATAAAGCTTTACACTTTTTTCATCGGGAACCCATAAACGTATACCTAAGATTTACGTTTTTGAGTACCCGATGCCAAGCAGCGGGCCTTAAGTAGTTTAACCCCATTAAACTTTTCTCATATGAAGCTTGTAGTATATGGCATGATTTTAAGAAAAACGTTGATCGAAGTTACTGTAACTTCGATAACTTTCCATAAAACCAAATATAGTAGTGTTCATTCTCCCTACACCTTCACCCTACACCTGGATCAATAAAGGACCAATTCATAATCCTACGCTTCCATGCCGCCAGTCAAACTTTAAACGCCAACTGTGATCCATCACTTTATGACAATGACCTACTTACATGAGTAACAGTTTAAGGGCCATTCCTTGGCGAATGCGTTAAAATTTGGTGGTCGATCGGAGCGGAGTGGGGCGGCGGTTGAAGAGAGCCATGACCCAGTTTGCTCCCCCCCTCCCCCTCCCCACGGGCTTCATCCCTCTCGCGTACGGACGGGGTCAGTGCACTGCAGTTGCAGACGAATACCGCAGAGGTGAGTGGACTCCGAATGCATTGTTCTCGTCTAGAGGTTGCATTTGTAAGGCGGGATATGGTGACGTCCCACGCTTCAAGCTAATCGTGTTAATGCGATAGGTCATTGTTTTGTATACTTCATACGGTTCGACTCTCTTTTGTTTAACATAATTGTTACTTAATTGATACTTAGAGCATTAAACCAAGTTTGTAAGTCCATGCTTGCACGACGCAGCCAATCACAAATTGGTTTGTAACGTTAGTACCAGTTTCTGATTGGTTACATCGTGTACGGACTAGGTGCCATTGCAATATCACATTCTAGATGTGTTGTTGATACAATTTATTTTGAGTAGTGGCATGTAATGAGGGACTAACGCTTCGCATGGTTCGTGGACACCAGGAGACGGATGTGTTGGTCGTCTCTTTAATCGGATGCGTTCCGTTTCACGCGAAATAAAGTTACAATATCTTTACTGTTTTCAGATAACAGTGACGATCGTCGTGAGATCATTATCAGAGTGCTGAGTCAGAGTTTTTTTTTTACCACTCGTATCACATTAATGAAAATGTGAATTTGTACGGCCAAATTGCAACTAACCTTATTTGTCACAATTCTAATTTTGGTAAACGTGATCGAATGGTACACGAAACACGCAGAAGCACTCATCCAGTCTAACGTCATACTACGGGCTGTTCTCTCATATCATGTATACACTTTCGAGTAGTTTTGACTCTTGTTTCATTGTATTAAAAGTTACATTCTTTACATGTTAATGCTTGTGACTGTACATGAGGAGATTGTGCTAGAACTAATCACGATGGCACAAAGTGGGTTAATGGATGTTTACGACTGTCGCCTTCCTGTATCAATCGGGACCACAGCCAAGAGGAGATCAAGATTATACACTACATTATGGACATCCATACATAAATTTATTTGATTTGAGACAGTACATCTCTTAAGAGCTTGTCTTTCATAAAATAAGAAAAGTCAAAGTCAAAGTAACTTGAATGTTTTAGTACATTTAAGTTACTTTGAAACCATACAATTTGAAACCTGTTTTCATTGTATATTCAAAGCACGGGTCAAAGTGACAGAACGTCTTTCCCATTCAAAGTAAAATAAAGAAATGTTAGTTAAAAAGTAGAAACAGTTTCATTTCAATGTGTAGTGTTCGTGTACACTTTAGAAAACAATAAATGTTCAATGTTACAATCAGCATTCATGCCTTTATAGTAACATAAAGCAAACAATCTACTTCAATATGCTCCTTCGCGCATGTAATAACTACAAAATCCTTGATCCGTTATTCATCATGTAAACGTATGTAAAACTGCACAATAGAAAACTCGACGCGTGCCAATTTTTCATTGCTTCAAGAGGACTGCTGATTTATACGGTAGGTACTTTAGTAACTCCAGCAAAAAAGGGAATAATATATTATTTTTTATTCCACAATAGGCGAGTGTTTGACCTTTATCTTACCTGATGTTACTGACGATAAGGCTGAAGTCGGAATGGCGTTTCAGCCGAAATTCTTGTTTACTGAGGAACTGACTATCTTATATATGTATCAGATTTGTAACGTATATACGTATTTCTCTAAAAATTAATAATTGTGTTTGTATTATGTACTGTACTTAGGTGAATTTGTTTGTTATTCTTAATGAGAATAAATGTCTTAAACCATAAACTAAATTTAACAGTCTCTAAATGCTAGAAGCACTGATTTTATGGTGATAGAATTATATAAGATGGTAGTAGCTAGCCAGGCGGACTTAATACCTATAAACAATTCAAAAACCGAGTACACTAATAATAATATACTCAAAATGATAGATACAAACAAATTGGCGGAGAGACAAATCGCAAAATAACCAGCCTTATTGTAGTATTGCAGGAATATCCAGTTATATCCCCCCCCGCCCGATCCTCTAAATGCCACAACACAGTTACAGAATACACTAAACATGCACACTAGTTTAGACCTAAGACACATACTCGTAGAAAAAGGTTACGAAGAACCGGTTCACACGCGCTCTACACCAGGTACAGACATGTACCTGGGCGCTTCTCTCCTCCACCACGGCCTGGTCAAGCCGAGCCGAGATCCGAGCCTTTAGAGGCGCCCTCGGGTTGTTCCGCTCCCCGATCCGATCCGAACCCTTCGGAGAATCTAGTAGGGCAGGGGGACGCGCACTAGTTCCTCGCCGCCCCCAAAAAAGCCTGGTGAAGCTGAAAATGCCGTTTGAGGCAATCAGCAATCTCTCTCAAAAAAAACCTATCCCTAGGAATCGAACCCGGACCTTTGAGTCTGTAGACTAATCGTTTAATCGCTCTCCCACAGAGACGGTGAAAAAACGATTACAATATACAAGCAAGGCGAACGAGACTTTTCCAACCTTTTTTTTGTTTCACGAACCAATTACACGAGCCAACATGACCCTCCGTAACCAACGCAAAACAAAGTCTAATTTCAAATGATGGTAAGAACGATGCAAATGGTGCTCTATTGCCACAGCGCAAAACTCATTTCTAATCGAATGGAAATTTTAATATCCAGCCAGAATAGGTACAGAGAACCAATAATAGACTCCTGTCGTATGTCATGCGATATTTGCGCCCGACTACAGATAATTCAGCGCCGGCAGAGGAATGGAAAAACGAATTTGTCATAGACCGGCTACTAACTGAATTATGTATTATGGAGTTGAATACAAAACCGGGAATGATACAAGCTAACAAATAATATTTGGTGGTATCATTCTGCACAGGAAAGTGACCGTTTTCAGCCGATTTCGTTGAGGTAAGGACCTATTAGACCTCACACCATTCTTCTTATTTTATTGGCTTTTATTTTAATGTAAAATCTTTTTAGTTTTCAATCTAGGCATGTTTTTTGTTTATATTTTTGTACTTTTTCTTTAGTTTATTTTTTTATTTCATTTTGTGAAGTAAATACGATAGTGGCACCAGTATCCAACAGGAATTAGTGATCGACCTTTTTTCCCTTAACAAGTGAGTTCGTAAAAAGTGTATCTATTTTTCTATTATTAATTTACATACATCCATTATACGAACACTCGCACACACATACTCACATAGGTTATCTGTTTCGCATTTGTTTCGATTTGTTTTTCTTTTTGATTATAATTTGTTAAGAAATTTAATAAATAGTTACTATTTGCAGGGAGGGCTTGGCGACCTGTAGCCCAGGTTTCCTTTTTTTGCTGAAACCCTTATCAGGCACCAGTCTTTCACAAATATAGGATGCTACCTTAGTTATTAGTTAATAAGCCTTAGTCAAATGGACCTATTTTGTGATGGGAAAAATAAACATATTTTTATTTTATTTTATTATCTTAGGCCCGATTTTTCAATCAGATAAGTTTATTCGTTGAATAATTTTGACATATGACAGATTCTCTTTAGAAAATATGTCACAATGACAATGCTATTCGTTGGATAAAACTTAACTGAGGATTGACAAATCGGGCCTTAGACGGTAGTACCTATCTGAAAACAATGTTAGTAGGATTTTTGTGTTCTAACGCTGTAAGAAGGTAGTTGTCCTTCTCGCTGTCCGCCTTGCGCCCCAATGCTGCACCGCCGCGCGCACCCTGCGCCGAGCGATGAGATTACACAGACGGAATACACAGGGTTACACAGTACGGGTCATTACAAATATATTTAATGAGTGATTGCGACTGGTTTTAGTTTCAGCACCAATTTAATACAGACCACCATTAATTAAAATCTGTGTTATTTTCGCCAATGAAAACTGTGTCGAACACTGAGCTTTAAGTGTCGGACACAGGTGCCTTCGGCCTTATCATCACTTAACATCAAAAGAGATATTTTATTTTATTTTTTATTTACCCTAAATTACGCTAAAGAAAACGATTATTTGTATGGCATTGAAGACAAACGAGGAGAGTTGAAATTTCGTCTATCAAATTCTCGTTTGCTCTCGCCAATGCCAAATAAAACTCGCAATAGGTATCATGTATGTCACAAAATGCATGTCTCCTACACTAGTTGCATGAATGAACAGCTGTTACACAAAGAGTTGTGTAATCGTCTACGAGCCAAGTCTTTTATGAAAATATAGTGACCTCGATAGTATTTGTTGCACATGCTCAGTGCGAGGGACGCCATTACATTTTTAATCGTTAACGTCGTGTTAAGTGTACTGAATTCGCCAATATAAAAATGTTTCAAAGGTTTCCCTTGAAATTCCTTTCATTGGAGTTTTGGGTCAAATTAGAATTCGCCCGCTTCTGAATCGTATAGCTTTTCCTTAATTTTCGTCTTTAAAGGTTTCGTGGTTTAATGATCGCCCTTTTATTGGCATTGTAATACCTTTTAAGGCTTTTTCAAAATGTCTTATTACTTTCATTACTCTGAATATCTAATAAATGTATAGAAATATACCTTATTTATGACTAAGCAGCGAGGAGTTAGCCAGAAACGCAAGCTTTTGCACAATGTCAAGCAGAGAAAAGTAGCATATCTGGGCCATGTGCTTAGGCATGACAGATACGAACTCTTGCAACTTATCATGATGGGAAAAGTAGCTGAAAAGAGGAGACCTGGTCGCTAAAGAAAGTCGTGGATGCGGAACATTCTGGAGTAGAAGGGAATAGCGAGTGCCACTGAGCTTTTTCGCCTTGCCAAGGACAAGACCAAATATGCAGAGCTGACTGTCAGTCAACCTTTACTAGTTGGAGAGGCACCCTAAGAAAAAAATACTCAATTAATTCTCTCGAAATGAGAAGGTTGCTTTTAGACCAAATGCTTCTGTTTAAAATATGCCTCAACAAATTTGATTGTTGCCAGTTGGTTAATCAAATATACATTCGTGTTCCATACAGATCGCATCGAACACGAGAGGCTCGCAAACGCCACTTATTTACACCAACACCTTGCAAAACGAATGCGGGTGAGCGCGCACCTTTACGCAGACTAATGAGGCATTACAATGTACACTTTGTTGATATCGAAATCTTTGCAACCTCACCCGCGACGTTTAGAAACAATATGAGTGATAGCATACAAATGTTAACTTCAATGAAGTAATTGAAGTATCGTGGTGGCACCCATGTCCGACACTTGGGGCCCAGTGTTTGACACAGCTTTCTTAACCAACCCCACTAATATTATAAACGCGAAAGTGTGTAAGTACGGATGGATGTTTGTTATTTATTTAATTAATGCCTGAGGCATTCTCTACCAGTCAACCATAGGGTGGTGCAGAGATAACATTGGTAGGTGCAATTAAGATATATAATTGTAAGTACCTATGTATCTAATATATAAAATTCTCGTGTCACGGTGTACGTTATTGAACTCCTCTGAAACGGCTCGACCGATTTTCGTGAATCTTAGCGTGCATATCGGCTAAGATCGAGACGTGAATAATAAGAATCGGACAACATCTATTTTTCATCCCCCTAAATGTTAAGGGTCCACCCCTAAATTTTATTACATTTTTGAAATTTTTCCAATACAAAATGAAATGAGATTACACAGACGGAAAAATTTCAAATCAGGCCATTAAACACCACGCGGGCCTATTGCGGATTGGTATACCTGTTCTTTATAAATATTTTATGTATGAACATTGAAAGACTTTTCTACTTCTGATCTCCTTAGTGGTTGAGGGTTCTAGATGATGTGCGCGCACTCCTCTGTCAAAATTACCATCAGGTTTACCTGATAGCCTGATAGGTTTAATGAAGGCTAAACGATTGCGTATTCATCACACAAACACATGCCTCTGCTGGGAATCGAGCCTGGGTCCTCGCTACTATTAAAATTGACGGTCATCAGTCTATTGGTTTTTTATAGATTTCTTTTTTTATTCATTAATCATCTCACTTTAACGATTTATTTGTAAGACGAGTTTGCTTTAAAAAATATCCTCCCTTTAGGTCCTTAAAATGGCCTTAAAAGGCTCCGTCTAGTCTACTACTAATCGGCCGTCAAAATTATTTATTCAACAGCGGTCACAGAACGACTACTCTTTGATTAAAAGACGACTACGAGTATAAAGATACCAATTTTAACTTAATTTTTATTTATGGTAGTACGTACGTATGTACTACCACTCACATACTGATGGAGATAACGAAACTTTAATCCGTCGTATATAATTTGAATTTAAATTATTTGGCAGCACTGATCAGCGCTCGCGTATAATTGGGTAGTTGACAACAACAATAATTAACTCCAGACAACAAACGTATAAATGAAATCACGTAACAGTTCTTTAAAACATTAACCATTTTTTTATTTGGTTTAAGCATGTATTTCTGTAACCTAAAAAGTTATTAATAAACACTCAACTGACGAAATAAAATAGTGACGTCATAGTTTGCTAATCCCATACAATTTCTATAAAAAAAAAACTAGCGACCCGTCCCGCCTTCGTACGGGTGGACATTTTTTTTATATAGTCTATGTTACTTAGCGCTAATGTAGAATTCTAATGGTGAAAAATTTTTTTAAATCGGTCCAATAGAGAGTGGTTTGTATGGGAAATGAAAATTATTGTTTATACTATTTTCCTCGTATTTTTTACGTTTTTTCTCTCCATAAGAACCTTCCTCACAACAAAAAAGAAATCAGCCAAATCGGTTCAGTCGTTCTCGAGTTTTGAGATTGGCAACACATTTAACGATTCATTTTTATTTATAAAAAATTGTTTTGACAGTTGTTAAGAAGTTTCTATATTGACTAACCAGTCAACTACCTACCCAATTATCAAAGATTAAGAACTACAAACTTGCAAAATCTAAGCTATATACTTAAAAAAAGGGAATAGAAATATGCTATGAAAAAGCTTTTTAATTTTGAATAATTCTTTAAAACGTTGAATAAAATACCTTGCCTTGGATTTGAACCTTACTTTTCCTTACTCACTTTCAATTACTATGCTGTCGTTAGCATCTACACGCTAAGAACGTCTAGGGCGAACGGGTTTTTAGTTTTAACCTACTTAATGATCCTTGATTAAAAGTAATCTCACTTTATGGTACCTACGCTACGACTGCTTACCGAAAAATAATAAAATAACTTTACTACGTAATTAAATATGCTTGTATATAGTATGTAATTAATTAAAATAACTACCAACATTGTAACAAAGTTTCATAATTACTAACAAGTTATTTGGCTAAAGTTCAAAATGCCGCCGCCTCCGCCCACACAAAAGGAACGCTTACCAAATTATTCAAAATATTCACTTTGAAGTCGCGAAGACAGTTCACTGATGTCATTTGATCTCTTAAACTTACCAAGAACTTGAAGACATCAAGATTGTTTTTTAATATTATTTTTTTTTTATATCAAGGCAAACAAGCAGGCGAGTCACCTGATGGGAAGCAAACACCGCCGCCCATGGACACCCGCAAAACCAGAGGAATCGCAGATACGTTGCCGGCCTTTAAGAAAGGAATAGGCTCGTTCCTTGAAGATCCCTAAGTCGTAACGGTCCGGAAATACCGCCGCTGAGAGCTGATTCCAGAGCACTGTAGTTCGTGGTAAAAAATTACGTGAGAAACGCACAGTAGTAGACCTGGATGGAAAGACAGTCGATTGCGTGTAGTACAGTGAAGGAAATCAGCGGCAGGGATCAAACCGAACAATCCTTCAGAGCACTCCCCATGATAAAGGCGATAAAATATACAGAGAGACGCAACGCCTCTTCGAAAGGCCAACGGATCGAGCCGACCAGAGTTTACCACGTCGTCGACAACTCGTTTTTTGCGACTTGTCGAATGTTGATGAAGCTACATTATTACGGTCTTAAAGATTTCGCACTAAATTTAATCCAGTCGTATCTCAGCTCTAGAACACAGACTGTCGATATTAATGGAACTAAATCATCTGGTTCTCATGTAAAAATGGGAGTTCCTCAAGGGTCCATTCTTTTCTGTTTTTGATTCATATTAATGACTTGCCATTCTTTGTAGAGAACTTCTGTGAAATCGTATTATTTGCAGACGATACTTCACTCATTTTTAATGTCCCTAGGTGTAACAATAACTATAACGATGTAAACAGCAAGAGGGCCTAGGATCCGAACTCCTGTGGTACCCTTGAAAAGACACCCGGACCCGTAGTTCCAACTACCATACCCTACCTAGCAGGCTCAGTAGATAGGAAGAGTATTACACATGAGGCCTGACCTGTGCTTTGTAAAGCTATAAGCGATGGGTCAACGTGAAATACCGTCCCGCTCTATTGAGCACACCCAGCTTGTTCGAAGCAAATTTAGCTGTACCTTTCAAATGACCGCGAAACTGAACGTCACTCGAAATATCGACGCCAAGGATTCCAATAGTCGGTTTGGTATCAAGGGGAGCTCCTTCAAAGTTTAGAGATACGACAAAGGGATGTTTTTTAGCGGTAAACACGCAAACTTGTGTTTTGGAAGGGTTAAAATGGACTAGGTTAAGTCGGCTCCTATTCGAGACATGACTTAACATGTTCTCAGTGTCAGCCACAAGTTTATTCCGGTTCTCGATGACGCTTTCCATAGAAATATTAGTACGTCCGGTGTAAAGCGTATCCCCAGTACTGTCGTCCGCATAGCAATGAATGCTGTTGTTATGCAACATGTCATTGATATGCAAAAGATACAGAGTAGACGACAGCACACATCCCTGCGGGACTCCAGCACTCACGGGCTTCAGATCAGAGCAAGATCCATCATCAACCACGACTTTGATGCTACGCCCAGAAAGAAAGCTGACAAAAATAACAGTTATAACATACTTCCTTCTAATAATATGTACCATTTATATCCATCATCATCATCTTTACATTTCGGTAGCTGAGCGGTAAAGTGCTCGGCTCGACGTCCGGAGGTCCTAGATTTAATTCCCATGTCAGCAATGTGTCGGATTTTTTTTAGTCATAATTTGTAGCGACGACTTATTTTAATGATAGAGGCCTTTGTCTAGCAGTGCGACAGCATAAAGGCAAATTAACATCCCACTACTGCGCTATCTTATTTTTTCATGAACAAAGGACTAGCACATGGATTCAATTCTGAATTCAAAATTATTAATTCAGATTAGGCTACCAATTAGTTCTTATTAAAAATAAACAAATGACTTCTCTTGTTCACTACAAAACAAGAAAAGCTCGTAAATATGATTGCGTTATGTTTAATTTTTAACAAGACTACATTATGGTAGAAAACCTAATTATGCTACCACTAATTGGACCTTAATATTGCAGAACAAAATATTGTTCATTTGTTTTCTTTTTCTATTACGAAGATAGCCAAAGAGATTTGAGCATTATTAAAGCCTCTAGTCGTTCTTACCTCATTTGTTTTTTTTGTTTTGTACCTTTCTCTGTTTAAAACATACAAAGAGCGAACGTTGCGCTAACGAAGGCATATTTATCTCTCACGCCAATTAAGATCTCACGGGCCCATAAAATTTCTAGAGCGAAACGTCTCGACCTGATATATGTGCAAAGCCATTTAAGACTCTATGAGCTAAAGCACCTACTTAAGATGCGAGATTTCTTGACACTGTATAATACTTTAAAAACAGTAAAAACCTCATTAATATAATCCTCTTTTCTGATATTTGCTTTTACTAAGTACGCATATATTAAGTCGTTAATTACCTAGACGGGGTAGTCAAATAATGGGTACTAGGTAGGGTAATGTATAATACACAGTCAGGTCATAACTTCTGTCACATGTTTAATATAAAATAATTGAGACAAGTTTATTCATTATGTAACCATTTATATACCATTTATATTATGATGAGGCTTTGAGCACGCCTTTTCCTCCAAGTGTTGCCATATCTTGTAATCTAACGGACTCAAATTTGGACTGGAGGAGGGCCAGTCTTCGTGCCGGATGAAGTCGATTTCACACGCCGCCAGCCAGTCTTGTGTGCTCTTCGCTCTATGAGCTGGCGCCGAATCTTGTTGGAATACCCAGTATAATAAATATATATAAACGAATCTTTTGGTTAAATTCAAATTTTTCAGTAAGTCAAAAATTTGAATTGACGCGTAACCGCAACGATGCAACGCAATAACTGCAACACGGTCTTCTTTAAGCGTCCACTCCATATTTAAAAATGAGTAAAATTCTAAAAACAATTCGAAATTCGAATTCAATAAACTTTTTTGTGGCCAGCATTCTAAAAGAAAAGTTTTTACTGTGTGACAATACTTATGACCTGACTGTGTATTACCAAAAGGCTTGCTTAACTACCACTAAAGCGACTTTTTTGGGCAGGGATCAGTAGTCCACTTTAAGAACAAATCTAGTGATTTCTTCTTGAAGCTTCTTTTAACTTAACTAACAAATAAATTTAGGCAAAATTACTTTTACATAAAAATATTTATGTAAACGGTGGGCGAAACTATGATCGTCATAAGCAAGCAAAATCATTTAAATCTTCAAAGACCTTTAACCACAAGCACGAGCGACTTACAACGCGGCAAGCTAATTTCTAGCTCATCGCGCGTTATGCTACGGCAGTGATAGTCAACGGTCATAGAAAAAAGGCAATGAACACACAAATCACGCGCCACGCCGCAAAACCGACAGCGGTCGTAGCGAGTGGTGGTGGTGGTGGTGGTGGTGGTGGTGGTGGTGGTTAGCTAGTCGATAATATTATAAAGTACTAATAGTATCTATCAACTTAGAAGCACCTGCCTTCAACAGGAACCAGTAATCGAAACGTTATTTGTTTAATCATTTAAAACTAGGTTCAGCAACTGATTTACTACCTTATCAACCACTGAATAAAGACCACCTGGTTCCTATCTGTCATACAGTATAATTTAAAAAAAAAACAACTTTTAAAGAAAAATAGAATTTTATTGAAAGTTTACTGCCAAAAGTGGCTACAAAAATTTTAATCCAACACTGTGCTTACTGTGTTGAACACTGTCGATACAAATGTTATCCTTGTCTTATAAAACTTCTACCTCAAAGGAACATGCTATCTTAGAACCCTCGCCCACGTCCGATAATCGGTGACCGATTTTTTAGTCGGTGAAAGTGAAACACATGGTATTCTATGTTGCAACGCACACATGTGCGCGCGCACACGTCCTACAAAAAGTCGGTACTAAAACCTCGGTGGAAAAATCGGCCCAATTATCGATCCTAAAAAAAGTCGGTCGTGGGCGTGAGCCGTTATGAATACGATCACAGCAACGATAGGGTCACAGCCCACTACACTGGCCTAAAGAGGATTTTTGCATTTAACAATCTGCTATCTTACGGCAACAACCGAGATTTAAGATTAACCAACTAAGGATGATATTTTAATTTTGGTCTTAATTTTCAAGATCTCAACTCGAACGCATCATCCGCTGCGTCATCAACTTTTTTTTCAGCGATATTTACTCATACATTGTTTATTAATTAAATTGTCTCCTTTAACGTCCGCCCTACGGAAAACGATGGAGTTTTTTTCGTTGGCTTAATGAGTCACTTAAAATACCTATAAAAAAGCAAAACAACATTAGAAATATTGTAATACAGCGAAATTGATATATCTCAAAGCCATAGCGCGAAGTAATAAATCATAAGCGCCCCGACATCCACCGGGCCACAGATTAAAAATAAAGACAATATAGAGCTAGACGGTAAGACGTAGGAGCGGTACTTGAGTCCGCGGATCGATGGCCCGCTCGTACTCCGAATCGATATGCGTACTACGACTGAATGGGTTGCGCGCGCCGCCCGCCTTACGTAACGCGCAGAAAACCACCTGTCGCTTACCCTATTAACCGACCGAATATAGAACACCCGTACTACCGACTATACACGGGCTGACCCCCTTGCTTTTCTTTTGGCCGGGTAGCCGGTGTCATTGCACGGAGATGCAACCTTCGCTGCACTCAAGGGTGCATCGTAGTAGTAGATTATAATCGCCTTCGTTATTTTAATTGGTGACTTTTTAATGAAGCTTTTCAAGCGGTTGATGTTTTTTTATTACGTACTCGAAGTGAATGGAATTTTGCGAATTCTGAATTAGTACTGGCATGCACTATAGATATTGTAACCGTTTTTTAACGACCCTAGCTTTAGATGTAGAAGTAAATTTTTGTTATCCAGCGTAGTATTTGCAACGTGGGTAACCGGCTTTAATTGATGAACTTAAGCACTTTCATTATTCATTGTCTTAATTAATAACTTGGTTAGGATTATGGTGATGGGTTTTCCGCCTATGGTCAAACGTTCGATTCGTCAAAATATATATAACTTTACACAATTTTTTCGCAAAAATATTACAATTTTAAAAAGTGTTGATAAAACGTCCAAGGTGGATTAGATGTTTTTTTTCAAACATGGTTTAATTTTGTGGTATAATATATAATATAATAAAAATGCAATTTATCCAAATAAATTCTATAATTTTTGTTACGTACGTTATTATGTTATTACTGTTTTAATCTTTTTGTTTGACGTACAGTTGATGCTGCTCTAACATCTCAGTGGTGGCCAAGTGGCAAAGCGCACGTCCCGAAATCCCGAGATCCCGAGAATTCAATTCCAGGGTCGTGCAAAATGTGTTTCGGATTTTTCGATGGATATCCAGGGTTTGTGATTGCCAACATATTATGTAAGCGTGGTTATTAAACCAATACCCATAATTTGAATTGATGCCTTGATTTCAATGATGGAGGCCATAACCCAGTGAGTATATGCTGTACTTTACTTATCTTGTTGAATATTAAAAAGCTTTGGAGAGCCAGCCCCTCCGCTCAATCACGAGTCATCCAAGGCTGGGTGTCTAGACGCCCTAATGTCAGACCAGCCGTTATTGCCGCTTCACCCTGACATTTTCATTACTCACATACTCCTATAACAATCCTTAGTCATGTGGCCTCTTTGCCTCAAAGCTCAGTTCCATTTGCTGTAGGGCTGATTTGACAGCCCTTTGTAAAAAAATCGTCCTATTGATAAACAGACTACGAGTATTGGTCTGTTAATGTACACACGCCTGCACATCAACCTACCCAAAACTGTCAAATTTCTTCAATACATTGTCAACCTTAAGGTTTATATTGAGGAAATTTGTCAGTTTGTGGTAGGTTGATGTGCAGGCATCTGTACCTAAGTAAATAAATAAATAAATAAATGATAAATCTCTGTAGGCAACATAACAATAAAACCTCTTTTCACTAGTAGGTTAAGTACCTACTAGTGAAAAGAGGTTAAATGTTTTTAAGTGATAGTGTTTTGTTTTGTTTCTTCTGTTCGATTCAACTGTCCTGTTGACAGCTTTAATTTTATTTTCTTCTTGACATGAATTCGCGAATAAAAGACTTCGTGCCCCTTTTTAAGCACATTGCGCGCATGGAGAAGTGTAAGGTTTGGTATAGTTAGAGTGTATATGGAGAAGGTCCCGAAACTTAAAATTTATGTATAATGCGTTAAAATAGTTTATTAAGAAACGATCTCATTTCGACCACTATTGACGACGACAAACGTTGTATATTTTGTGAGTTACATGTGAATTTCGTCCGTTCATTGTTCGTGCGTTCAGCTGCTAAAAACAAGTAATCTATCCATGTCAATACAATCCACTCTTTCCGGCTACCAAGAGCACAACCTTCATTCTCCCTATCTCATCATTTACGGTTGGGATACATAAATAAAATTAAACGTTTACAGCCGAGTGGGGAGTTAGTTCGAGTAAAACATGATAAATAATTAATTATAATCCAAATAGTGACCACTGCCCACTCCAAGGACAAACGTATTAGTTTTGTAAAAGCGCTAACAGAACTATTATTTAGTGTGATAACAGCATATTTATCAAAAACACAAATGCTAAAAAAACATTTCATAAATAACTTGCCTACTTCTTAACTGATCTTTAGTATTTGTAAAAATATTATGATCGGATGCTAATGACGGTAGTTGTTGGTTTCGCAACAAAAGTTGCGTTAAAAATTATATAAACAAAACGAAAATATTTTAGCATATTTATCAGTAGAAGAACTACAATAATGAAGGTAGAATACAGTTTAGTGTCTGTTATAACCGTTTGATAATGAATCGTAGTTTATTATACTCGTATAATAATAGTTTTTTATTTTTTATTTAATGTAACCATCACTATTTGTGTAATGTAGTGTTAATTCCGATAACTCACACTACATATTATCTAAATTTCATATTTTTGTACCATGGATTTGTACCAAAATAACGCCTGATTCCATTAATTAATAATCCAATCAAGTTTTAATGTGTATTGTCAAAAGTTTAGGCGTATTCAAACTTTTATCAATTCAAATTAGATTTTGCTCATTTTCCATAAAGTTTCCGTTCGTGGATTGAGCTAAGCCATTTTTAATTCCATTATAAGAAAGCCATGCCAGAGTATTTCAAATTTAACCGACGGTTTGGTCACGATCACGACAACTCATTCACTGGACTTAATAGTATTTTTTTATTAATAAAGCATTTATTTGAACATATTATTAATGTGTATGCGACAATTCGGCACAGTGACATGCACCATGATCACGGGTGAATTGTAATGTTAGTGATCATGTCATTTTAAAATGGATTTACCAAGACCTATTCGGTTTTATCAAGTTTCAGTTATAGTTTTCAAGAAAGTAACCTGTATCGTAATTTATGAAGGATTCCCGAGCGTCGCGCCGCCGGTGCGGTGTCGTGAGCCACTTTAGACCTTTAGATTTTAGTCCACTTCACAATTAGCTTAATCAGTGAAGCAGCTCATCTTAGTATTTAAAGGTTATCATAAGCAAATAGGTGCCCATAAATTATGTAATATAAAAAATTTTACTAATGCCATAGTTAATTTTATCATTTTAGGCGTTTCATTAAAATTAATGCTGACTGTATCTCAATAAATTAAAAATAAACTGACAGACTCTTAATTAAAGTTACGCACTTTGTACACAAATAGAAGTAAAGGGAAAAGTGTGGGCGAGCGTCTAGCCTGGCGCCGACGCCATTACAGTAGCTCAGCTCCCGGTACGTCAATAGCATCTGACGGTGACGTCACGGGGTAAATTAATCCTCACATATATTTACTAGGGACCTGCTACTTCGTTTACTAACACATCTGTGATGTCCAGATAATATTTTATCTATTGCTTATCCATAAAAGTTAAAAGTTAACAGTTGAGTCTAAATTATTTAAAATACTTAGTATACAATCGTGATTATTAAATAGCACTTCGATTATAAATAAAAAACCAAAATGATGATCAACTTTTAAAAATGTACAATGTTTTTTAAAAACTTTTATGTTGTCTCTTTAAGTTTCCTCCTTCGTCCTAAGCTCTACTACCAGGTCTCATATAGCACATATAGACTAAGCGCTTACTACTACGCGCGTGTTGATAGGTGTTAACGACTGCCATCTAACAACAACACGCCAAAGTCATTGCGAACTGGAACATAAAAAATTATGGTCACCCACCTAGGACCCGGCGTCACCGAAGTTTCTTCGTTTCCACGATTGTAATATAAAACCAAACTCTTCCGGCACTTGAAAGCCGCGACAATATTCCATACTTAGGCTTTAAATCAGCTCTTTTATGCTTCGGCTTGCGCTTGGCTCTCTCCATCTGCCACTCGTATTTGGGTTGCCCTACTTGTGAGTTCATTCCGTACTACATCCGCATTCAGCTCCATTCCATTTCGATTTTTTGTTCCCTTACAGCCAAACAAAGTTGTCAGTCTTCCCAATAAAAAGCTCTTTCACGATTTTCAGATTGACTATTCCAAGTTTCCAACAGCATTCAAATGGTTTGTACTTTGTAGATAAGTTAGTGAAATGAGCTTTAGTTTATTAATAACGAAACTGCTATGTGTTGTGGGTATTCGGTTTGGTTGGTAGTAGGGCTAGTTCTTAGTTAGATACTAGTATGTTATGTCACTCGCCATAACAGCAAAGCTAATAGCATTATTGTGATGAAGCGTCAGTAGCCGATATTGCCTATAAGCAACAATCATTTAAAACCTATTAAATGCGAAATTGTAGCTACTGCTACTGACGTGAACCAATACAAAACAAGCGTATTCGTTTGTTGGGTGGGTTAACAGGACTAGATTATTAATGCGTTAAAAGTAAATAATCTTTATAAAAATAAAAAATATGACTGACACAGATAAGATATTAGGCGTTAAGGGGTCGAGGATTAGGGGTTAAGGGCATTTCCACGTTATCATCACTTACGATCCCTTACTATCTATCATTTATTGTTCTTGGAGAGAGTTTGCCTGACCTCATACTTTTTTTTTAGCTTCACCGGATTTATTTACAATCAAGTAAGAATACTTATCACTTACCCAAGGTATTACAAAATAAACATAGCTCAAGAAGAAAACTTAGTCTCAATAACCATATTGCCATACCATACCATACTGCCAGACCAAAAGATACTGTAAGCTCTTTCTGCGTAAAACGGAATGCACCTGATTAATTTAAATGAGGGTATACAAGCTACTAACTAATTATGAGACAACCAACACCTCAGTCTCCCTGTGACCACGGACCCTGCAAAGGGTTCGTAACGTCAGGATAAACATTAATTAAAACTAATGTGTAAAATAAACGCGAGTAGATCCGTAAAAGTTGTTTCATTTCAATAGTCTCAATAAGTTAATTTATACCGCATTTCTATTTGAATAACAATGGTAGAACTGAGACAATGTAAATACGCATTGGATGGAGCCCCTTCAAATGAGCAACTTAATACCGCTGAAGACTTTGCTTAACTCTATACATTGTCGACGCCAACTTGGCAACTCAAGTATACGGCAGATCCGAACTTTACTAAGCAAGTAGATACAGTGCTACTTACGTAGTCATAACTTGTATTTGTGCGGTGACTAACCATTAATTAAATTACAAATGAAAATATGTTTTGCGTGATACAATTCTATTTATAAAATATTATGATGTGATGTGATAGGTTAGCGCGATCGTGAAAGTTGAAACAACATGAATTATGCGGGATCCTCGGATGGAGTGGACAGATTTCATTATCTTGAGGTGCTCTACGTATTTGTACAAATGCAAAGTCGTTGGTCCTAGTTGTTGCGGTGTTTACCCAATTTTAATGTCGGAATAATAACGTCGAAGTGGTAGTTTCGTATAATGACTCATCCACCAACGTACAGACGCCTGGACATCAACCTATCCAAAACCATACCATATATTTAAGGCAAAGTCTATTGAAGAAATTTGACAGATTGTGGTAGGTTGACGTGCAGACACGAAATTAATTGTTTTGATACTTGTTGAAGAGAAAGTTGGAGCGAACGTGGATTAAGAACTGGTTATGTTGCCTTTTAGATGGATACTGTTTTTATATACGGTATTATTTATTTTGATAATATGTAGTAATTACAAAAACACAAATGTTGAAAAAATTTCAACGAGCAGGATTTGAACCTGCACCCTTCTGACATACCGGGTCAGGTGCTCTTCCAATTGAGCTATCGTGGTTCTAACCAGCCCGCCGAAATTATTCAACACTATTTACTTTTTTACTTTGAAAGCCAAAGGCGCCAATTCAATGTCAACAACTACCATCATTAACATCTGATCATAATATTTTTACAAATACTAAAGATCAGTTAAGAAGTAGGCAAGCTATTTATAAAATGTTTTTGTTTTGTTTATATAATTTAAACGCAAATTTTGTTGCGAAACAAATTACAAAAACACAAATGTTGAATAAATTTCCACGAGCAGAATTTGAACCTGCACCCTTCTGACATACCGGGTCAGGTGCTCTTCCAATTAAGCTATTGTGGTTCTAACCAGCCCTTTGGCCTTTGGCTTTCAAAGTAACAAAGTAAAAAAGTAAATAGTGTTGAATAATTCAATTAAATGTTAAGTGATGATAAGGCCAATAATGGAAGCGCACTTTACCCGGGATCCTCAACTAGTGAGGTACTGGCTATCTTATCTCTAGCTGCCGGAACACAACAATGCTACAAACATTGATGTTATGGCGACATATTTAGATAAGATGGTGGTAGCTAGCCAGGCGGACAAACAAGCCCTACCACCAACCAAACCGAGTACACAAACATGCACCCCCCGCTGGGAATCGAACCCGGGACCTCGGGGTCTTAACCGGTGGTCTTAGCCACAAGACCACAGAGGCGGTATAATTATAACAGCATCGAGGCATTTATAACCGACCTTAAAATGGAGGAAATTCTCATCTCGTCTGCTTATATGTTTTTTTCTAAACTTTACCTAAGTCACTGTTTGCCGTGCCAAAATGTAAATGATAATGAAAATATAATTTCGCCTCACAAAGTATTGAAAGGAATCGCATTCGTATAAAGCGAGGTTTATGGAGGCAGCGCTCTGGAAACTACGGATAATGTAACGTTATTTCAAGCAAAAATTTACGATAAACGCTCCGAGCCGCCGCCCAAGCCAGCGAAATGCCTTGTATCTACCTAATCCGACCGAAGCCAGACGTCATATTTCACGATTTAGAAAACTTACAATTTATGTTACTTTTCAATTCTGCCGTTTATAGCATTAATTTGTAAATTTTAAAAACAACTGTATTACCACGCAGTTGTTGACGAAACGAGTTGGACGCCTTGGAGAAAGACAAAAAACGGTGGCGCAAAATCGTGAGGGGTAGCGGGAATGGGGAAAGTATTTGCCCTGCAATGGGATAGTAAGGCTAATTAAAACTAAAAAGTAATTAGCCTATAACAGTCCCTCTGCTGGGGCAAAGGCCTCTATCATTGAAATGAAGTCATCGCTACAATTGATGGGTAATCGCTTAATCACCACGCTTGCAAATGCGGGTTGGTGTTAACAAACCGGCATTCCGCAAAAATCCGAAATACATTTTTGCCTGACCTGGGAATTGAACGCGGGACCTTTGGGTATCGGGCCGAGCGCTCTGCCACTCGGCCACCGAGGCGTTAACTTTGTAACTGTAACTACCATATATATAATTAATAAATTATTTACTTATAATCTATGATGCTAATATTAATAGTTTTCATCAGAATATCTCTATAATGTGATCTTCTTTGCTGTGTTGAGCAATGCTGGGTGTAACTGCTAGATCGAAGAGGAAACGAGTAAATCATAGGAGAGATAAAGTTGAGCGACGTTGTAGACTTGATAAGAGTACCGAAAGTGGAGATGGGCAGAACATATTGCGAGGATGGATACCACCGTTGGCCCAGAAGGACACTTGAGTGTAGACCGTGGCAAAACACCGGGCCGGGGCCGCCCACCACTCAGATGGGTAGACGATATTAACCCTTTAACAGACATAACGTTTCATTGGTTTAATGTTATCTCAATTACATAAAGTTTGAAATATGGTAGGAACATACATCCCTCTTACTGTGAAAAGGTTTCTAGCCAGCCACTACTGGATGAGAAAGGCTGGCATCTAAAAAAATGGAGGTGTTTGGAGGAGCCTATGTTCGAAGGCGGACTGAGTTAAGGCTGAAGATGATGACTAGCTTCTTCAGTATTTTGTAAGTCAGTACGTTCAAGCAAGAGAACATGCAATAACAATAGCACAAGGAACACACGCCTGTACATCAACCTACCACAAACTGTCAAATTTCCTTAATAGATTTTGAACTTTATTACTGAGTTATATGGTTGAAAAGGTATTGAAGAAATTTGACAGTTTTGGATAGGTAGATGTGCAGGCATCTGTACTCAAAACTAGTTATATAATATTAGTAAGATCAAAACAGTTTAAAACCGGTTAGCAAAAAAAATAAGGTACCCTTTTACGCAGTTATAGCAGTACAACTACCCCCGGCGAGCGTCGTCGTCGCATCGCAGAAACCTTATACGGAAGTTGGGATTAGCAATCGACAAATTCATTATAGATGTAGTGAGTCATCCAGCTTTAAACCCCCCCATGAATCATTAGTTTAAAAATTAATAAGAATCGGTCTTCATGTAGGTACTTACCAGCGTCAAGTTTATCAACATATCCAATTATAGTTTAAATGCTGGTAAAAAAATCTACGTTTCTTACTTGAGAGACAAACAAAAAAACATTTTAAAAGTTTAGAGGGCGGGCCCCTTTATATTTTTGTTTGCATGCGTTTGCCGGCATTAATTGTCAAAAACATACTGTGATCTAGTAAAAATTTGGTATTTTCTGCTATATTTTTTTTTTTTCACAAAAAAAAAGTTTTGTTATCGGTAACATCCATCAAAATTTACGGGCAAAAGATAACACCTACTAACATAATGGGTGCTCTGCTAAAACGTCACGTTTACGCCATTAGAAAGTTTCACGGTCCCACGTCGGCGCTGGCGAGATTGCGGCTCAAAAAGGGTACTCGCCGCTTACGTCATTAACAAGTATTTTAAAGTGATTGAGTGGTGAGGCATTTTGCTAGTCCTTCGCAGGTTGGTAAAGCCTGATAAATGTGAAGGTGACTTATAAGTTTGAGGTTATGCCCGCCCTCACACCTTGCTCAAATGAAAGCTTTCACAAAGTTGTTGTCAGTAGAAGGAAATTGCGCAAATAATTCATTTGACAGACGTTACTGTTGGTAGCCATTATAACAGGAATCCAATATGGCGCGATGTTCGATTTGCGATCTTGCAAGTTAAGCAACTATCGAAATGTCGGGTCTAACGGTGACTAAATGTTAGACCTATATATAATTTAAGAAACAACGTTTATATGTTGCTAGAGTTTAATGCTTTATGTTTAATTGTTTTTGAATTTTGATTTTATTACACTTAATTAATTTAAGTCCATTAATTTAATTGTCATTTTTGTGGCCTTTCAAGTTTTATTTTTATTCGAGATAACCAAAACTATCTTATCATAAATTCTTATAATAATAGTAGATTGTACACCAAGGGGATAAAGCACTGTATTATGTCACGGGCGCGATATTGAATCCTGAGCGTAACGAAGGACTCCAGATTTAACTCCCGAGCGTAGCGAGGGGGTTTTGAGTTGATTCCCGAGCGAAGCGAGGGAATTAAAATGGAGTCCTGAGAGCAGTGAAGGGTTTAAGCGCGCCCAAGGCAAAATCAGTTTCATCCCTGAGGAGTATACTCTACTTTTCTCACCTTTTGCGAGACAATAAAAACCAAGGCTACTAGAAAAGTATTTTATTTATTAAAATACTATTTTCATTACTAATTATATATAATTGGCACAGTAAATAACAATAAAAAGTAAATTAAAAATTAAAATTTCAAGTATTTTTCCTTCGACTTCTCTGGTAGTAGGTTATTAACAATACCTAAGGCGTCTAATTTAATGGATTCCGGAGTTAAATCACTTTCGTCACTCGACATTTTCTTAATGTTTTATTCTATCTTCTTTTGCAGTTTTGTCTGATACTGATTGCACCGTATTGAAATACTCGCGGCTTTTGTTTTAAGTATTGATTTTTTTTCGTTCGGCTTGCCGTGGCGTGGCCAGCTCGATTTTCGAATAAGTTCGATTTTGACGAAATTAGACTTTAAATGCATAACAATAAGAACTAAGAGAAGTGAGAATCACATTACTGCCCGGCGGGTTACAATGAAATTCAGTACAACATTACACCCCGGCAAAAGACAAGGGCTATAATGATTTACTTTGAGTAAGGTTTGCATGATATATAATGAGGCATTGTCGAGCAGGTCGTGTGAAAATTATCTTATTACAGTTATCCTCACAATTCCATAAGAAAACAAAAAGTAATATTTCCTTTTAGTTCTATATATTACACAGATTTCCGTATAAGGGTAACAACTCTGCCTTCTACATAGCCTTTGATATTCCACACCATGTACCGAACCGTTTACAGATGAATTGATCTCCAACGCCGCTCGCACTTTTTTATCATACTCCACCATCCGCCCTTGAAACGAAAACACTCTTATGCCATTAATCATAAAGCTTTTCGGAAGGTCACATTAAAAACTTTCGAGCAAACACTCGGAACGTAAAACAAACTCTATGCTGTTAGTGTTTAAGTGCATTTCAGATTACAGTCTCGTTAGGCCGCCTACGAACATGCAGCAGACTGCCACGCCCATCCCACACTCTGGCAGACGCGGTTAATGGCATGAGAATTGGCTGTGAATGCTTTTAAGTGCTTTTGATCATAAATCACGCGTTAAACAAGTGCCACTGTCGGCTAATTGTATAAAAAAATATGTGGAAAAATTGTACAAGAATTGTTTACTTACTTAAATGCTTCATTTTGAGAGTGAGAGTTTTTGTTAGATGCTAGTTTGAAATTGGTTAAGCGTTTGCTAGATGAGGGTAGGCGCGGATCATGTTCAGTGGCGTGCACGTGGAGAGGCCTATGGCTAGCAGTAGACTAGCAGGCTGATGATGATGAACGGGTTTTCTGAGACGACCAGACCAATTTAACAAAGGTAATAAGTTATTGGTGTTGTTCAACAATAATAATAAAATTTCTGCTAACGGCTTTCATTCAAGAGATTGAAGTTTGTTTAACCACCCAAGACAGAATATAAGTAGTTGGTAATTAAGTATTCGTGCTTCGGAAGGGAAGGCACGTTAAGTGCAGTGTCAGCCTAAAAACTGTGTATTATTGGGAAGGCCTCATTGCAGCTGTGGGATGTATAGTATAGTAAGTTACTACGTTACTAAGTTACTACTAAGTATACGTACGTATTTTAATGATTTATTAGCTTTCTCTATGCGACTGGCTGTCTGGATGAAATGACTATAAAGCGATAAGATGTTAATTAAAGTATTGTCTATCTATCTATATATCTATCTATTTCTCAATTACAAATACAAATTTCGATGTATTCAATTATTCATTCCATTATACTATATTTATATTTAATTTTAAAGCAAACGTCATCATCATCATCTCAGCCAAAAACACGTCCACTGCTGGACAAAGGCCTCCCTCAAGGATAAATCATTTTGAGCGGAATTTGCCATAATCGCCACGCTTGGCAGGCGGGTTGGCGATCGCAGTAAGGCGAGAATAATTACAGACGCTGCTGCCCATCCCCTGGAATGGTCCCATAGTCGCCTTCTACGACACCCACGGGAAGAGATGGGGTGGTGCAATTCTTTATCCCCGTCACCACACGGGGTCCAAAACTAACATAGACTTAAGTAACTACTAACACAACATTGTATTGATGAAATAGATTGTAATTATCTGAAAAAAATGACTAATAATTGACTAAATCATAAACAAAATCGCGCTGTGGCAGTTAAGTTCTTTAACTTCTCTAATTGTCGTCCTTAAAAACCTCAAAAGATGAGGGGCTAAAGTAATTGGTTCATTAAAATTGTACTCCCACATCCATTAGGCCGCGAATGCTTTAGACAGCAGATGACGTACGGATTAATTTTAATTATTATTCATAAGGAGTGATTTCGATGTCTTATTTATCTAGATTGAGTACGATTAGTGATCTTACTCGAAGGTTTTTTTGTGTTTTTTAAAGTATAGGAAATCGTTTTACTTGCTTACCCGTTTTTTACTGATGCCTGTCACTGATTCCTGTCGAATGCTGGAGCCACTACACTACGCTAATTAAGCCGGCGTTGTTGAATCAATGTTAATGTAGTACCTCGACATCCAAAGAACTATTAGCACATCGAAATCAATCACTGTGTATACGGGTCTACTCGCGTTTAATTACTTTATCATTTTACCCAGTAATTATAAACTTTTCCACCCCTTTTGAAATGTTCATTAAATAAGGTAGGTATACGATACTATAAAATAGAAACAGAAATAGAAAAAAAATATTATAACTATTATAATATTTAAAACAAATTAAAACAATAAAATAAAAATTTTATGTTTGGCACTAATCTCAGAAATTTTATGATTACAATAGACAAAATTTTGGTTATAACTATATGGTCCGTCAGTAAAGTCATATACATTAAAATATAGCATGTAAAAATCTGAGCTTATTAAGTTATCGTGCATCTTCACTTTTATCGTATATCTTCACTTTTGTCATAATGAGAAACACAATTTATATAAGTCCGCAAAGTACCAACCAACGCTACACAATGAAATGCAGTTTTGTATAGTCCGCGTATGTTGTGTGAGTTGCAGCGCTCGGTGGTCGTGATTATTTGTTTTTATTGCGTGTTCACAGTGGCATACCTTTTTGTACGAGTAGTTTTTTAGGCACGATAATTCTGAAAGTTTTTAATCGGCCTCCTACTGGCCAGAAACGGACACAGAAAAGAGAAATATGACTTCACGCAGAAGTGAATTTACAAATCACCGAAATGTCTCCACCCACCTATACAAATCATTAATTTCACAATACCGAATCTCTAAATTCCGTATGGTTGAACATTAAAATAAACATAAACACATAAACTTAAATAAACATTTCTAAAATGCTAATTCCTATTGTATACAGGGCGCTATGGCGCTCATTAGGGGAGCCCTATGTCCAGCAGTGGACTAAATTAGGCCGATGATGGAATCCAATTTTTGAGCTTTAAATAAAACTAATTTCCTAGAGTACATAATTTCGAATTTCAAAATGGTGAGTTGTTATGCATATTACATATAAAATTATGACTCAATAGATATCCGAAATATCAGTGATACAAATCCCGATTATGAGAATCACTACATAGTATAAAACAAAGTCGCTTCCCGCTGTCTGTCTGTCCCTATGTACGAGTATGTATGCTTAGATCTTTAAAACTACGCAACGGTTTTTGATGCAGTTTTTTTAATAGATAGAGTGATTCAAGAGGAAGGTTTATATGTATAATAGGCTACATAATATAATCACTACTTAATATAAAACTAAGTCACTTCCCGCTGTCTGTCCTTATGTATGTATGCATAGATCTTTAAAACTACGCAACGGTTTTTGATGCGGTTTTTTAACAGATGGAGTGATTCAAGAGGAAGGTTTTATATGTATTATAGGCTATATTTAAAAAAAAATGTCCACCCGTGCGAAGCCGGGACGGGCCGCTAGTAACGAATAATTGAAATGCCGGAAACTCAACGAATTTAAAAACTGAAAAGCAAAAAAATGTATACCTCGTAATAGTTAGGTGTTTTCTCAACTCCCATGTAAAAATAAGTCACTGTCAGTTGACAGCAAGTGCTTCCACAGGCTAAAGTAAAAGCGCACTTCACCTGGAATCCCCAACAGGTGTAACAGATGTGGAGCTTTCGAACTTACGCCTAACTGACGGAACATAGCGATATATATTGTAGGTATTGATTTATGGTATTCTAGACAGTGAACGTTCAGTCACCCGGGGAGAAAGCTTTTAAATAACTTGAACAAAACTTTGATTTTAAGGAAACATAACATCGATGTACAATCCATTGAAAGCTTTACGTCCCTAAAACCTATGAGACACTCTTCAAAAGGCTTCGATAAGGTTATCAAAGCCGTTGTTACCTAGTAGGTACTAGGTAACGTCTTTCATTCAATGTAACCACACTGACTCTGATGAATGAGAGATCCTACCGCCAACCAGGGTGGTTAATATCAGTAAGTGAGACACTCCTTGTCTGCAAAAACGCGGAGAGTACATACAGAACGCACATAAAGAGCTCTGAAACAAAACGCTCCGTCTTAGAGCACAATGGAGGAGCCCGTTCCGACACGTCGCCTCCCCTCCCCTTCACCCCAACCCCCGCCGACGCCTGTCTCTGCGAGCGTCTAATGAGAAGCGTTGAGACCTAAAATTTGGTGCCAACTCGAACTCTGGAGAGCTCCTACACTGCCGAGAGCTTCAAACTGGAGCAGGCCAGCCCACGAAACGAACTGGACTCTATCTTCTACACGATAAAGATCAATCTGCATGCACCAAATAAAATCGCCATGCTCAAGTGCCAAATGGCGGTATTGATAGAATTTTTACGGTTCTATTTTTAAGAGACGCTTTTATGTTCGCCTGTAACCTGATTTTTCAATTGCAGGGGAAAATTGGAAACGAAACTTCTCTTTGGGGCGCTTAAAGACATCTATATCTTTTGCTTTATTAAACGAGTTGAGTTAGAATGTACCTTTGAAGTGTGTGCCTTATTTGTACGGGAGAGTGGAAAATTATCAGCTACTTTTCTTTCAGCACATCTTTGTAATAGGTGATTCTTACAAGAAAAAATATCATTCTGTCCTATTTATTCTTTGTAATAGTTACTGAGTAATTCAATTTTTTTCTTATAGTAGGTCTTGCGAAGTTTGCGCATTTGCCAGTGTCAAAGTTAAAAATTAAAATAAAATTTTCTTAATAAATATAAGGTATGGATAGACTTAGGAAATTACATGAGTCAGCAGTTCGTTCGCCGTAGTCGTGACTAACATATTCCCCAACAGTATCATTAAAGGAAAATAATATTCCGATGTCATTCTCTTCAATTTGACCACGCTCATGTGTTTTCACGAAAGATGATTTGATTCCAATGTTACATGCATAATCTGGGGTCGGGGTATTCCCATAATTCGTTTCCACTCAAATATATGAAATGTTTATGATTATTTACATATAACTTTACGCAAATTTTGTTGCAAACAAATTAAAATTTCAAAAAAGACAAAGTTTTGAAAAAAATCCACGAGCGGGATTCAAACTCGCACCCCATGACGTGCCGGGTCAAGTGCACTACCAATTTTGCTATCGTGGCTCAATCCAACTCGCCGAAATTAATCAACATCATCAATCGTGTAGTCTCGTGTGAGATCTTTACAATTGTACTATGATTTAAATTACGAAATAGATCGTTGATTGTACATCAGTGCTTAATTATTTCTCCTCGCCCGTTAACCCACGTCCCGCCCAAGCATAGCAAAGATGAAAGAACTTAACAATAAGACCCGTGTACATACCTACAAATATTTACCTAAATAGTTATTATAATAGTCATCAACTGGCAGGCTGACCTATTAACTTATATACTAAACGCTGTAACTTTATTGCCCCATATTACTACAATGGTGTAACGAAAATTGGACAAAGTACCTTTTTTTTTCTAAAGATTTTGCTGTTTCCTCCCACCTCTGACGGCATTTTTTGCGTCACCAGACAAAGTATCGCGTACACAAATCCCATATGAATTTCACATATTGTATTAAATGTGTAAAAAAAACATTTAAAAAATTGGCAAAATTATAACTTAACTTATAACTTGGGTATACAAAGTAATCCCATTTTACAAAGTCATTTAATTTATTTTCTCTTATTTCATTTTGACTTCATAGCAAATCAGTAGTACAAAAGAAACTAAACCCCTACTACGACGTCTCCGACAGACATTCGTAGCATACTATCTCGTAGCAATATCGTAGTCCGTAGTAGTCCGACTTTAAAAAGCAGTGTTGACTATACACTACTGAGCTATACTGTTATGGCGTTTACATCGTATCGTGTGGTGAATACTTTTGCCTTGGCCTAACGACACCCCGTAATTTTGAGGCGCCGGCATCGCTCATTTCCATTATAGTCTATGTGAATGTATAACCTTTACATAGATATTTCATGCAACTCTAATTTTTCAAAAACCTTTTGTGTTGAATCGTAATACCTGATTATTCTAATCAAGGGTCAATAAAAAGCTCCTAGGTGTGCTACATCTTAGATCGCATCATCAGGGACTCGATTATGCTTGTTTGTATTTATTTTACGTTTTTTTCGTTTTCAATTTTCTCTTAGTTCTTAGTTTAAAAATCAGGCCACCGTCACACCATTGAAACGTTATTGAATTAACAGACTTGAAGCCCAGGTGAGACAAAGATCAATCGTAAGTCAATCAAATATTTAAAAAAAAACCTTAATATAAGTAACACAACAAAATAACAAAATAATTTATACGAACGTATCGATTCGATCACTATCTCGCACCGGAATCGACTCAGTGTTTTTTCGAGTGAAGATTTTATGGAAATTCAATGCAATTACAAAACCATTAGCGTCGACATTACATTGGAATTGGTTCTGAAAACAGAAAACATCGTTGTAACGAGTACGCGGAAGCGGCGCCCAAATTAGCAATGTTACTTTCATTTGTAATCATTTTTGTTTTATGATATAGTTGGAATCTATATAATTATTTATTTATTTATTTAAGATTGCTTACAGGATTTAAACCCAATTAAAGGCAACCACAGAATGTAAGAATGTACACACGGCGGCAGATCAACCTACCCAAACCTGTCAAATTTCTCTGATGAATATTGATCCTTTTAACCAAACATTAAAGTTCAAAATTGATTGTAGAAGTTTGACATTTTTGGGTAGGTTGATCTGCCGCCGTGTGTACTATACAATTAAAATGTATAAATTTATAAATCAAAATATTTAAAGTAAACCAATAGAAAATAAATATAGGTACGCATGTTTATATAATCTTAAGTCTAAAACAATAATGTAAAAAATAATAATAATAAAAAACAATATACTTCATTTAGTCGTTATTTATGAAGAGCTCGATGGCGCAGTGGTTAACGCGCCCGGTCTGCGAGTGATGTGGTTAAACAACTTTCCCAAAGGCCGGTCATCGGATGGGTGCTCGAGCTTCTCCGTGCTTCGGAAGGCACGTTAAGCCGTTGTTCCCGGCTGCATTAGTCGTTAACAACCACCAATCCGCACTGGGCCCGCGTGGTGGTTTATGGTCCGTTCTCCCTATCCATCCATAGAGAAGGCTCGTGCCCCAGTAGTGGGGACATAAAATGAGCTGATGATGATGATGATGAGTCGTTATTCGGCGAAGAGCTTGATGGCGCAGTGACTTGTGCGTCGAGTTGCGACCTTGCAAGTTAGTAATCAAACGAGTAACTAAGAGTATCGTGAGCTTAAGATTCTTAAACCGTACGTTCACGTACCACGATAACTTTACGACTATTATAGAGTACGATTAGGTATTTTTAAGTAACATTTTAGAATATTCTTTTTAGTGAAGTATTGAGTAGTACTCGTATTATTAATTGTATATTTATTGTTATACAACCCCTTTATGTTGTAGTACTTATTATGGGTACAGTATTTTTCTTTGTTTTCTTTTATCATAGTTAAGTAAAATATCGTAACATTACATAGATAGATAGATATAATTAGAAGTTAAGTAAAAGTTTAAATGTATAATTAAAAACCTAGATGAGAACTACTGCCGACAAACTGCTATGCAGTATGGCAGATGATAATTTTGTAGCAAACGTTTATATTCTTTCTTGAAAATAAATTTAAAAAAGAAGAAGGGGTAAATATTATTTTTAAATTTTAATTTATAACTGAGTCGTTCCAGGCTAAATTATCTTATTCTTATGAACCACACTATTCGCAATCGTTTTCCTATTGTAAACTCTTTACAATTGTGCAAATATTCTCATTTTCTTAATACCATTTTTTTTAAACATTTTTTTAAACAACCTCTTCTTATGTTGTTTCATCATCTTATAAAAGTGTATTTTTTTTAATTTTAAAATAAAATATTATTTATAAATAAGATTATTATTTTGAAATAAGATATTTATAAAGTGTTGTGAATGCAACATAACAAATTAAAAAGAATTTTGTATTAGAAGCAGACCACATTTTATTTAACCTCAAAAAGGAACGTCACCTGACAATGACGTACAAACGGACGGACATGACAAAGAGGGAAAAAAAACATTCTTTACAACAAAACAGACCGTAAAAGCTTTAAATAACTTTCTGTATGTCCATCATTGCGTAAAAAGGATGCCTTTGTTATACTGAATTACAATATTTAAAATACGTGATACGCAAATGTGAACAACGTTGTCGGCATAAATGCATAACTAATACAATGCTCCCACACTTTATTATGAGCAAAGAGTAAGGCCTGGACCAAAGCACAGATGGGCGGAAAGTGTAGGAGATAATATGTGAATAATATATAATAATAGGGATATTGACAACAACAATTATAAATTCCAGAGCAATATATGTAACAATTAAATCACGTAACAGTTCTACCAAGTTTTTATTTGACCTAAGCATAAATTTCTGCAAACTCAAAACTTATTAATAAACACTCAATGGACGAAAAAAATACAGTGACGTAATAGTTCCAATTCCCATACAATTTCTATTTTAAAATATCGTTTTGACAGTTGCTAAAATGTTCATCTATTGACTAACTAGTCAACAACCCAATTAACCAATCTAAGCTGGAAGAATTTCAAGGTACACGGAAAAGCTTAAACTCTTACCCCCTTTTTTTATATTTACGGGTAAGCACAGTGCCTTGATCTTACCTAATGTTAAGTGATGATAAGGCCAATGATGAAAGCGCACTTCACCCGGGATCCTCAACTAGTGAGGTACTGGCTATCTTATCTCTAGCTGCCGGAACACAACAATGCTACAAACATTGATGTTATGGCGACATATTTAGATAAGATGGTGGTAGCAAGCCAGGCGGACAAACAAGCCCTACCACCAACCAAACCGTGTACACAAACATTTACCTCCGCTGGGAATCGAACCCGGGACCTCTGGGTCTAAACCGGTGGTCTTAGCCACAAGACCACAGAGGCAGCCCCTTATTCATAAAAACTATTTAAGCATTATTTAATTAAACATTGTTTTGTCAACGTCACACAAACGTCATTTTGAATTTGAGAAAAAGAGAGATAAGAGAAATAAGGGGGTTAATCTCTTGTCTCTATCAACTTAAAACAATTGACAGAATACAGTGAAGACTTAAATACGCACTAAATAAATAAAGATAAATACTTTTGGTTGAAATCGCATTACAGCTGTTACCGTAGGGCTTAGGGTAACTATTTTAAGTCAAGTCTAACTGCCTCCCATAAAGACCGCAATCAAAGTTAATGATTTTTTGTGGTAAAATAATTCCTAACAATGACTGTTTTGAAATGAAAAATTATAAGTACTAAGCAATGATTTACGCAATTAGGCTGCTTTGAATACATATAAATTTAATTAAACTAAACATAGCTTTACAAGGCTGTTTGTTTCCTTTAATACACTCGTATGTATAAATTAAAAATATGAAGTCGGAACAGAAAATGTTTTATAAAAAAAAAACATTATTTATCGCAGTATTTTTATCAGACTGCCTTCAAAATTTCGCCCACAGGCGCCTGTGACGTCAAATCGTCACCGTGATATTATCTCAATAGGATTACGACAAGCATAGGCACCGATAACTATCAGATAAAGCTGTAATGTGGGCCCACTCCAAATATTTTAGATCGCGAAGATAAAATGATAAAAAATATGAAAATTTTGGTACTCACTAGATTTGTCGGCGATTTTCTGAATTAATAACGGTAACTCCCGACGGTAAGGAAATAACGCTTGCAAATTCTATCCCTGGCATATACTCGTAGCTTGTTCATCTATCAGTATAACTTCACTTATTCCTTTATAATTTTTTTCTTTATCAAGTTTTATTAACTGATTTGGTTTTCTTTGACTTTTGCAAGCTACCTTAGTGGACGCAGACAGCACTACATGTGGAGTACGGGTGCCTAGTGTGAGTTTTATTTAGTATCCGTATTGATTCAAATACGTTTACGAAAAGGAAAATTAGTATGGTATACATATAAAATGTTCAACCATAAATGCCATATAACATTGCCATTTTGAGATATCCCTACATAGAAATCGGCTATTCTAATTGACTTTTTACTTTTATGTACGTCCTTGCTATAGTAGACTTACGAACCGATGGCATGTATGTATGTATGTATGTGTGTGAAGGGCATTATATGAACCTATTTATTTAATGTCGACGCACTTCCTCTATCTCTTTCTTGGATTCTTCAACCTAAGGTTGTCTGGAAGAGATCGCTGGTAGCGATAAGACCGCCATTGCCTCTGTTAGCTTCTATTCTTTATACGTTACGTTATTTACCCGACAGCAAAAAAATCGCTTAGCCTATAGAAAACTATTAAAATAAAATATAGTTTAACGAACCGACCATCTTTGTTAGACCTTTAATTCATAAAATATTTATAAATGAATTTGCAATAACTGGGATGCTCGGTGACATTCCTTCGGAGTAGTTCAAGTACCTTCGTCATGAGCTAGGGTTAAACAACTTAAACTATCTGCGGCTAGGTAAATGCACCGCATTCCTAATGGAGCCTGAAATTCTATTTATTCCAATAAAGTGAATACTTCATTAGAATAAATAGAATAACAGGCAGGTTAGACATTTGTCTTACGGTTGGGACTACCCTTGATTCAGCTTTTTTAAAATATCTACAATCGTGTGTCGGTGGCTTGGTTATGGTGACACAAACCGCTGGAAAACGAACCCTATCGAACTATTTGACGACCTCCGTAGCCGAGTGGCTTGTACGCCGGACTTTAGGCGGCGCTAACTCTGAGGTCCCGGGTTCGATTTCCGGTCGGGTCAATGTCGAAAACGAACTTTCCGATATTGTGGCGGGTCTGGGTGGTTGTGGTACCATCGTTGTTTCTGATTTCCATGAAACGAGTGCTTTAGCTACTTACCTTGGGATCAGAACAATGTATGTGATGTTGTCTAAATATTTATTTATTTATATTTATTTATGTTTGATTGGTTTGATTGGTTATGACAATATTTCCGTAGAGCTTATGTTAAAAGTATGCAACCGACTAACCATATGACGGTATTAAATTAACAGAATTAAGACATTGGTGTAATACTTTTTTATATTTTCAAAATAGATTCATGTCAAATTTATCTTAACATTTATATTTTTTTTTATGTAAGATTTATAAATTAAAATCGTTTAATTTAAATCTGTTATGGATTGCTTAAATAATTACTCTAAATTTATGTAAATATATTTTTTGTAAACATAATCGTATAATTTTAATTTGTTATGGATATCTTTGAGTTGAAGAGGTGAACTCGCATAATGACTCTAAACGACAGAGAAAACTATATCTAATTGTGATGTAGGCCGCAAGCCACGCCCAACGCTGGACATAAACATGTCCCACTACACGTTTGTAAGACTTAATAATTAACATAGCTGTTTAAATTTATGTACATGGAATATTGAAAACTTTATGAAATATAGACTAAATTAAAGAATATTTAATGCCACATAAAATAATATATAAAAGCTTTTTATTTATTTTTGATATTTGTATAAAGATCTGAAAATTAAAAATAATGGTCTTTTTTTAATTAAGTACCAAAAATTTCAAATCAATTGTTTCGCATTTGTTTTAGTTTTGACATAAAAAATGCTATAAATATGGTGTCCCTTCTTTATAAATTTTATTATTCTAAAGTCATCATGTCGTTAACCCCTGAAGAATGTACCAGGGTCCTGACAATACTTGAAGATGGGCGCAGTCAGCGAAATACAGCGAGAACTGTTGGTGTGACTCTTTCTACAGTTCAGCAAGTACTCCAGCGTTTCCATGAAACTGGATCCAATCTTTGAAGACCAGGAACAGGCCAAACAAGGTGCACGACGGCGCGGAGGATCGCTATATGGTGTCAACAATTTTGAGGAATCGCTTTTTTACAGCTGTTGAAGTAAAGAATCATCATTTACGAGCTGGCGGAAATAATCTGAGTACGGATACAGTAAGGCGGCGTCTGTCTGAAGAACATTTAATGCCATTAAGACCTGCAAATGGCCCAAAACTTGAAAGATACTACAGAAACTCAAGGTTGAGTTGTGGTAGAGAACACGAGAATTGGACTCTGGATGACTGGTCAAAAGTTCACAAGCGACAAGGGAGGAAAAGAGTGTACAGAAGGCCGGGAGAGCGCTATAACCAAGTCTGCATAGAAGAAAAAGTACCATACGGCGGAGGCTCTGTTCACGTGTTGGCTGGGGCTTCTTCGCACTGAGCTAGTGGTGATAGAAAATGGCACTTTAACTGCAGTAAGATATGTCACTGAAATTCTAAATGACTACGTTGGTCCATTTTTAGTGGACATGGGCGAGAAGGCTGTTTTTTTGCAAGACAATGCCCGCCCGCATACAGCTCAGATAGCGTTTGACTATTTTCAAGAAGTCGGTATCACACACATGGATTGGCCAGCACGCAGCCCCGACTTAAACCCCATTGAGCACGCATGGGACGAACTGGGACGACGTGTACGTCAGCGGAATCCGCCGCCAAACACGCTACGTGAAATGAAAGAAGCTCATTAGAGCTCTATTAAGAGGAATAGCAGAATATTCCACAGCATCGTCTCAAAAACCTAGTAGAAAGTATGCCAAATCGCATAACAGCAGTATTGCGAGCTCACGGAGGCAACGCAAGTACTAAACTGCGTGAAAACGGTATATCTGTAACCAATCTACAATACGAAAACAATGGAAAAACTAGCATTTTTATTTATTTTACATTTATAGAAAATAAAAGGCACAAATTATTTTTTTTTATTTTCATTTAAGCACATTAAAATATTCTTAAATATAGTTTTTATTTCATGAAGATAGGTCAGGTTCTTTTGAATATATTGAAGATTTTCTAACTGACCCTTTTTCTTTGCGGTCCAGTGTAGTTGTTGAACCTGATGAGTAGTTAGAATTCGACATCTCTCTCGACTACTTAGTTAGTAGTTGGTAAATACTTTTTTTAATTCTTACTACTAACGATTTTGTTGTTATGTAATACTAGTAGTTTTCCAGCGACTACGTCCGCGTGGATTTCGTATTTTCCATACATAATTTAATACTTTGATAAAAATTGACTTAACTTGAAAAAAAATAAAGCCTGTTAACTGAAAGGAATGTAGCAATTTACCAGTAAAAGAGTTTTTAGAATTGGACCAGTAGTTCCAGAGATTACCCTCCCCATACAAACAAACATACAAACTTTACGTCTTTATTAATGGTTGAAATAGATTAATTGAGTCGCGACTTCGTGTTGTTCTTGTTGTATTCCGACAGTTAGAGATAAAATAAACAGGACTTCAATAGTTGGAGGTTTCGTGTGACTTGTTTCCATCTTTGGCCTTATCGTCACTTAACATTAGATGAGATAAAGGCCTGGCACTTGTAGTAAAATAACAAATAACTAGATTTTGAAGAACGAAGCAGTACATACTTACGAAATTCGAGTTTTTTTCCTCCCTTCCAGCTGACTTACAAAGAGGACTTAACAAATTGCCACTAAGCTGACAAAGATGCATGGAAAGCAAAAAAAGCAAGGGAATACTTCGTTTAATTGAAAAAACAATTAAAAAACGAGCGAGCCTTGCAGTAGTCGCATACGATGTATAACATTTGACATCTCACCTTAGTAATAAGCAATTTTAACATTATATTTTGAAAAAAATGGGTCAGGTACTACATCATTTTATAACTGTAAAATAAATGCAGTAAATACTCATTAGGAGACATTTGATATTATATCAAAATGACCTTTGATAGTCAAATGACACAATATGTCACATATAATAACAATATGTAATGATCATAATATCGATTTTTAAATTACAAAATGGCGCGCGCTTGCGCGCTTCCCCGACTTCCTGTCACACTGTTACACCTACTATTTCGTCACATTTCACGAAACCACTCCCACAAATTGTATATATAGAAAGCGAGCGGAAAGATGTTACAAATCAATAAAAAGAGAAGTCTTAACTTTGTTTTAAACCACCAATCAGCACTGGGCCCGCTTATTTTATGACCCGTTCTCCTTGTTGTGTTTCATCCATACGGAAGGCTCGTGCCACAGCAGTGGGGATACAAAATGAGATGGTGATGATTGTGATGATGACATTTTTTTTCTTAAGTGGCAATTACATTGGTTAACAACTAATGCAACAGTAACGATTACAGCTTCTAAATGCTAATACCTACGCGTTAAAACTCATTGACCTTTTCAACTATTTATAACAGACCACTATGATATTATTACTCAATAATTGAGTGAAAACTGAGGGATGGAAAGGTTGTATGTTTAAAAATAACAAGCTGTGCCCGCGACTCCTTTTGAGCGGTCTTTAGATTCTGCATTATTTAGTTCAACATCATCAATCTTCCTGAGCCTAAACCATCAGTATTTAATTATTTAGGTTACAACAATGGGCATAGCTATTAAATATAAGACACATTCCCATTTTATTTACACATAACTCCAAATAGACATATCTAGAATTAACTATGAATTAAAAAAGCGATAGGAAAAATCATTTTTACTTTGTAAGAGAAATACTGTAATTCTAGAGATCGTTATTATTACTTAATAAAAGATTCCATAAATTACATCCCATACTTTTTTAACATAATGATGTGTGAACACGGACTTATAACGGTGTTAGTAAGAATACTGAAAAAGAGCAAGCTATCTCCATGTCAAAGGGAAGATTTTCAATTGGCCAGCTCTACGGATGATCTTGCTTCCCTTGGGAGAAGGTTAGGCTAGGGCCTAGTTAGCCTCTTACTTTTCTACAATTGCTTAAGGCGTTCCGACGGCAGCAGTTAGCGCGTACGGAATGGGATGCCCAGCAGTGGGACGTTAATAGGCTGATGACAATTAGAATGTTAAGTTATTTTCAAATAAGAGCTTTAAAACTGATTAATCTTGTAAAAATAACCAAAACTCTGAAAAACCCTTTTGAGAATAAGAATTATGAGAAATATCTTTCCGTTATAAATAAGTCACTACCAAGCTCCAAAAATATAGGATTTTAACTGTGTCGGTTCATATTTCATAAGCAAATTAGGTAAATTACGCTTCAGTAAGACTTTAAATTTTTTTATTTCAGCCCTCGTCTTCACTTGTGACATTCCATTTGTCACAATTGCTATCACTATATTGGATTTTTATGTATAAAAACTAGTCAATATCACTCTGGGGCTCTTCAACTACATCTGTACGAACAATCATGTTGTTCCGTTGCTCCGTTTTGACGAGAAAGATGCACTAACTGACAAACATATTTTTACAAGTAAAATATCTATCTATCTGTCTAGTAGACAAGATTCTAACAACAGGCTACGAAATGCCTGCTCTAGTCATATTAAATGTGACCTATATGCCGACGGACTATTATATCACTGACACGTGTTAATATTTCATGCTTGATTGTGAAGTTTGACTTCGATTTATTATTGAAATAACATTTTGTGAACACTAGTGAACAAAGTTCGATCAATGGCTGCGATAAGAGCAACATTTATGTATATAAGGCCGAGGGAGGCTTCTGTTTAGTCACTCTTACTTGTCGACAGTTTTATTTATTTATTATATACCCTTTATTTATGTTCTTACTTAAAACTAGATTTTTACAATATTTTAATATAAAATCAATAAAACATTATAAAAACCTAATTCTAGAGTACCGCCAGCAGCGGGGCAGGGCCCAAGCTACCGGTGGTCAGGGCTGCAGAGTGAGGAACCTCTTGACAATACATGCCGTGTCAAGGAGTACTGCTTTCTGAATCTGACCCTTGATCCAACCATCAAGCGAGAGCCTCTTAAGATGTTGGTCGAGGCTCTTCGCTATCAGACCGTTCGCTGAAACGACTGTCGGGACAATAATGGTTGAATCAACATTCCACATGGCGGTCACCTCGTGAGCTAAGTCAAGGTACTTACTGAGCTTGTTCTCCTTCTTCTTTATTATATTTTTACTTTGACTATTACGGAGACACCAATTTTAATAATGAAAGGTTTAAGAAAATGATAATAACACTAAAGAAACTGCCGTTAACATGGCGAGACCACTTAGCCACTTTTTTGCCAGGGTGCCATGAAGAAGACGAGTGGAGTGGTACTTTTAAGCATAGTTTAGGACATTTATCATTTGTGATCTGTGGTTTATCAATTTAGAAAAGTAATTCTATTTAAGTAAGATTCTTAACTGTCAAAGAATATTTACTAAATGTTCATATTTTTCCGTTTTATTATATAACTGAATTTATACAAAAATGGAATTTTGTTAACTGACACAAGCTGAGTTCTCTTGCTTGCCAAGCTTATTTTCTTGCTGCTTTGATATAAGACAGACTAATTTATAATCTGTTCTTAACAAAATGCATAGGTAAATTCTTGTCTAGAAATTGAACACTGAATAATCATTATGAAAAAAGATAAAATGTTAAAAAAAATCCACGAGCGGGATTCGAACCCGCACCCCATGACATGCCGGGTCAGGTGCACTACCTTAATCAACACTCTACTCTTACTTTGTGAGCCCTATTCAGTGGCAACAACTACGTCATCAACTTTGTCTTTTTTCATATTGTAATTTGGTCGCAACAAAATTTGCGTATAATTTTATATAACCTTATTCATAAATAACTATGAACTCGAAAACAATACGTTAAAAATTGGTAGAACAGTTACGTTTTGAAATAACCTCTTAATATATAGATTAACTAAAGCTGTTTTAAGTTTGAAGATTATGGAGGAAAAGCTCAAACTCTATCTAAACAGACCAAGGGCCAAACACTCAAACGCTACTCAACTCCGAGACGCTCTTGAGTCTAGTGTTGTCTCTGAAATTTGTTAGATAATGATGACATTGGCAAGTCGTTGTTCGAGTGTGCCAACTCAAAATAGATAGAAGGATATATAAATAGATAGAATGGTAGACAGATAGATACATAGATATATATATATGATGTGTAGATATATATATATATACACCGTGACAGATTAGACGACAGACGCGTTTAAGGAGGTAAACTAGTATCTTATCTACATTCATTTTAGTTAAAAAAGGTTATATCAAATTTTAAAACATGCGAGTTATTACGCGTTTTTAAAAAGTGAACTATCGGCATTTCGCATGTACTACACGCACGAGTAAGGTCAACCGCACGCGCGAACAACGCCTCGCTAGTCGCTTCGCTCGCCCGCGTAGTCAATTGTAAATAAGCAGAAAAATCATTTCAGTTAGGAAGAAAGTAAAAAATTGAGGTGGTGTTTTTTCATTTTTAATGGAACAGGTATCGGCTTCTTATACAACACCTCCTTTAACGCGTTTATCGTCTAGTCACGGTGTATATATATATATGGTCTTTCTATAAAAGAAAGATAGATAGAAAGACAGGTAGATAGGTTAGGTAGATAAGACAGAGAAACCATTTTTTGTAATACGATGAGTATTGGCTAAAGAATTAGAACGGATACTCAATAAAACTTCTGACCCTTCCTAACAACCTAAAAAGATAAAAAAAATACCTAAACTGTCCCGCTGCTTGGCAAAAACCTCCATCATCAATTCATCACAAATCATTCATCGTTACAATTCATGGTCATTTATTGGATGAATTACCACCATCGCCCAATGCGGATTTTTTTGTCCTTTTTATATCATGCGGGTTAGGCCTTCTCACCTGATGTTAAGTGATAACAAGGCTGAAGGTGGAAATGCACTTTATAGGGAATCCTCAAATACTCAGGCACTGGCAACAACAATGCTACAGACATTGATGTTATGGCGACATATTTAGGTATCTAGCCATATGGACAAACAAGCCCTACCACCAACCAAACCGAGGAAACAAACAAGCTCAACCTCTGTGACCTGAAGCAGTTAGATGTGAGATGGGTTGGTGATCACAAATTCGTGCTATGCATCGGAAAATAGGAAGAACACTGCCCACACTCGAAATTAGAACTGGCCGAGCGGATTACTTCTTATTATCACATGAAAAGTGTTACTAACGGCACAACAAATAAAAGTTCATTCATCATTCATTTTTATTTTTTGATTACTTTCACTTATTTATTGAAGAAAATTGACAGTTTTGGATACGTTCATGTGCAGGCAGGCGTCTTCTGTACGTGAGCGTTATATGTGCATTGACCGTTCATGTATGTTAATCCGTTGCCTAGTCGCCGTGATAGTACAAGCTTTGCTTAGTTTACGACTACGATAACTGTCTCGGTTGTGGGTGCGGGTTCGATAACCGCTCGTGAAAAACTTTCAACGAATTTCAATTTGTTCTAAACAAAATATGCGTATAATTTTTATATACAGGTTGACATTTTTACCACCGTCCAAACCTTCTGAGATGACTCCTGTGATAAAAATGAACAACTCTTACTATTGGACCAAACTCCCTAACTCGAAAATAAAATTCAGCTGTTCCATACATTTTGGTCCAAAATATGTTGTAATCTGTATAATAACAACATATTTTTTTAAATCGTGACGTATGACGTATGTCGTAATTTTAATTATATGTAAGTAAATCATCAGCCACAAGGGGGCTAATTATCTTTTTTAACCATTTTCCCTTAATAAAAATTTTATAAAACTGTACTTTAAAAAATCTATCAATTTCATCATAAAGAACCGTCAAAGTATTTTAAAATAATCACCAGTTGTTTTACTACAATAGTACATAGTTTGTGTGGTTTACATTTGTATACCATGTCCACGATAAAAAGGAAATATGGCTACAACAATTGGTTAACTAAGATTTTTTTATTTAGAATTAATTGCGAACGAGACTTTTCTGCAACCACCTGCACAAGGTGGTTTTAAATAATCTTAAGAAGATTTGGATACAGAAATTGATTGTTATTACACAAACACATTGCCAACGCTGGGAATCGAATTCGTAACAGACATTACATCAGATGGCCGTAAAAACTCTAAGACGCTACGGCCGCTGGCGCGCTACGAAAATTTACTCATTTTTAGAACTCGGTGACCCGGTTCGTGCGCATGCGCATTGTGTACTGTAGGTTATATCAAACGTATATTGTCCCATGTTGTCCCTATCTACTGACCCTGATAGGTAGGGTATGGCAGTTGGAACTACGGGTCCTTATGTCATTTTAAGGGTACCACGGGAGTTCCGGATCCTAGGATCCTATCCTTGCCGGTTATGCCTTCGCGGGCGTCTCCGGCAGGTCCCGGACATGGGTTGGACTCGTTAGCTGAAGAAGTGGGTATGTTTGTCTGCCTGGTTGAGGTCTGGCCAGGCTTCCATTTCGTGCACAGCGAGCGGGTCAGAGTAGCGGTCTTGGTGGGGCCCTGAAGCGAAAGGATCTGCGGGACACGTGAGTTGTCCATAGTTGGTTGTTCTGCTCGGTGGTTTTCATTGAGTAGGCTTCCAACATCTCCGGCACTAGTCTGGAGAACTAGTAGAGACGCCCGCTAGATGCAATGTCTCCGGTTGAATCAGCCGTGTAGGATTTTGGCACTGATGAGGTGCCTGAATGGGTAAGTGAGTGGGCTTACAACTCCGCCACCAATGAGGACATTTGGTAGTCGACTTTAGAGTTGACGACCCGAGCAGTGGAACTGCAAGTTCTGCTTTTGGTGCAACGAGAAGTGAGCGAGCTTACAGCTTCAGCAACCTATCTGGATATTCGTGTGTAGTAGGAAGTCATGTGTAGCGGGGTGTCCCATGTTGGAGACTTAAGAAGAATGTGCCATTTGGGTTACTTCCCTAGCACGTCGTAAAAGGCGACTAGTGGGATGTTGGGGTTGTGATTGTACAGGCGATGTGCTAGCCAGCTACTTTCACAATTTTCCATGTAAACCCAGACTTTTTGGCTAAACGAGGTCCGTGTAGCTCGCTTTGCTTACTTCTCGGGAATTACAGGCGTTACGCTTTTTATGTATATTTATGATAGTAACATATAATTTTTACTGCAGATATACAAATGACCGATTGGATATTTTGTAAAATTTCTATGAATAAAAGTAAGTACTAATAGTTAACCTATTTAATAAAACACGAGAACCAACATGAACCTGTCAGTCACACATTCCTCAAAACGGTTTCATTCAAACGCATAGCAACCAACATTGAGTACCTACAAAACGTAAAAGGATTGAAACTGCGAACTTTCAAGATGGCGAAAATAGTGGAATATAAACGATAGTGAAGATAAATAAATTTTTTTTTTCTTCGTTAAACTTTTTAAAAGACTGTCACGGTACGTAAGTCAACCATATTAGTAATTGCCACTTATCTTCAATCTCGAAGGGTCGTCAATAATTTTTGGAAAAATCGATTTTTGTTATCGTTTAGGTACGTCACAACTACGATTTATCAATTTTAAACTCGGAACGCGTGGAGCTGTAAACCCCAGGTTCAAAACATTTTCGTAATAAATCCGTAAGTCTTGCTAACGAGCTACGATTATGTATAGCTTTGTATATATAACTTTGAGGAAAGTTTTCAGAGGAAGGCAAGAGGCCGTCAACATATTTTGTAAAATTACACTGTGCACTGTGTGACAGTTCCAGTCAATCGAGACGAAACATCAAACGTCTGAAAACATCCCTCAGCCAAGCAGTACAGAAAAGGGTGATAGTAACCACGAGTCACGGGTGCCTCACTAAGGCATTAGTGTTCGGGGTCGTCGAACGGCGTAACGAAACGGCGTCGGCGTCCGGGCCGGGAGGGGCGGCCGTTTCGGCGCGCGCTATCGATCGGGCGTACCTTCCTGCGGCCGCAGCAGAGCATCCTCCGAGCGCGCGACTGTCCGCCCGGCGAAGACTTCAACCTGGTAAGTTTCCGCCACTGCATGGGTGCAGGTTAGCGCGGCGCCGGTTGCGGCCGCGGGCCCGGCTGCTCGCGCATCGCGACGCCGCCCGCCTCAAACGCGGCCGGAGCGCGCGAGCCTTCCTCGCGGAGTGCCCGCCGCACGCGCGCGCCTGCGCCCAAACAACCTACCCTACCCCCCCCTCCTTACCCCCCCACGCGCACCTCCCACCCTTACTCCTCTCGATTAATAATTCTGGCTACGCTGCCAGTGCGTATGTGGGTTAGTTTTTTGGCGATCGATGCGATTATTTGGTGCGAGCCACTTCCGGATGCTAGACCGTGCACCCTAAGGGCAGACGTCCTATTAATCGCCTTTTGACATCACTTTAAGCTTCAGCATATTAACTATAAAAAACATGTTTGTTTAATAGACTCGTCACCACTTTAACGCCTACTTAAACAAACAAAGCAAAAGTTTTATTGGTTAATAAAAAAGTTATAGCAGTAATTGCTTTCCAAAGCATCGCTTACAAAATCTGTTATTAAACTGGCTAAAATAAAACTCTGTCTCCGTTCATTTTATTCCAATTAGCCTAAAAAAGTATTTTGGGACGCCTCTCGAATTACGGTTGGCAATAATTACAAAGGCCAAATGTCAAATGTGGGCTGTAATAAGCAGCTACACGGCGAGATTGGCCGACCGGAGACCGGAGCTGAGCCCTCGCCGACCGCGGCATGTGGGTATGTTTGACTGCCACAAACACTTCGCGTAGGAAGTAATACGGCGACGATGCGACGCTTTGATATCGTCATCCCGCGTCGGTTTTCTATTCACAAGCGAATTAAGTTTTGTTCTCTTTAGTTAGTTACGTACCTTTTTACTGAACAAGTAGGCTTTACATGACAAGATTTTATGCTAAATGTCGTTGCGTAGGTATTACCTACTCGTATAATTAATGAATACTTATCAGAATTCAGTAGATTTTTTGTACATTTTAGTGACTCATCGTCGTCGACTTATTTGCGAGAGCATTCTGTTTGAGCAATTTGAGCAATGAGATTTAGAATTTTAGGTTTGCCCCCTTTTTATTGTTATTTTCATTTAAGTAGGTAGGTATAGTTTATATTTACTATGTTTTATTAACTATATATTCTCACATAGGTAAATACAATTCTTTTTGAGAACTAAACATTTTCAAGCGTATTTTTTGATATTCCTAATAATTTGGATACACAATATCCATTTGGGGAATTGTAGGGCCGAGCAGAGCGTTCATAAGAAATATAAACAAATTTGCATAAAGCCAACAGAGCTCTTAATTCTCAGATTGCGTGGTGTCCCCTCTGTCACAAAATAAGGATACTGCAGAAGGTAAGCTTCGTACAAACGCACTCAAGCAAAACACACAAGGTTGTCTACAACCTCATACGGACACGAATCTCGCAACAGCTACGCTCGAACTGATTCGAGATGGCCCGAGATTCCGTGTCCGTGAGGATCTATGAGTGCGTTGCTCGAGCGCGGTATGCAATATGCTTACCTTCTGGGGTCTCCTTATTTTGTGCCTCCGTCCGAATTGATTACGGCAATTTGATAAATTATTTTTATTTTTATTACCCCACCGCCCGGCGCGAAAACACTTGCTGAAAGCATTTTTGTATAGATAGGAAACTTGATAACCATTTCTTGAAACGATGATTGTTCAGTTTTAGGGTTCCATACCCAAAGGGTAAAACGGGACCCTATTACTAAGACTCCGCTGTCCGTCCGTCTGTCTGTCCGTCTGTATCTCATGAACCGCGATAGACAGTTGAAATTTTCACAGATGATGTATTTCTGTTGTCACTATAACAACAAACACTACAAACCGGAATAAAATAAATATTTAAGGGGGCTCCCATACAACAAACGTGTTTTTTTTTGCCGTTTTTATAGATAATGGTACGCGGAACCCTTTGTGCGCGAGTCCGACTCGCACTTGGCCGGTTTTTTATTTCTTAACTCCTTACAAGCAAGCACTTGGCATTCATCTCAGCTGGTGTTAAGTGATGATAAGGCCGAAGGTGGAAGCGCACTTCACCCGGAATCTTTAACTACTGAGGTACTGGCTATCTTATCTCTAGCTGCCGGAACTCAACAATGCTACAAAGATTGATGTTTTGACGGCATATTTAGATAAGATAGCGGAAGCTAGCCAGGTGGCCTTAAAAAACCTTAAAAAAATGTTTTAATGCAAACCAATAAACAAACCGAGCACACAAACATGTAACTGCCCGCTGGGAATCGAACCCGAAATCTCTGGGTACAAGACCTTTGGTCTTAACTACAGAGGCGGTAAAATGTTACAAGTTTTATTACAAGCGAGTTATCAATCACTAAAAGATAAGATAAGGTTGTGCTAGAAGGTGCTCCTTGTAATAATAAAATATCGTTGAAAGATAAGGAACAATCGCAAAGGCTGGTCAAGCAGTGGAAATTATAAGTTGTGCTCTTCGTACGACGAGAAGTGTGAGCGCGTTTGGCAGCTCCGGTCACATATCTGAAAAATGGGAAGTGAACTATACTTGTCAACGAGACGCTCTCTTGAGACAAAAGTCGTTTGAGTACCTACTGGGTGAAGAATGCGCTTCGGCAGGTTCTAGTCTGGCGTTATGACCTTAATTGTAGAGAAGTCTTGCGCTTTTCTTATTACCTAAGCGGTTGGTGCCAGTATAATACTAAAAGCATAGAGTTGGGCAACAGATGGCTGTGGGTGACCAAATAAAATCAAAATAGTTCAATAAGAACTGTCAATCTGTTGTATCTAATCACTCAAGAAAATTACATTTGTAATTAAATGGTCAATTTAAATGTCGTTTAGTTTATCTTCTAATTTTTTTGATAATTATTTTATCAATACCAGCTTGATTGAGATGGTAACAACATTTTAAAGAGGAAGTACTTATTTGTTTAAATTATGTTCCATATGTATGTATTTATGTGATCTGTAAAAAAATCAACGAGCTCGATGGCAGTTAAAGAGCTTGGTCTGTAAAGGTGACCAAATATTTGTGATGTCGAACTCGTGCTTTGAAAGGCATATAAAGCCGTTGCGCCCGGCTTAACAATTAGCAGTCGTTAACAACCATTAGCACTGGGCCAACGTAGTGGTTTATGGCCCGTTCTCCTTGTGCTGTTCTATCCATAGGGAAGTTCCTAGCAATGGGGACGTACTATGAGCTGGTGATGTGAAGAGTGTAGAAAAACAACAATAGTTATTATTATTATTATATTATACTAGCTGACCGGCGGACTTCGTACCGCCTTGATAGTTTCCATGACAACAAAATAAACAAAACGTTGACAGTTTCCATGACAACAAAACAAACAAATCATTTGTCCGCTTAAGAACACCCGTATCCCATGATGGACCCTATAGCAGCGCTACCTACCGGGTCCAATTGTAAATCTAAACCATTCTCGAATCCACTTGAACAAACACAGAAAATTTCATTCAAATAGGTCCAGCCGTTTAGAAGGAGTTCAGTGACATACACAAGCACAGAAGATTTATACACGAAGACTTTTTATCGGTGATTAGGACCTACTGATTCCGACTAAGTAAATGATGGCCATTGCAATAATAATAAAACTTAAATTTATTTTATAAATTTTGTTTTGTATTTTTAATTAGGTAACCAAAATTAATTAGAATGTATGGTCTTCGTACATTTTTATGAAGTGAAGATTAAAGTGTTTTTTTACGTTGTCTTCCATTTGACAGTTTACTACTAATAACATGAAAAACTTTAAATCTTCAATGGGGTTTGTTATCATCGTTGTACCTGTACTTATGAAGAGGTTTTATTTGTAACAAGGAGGAGTAGGATGACCATGATTTTAATATTCATAGTTATTAACTTTACAAAAACACAAATGTTGAAAAAATTTCCACGAGCAGGATTTTGCACCCTTCTGACATACCGGGTCAGGTTCTGTCCCAATTGAGCCATCGTGGTTCTAACCAGCCCGCCGAAATTATTCAACACTATTTACTTTTTTACTTTGAAAGCCAAAGGCGCCCATTCAATGTCAACAACTACCGTTATTAACATCCGATCATAATATTTTTACAAATACTAAAGATCAGTTAAGAAGTAGGCAAGTTATTTATAATATGTTTTTGTTTTGTTTATATAATTTTAACGCAATTATGTTGCGAAACAAATTACAAAAACACAAATGTTGAAAAAATTTCCACGAGCAGGATTTGAACCTACACCCTTCTTCTAATTGGGAGAGCATCTGACCCGGTATGTCAGAAGGCTGCAGGTTTAAATCCTGCTTTGGGTTCAATTTGTTTGGTTCAATTTGTTTCGTCAATTTTTATTTTACCTGTGTGTAAGATTGTTTTGATATATTAGTAATTGTTTCAATAATGTAATATTGTGGCTTTATGCGATCTGGAATATCTTATATTTATTATCTAACACGTTTTGACACATTCGTTTGTTTCCGAGTTGCGTGTAGTGCCAGGGTTGCACCAGCAGTCGCAGTAATGCCGCCGGTACGAGTGAGAGCTGCGAGTGGCGCAGATGGGTTCGAATGAACAGTCCGGACCCGGGTTGTATTCTCCGGGAGGGCAGTCAGCTGAAAAAATAATATTTTAAATACATACTTACATAAGTAAACATTAAATGAATAACTTGGTTGCACAGCGTTCGATACGTGATTAAGAAAGCTTAACTTTCACCATATCGAGTCCCCGGATGGATGAACAAGGTCGATTGATTATCTTAAAACGACACCTCGATTTGTGAACATTCAAAAAGGCTAATCCTTACTGACGCTGTCATAAGGTCGAAAATACGTAGCGCCTGCGACAATTGACACCGCAATTAACCGAACCTAAAAAAGTTTTTTTTTTTAAAACTATATATGCTGCTAATAAATTACGAATTTAGCCTTCTTGGCGGGAAAGTGAAGAGTCATGTCTGCGATATTGTTTTATTTTCAAAAATTTGTGTCATGTCAAATATTAATGTGAAGTAATGGTGGATTATTAACCGTTAAGTGTTCGTAAGTGTGCATGAGTATTGGGAAATGAAACAAAACAGTGCAACTACTACTTTTCAAATTCTCTCAAGAGTCCGCCGAGGAATTAGTAAAGCCCCACATCTTTACATACTCGAAGGGTTGGGGGTATATCATTTCTTACTTCCCATTTTTTTTATCATTCATCATCATTCATCATCATACTGACTGGAAGGAAATATTGTATATTTATGTATTACTTGTAAGAAAAATTACTTTGACACTGGCTAAATGTGCTAATCGCACGAAGCCATCAACTAAAAGAAAAAAAAATTACGAATATTGATGTTATCAATGTATTTGATTGTAATTTCAACAATAGTGAAATAATGTAATATTATAGTGAAAATAATTATGTAATGTATATGTAATTTTGTAGTGAAAATAATTATGATCAAGTCAAAATTCACATTACAATAGTGTATTACCTAATTTGAGCTATCAAATTCAAGATAAAGACATGAATTTACCTATATCAACATTTCAGATTCGTTAGTCTAGTCTAGTCTAAAACTATTCGACGAATATTATTTTTTCAGTGTGTCGCCTTAACTAGGCGCTTAAGCTTCTTTGTGTTACGGAAGTCATGTCATGGGGGGTATCGAACCCAAAACCCTGGGCAAGCGACGGTTGATTTAACCGAAATACCACATACAAAGACAAGTGCCTACCTACTATCATATGCACGGTACCTACCGTAAAGATACATAAGTAAATTAAAAATTAAAAAGCAGCACCTACACAAACAATGCTAGTTGAGTAATTGAAAAAGCGTAAGAATTCATCAATAAAAAACCGGCCAAGTGCGTGTAGGGCCACGCACAATAATGCGGACTCTGAGAAGAGGACTTTTATGAACATTTATTTAATGTAGATACTACCGGTTTCACACACCAGACAAAGTCATTTAAGTTGTTCCCAATGAGGAATTTGTACTGCGCCAAGTACATTTTATAAGTTGGTTGACTGTTACTCGTAAACTTGTAAAGCCTACTTAGCTGTGATAGTTTTCCTTTTAACTTCGTCATATATACAACTACCGTGAATTTTTTCACGTATCCAAAAACAACCATTTGGCTGGCAGGGGGGGACACTTGACTCTTAACACAATTTTGCACTTTAAAGCTTAATAGTTCACGAACGGATGCATCAATCAAAAAACAGTTTCCTTGAAATTGCTATCCAACGACACCTCACACTATGGGGTAGACAAAAAAAAATTAAATCCCTACTTCACGTGTAGGAGAGGTAAAAACCTAAAAAAATTTTTTTCAAAATTTTACATCACCACTTTGTCGGCGTGATTAATATGTAGGTATACAGCTTTCTAGTACTAAGGAGTCTATGAGCTAAGCTGGGGACTGACAGACGGACATGGCGAAACTATAAGGGCTCCTTGTTGACTACGGAACCCTACAAATTGTACATTATGAATTTATAATAAAACGACCAACACCAAACGCGCATACGTGTTCGCGCAAACTTGCTACATTGCAAAATTTTTACTTTTCTCCTATTTAAAATAGATTCAAGACCCAAATCTATCCAAAATCACTCACCCGTAGAAGTCACCGCCAAAACGGCAAGAAACATAACAAAAATATAAATCTTCATCATTTTTACAGCGTCCTCTTACATGTGCAACAACAAAATAATAAGAAAACAACGCCGCCGTTCTATTTATACAAGACCTCTGACTCACCTTATCTATAGTTGCTAGTTATATAAATCCGAGATATAAATGTAGAAAATTCAGAAGCAGGATATCATCAAACTGATGCTTGATAATTAACTTTACATGTATCCAAGAAATGTCCAGCAGTGGACTAGTATAGGCTGATGAAGTAGGTATAACTAGCACTACGTCTCTTGGGGGACCAGCCGGCGGCATTAGCAGATATCAACAACCACAATCTGTGCTAGTTTTCCGCATCGTTTCCATAGGGAAGGTTGATGCTCCAGCAGTGGACATAAAGCGACCTTGTGATGTAGCTTGTATGTAGGTACAGGTGAGAGATTTTTTTAATCCGCTACGGAAAACGTCTGCCTTTCACCGCACCTACAGGTACGTAATGATATAGCTGATGGTAGCGCACTTCACTTTATTATGGATATCATAACTAATATGGAACTGACTCAGTGCCGTGCACTTGGAGAGGTCTAGAACTAATAATATGAAGGCTGATTATGATTATAATGATGATTATTATTATTATTATTTCTCGTGGGGACGTCGCCAGCCGCAAGGACGATCCACCCGCGTTGTCTGCAGGCCACTTCATCCTTTTCCCCGTTCATTATAATGATGATGGAACTAGCTATAACATCCACACAACAACGTTACCAACATTTTTGATTAATGATGTATTTGGTTGTAGCCCTACGACCAACCAAACAGAATATGGGACATAGTCTGCACAGCCTGTATCTGCATATCTTCAGTCATTATTATACAACAAAAAATTGGATTCTGGCGCGATACTCAGAAATTATGCTTGATTTATATAAAGTATTTCATTTTTAGCAGTGGCGTCGTCTTGTATCTCTCGCCAAGATCCACTTCGGGTCACTGAGCCAGCGGTGTATTATTAATGTTTCTTTAGTTTTTAGACAAATCATAGTAGGTATGCAGAAAAATTATTAAGTTTATGTTTGTAATTATTAGTCCATAGTTTGTACCAAATAAATGAGTAGGTGTAAGATAGTTTGTAAAATTGTCAAATGGGAATATGGGAATTTTGATTAAATGTACCCCATACAAGGTATCGAACATAGGGAATATGCATCTAAGACGGCGACAACGCTTTTTAATGAGACAATGGTTTTTGACTACACAATGTCTGGGTGCATTGAGGAGAATTTGCATGGCATTGAAACAGCGCTTCTTGTGAACAAATGAGTAAAGACAAAGTTATGCCATACACATTCGCGTTGTCTGAGGATCTTACCATTAGACCACAGAGATGGTAAAATGTTATTGTTGACTTTACATTTTAAAATAGTGAAGAAAACCCACATCACACATGTGAGTTAAATGACAAACTCTACCTCATTGTAAATTAAATAAAATACAATAACTAGGTTAGTTTGGTGAGCTACAACTTAGTCTCCCTTTGTGATGGTATTGAAGTATGTAACTTATAATTGTCACACAGTAAAAACTTTTCTTTTAGAATGCTGGCCACAAAAAAGTTTATTGAATTCGAATTTCGAATTGTTCACGAAAATAAAAATGTATACTTTTTAGAATTTTACTCATTTTTAAAAATGGAGTAGACGCTTAAAGAAGACCGTGTTGCAGTTATTGCGTTGCATCGTTGCGGTTAAGCGCCAATTCAAATTTTTGACATACTGAAAAATTTTAATTTAACCAAAAGATTCGTTTATCGTACTATCAAACGATACAATGAAGACTCTAGTGTAGATGACAGGCCAAGAAGTGGTCGCCCTCGGTCTGTTAGGACTCCAGCAGTGATAAAAGCTGTGAAGGCGCGAATTCAAAGAAATCCCAAACGTAAGCAGAAACTGTTGGCCCTTCAGATGGGGTTAAGCAGAACCACGGTGAAAAGGGTGTTAAATGAAGACTTAGGGCTTCGGGCATATCGAAGAAAAACAGGACATCGTTTGAATGCTCGTCTAATGGACCTGAGACTGAAGAGATGTCGCGCTTTGTTGAAGCGGTACACGGGAAAAAAATATCGGGAAATTCTTTTTTCGGATGAAAAAATTTTTACCGTAGAAGAGAGCTACAACAAACAAAATGATAAGGTATATGCACACAGTAGTGAAGAAGCGAGCAACCGTATTCCGCGTGTCCAACGAGGTCATTTTCCATCCTCGCTCATGATATAGTTAGGAGTTTCTTATTGGGGCTTAACAGAGGTACATTTTTGTGAGAAAGGTGTAAAAACGAATGCAGTTGTGTATCAAAATACAGTCCTGACGGACCTTGTGGAACCTGTTTCTCACACCATAATCAATAATAGGCACTGGGTATTCCAACAAGATTCGGCGCCAGCTCATAGAGCGAAGAGCACACTAGGCTGGCTGGCGGCGCGTGAAATTGACTTCATCCGGCACAAAGACTGGCCCTCCTCCAGCCCAGATTTGAGTCCGTTAGATTACAAGATATGGCAACACTTGGAGGAAAAGGTGTGCTCAAAGCCTCATCCCAATTTGGAGTCACTCAAGACATCCTTGATTAAGGCAGCCGCCGATATTGACATGGACCTCGTTCGTGCTGCGATAGACGACTGGCCACACAGATTGAAGGCCTGTATTCAAAATCACTGAGTTCATTTTGAATAAACTTTATTGTCATAAGAATCTATGTTTTGTTAAGTTCATTTTGGTATATAAATGGTTACATAATGAATAAACTTGTCTCAATTATTTTATATTAAACATGTGACAGAATTTATGACCTGACTGTGTATGTTGATGCAATCTTCAGCATAATAGAAATTAACAAATTTAATCTTAAACTTATATAATTATAACATTAAATTTTTCAATCAATAATACAGCATAAAAATTTCAAGAAGTTCTAAATAGTTATCAGCATGACCACTCCTTCTATTGCCTTAGAACAAGGCTGTGGCCTACTAGACTGTTTTGTTTAGCAGTTTCCTTTCTTTTGTCTTTTTGTTAGTCAATTGTTTTTCTGTCTTAGCTTAGCCCATGGGTCTTGTAGCATGGACGGGTGAAGGTATGCATCAATACTAGTCTTGCTATCTTGGCTGTAGCTGCTGTTTGAGTCACTCTGGAAAAATAATGATGTATTGATTACTTAATGAGGGGGTGTTGGTTCCGACACTCATATACGGAAGTGAAAGTTGGGTATGGCAGAAGAAACATGAAAGCAGAATAAATGCAGTAGAGATGAGAGCGTTAAGAAGTATGATAGGAGTTAAACTGAGTGACAGGATAAGAAATAGTGAGATAAGGAAACGTTGTGGTCTGAAAGAAGATGTAGTGACAAAAATTGAGAAAGGTATGCTGAGATGGTTTGCCATGTCGAGAGAATGGATGAAGTACGATTGACGAAAAAAGTGTATAAGGCGAGTGTGAATGAAAGTGTTGGTAGGGGTAGACCTAGGCGGACGTTTCGGGATCAAATCAGGGATGTCTTGAAAAAAGGCCAGGTCAAGAGTACCCTAAACCGAAGAGCATGTATGAAGGGAATAATGAAAGTGGACGAAGCGAAACAAGTATGTTAGGATCGTAGCAAGTGGAAAGAAGTGGTCTCTGCCTACCCCTATGGGAAAGAGGCATGATTATATGTATGTATGTATTACTTAAAGAAAAGTTTACATTAGCAATGCAAATATGTTGATTCAAATATATCCAAAACATAAGTTTTTCCATCCACACCAAGGTTGTTTATGATTTTTACCTTTGGTTTAAAAATTAATATAATTATGTGAGATAAAGATACACAAATAGTTGGTCAGTGTCGCCTTAGTTGAAAAAACAATGGTTGAAAATTATTTAAATTGTACAATTATTATTTTTTCATTTAAATTATTCTACCTGATGGATGACTGTAGGAGTAGAAATCTTTGAAGGGATGACTAGAAAGAAACTTATTTACTAGATATTTTGTATTGATACAGACTGTTTTATAGGTTATTAGTGAAGATATTAAAATAAATTAAACCGAACTTACACCATAGCTGCTATTCCGTTGAGAATTGTTGCCCCATCTGTTTTGGTTGGAGCCTCCTCTTCGCTGACCATTCTGCTGGTATCGATTGTTCTGGTATTTTTGGTTCTGGTTTTGATTTCTATTTTGCCAATTTCCACGTACTGGTGTACTTTGGTTTAGTGGTATAAAATCGTCAGACATTATTAAATAGTAATTAATTATTGCGACTATATTACAAACACAAACACAACTGGGACCGTAAAATGATATAGAATTTCGTAACTACGCGTAATTATTGTCAGAATAATAACATATTAACACAAACTATATATGTAGAGTTTATATTAATTTTCTCTTTGAATAACATTTAAAGAGGATCAATTTTTTTTGTAAGTGTAGTTCGTTCTTGTTCCCTGAGGAACCGGCTAAGGTCATAAACCATGCTGCCATGTCATTAGTTTCTTAATTTCATTAGTTACTTCTTTGTTACTTCTCTTGTCTTGTTTCTTGTATGAAACAAAAAAAAAGGTAAGAGATCGGTCAAACCTTTTGAATTTTGATTGAATGCTTGAACCTCTTTAGGACTTCTTGGCGGGATAGTAATGAAGAGTAATGTCTGCGGTTTTATTTTATTATCTAAAATTTGTATTATGTCGAATATTAATGTGAAATATTGGTGAATTATTAACCGTTAAGTGTTCGTGAGTGTGCATAAGTGTTGGTAAATGAAACAAAACAGTGCAACGTCACTTTTCAAATTCTCTCAAGAAGTCTGCGTGAGGACTTAGTAAAGCCCCACATCTTTACTGAGATACTCGAGGGGTTGGGGGGTATATCATTTCTCACTTCTCATTTCTATTATCATTCATCATCATCATATTGTATATTTATGTATTACTTGTAAGAAAAATTACTCTGACACTGGCTAAATGTGCTAATCGCACGAAGCCATCAACTAAAAGAAAGAAAGAACCTTTTGAATTTTGATTGAATGCTTGAAACCACTTCTTAGCGGGAAAGTGAAGAGTCATATCTGCGGTTTTGTTTTATGTTCTAAAATTTGTGTTATGTCGAACATTAATGTGAAATAATGGTGGATTATTAGCCGTTAAGTGTTCGTGAGTGTGCATGAGTGTTGGCAAATAAAACAAAACGGTGCAACGTTACTTTTCAAACTCTCAAGAAGTCTGTGTGAAGACTTAGTAAAGCCCCACATCTTTACTGAGATACTCGAGGGGTTGGGGTTGGGGGGTGTAAATTTCTCACTTCTCATTTCTATTATCATTCATCATCATCATGCTGGAAGGAAATATTTTATATTTATGTATTACTTGTAAAAAAAATTACATTGACACTGGCTAAATGTGCTAACCGCATGAAGGCATCAACTAAAAAAAAATTTTTTGGTTGGGACTTCTTGGCGGAAAACTCACTTACTTTACCGCCAAGAAGTCTTTTTCTTGAATCAGAATCAATCAGTAGGTATGTAGTAGTTCCTTCTGGTATAATTATATTTCCCTATGGGTAGTAGCTAGTTGTAGTATCCTCAAAATTGGGTTTCAAATCATTTTTCTAACTTGTAGTACTACAAGTACAACGCAACGCCTAGCTGAGTTACGGACAAAGACAAAACAAAAAACACACACTAATTACCTGCATTAAAACTAGACACAGGCTAAATCATACCGAGAGCCATCAAATAAAAAACTAAATTGAGTTTTCTTGAATAATTGTAATTTTAGATAATTCTTATTTTTTCCTTATTTTTTACTTTTTCACAAATCTGTGTTTAAAACAATTGAATTCTAAACAAACTACATCACCAGTTGGAATGTTCCTTTTTTGCAATGCTTTTGAGACAAAATCTCTTTAAAATCTCTGTTATTGTTTCCACAAGTTTTTACTGTGTAAAAACCAGGTAGGTAGTGAAAATTAGTCTTGTAAGAGGAACAGGCCTCATGTGCAGCCAAGTCAGTCAGTCTGTCATGTCAACAGTCACGGGGGAGTGTAGTTTTCTTCATAAAATTGTGCTTTTACGATAATCTGTTCATAAATCATGGTTAATTAACAATAAATTTAATATCTAAGTGTAGGTGTAGTGCTTCGTGCCTGCAATATGTGGAATCCCATAAAAACACCGAAGTTAGGAGTCGGTAAGTTAATGTTCTCAATCAGCAATAAGATACATCCTGCCTTTAAAAAACGGAAATGCAGTAACACTATTAGAATTTTAAATATATATATATCCTATCTTTAAAGAGCTTTAATAAGCCTGTTCTGATGGAAAGTAGATATTGCTGAGTAATTTCTCTTAATTGTTTGGTATGTAAATTGTTTCTTTGCTTTGTGTTTATTTGTGATGTTCTTTGATGTCAACACTTTAAATTACAGCGCAATTAAAGTAGTTTGTTATTCATACATACATACGAACACATACCTATCCAGGGGTATTCCCATGCAATAGAAAAATATTATTGATATTGACAAATCATATTATTATTTATATTAATATTTGTTGTTGCTTGGTGATTTATAAATGCAAATAAATTATTTCACTTCATTTAATAATAACCCACTTGATCTCAAGAGGAATAATAAGCTATAGTTTATTTTGAATCATACTGAAGAACAATAACGTTTCTTTCATTTAATTCATTCAATAGGGTGGAAATTGCTATTTTGTATATTACCTATGTTGTCAGCAAAAATGTAGCAATAACTTGATGCAGTGAGACAGTATATAAATTAGATACTCCTATTATGTCCTTCTATTCTATAAAAATCGTTTTTTTTTCTTAATGTTATTCTTAGTTTTAACTTAAATAATTTAATGAAGTTGTTCATGCCCTGAAAGTAACTTTATTAACCCTAAAACCACAACATGATATTTTGTTTCACAAAATACAACATGGGTTGCCGGTGACCCCAAATAAAAATACCTTTTTATAGAACACTATAAACTTTAATTGCCTTTAACAAACAAAATACATGTCTTTGGATATTTAAGGAACTTTTAGAAACAAAAATTATGAAAAAAAAACCCTTACTAAACACACTGGGAACAAATCGGTAATCTATGCTGTGCACATAGATTTCTTGAACACTTTACACATCACTCTCTGCCTTTTCTGCCTTTAGACCTAGGACATAAATAGCAGTGAGCACTTGAAGTGATTACTCAAGAACTAATGAATGTGTGCACTTTACACACTTTCACACACTGTGAATGTGATAGCTAAAAACGGAAGGTACTGAGATGCTTAAGTTTTTATGTATACCTCTCGCAAAAATAAATAGAAAAATCAAGATGTGGGTTCACCCACGATCCATGTAGTGGTTATAGGGTTAAACTTTTAAAAAAAATATTTTGTCAATCAAAATTGTTTTCTTTACTTAAACATAAAAAAATATATTTTTTTTACAGCTTCATGAATCTTGAAGGTTGGCTGTAAGTTTTTACATTTATTGTCATTAAATCATTATGTCATGTTATTTCAGCGGTCTACAACTGGAAGGGAGATGTTCGATCAGGACTGCCACTTGAGATTGGAGATGCTGTTCAAATTCTAGAGGAAAATGGAGGTAAGTGTTGACAGTAATCTGTTTTTTTTATGAATCCATTGCAGTTCACTGTTGGACATTTATGTCTCTCCCAGGACACACCACTGAACCTGCAGACCTATGTTGACCCTACCATTAATGAAATCAACACCAACAATACAATGTATTATAAGGAACAATAATGCATTAACCATTAAATCTATCCTGAAACAAATTTATAGTAAAGATAAGCAAATAGAAAAAACATTATCATTTTAAACACAACCATTGAATTTTAACAATAAAGCAACTAATATTAGACACAGGGCAGGCCTTCATAGTGTTACCAAATTCCTTTTATAAGTATTGGTTAGTAACACTATTTCTATAAAGTTAAATTGGTTGAGTTAATGCAGGTAATGTTATCTAGAAAAATATAGTAAATTTTTTGTTACCTGATGCGCATGTCAGAAGTATTGTTACCAAATTTTTAACAGTGTTCAAAGCCCTGACGCAGTGTAACAAAAAATAAAAACAATATTGAATTTAAATATCATATGCTGCAAATATTATAATAGTTAAAAAAGACTCACTAACTTTATCTAGGTATGACAACACAAAAAAATATATAGTTTAGAGTTATTAATTTGTTCATCATCAGCCCTTATTCAGTCAGCTTTGTACATAGTCATCCTCCAAACACCTGCATATATCTGTTACCAGCTAGCTAACAATTCATGGATTTTCTATGTGGTTTAAGGCTAGATAGTAGTTTTCCTAACATACTGTAAATATGCTTGTTAAATTAATATTTTAATATTTTTTCTCTCCTATCTTCCAGGCTGGTATCGCGGCTTCAGCACCAAGAACAGGTCCGCCTGGGGTATATTCCCTGGTTGTGTGGTGTCGATCCGGCCCTGCATCATCAAGGGCTCGGGCGCCACAGCTATCGCGGAACTCAAAGACGACCCTCTTGTCCGGGAGATAGCTAGCGTGCTGAGAGAATGGGCTCGGCTGTGGAAGAAGCTGTATGTGGTAAGTTTAAAACTTAGATGGGTAATATTTGTGGCATTTTTTAAAGAAGGAGTTTGCATTTGGCCGTCTCTATTACAACCGAGTGTTGTAATAGAGACAGACCCAGACATAGGTCCTGAATTCGTTCCCCCGAGGTTGAAGTTGTTCCTTACATATTATTTGTGGTATAGCTTGTTTTAAATCCACCGACTAGCTACACCATCTTCATCTTATTTAAATCAGTCCCTATTTTAAAAGTGTTAATGTAAGTAGCATTGTTGTGTTCAAACAATTAGAGATAAGATAGCCTCAACTTCTGAGTGGCAGGGGATTACATTTCAACAATGTTTATGTAAGCAGTATAGTTGTGTTCCAATGGTTAGAGATAAGATAACCTTAGCTTTTGAATGGGTGAGAGTTACGGGTGAAGTATGGTTAGATCTTCGGCCTTATCGCCATTTACTCTCAGGTGAGATAAAATCCAAGCGCTTCCCATTTTTCGTGAAAAAGACATTGGCTACTATCGTCTGGGTAACTATTGTTGCTGTGGGAGCATACATTTATTTAGCAATGTTGCTTTGCTTGAGCGTTCAAGCAGTAGTATTATTAGTAGCGAGAGTTACCAGCAAAAATGTAAGCAGTAGTATTATTAGTAGCGAGAGTTACCAGCAAAAATGTGTAGGCTGCACAACTTTTAAGAAGCATGAGCAAAAATATTGTTTTCTAAAGTTTACGAGAACACTACACATTGAAATGAAACAACTTTTACGGATCTACTCGCGTTTATTTTAGTCCTGACGTTTCGAACCCTTTGCAGGGTCCGTAGTATAATTAAATTAAATTTAATTTAATTAAAATAAACGCGATTAGATCCGTAAAAGTTGATTCATTTCAATGAGCAAAAATGTGTAAGCTTAGTAGCTTTTAAGAAGCATTACAACTGAAACTTTAGCTTCGTCTTCGGCAGAACACGCGTTATCTCTTGGTGCTGCAAGTGTATGCGCTGATCGCTTTCTATCAGGCGGGCAGTATGCTCGTTTGCCGACTCAGTACCATAAGAAAACAAAAGACAATAGGCATGTTGACGACAACAAAATTTATTCCAGAATAGCGTATAAATAAAATCACGTAACAGTTTTTTACTAACCTACTTTTTATTTGACCTAAGCATTAATTTCTGTAACCTAAAAGTTATTAACAAACACTCAATTGACAGAACAAAAATAGTGACGTCATATTCAAAATCCGAAAAACCATTTAACCGACCTGGGAATTGAACCCGGGACCTTCGGGTATCGGGCCGAGCGCTTTACCACTCGGCCACCGAGATGTTGAATGTTGAATAGTACATGATTTTTTTTAATTCGTTAATTATTTCTTCACTGTTATCTAAATGCTACACGAAATAATACAAACAAACACACTGGGAATCGAACCCGGTAATTTGCGTAATCTAGATTTGGGTGAAATAGGGGTGGAAAGTTTGTATGGAAAACTAGAGTTTCAGGATTTTTGGAAAACGATCCGTTAAGTAGGTCAATATTTGACATAACACAAATTATAGAAAATAAAATAAAACCTTGCCACTTTCCCGCCAAGAAGTCCATTAGGACTCTTTCAACGAAAAAGATTTTTACAGCAAAAACTTCAAGGGCTCTTCCAAATGAGGCGTTTCGTGGCGAACTGCTGCTGTGCATTCCATATTAAAAAAGTTGTGCAGCTGGTTTTTAATATGTAAACGCACCGTGGCGTTCCGACATATTATGTGGCGGCGACACCTACCGCATACGCCGCACATTAATCGACACGAAGGAAACTCCTTCTCAACCGTGTCAACAGATGGCGCCACAAACGCATACCAACGACGTCGCCATACTAAGAAATAGTATGGGAAGCCTGCATCGCGATAGCGAAGTTTCACTATCTCCTTCGCTATAAATAGCACCTCCAACTAACATCCATTGGACCTCGGTCCCCGAGCTATACCACCCAGCTCGGAGGAAGATCTTCCCTTTGGCCTTCCTCAATGTGGCATACTCCCTATCATTGGCTTCCTACATATTATATGCATTTGGAAGAGCCCTTAAAGTTTTTACAGTAAAAACCTTTTTCGTTAACGTTATCGAATTCGAATTGCAAATAAAACTTTTACTAGCGCCTACACTGGTACGTTGTACATTGAATAGACGATCTATAACCTAAAGCCCTATCGTTTTCCAGGAGCGGGAGACCTACAGATTCAGTGCTGTGGCCAAGGTGATGCGGGAACTCTTGAGCGGACGGCGCGCTCTGCTGGCTGGAACCCTTACGCAAGACCAGACTAGAGCACTGCGGTTGAAGCTCGTGGCTAAGCTGGACTGGGGGAACCGGTAAGTCAAGTTATATCTTAGCTGGATGTATGTTTAAATGCATAGATACGTATTTAGCTCGACAGCAGCGGCATCAAGAGAATAGCAGAAGCAAGAATGTTTGTAATTATTATAGATGGAGCTATGAAGAGCATGACGGCGCAGTGGCTAATGCGTTCGGTGTGAGATGGCTAAGGTTAAGCAGAATCGCAAAGGCCGGTCATCGGATGCATGACGAAAAATGTATCATCTCGAGCTCGGAAGCTTAGGAAGGCAGGTAAAGCCGTTGGTCCCGGCTGCATTAGCAGTCGTTACGTTAACCACCAATCCGCATTATAGGCTCGCGTGGTGTGGTATACGGCTCGTTCTCCTTGTGGTGTTCCATCGCGGGAGGAGGCTCGTGTCCAAGCAGTGGAAACATAAAATGAGCAGGTGATAACAGTAGCCATCGAGCTACTGTCGCAGCGGCTTGCGCGTTATGGTTGCGATCTTGCAAGTTTAGTAACTTTACAAAAACACAAATGTTGAAAAAATTTCCACGAGCAGGATTTGAACCTGCACCCTTCTGACATACCGGGTCAGATGCTCTACCAATTGAGCTATCGTGGTTCTAACCAGCCCGCCGAAATTATTCAACACTTTTTACTTTGAAAGCCAAAGGCACCCATTCGATGTCAACAACTACCGTCATTAACACCCGATCATAATATTTTTACAAATACTAAAGATCAGTTAAGAAGTAGGCAAGCTATTTATAAAATGTTTTTGTTTTGTTTATATAATTTTAACGCAAATTTTGTTGCGATACAAATTATAAATTTTTTTTTTTCATCATTTGTGTTTTTGTGATTTGTGTCGCAACAAAATTTGCGTTAAAGTTATATAAACAAAACAAAAACATTTAGTAACTTTTGCAACGCCGCGCCGTCGGTGGCGCCGGAGCTTGGAACAGGATATCAAAATTTCTCGAACTCCTCCGTGTTTCGTTGTTTCAAACTGTATTCCTGTGTGATTACTTGTGAATATTATATTTGTAGTCAATCTAGGACAATGACAGAAACTGGTTTTGTCAAAACACAATCGGATAATCTACCGAAAATAGATGCATTTATGATGTCAGCATATTTTGCATCAAATCTCGATTTTACGAGCGCAGAGATCAAAGGAGTGAAAGCTGCAAGGTAATTAAATACATGGTATATTTTAACAGAACAGTTCAATAAGGTTTATGTATTCTGTGTATATTTTAGTCCAAAACATAGATTTTTATTCATAAATGTTTATTACTTACAAAAATATATGAGGAACAACTCCTTTCTTTAATCGTAGATTAAATTTTTCTCCTTTCTGTTTCGTTATGTTATATTGAATATAATTAACTGTATCTTCCTTAACCTAAAATAAATCATCAAAATTTCGTAAAACCGCAATAGGAATGAGCAAGCTCTTCATAGAAATATTTAATGAACTTTTGTTAACTAGGTTAGGTTAGTTTTCGACCGAATCTTCTACTGCTTAATAGCTATTTCACACTAAGCTGTACATAAATTTAGCATACTTACGTTAAAATGATCTTCACAACAAAATACAACCGACGATAAAGATACATTATCTCTTCTAATCATCTTACACCATTTTTTTCGTACTTTCGCATCGCGTGGAATACGAAAAAACACTTTATCGGGTGTACAAATAATAGTGTTTTTGCACTTCGGTACCATTTAATACTTGTTTTTTTAACTTCTTCAATGATTTGTATATTTATAGCAATTAAAACTGAAAATAAGTATGAAGTAACTGAAACGCTATTGTAAACAAACACGGGACACAACCAATGACGTCATCAAAAGCGCGCGCTAAATGGTGGCGTTCGAACGGCTCAAATTTATTCAATGTTTTAAATTTCACTTTGAAAAATAATTTGACGATTTTCAAGCCTATTTATATTTTTTTCTATGTTATAAAGATGTAAATAAAAAAAAATGCATGCATGTTCCCTATTGTCTAAGTAAAGTGTTGTTCTGATTCTTACAAAATAAAATACATTAATTTATTTGAATTGTTTAATTCCAAGAAAATATAACCAAACTATCTCAATTATTGTCACAATAGCAGTCTTCCTAATTGTACAAAGTGGGTACATACACTCATTACAGGAATGATAAATTATCATGATTATGTAAAATACTACTAATTATCTAAATATTAACATGATTGTCACAGGCATACTGCAAATTGGCGTTTATTAAAACTATTACATATTATGCTAGCGTAAATACGGAAAACGTAGGACGTTTAGGAGATTCCGTTGTTGGACATGATATTTAGTGAATGAAATAACTTATTGTACAACTTATTGAGATATTGAAATGAGACGAATTTCTGGGGAATACTTAAAACTTCATTGTAAGTGAACATTTCTATTGAATACTCCACATACCGAATAATATAAAACACTGTTACAATGGCACAATATTTGATGAGTACAATGCGTACAATAGTACTTTACTATTTGCACCAAGTTCTATCTAACGTTATATTTAAAAATAATACGAATTGAAACACTAAGGTAAATGGAGCTTTACCATTAATTTTCTCCTTTCTTTATACCTCTTTTTGTATGAGGGCTTTCCTCTTATAACAATGTCTTTTATGTAATAAAAATAAAATCAATAATCGAGTAAGAAAAGAAATCAGTACATACTAAAACACGTAGCTACATTTAGGCGATATGTCTTTTTTACAATTGAGATAAAGTCTTATCTTTCAATTAAATGTACGTCGTCAACTTAAGCTAACAAAGGAAGTAAAAAGTAAGAAAAATATACTATTAAAATGTAATATTATCTGCAAGTATCGCTTGTAAAACTATAATTCACAGCAGTAGCATAATTTCATCTAGACTGCTCACTTAATAACTATATACTAACTATAAAATAATTTTATGAAGGTTTCAAATGACTACAACAGTCTTACCGAAATAACAAAACACATCGATATTAAACTACGAGCTGTCTATTCAATACCATTCACATTTATCATATTTTAAAATATTCTCCACAACATTTTTGACTTCTTATTTATACACAAGCATTTTCACAATTATTTCATCTTGTTATATTCACTAAACTTTATTGAGACCCAAATTTAAAGCTAGAGCTTATAGAAAAAATTTATTGTGGCAGATTATTAACCTAATTGCGTCTAAATTAATAATAAAAAGGAATGTCATGATGTACGTTGTTTAGTTGCACACTGAAGTTTCTTTCCCAAAACTAAACATCATCTTTGATATGAGTATAGCAACCATATGGTCGTAATCGAAATAAAAGGAGCAGCACACTAGATTTATCAGAACTATTACCTGTCTTTGTTATTAACTCCAAATTGTATCAAATACACATTATGAATAATCATAAAACACAAGTGAGATGTTTAGATTTGCTTCATTAAAAGACCCTGATGCCTCAAAATATGATATTCGAACAAAATATAGGACATTTCTTTTAAAAATAATTTTGGTTAGTGTAATGCTCATTTTTATGGATTATTATGGACCTGAAGGCAGGTAGGCGTGGATGCAAGATTTTTACTAAGCTCATTTCAAGTCAAACGCTTGACACATTCCAACAAAACAACTACTGCGCTTACCCGCCTCATCGCGGACCAACTGTCTTCGTTGCTTACGTTTCAGTCTCTTTGGAGAATTTGTCAATGTCAGGATATATGGGGGCCATTTCCAACGTAGACGGCGCCGACGGTGGGTTCGATCCGAGGTGCAACCTTCGAGACAACTCGTCTAGTACTTCGCCGAATACTCTCAGCGACATGTTCTGACCCAGAAGATGAAGAAGTAGGAAGTCACCAACCTAAAACATAGATATAATGAGAACCATTAGCTTCCACAACCTATTCTGAATGAGAACTTCTATTTACTTTGTGTTGAATAGTTTTAAGGCTACAAGTACTATGCTTATAGAAATACATACCTGAGTCTTTCTAACTAAAGCTTCCACTCCGTTGGGGGTGCCGAAACGGAATCTCCTCTTGAGAATGGTCTCGCGCGTTCTAGGCATCAATATCACAGCCGCGGAGTAAACGATGGCCAATCCGGACACCACTGACAGGATGATGAACCTGCAACATACGTTACGTTGTTGTATGCCTTCGTAACAAATAATTGATCAATGATCGTTGACAGTTTTTAAAGCTTTTAGAATTTAATATTTACACGCACACTTTGAATTTATAAAATCAAAAGTTGCCTAACCAAATACTATCTTGAAACAAACATTCAAGATAACGTGTCTTGAAATACAAAACAAGAAACTACTATAGTGTGACGAAATGTTTCCAAGTGACTTTGTTAAATGTTTTGAAATAACAAGATTATGTCGGAGAACAATATTTTTAGCTGTTAACTGTTTAAATGTTAACTACTCTTACCAGAACCACAAGAATATGAAGATTTTCTCGTTTAGAATGTTCAGCGCAAGCACGCAGAGCGCATCGTGTTTCTGGATCGTTCCAGAGGCACCGAACTTGTGGAATGTACACTTGGTTATTCTTGGGAACACCTCGATCTGAAAACCGATTATACTTTAGCTGATTCATTGACAGCGGTAGCGGTAACGGTATACGTACATACGGTTATTAAGTAATAATTTTTAAGTTAGGAGACTTACCATAGGATCTGTCCGGTCTTCCTGGTTCCTATTCGAAAATTTCACTACATCCGTACCGTAGGTCAAGAAAGCTCCGCCGAGGAAAGTATCCAGGAAGAAAATATTTCCGACCTAGAAAAGATACCACATATTAGACATTCATCAAAGGGTACAACCGTAATTTAATTTTATTAAGGCTGCACGGATTGTATCGTAAGCAATGAAAAATTAAAAAAGATAGAATGTGAGCTTGGATTGGCATTGACAGATTTCGGCCGCTCCTCTTCAAAATTTGAAATTTTTGAAAAATGTATGAAACTATGTTTATTTAATTTAATTTATTTTTTATGCATAATTTTAAAAAAATATTAGCATTCTGCACTACTTCTCTATATAAACTAGTAAGTGTGCGAAATTTCATATTCCTCCGTCCGCGCAATTTTCGTAAAAAGGGGTACAAAGTTTTTGCTTCATATATTAATATATAGATTGTACATACCACGTTGACGAAATTCAGACATTCGCAGAAAAAATAGCCGAATGAGTAAGCGTTGTGCATGTGCAGAGTTTCCATCAAGTATTGAACGAGCCGACTCTGAAAACCAAAGTTTAACGATAAAGAACATGCTGTGTAAACTGGTTCAAAACAAAATTGCGTTGCGATATTTGGAGATGGATCCATACATTTGAATACCATTGCCTGATGTCCTTGCAAAAGTAAAAGACAGAATAGTTTCGAATGCTGGTAATCTTTCTATTACGGGGTTAGTCTAAAACTTTTCAGCATTGTATATAAATAATTCCTTCAAGGCCTTCCCAGTGAATAAACTTCATTGTATGTTAATTGCACATATGACGGATGCCGTGCTGAAGATCGTTTCACTCTTCTAATTAAGGACGGTCATCAAGACTTGTTAATTTAATCCTTGTCTCAATTGTTCCATAATTCCCAGTAGGTATCTGTTACTTGTTACCTACCTTCGGTACACTACCTTAGTATAATATCATGTGCTTATAATCGATGGTATTTATGAGTGGGAATTCCATCAGATTGTAGCTATAGCTGGGCCAATTAAATATATTAAAATGACCTCTTTATCAAAGATGATGGACATTGCCGAACGTTATCTAACGTAATTGAAGTCACGAGTTTCGTACGTAGGCGTTATTACATCGGAAGAGAGACGTCTTGACTTTAGGATGATGGTTTCAATTAGAATGGGAGTTTTTAATATTATTATAGTCCTTTTTGAACCTTATTTCGGGGTCAGCGTAAATCTATACAAAATCACTTTGAAATAGTATCGATCGCATTGCCGTCGATTTCTTTTCCTTCTTGAAAAACTATTAGAATATCGAATACCTATCACCGATTTCCAGCAAAAGATATCAAATCTTTACCAGTATAATGATGAGACTTGATTGTACACACGCCTGCACATCGACCTACCACAAACTGTCAAATTTCCTCAATACACTTTGCAGTTTATGTATTGGCATATGGCTGAATATTTATTGAAGAAATTAGACAGTTTTGGATAGATTGATGTGCAGGCGTGTGTGTATGTGTATGATGAAATATCATCGTCTTACAAATATTTGAATTCGTTACCTGGCGATTGTTTTTGTCGTCGGCGATGCTAGCGGTAGTGCCACGGATACCGTCTGAGATCATACGGACTTTCCCCTCTTCCCAGTTCTTCCAGATCCAATGGGGCATATAAAATAGAATACCCTGTAACAAAAAACACAATGTTATTTAAACTGCCATGACCTACAAATACTACTATTCTCGTTCTATTACTATAAGTTTTTAACTGTTGTGTACTCGCTAATGATGACTTATCTTTTGTCACCGTGTAAATAGTCATAAATTCTGTTAGACTTATCTTTAAAAGGTTGTTTATAACTATGTCTTTGTCACGCTCAGTCATAGTTAACTTAAGTAGGAAATTATCTGAGATTCTTTTAAAAGTTATTTTGTAATAAAACATTATTTACTGTTTATTACACTAAAACTTTTTAATAAATGTGTTTATTGTAACTTAATGTTTCAACATCAGTTCATTTAGCAAATAGGATATGTAAGTACTACAGTACTTACTAACAATTTTGTACTGGACAAAATCTACTTAAATTAGATGTTCTAAGAGAAGAGAACCTGGTGCTGTGGTCTCGCAAGTTTTTTCGCTACGGATCACCGACTGTGACGTGTGTCTTTTAATTAAACCAACAACGATCTCTTAAACATCTCTATGTATAAGAGATCGTTGTTGGTTTAATTGTTTGCACAAAGTTTGATCCTTATTGTACTCGGTTTGGTTCCTGGTAAATATTACCCAAAATCAGCCGGGCTAACGTCACTATTACAAACAGTAGCAGTGTGCTTTCATCTCGCCCTTATCCTGGCCTTACCCAGGGGTCTTACCATGAGCTCTTAAAGCAGTAATATTGCAATGTAATTGCAGTTGTGAAAACGAGACGCGTGTATTTAGGCCGGCCGCTACACGCGTCTATCGTTTTCACAACCGCAACAACACTTCAGCTACAATACTACTTCATGAGCTCATTGTTAGTCACCAGATGACATGAAAGTTTATATTTAGTTTAATACAAAATGTAATTCAATCATTGCTTACCTGAAAAAACAGCATGAACGGCACCCACTGGTAGTAGGCATGGATGCGTCTCTCCTCGTCGTAGTCATTGCCGAGCCCTGGGTGCGCTATGGCCTTCGAGTCGGAGTTGGGAAGCGTGAACGTGTACGTTATCCAACAGTATGTGTTCAGCACGTGTCCGGGTATCGCGCCGTCGTTGATACACGATATTGGTTCACCTGAAATGGAAAAGCGAGGATTTGAAGAACTGTTTTACATGAGCTCATTTGCATTGGACTGTTATTCTAGTTTGGGAAGTTGTACATAAGATTTTCCCAGCGACAAGACAGAAAGAAGTTTATGCACGCGAAGATACAAGAACATAAGTCTCTATTTAGATTTTACTTTAAATGCATCTTATAAAGCCTAATAAACTAATAACAAATTACTAGATTGTGAGAGGCCCTTGCCTAGCTCATGACGACTAGTCATTGAGATGAATTTAGTAATTCGGTTCTGAACTTATTTGTGGATATAAGTTCTAGTAGCTCGTTGGCACAGTGTCTAGCTAGCGTCTTTGAGTTGCAATCTTGCTAGTTTTCACTGTGCCAGGTCTCCATAACTCGAACTTATTCGTGCTTTAGAAGGCACTTAAATCGTTGATCCCTGGTGCACTTTAAGATGTTAGTCGTTTAATCCGCATTAGGCCAGCATAATAATTTCTTTCTTTCTTTTCTTTCTTTCATAGTGGAAAGGCCTGAACACAACAGGGGGATATTAGTCTGCTGGTGTTTTTTAAAACGCATAGCAAGATTTCCGCCATTTTTTATTATAAACCGCCTGTTGTGTGTCCCACTTATTTTGTTTTGCGCATCGACCTCGACATTGCATCGCTCTGCGGATGACGCTAATATCGAGTAATGGTGCTGCAGCTGTCCCCAACCTGTCTCAATTGTGCCGACCGTGACTCGATTCACCTTGCCCGTACTTAGGGTACCTAGGTGTGTGCGCAGTTTATACATTTTGCTACCTAGCTGATCGTTATCGGCTATAGTCACGTGAATTGGTACCTCAACAGGTTCTGCATAAAGGCAACTATCGTATCTTATTAGTTTTACAAATAGCAGATCTTATAGTTTTTTATGTATTTATGGGTCGATAGTATATTCAAAGGTTTTGTACAATATCCATCCAGTCATACAAACATAGATTTTCTTATAAAATATGAGACAGTGGTGAACTCCTCGACCAAGGCATATAGCCCAAATCCAGATTTGCTTTGCTGAAAAAATTTCATGTTTCTAGACCCAGGTCTATGAAATAAGAGACTTTAAATTGATCTCGTAAATAAATTAAAAGAGGAGGACCGGGGAACGTTTGTATGGAAGTCAGTTATTTTCGACATACTTATAAAATTTGGCAGACAATGGAAAAACTGTTATTCCGAAACTGGACTATGCATTTAAAATAAGTAGGTGAGTAAGGAAGGGGCTTAAATTTTTTATTTCACCATAACTCAAAGTATTTATTATCGTTGCAACATTAAAATGTTTCAAAAGTTTATGATTCTTTATTTAACTTTGGGTTTGGTTTTATCTTTACTCGTCAAAATTTACTTTACTATATCTCTCACATTTTTATAAAGGGAAAGGCACAAAACTACTACTGCTAGAAAATTACACATTCAACGAAGCAGTATTATGTTAAATGAGCTTTATGCTCTTTTATGCTCCAACTGGGTTGGTCAGCTTTAAACAGCATTGCAACATACAGTAAACACGCGCAATAAGGTATCGAACATTACGTCACAGACCAAACTAAAATGAGCTATCGAAATGACAGTTTGAATGACATTATTGGTCTTATGGGTATTATTACTGGTATATTTAGTCCAGAAGAATCAATTTACTTAAAGCTGTGAGTATCCGATATTTTGGCAGTACTAAGATGTAGGTGTATATTATCGTGATCATAAATGAGAATAGGGTAGTTTACAACAACAACAATTAATTCCAGATTAATAAACGTATAAATGAAATCACGTAACAGTTCTTTATAACATTGACCAATTTTTTACTTGACCTAAGCATGAATTTCTGTGACCTAAAAAGTTATTAATAAAAACTCAATTGACGGATCAAAAAAGTGACGTCATAGTTTGCTAATCCCATACAGTTTCTATTAAAAATAATCGTTTTGACAGTTGTTAAAAAGTTTCTATATTGACTAACCAGACAACTACCCAATTGTTACTCAAAGAACAAAAAACACGGTAACAATCCCGTAAATGTAAATGAACATAATAGTTTCAAAAGTGTAGATATGTCACACACCCACGAAATCGATAGCTTTAGAGTACAGAAACATTATTTTCTTTTGCGACGGTAAATGAACGTGATACTCTCGAAGAAAATACTCTTTCATAAGTGCCGCTATTATTGCATATCTTTGAGTCATACTGAGAGTATCATAGGTGTCAAATTGTCTACCAGTCTCACGATAATTGTCCCATAAATGGCACTTAGGATTGTTAGAGCGTTTAACGTAACCACGATCAATTTGTTGTTCTCTAGTTACCTATCTACTTATATGTACTGAGCATCGAGATCGGCGAATAGTCGACATTGCCTGCTAAAGTGAAATCTGAACGGTACCTAGGTCAAGGGCTAGCTCTAATTTGATGACAAAAAGTTTTTTTAATAGCTCAACGGTTATCAATGCTAAATGTTGTATATTTAATAAGCTAACTATTAATCTGAATGAAAAAAAACTGAATCTACCAATAGTTCGGATTCGGGGAGAGCCAACCGAGAAGAGCTAGCAAGAAACTCAGGAGGCTTTTCTCTCTTCATCTTTTCAACCAAATTACAATAAGTTCAAAAAACAATTTTAGTAAGAGTACAAAGCTAAGCAGGTATAATTAATTGATTGAACATGTTACATATATCAAATTGCTATACGAGTATACTAATATACTAGTCAGACTAAAAGTTTTGGCAAACTATGATTATCCTTGAAACATTTAATATCCGATGATCATGCGTAAATCCTTACTATCCTTACTAATATTATAAATGCGAAAGTAACTCTGTCTGTCTGTGTGTTACGCAATCACGCCTAAACTACTGTGCAGATTTAAATGAAATATAGTACAGAGATAATCTAGAGCCTGAGAAAGGACATAGGCTACTTTTTAATGCGAAAAAAGGGTTGTAAGGGGTTGAAATAGGGAATGAAAATATGTATGGAAATTACATAATAAAAATTATGCCTACGCCTAAACTACTGTGCAGATTTAAATGAAATATAGTACAGAGATAATCTAGAGCCTGAGAAAGGACATAGGCTACTTTTTAATGCGAAAAAAGGGTTGTAAGGGGTTGAAATAGGGAATGAAAATATGTATGGAAATTACATAATTTTTGAAGCTAGAAACTTGAAACTTATTTTTTAGGCTTTTGGTTATATATAAATAAATACATTCAAAGTTTGAATAAATTTTACCCGACGGGGTAAAAATAGGGGAACACTATACCACGCGGGCGAAGTCGCGGGCACAGCTAGTTGACCATATATGCACATTCAACACAAGGCACTATGCAAGGTGTGGGAACGCAAAATCAGGTGTTGCCGTTTATGGTAATCTTATATAAGCAAGCACTTGGTGGAAACGAGTTTGATAAGAGTTTGAGCCGATACCTGTATCAGGTGTTCGTTATCGACAGAAAGTACGCTGCAGGCTGTTACTACTTTGATTATTGAAAGTTTTGGTATCCCATATCCCAACTTAAATAACCTAATAAACGCATAAGTTTTGTTATATAAGCGAGGAGGAGCAGCTCGATGGCGCAGTGATTTACGTTCCCGGACTGCGATTGCTAAGGTTAAGCAACTTTCGCATAGGGCACATCGGATGGGCTACCAAATGTTTATCATCTCTTACGAGCTCTTCCGTGCTTCGAAAGGCACGGAAAGCAGTTGGTCCCGGCTGTATTAGATGTCGTTAACAACCACCAATCCTCACTGGTTATGGCCCGTTCACCCTATCCAGGGAAGGCTCGTGCCCCAGCAGTAGTAGGGAGTAACGTTCTGGTAAAAGGTTGTCTACTAACTTTCAAGATATCTGTATTTTCCTTCAGCATAGAAACTATATAATCTATACCTATATTAATACGTGAAGCAAAAAAGGTCGGGAATTGTATATTTATGAAAGTGTCGATAGTACCGAAATGTTTAAAGGCTCTTTAACTATTTTGTAGTCTTGCGCTAAAATAGTAAATTTAATATTTATTATCATTTACCTGCTTTGTGTACGTTGTGACCGAATTATGATTCATTGTTACTGTTAATGTCGAAGGTACGGCGCTGTAAAACAATATGACGACACATCAGGACAATTGCAACATAGACGCCGCGCCGGTCGGTTTGATGGTATTTCGCAGTAATTAAGTGTGTCAATATTTAGGTCACGTATGTTTCTATGGCTATTCCTAGATACAAAAAGCGAACCTGACTGACTGATCGATTAAGGCATAACCCGACCCTGGGTCTAGAAACTTATTTTTTACAGGATTGCCTTAAAAAGATAAAATGGGGGAAATACGTTTGTTTGGAAATCAGTCATTTTATAAATGTACAAATTGGTATGTAACTTGGGCCCAAAAGTAGAGGCAAATTATCCGTAACTGAATAAATAGAGGATTCAGTTTTGAAAAACAATATTTATACAATGGTAAGCAAAGGTGGACTTATATCTCTATTCTCATTCAACTTAAAGTGAGTGTGTGAGTGTAAGCAAGAAAGTATTAAATAAAAAATACGAGCGAGCCTTACAGTAGTCGCATATACTGTGTAACATTTGACATCTCACCTTAGTAATAAACAATTTTAACAATAAATTCTAAAAAAAAAGAGTCAGGTATTACATCATTTTATAACTTATACTCATCAGAAGACATTTGACATATCAAAATGATAGTCAAATGATTAATGACAATATGTCACATATAATAATATATGTCAATTTCATAATATCGATTTTAAATTTACAAAATGGCGCGCGCTTGCGCGCCTCTCGGATTTCCTGTCACACTGTTACACCTACTTCCGTCACATTTCACGAAATCACTCCCACAAATTGTATATATACGAAAAACGTTGTATGTTACATTACCCGTACACAATTTAAACAACAATATAATTTTTTTTGCCATAAATAATACATTTACTTACATTATGACCTATGATTGCGATGAGATGAAAGCCAGAAAGTGGTCTCACACTTTTCTTTTAAAAAACGAGGTGCTGTACATCGGTAAGAATGATGTAGTAGCTACACTACATGTCTGTACTACTTCCATAGGTTCACAACATTATTGGCTTAGCAACGCTTATCACACGTCTATACCATTAACTCCTCTGAATGTTTTGATTGGCAACACCTGAGCTAACGTACATTGGCTACATTATTATGATGCACTAGCGCTACGTTGCAATCTACCGGTGTGCTGACTAATGATTCGTAAGCTCAAGATTAAAACGTGACTTAGTCTAAACCGAAATAGGTGATCTACAATCGGTCAGGCAGCTTCGATCGAGGCACCATGGGTCCAAGTTCCTGAGGTCTTTAATAAGATCTATGTAGCTAGTTCTGTTCTTGCTCGGGTATCATTAAGTTTATATATTGTTTGTCGTATTATATATACCTATACACCTAAATATAAGTGTTACTGTTTGAAGTTACATATTGTTTTTCAATGGCATTTACTTTATCGCCGAGGCGTTCACATGCGCACTTTATGTGCCCTAAATTTAATAACACATTTATATTTTTACACAAATATTGCGAACAAATTATAGTTCGGATTCGATAATAGCCTAAGTTAATAGCTCAATTGGTAATGCTTTTTATTCACTGTGTTAGACAATTTTAAGTTTCGTGTGTGGAAATTTTCTCTGCACTTTTCCCTCATTCTTTATTTTATTCCATATGTAGTTATAACTACACTATAGTGTATCGTAGCATTTATGAACAACAAACTTCACTATCGTGTGTAAGTATAAATAATGTTTTGCTTGTCAACTTTTTAAAAACTTATTTTATTTAATTAATTTGATTGATTTAATTTGATGCTGACTGTACTATGCTAAATAAGTCCTGTCAATTGTGTGCCTATATTAGCCGATTCGCTGATAATGCTTTGCCCTTGATGCGAACTTGTATCATTCGGAAAGTTAGTAGATTGCGAAGTTAGCCGTTTAGGATTATTGATTTGATACTAACTGATTCATTTTATATTTGCATACTTTTTGCTATGGTTATTTATGCTAAATGCAGGTTTGGTGAACTTAGTTTTTGTTGCATAACTAGCTTTTCGCCCGCGACTTTGCGTGCGTAAAATCAATGTTAATTATTTTATCTTTGGGCGCAAAATCTCGGCAATCCTTGGCAACTTTTTGGGAATGAAAGACGTCTCTCAATCCCTCTTCCATCTATAAAACATAAACAAGTAAGTAAGTGGAGTATGTTACGCATTCAGGTTAGGTAACAAGGCTGACATGTCTATGAAAGACAAAAGCCTCTAAATAAAATAATAACGGTAGACAAAGAACAAACAAAAGCGAGTGTGAGTGATTAGTGTTGATCTGTTTCAATACAGCATTGTTAATCGTATCATTTGTTTAAAATTCATAAATACTGATTAGCGTTAAGCCAAACTTGAATTAAAATCTACATTTAAGATTTTGCGCTTACGCTCGTTTTCACCAATGGCCCCTTAGTTATAAGGTATATCAGCTATGTTAGGTGACGGTTGCCGGAGTACAACCATCAAATAACATAGCTTAGGTATTACCTAAAACTTATAGGTCTTTGATACCAGTCAATCCCGCTCTCAGGGCGAACTACGACAAGCTAACACGAAACGATTGCTTTGAGCATTGGTTAGAGCAATGTACAAGTGAATCAAGTAGCTGGTTTGTTTACGTTGTAGCTTGTAATGAGGAGCACGTGATAACACTTAACTCGACATTGTATGGAATTTTGTCAGAGCGCCACACTTGAGTTATTTGTGGGTACACTCGTTAATGTCACTTGGTTATCCTAATTCACGTATTTGTCATAACTATGACTCGGGTATAGTTATTTATTGGAATTTTAGAAGGTGCAAACCTGCAAGCACGTATGATGCACTTTCTGTGATAAAACTGATCCGTCATCACCATGACGAAACATTAAAAGGAAAGACATTAAATAAATAAAAAAATAAAGACATTACATGTATAGGTAGGTACCTAATACTGATTTCATTATTTTGAAATATCAAGTCGCATTTTTATTAAAGTTATTTTTATCTACCGTTAGAAACGTGTTAAACTTTCTAGATTTTACCATTTTCAAATGGGTAAGTGCTAAGTCCATTTAGTATTAACGTAGCATATTTCCGCAGCGTTATTTTTATGTTCCTCATGTCGCCGCACACTTGTTGCCGTCTACCATTTATGGATGCAACAGGTTCACTGACCGATTTGCTCCACCGAATTGAGTCTTATCATGTACACGTATACCGTGTATTAGTTTGTACTACCAATTTGTCATGACGTCTCAATTTGGGTAACTGTTACACACGGGCAGGTAACGCTACACGCTACAGCGCCACTGACCTGAAAATGACTCATTTGCACGACTTTCCTGTGTCTCGCACAGATTCTAGCAACAACGTCATTTTAATGTTCTCACTGTTCTCTTGTCCCTATCTACTGACCCTGATAGGTAGGGTATGGCAGTTGTAACTACGGGTCCGGCTGTCTTTTCAAGGGTACCACGGGAGTTACTACCGGTACTACCGGTACTACCGGTTATGGGCATCTCCGGCAGGTCCCGGACATGGGTTGCACTCTTGGTAGCTATGTGGTTAGCTGTAGAAGTGGGAATGTTCGTCTGCCTGGTTGAGGTCTGGCCAGGCTTCCATTTTGTGCACAGCGAGCGGGTCCGAGTTGCGGTCTTGGTGGGGCCTCGAAGCGAAAGGATCTGCGGGGCACGTGAGTTAGTTGTTCTGCTCGGTGGTTTTCATTGAGTAGGCTTCCAATATATCCAGCACTAGTCTGGAAAACTATTAGAGGCGCCCGCTAGATGCAATATCTTCGGTTGAATCAGCCGCGTAGGATTTTGGAACTGATGAGGTGCCTGGATGGGTACTGAGAAGTGAGTGGGCTTACAACTCCGCCACCAATGAGGACATTTGGTAGTCGACTTTAGAGTTGACGACCCGAGCAGTGAAACTGCGAGTTGTGCTTATGGTTCGACGAGAAGTGAGCGAGCTTACAGCTCCGGTAACCTATCTGGATATTAGGTAGTGGACTATACGTGTCCGCGGAGCAACTCGCTCGAGACACTAGTCTTAAAAGTACCGGATGAAGAATGCGTTTCGGCGCGTCCTGATCCGGCGTTATAACCTGAAGCAGATGGTCCCTTGTGCTTGCGCAAGGATGTCTGACACCTAACTTTATAACCGTAAGGTTGGTGGAGGGTGTCAGTATAAACTTTAAAGTCGTGTGTAGCGGGGTGGTCTCTAGGTCATCAGACCGGATAGGCTTTCGACTAGCTGATTCATATTGTGTAATTAACAGCGTTTAAATTTAATTAATTTACTTTCACTGAAAGTTGAACTTTAAGAGCAGAACTGTAATGTAGGTAGCTGACAGACAAGAAATTCTATTTTATCTACTCATTCCACTTTATCTAACTGAAGGTAAAGCCGGCTACAAAGGTTAATCATATGCAAAGCAGCTGGTATATTAACATGGCGTCATGGCAAACGGTAATTTGGTTCCGTGTCATTTATAAACTAAATGTCTATAAATAATTTATTGGTTTATTATACTATTAGTAAAATTAATATTGCCCATTAATTAGGGAAACAATATTAAATTATTTCTATAATTGAATTAACTCCTAAATAAATGCCAGTTTGCATTTAGTATAGACAATTTAAGTATACTCGTAGAGAAAACATTGCCCCAAGTTAATGAGGCTATTTCTGTTTTGTTATCCAAATGTTAGGGTTATGATTTGTAAACTTAATCACCGCGAATCACACTAATATTATAAATGCAAATGTTTGTAAGTGTGTATATTTGTTGCTTCTTCACGCTGGATGAAGATGGATAGATTTGGATGAAATTCGGCATACAGATAGTTTATAACCTCGAAACACATTTGATAGTTTTTATCCCGATATTCCATAGAAACTGTCAAAGCGGTACGAAGTCCGCCGGGTCAGCTAGTTGCATTATAAAATTATAATGCTCTGGTCTTGGGCATTCTTCTAATACACTTGATACCTCTGGTGTTCCAAACGTCCATATGCTTCGGTAACCGCTTCCATCAGACGGGCAGTATGCCTGTTTGTCACGTTAGTGGCCTGCACATCAGCTACTAAGTTCAAAGTCTGTTAAAACTCTTCAAAGTATGTTGTCTGTTAAGACTTTGAACTTTATTTCCATAACATTTATCAAAGAAATTGACCAGTTTTGGATAGTCTGATGTGCAGGCATCTGTACAAAAAAGTCAAGTCGCTTACCGATAAGGTTATTGGCTGTGACGAGTATGCAGCATAGGAACAGTATGGCGGAGGTGATGCGGTAGTGCATCCTGAAGACCATGTTGTCGATGACAGCCTTGTCGATCAGGTAGCGGACCTTCACGAAGCCCGCCACAGATGACACCAAGCCGAACACAGTCATCTTGTCTTATCGTTTTATCTGAAAAAGAAGGATCACTCATCAGGTACCTAATAATTCGTCACATGATTGATTTATTAGAATCGTTATACCTACTTTACTTCTAAATAATTCTAGACAGGTAACAGATAAATAAGGATAAAATAATTTTGAACTTTCAATAATCAATTTGAGCTTTGTGGTTATCTAATAATGACTAAATTAAAGTGTTAGTCGTAATTCAGTTTGAATAAGCTAGTTGCCTTATGCAATCCCTGAATTGTATTATTTATTGATGTTGAAAAAGCACAAATAGGGGGAATACACTATTAATAAACAGACGCAACGCCGTGACAAGTGGCATACGATGCCGATACTAAATTAGAACGTAAACGGTACGCTTTATTACTGTTTTGATTCGACCAATGTGTGTAGCAGCTGTAGATTCCTTGTTTACTGCCGACGATGTCTTCATTTCGTGTGATTATTGTAACACGACTTTATTGATTCGAGACGTCCGTACAATATGTGAGTTTTGGAAGATTCAAAGAACCGCTATTCGTATCTGTGGTTCACAGAAACCAGGGTCTCAATCAATGACCTCACACATAATTTAAAGACGCGTCTACCTCACACCCACGCTCGACGTTTGGACTCAGAATTAAGAAACTTGTGGTGCAGTTCCTTTTTTTCTAGTTTGCATTTAAATATTGTTTACACACGTTTATACTGTACACGATGAGAATTGTACCAACAGGATTCCATCGTGTACGTACATGTAACTGGTTTAATATTCCTGTAAGACGAGAACAAGTGGATGAGTACAACAATCAGAGGAGACACAATTCATCACAAATAGATCCAACCTTGACGACTTCTTGATCCCGTTCCTACGCGGTGTCGCGCGCCAGCATCTGTTATTTAGGTCGCTAACAGGCACTGCGTAATAGATGGAAATTTATTCTACATAAGTGCAATGGGTCTTTTGACTGTTATCAATCGACGATGTACAGGACCTCATTTCGAATAATTGGTTTTAATTGAACTCAAATCGACACTCTTTCTTGTTACGAAATCAATAATATCGAATTCTTAGCCAGTGGAGCCGAAACATTGTGAACACTGATGTCTTCTCCACGAATTAGCTCTGCACGAACTATTTAAACTAACTCGTCCGCTGTTGATTTTTTGTACCGTAGTATGCTTGTTAGAAGCTTACTTAGTCATTGGGTTTTTATAAATTCTGCCAACATAATCTCGTAATCGTGTTAGGATCAACGGTGGAGGCGAATGTTGCGCCGGCGCAGGGCATGTGGCGGGTCGTCGACCGGCCGCTGCTCGTGCGCCTCCTGCGCTTCCAACCGCCCGCACCTCCCCTCGCTGCTTTACCTTCCCCGACCCTGGCTGATGCACCGCTTGGCAACGCGAATTTTACGCGGAAACCAGTTTTCACGACGACAATCTCCGCCGGAATTTAAACATCGAGATCTGAACGATTGATTGGTTTTCGGTAAAGAACTTTCTAAAAGTTTAAGATTGCGAATTGCACAATATTAAATTAGATTCGATTTTGCTTTTTGGTCTGCAATAATTATTGTTGTGATGAAATATTGAAACTACTCTATTAATGATACATTTGTCTTTGTCAATTCGTGAGTGCTGAGATGAATCATTTAAGATTTTTTGTTAACTACCGTATCAACTGATAAATGAGGATAAGACAGGAGAGGCGCGGCCACATTCCATCTTTTATGACAGTGCTTGTGTTGAACTACGTTTCTGGCCCTTTATAGAACTTTAATGTCTGGTTGTTTCGCTCGTATTAATCGAGACTCGAGTACAGTTCGTGCTGTGATTCGTGGCTCAATAATGGTTGCCCGATTAGAGAATTGTGACCAGAAGCTTGTATGCTTCTTTCACAATCATGAAGTCCGGTGTGCATTTAAGCTAACAACCTTAACTATGTATTAAGAACTGTACTATTTAAATTGGTCGGCACGCGTCGACTCGCGTTGAATGGGCACTAATTGCGCTGGATGCGTGCCGTCTCCGCTGAGCATTATCCAGACATGATATAACACTGACAACCTGTTCGTGGGAAAGGAATCTGTCCAGCTCTCCAGCTATTGTACAATGAGTATCTGAAGCCTTTGAGCGTGTCTCATGACACGAATCGACCGGTTTCGGTTCAGTTAGGTAACTCAGATCTGCGGGCTGCTAGTGAGCGGCACGTCTGTCGCCTCTGTTGTAATTTACGTGGCTCAGATCACGCTCGCGGCAACATGAGTAAATAATATATTCTCCTGTTCCCATAAGAAACAATTCACGTCGCATATTAAACATCGTGGGAGTGTAAATAATTCGAACATCCCATGTAAACGTTTTTGGAACTGTTACAACGTTGTCTTTGTTTGTTATTGCTCGCTACAGTACAGATGTTCAAATAATTTGAATTTAATTTACTGTTCTAATGCCTATTCAACGAAATTTTTTACTTCGTAATATTACAGAAAGACGTGTTTTTTGTGTATGTTCAGTTAACTGTTGATAGATAAGATGGAGCGGATATTGGTCATTGTATGTTGTCGGGCTAGGGACTGGTATCTGTCATCTACATAGTATCTAGTGATACGGAAACGCTCTATACCCTGCGGTTACGACAACCTATGAGGTTCGAATTTCATATAGGTTACGTTAATTTATTAGCGCTATCATAATATTATATTAAGACAAAGAATTTGAGACAATCTTGTATCTTCAGTGTCAGGTCAAATGCTTACTGGCAAAATACTCAATGGAAAAACTTACTGTAACAAAAACGCGTTGTAAATCGAATATGAGTTAACTGAAACTACTCATATACGTAATGTGAATGTAATGAGCCCCTTATCACGTTGCGATGTAGTGTTCAATGCTGCTGCGGGCATACCCAGGCAGGGCACACATTCAGGTCAACATAAAGGTCATAATATCACCAAGAACATGTGTGACTGATAATAGTAACTAGATTTTTGTATTTGCATGGCTATCAGCCAAATAAAGAACGTAGAATTGTAAACATATAAAATACTAGCGGCCCTCCCGTCCTCGGTTTCGAACGGGTGTACTTTTTTTTAATATAGCCTATGTTACTCAGCGCTAATGTAACATTCTAATGGTGAAAGAATTTTTTAAATCGGTCCAGTAGTTTTTGAGTTTATTCGTTGCAAATATACATACACACAAACATACAAAGCTTTCCTCTTTATAATATTAGCATAGACAAGTACTACAAAAGTATGCATTTATGCCAAATCGTTCGTAATCGTTATCTTTAAATTGATATTAGTAGGGTAAAGGGCACTCTTATTACGTTTCCATGTGGGTCACGTTTATTATCTATCACGCCCTTTTGGAATCAAATGAAATAATTTATTTATTTAGTTTTGACTATGTCACTGGCCGTCAGTTCAGATGGCTACATCTGCTGGAGTCATTTTACCTACCAGGACGACCGGCAAGAAAATCAGGATTATATATTGGAATATATCCTCTATACGACTGGTTGGTTACTTCATTATTTTTACAAAAAAATACAGTTTGCACGATCATTTGTGCTAGCGTTCAGACCAGAAAGATCGTCGAGAAACTCTGCTTTTCTTTTCCTTTTACTTTTCCAATTTATTGAATAATATCCTCTATATTATAAAAGGTCCATTTACCACCATCCATGTACTATCAAAAAAATACAGTTTGCAAAGTAACCTGTGCTAGCATAAGGTCATCGCCAGGCGCCTCGGGATCGCCGATGCAGGTGGCGTAAACCACGCTCCGTGACGGGAATCCAATGAATGTGTTTGCCGTCTTTTTGTTTGCCCTAGAACTCTCACACTGCGTTCACCAAGAACCCGTAATATAACTCGTGTTTAGCATGCGATTTGAAATTTAAATGAGACCCTGTTAGGAAGACAGGTCCGAAACTATTACTTTGAAATAGTTGCTTCTATGTTTTTTTTGTCTTTTGTAATCAATTCTGCATTTTAAATGCAACGATGGATGGATTATATTATTAATAAATAAAATACATGTTGACACAACTTGACACGCAGATTGTAATTTTGTACAAAATGCTGGATAGTAACAATAATAATGTAATGTTTATTTTCTAAATATGCAAACCTGTAACCTGTATCTGAATTACAGTGAATTTATTACTTACCAACTCCGACTTCGTTCATATAAACATCCATATCCCGTTTCTCCGGGGGATTTAAAAGAAATCCGTTTTAGCGGATGTCTGTGTTCTTTAAGAACTGAGTATTTTTTCACACAAATGTGTGAGTAAAAGCTCTAGCGTTTCGTGTGTTATACACATATCGATAAGCCTAAAACTTACATAGCCATTACCTATTTTAAGTTATCGTTGTCAGGTAAAAGTTCATTAGATATGTTTAAAGACAAATCTTGCTATATTTGAAGACCTTATCAACATGATGAACAGCTGCCAAAAGAGACATCAAAATAAGTGTTTATAAGCTACAATATGAAACTCTTACTGCAGTGCACCTGTTTCGTATGACCTAAAAATTAACCATATAACTGTTGCATTTCATAACTCTCAAGTCATTAATGCAGTACCAAACCCATTGTCAATACATGACAGTCAGTACAGTTTATTCATTATCAGATAATTAGTTTCGTTTATATTGATTTCGAACAATAGTTTTCACTTCCAGGTGCAGCAAATGAGGAAATTATTAATTTTATGTTGCAGAAATGGAATAATTTAATTCTCTTGCGTCCGGGTTGTGGGTGTGGGTTGTGGTTGGTCAAGTAATTAGCAAATTATACTATAAATTATACTTATCATTTTCGTGACCTTGGTATCTTCAGTGGAAGTCTGTGGACCGTGAATTCATCACGTGCTTTGTAACAAGGAATGTTTTTTTGGATGTACAACACAAAAGACATCATTTTACACTAACCCGCATTATAAAACAATAGAAATGTAATATTGCTTGCGTGAGAACCAAATGTGTTTCAAAAACGTGGTAATTATTTTCTATATCGTCGAAATACTTTTATTGTTATTACTGTGTTACGTCTTTCCATTCTATTCAAATATTATTCCTGGTAGCGAGAAGCGTCCCTTCCCCTTTGGCCGCTTCTCAGGTAAATGGATATACCGTCGCCAACTCCTACCTGTGAGAATTTTTATGCCGATCATAGACCTCATTTGAGTTTTATTATGATCTCTATTCTTCCTATATTTTCATACATTCGTGTCATACATCGATGGCCATTACTCACAGAAAGCAGGCAGAATAAAAAAGAGATACGATGAGTGTATGCACAAGGCTTTTGTTCCCGCACATGTATGCTGTCAAACGGCATTCCTCAGCCCGTCGATATGACTTAAGCGCGTCTCGATTCATCCCAAAGCTGAGCTTTTGTGACACAACTTACCTTTTTAAGCCTAACTGTTATTTTTTGAGCGCCTCCGGTTTCTCTAAAATTTTACGATCGCACGTTTTGTCTTTGTACACAACACAATAAACACAGCCTCACTTTTGAACTTGAATAAGCGTAAATATAATTCTACGTCATGATATGATTGTGGTACCAGTTAACAATCAAATGATTGGTGTAAAACGAGTGGCACTGTGGGCCCGGCAGCGCACGACACACCAGCTGCCCGTGGGTCGGAAACACAAACTGGAAAGCGTATTCGGCCGACCTCCTGCATGCCGAGTTGCGCGCGTGTTCACTACCGAACTTAGCTAGCTGCGTATGCGCATCTATCTTTGTCTCTTTCCATCTGCCGTGCTTCCGTTGCGCAGCTGTCTCGCTCGACAGACTAAGTAACTGCACGGTAGTCAGTAGCAAAGAGAATTCGTCGTTGAACGAGTTCTGTGCGAGGGTCTTGACTTTTCGTCTCGTGTTTTCTCCGTGGGCTATACTTTAAGCTTCGTATGCCAATTTTTTAGAGGAGATTATGATGACTGGTTTTAACGAGTGGGAATCGCCTCCGGCTGTTAATTAACACATTGTCGGTTGCCATAATTTGTTAATGTACTATTAAAATGATTGCTGTCGCATGTGTCTTTATTTATGTATTTTTAATAAATGGCGTAATATGGTGGCTTGATTTATAAGTATTACTAACTTCCGCCCGCGGCTTTGTCGACGTGAAATTCGGACTGTACTAAGGTTAAAAACCCTCAAAAACCGATTTGACCGATAAATATAACTCCTTGGCGACGATCTGTTGATTTTACAGTACCTATTTATGCTAACTACTTTACATTTTACTTTGGAAACCTTTCTGCTTGGCTAAGATGTTTGTTTATTACGGATTACAAATAGGATTTGCTCAATAACACTAAATTCTGTTTTTATAGTTTCGATTAAAGACTACTAAAGTATCATTACATTTTTACGACCTATTTATGTAAAGGTATCTACAGGGCAGTGTATGTCACAATTGTACATAACATTAATGTACATTTGCGACTGGTTTACCTTGCATATAAATAAATTGAATTAAATCTTAACTGACTGGGTCAAAAGAGCCGGTTGGAATATAATGAAGGTTTATTAATTAATTATAATGCTGATTGAGTTTTTATAATTTGTAGTTTTTGTGCTATGTAAATTGTTTTCGATTAGGTAGTGATCTGCAGGGCATTATAAGCAACATTAAATGAAACCGTATTTGTTGTAGAAAGATTCATATGGAGATTTTTTGTGTAGGTATGTTGAAATTTTACTGTGTAGGTAGATTACTGTAAATGTTATTAAAAAAAATAATTGAATGATTTATTGTCGAATAAGTACCGACACATGGATTGTCATTAAAGTACGAAAATGCGAACTAGAATTTGAGTCTTGTTTTAACTATGAGTTTTATGGGTTTTTTTTAAAGCAACCGTTACAGTTGAGTTGGCTTAAATAAATTAATCGGCCCCTAGAATAACAAAATCTTATTGTTTTACTTTCAGTGTTGGCTTAAAGTTAAACAAAATTCTAACTCTTTGTTTAATTAATAATAATAGAAACGAGAAAGGGCTAGTATTACAAACAGCATTAGTTGTGCCCTATGATCCTTCACCAGAGTAGAATCCACAAACGTCTCAATTAAATCTTGTTCTTGTCAGAGTATTCAGTGTATACCTTTTGTCAACTCTGAACCATTTTATTTTATATAGGTATGCATTTTTGTACCTGATGGTCCTGCATACAGTAGACTCGGGTTTGATTCCTTAAAGGCATGTGGTTTGTTATTTCACGCAATAAACAGACATACGATATCGCTATATAATTGTGAAATTCGCCTTAAATAAACCAGTTCAAGAGGTCATTGTACAGCTTTTTGAACAAAAGCATGATCAAGTGTAAGAATTGCACCATTCATGTTCTTTTCAAAAAGAAAAAGTGCTGGTAATTCATTAGATCCGGTTAGATTTTATAAACTTGCTACGATCTCATCACACAATTTACGTCACGTGCAAATTACCTTCAATAAATTAAGCTTTGCACCCCTTGAACTTTGCACTCGCCTCGGTGTATGTATTCCTCTGTAATATTAGCCTTGTAAGCTTTACACTTGATCAATGCGTCACTGATTTTGTACATAAAGTAAGCGTTCGATAACAGTTTAGAAATTTTAATGTCTGCCTTCTTTGTGGAGATTTAAAACCTGAAGTTCTACGACCAAAAACTATTGCCTAACTGGATTTACCAGTTCAACTGCCAGGCCACGCGTGCGCGATGCTATCATGGCTATGTATTTGCTTTTGTTTTTGTGCATTTTCAAATTATTAGTATTGATTATCGATTTGTTTTGGTTGATTTGTAAAATATATATTGTGGTAATATCTAGGTATATTGTATGTGTCTACGTGTAACGTTGGCTGCCTCAATACCACACATAATTAAAAATAAATTGTTGGTTGGTCACTGATAAACTATAATATTTGGTATTTATAAAATATTTCGTAATTTTTGACACACATTCGTCGTTGTTATTATAGTTTTAATCATTAATTATTCAAAGAACTTATCTAAATTAGACGATCAGTCAAAATTATGGTAAGAATCAAAATGTCGAAGTGTTTACAGTAAGACCAACCAGGACTCGAAATCTAGGTATCCACAGCAGCAGCACGACGCTAGACAGGGAGACGTCATGTCTTCGGAACTGTTCACTGCTGTATTCGTATATAACGTGTTTCCAGCTTCTTAAAATTAAATTACTTTGCATTAAAATTAATAGCGAGCACATACCTTCGACTGGTCGCTGATATAGAAATGCTCGAATTCTCAACTTTGTGTTGTGTGGCGGATGATACCTTCGACTGGTCGCTGATATAGAAATGCTCGAATTCTCAACTTTGTGTTGTGTGGCGGATGACTAATGTGTACATTCACAACTACCAAGCTGGAGGACAAACCCCGAAGTCAAAGTTCGTTGACTATTTTAATAAATTGTGATGCAACTCTTTTCACAATCTTTTTAAAATTCAATAGCTATAACTAGTCACCTAGTTAAGTTAATAAGATAGACATGATAGGAACGTTTTTTGTTGGTTTTAGCAAGAAAAAACCATTATTATCAAGTGCCAATAAATCTCAATAATAAATATAGCCATTATGAACAGAAAGTAGACATTTTAAATCGATGGCATCGGGTGGTAATGCGCCACAGGCGTTGCCAGACATCGCCGGTGTCGCTTGGATAACTGGTTTGGCGACCTTTTGCCTGCACACAGCGGATCGCACCATCATCGGTCAATTCCAGCCTAAAATACACGTCAGCGTCGTCCAATAGGGAATTATTGTCTATTATTGCGCTCACGCAGCATTCCTTGTTCGAATCATGAAAGGAACGTGAAATGAAAAAAAAATCTGAAACTTTTTAAAAATATTTTAGAACCTGAACTTCCACAAATATTTCAAAATCAAAATTAGCCAAATCGGTCCAGTGATTTTTAGCGAGTTTTAGCGAGACAAACGAACGGCAATTGATGTTTACATATATAGACTAGTTGACCCGAGGCGGACTTCGTGCCGCTTTGACAGTTTCCATGACAACGAAACAAACAAATAATTTTGTATTGGTAAATCAAATTGTCGTTTTTAGTATTTTCTGTTACTTATATTTATGTTTCTCACCGCTTAAACCTTCCCTGAACTTCCACAAATATTTCAAAATCAATATTAGCCAAATCGGTCCAGTGATTCTCCGAGTTTCAGCGAGACAAACGGACAGCAATTGATTTTTATATATATAGTTTATATTTTGTACATTTTAAGAAGAAAGTTAGCGTTTTAATTAGTTACCTTATTATCATTTTTTGCCTGGTGGGTCCAATATCGATACACTGTTCTGTACAAGTAGGATATGCTAAAGACTATTCTAAATAAGTCAGTAATAATTGGTACCAAATTTGGTGACATTAATTTTACAAAGAAATATTAGCTTTTTGCAATAATTTCCAAAAATGCGATCAAACAGGCATGCATGACATTACTTGGCGAAGGTTGAGAACGCTGCATTGTGGTTGTGGCGACGATATATAGTGAATTAATCATGAAGTCACGTATTTGCAAGTGTGTAGTTAGCACAATGCACCATCAAACGGCATCTATTTTGATTTGTGAGCTATTGAAATTGCTTGCTAAGCTAAAATTGCTTGTGACGTATTCTTTGATAGATGATACAGACGTTTATTGCTTGGTTGTATCCGAGATATAAATAGCAACGCTATTTTTAAAGGCTTTTGAAATATATATTTTTAATAATATTAAAAAAATATATCGCATGTTTAATATATGATTGAGCTGATTATTATATCGAAATACGCAGCTCTTAAAATAGCTGACAAACCCATTGCTAGATATAATAAATTAAGGGGCGATAAACGACGTTATGGCGGTTACTAACCTAATAAATAAAAAAAACTAGATTCAGATAAAATAATAGTTCAATTAAATAAATTATTATCGTCATCATTATCATCATCAGTCTTTAAACATTCTGCTACTAGTATTTGGCTTCTACATTGCAATTAGAACCTAACGCATATCAGTCTTTAAACATTCTGCTACTAGTATTTGGCTTCTACATTGCAATTAGAACCTAACGCATATCAGTCTTTAAACATTCTGCTACTAGTATTTGGCTTCTACATTGCAATTAGAACCTAACGCATATCAGTCTTTAAACATTCTGCTACTAGTATTTGGCTTCTACATTGCAATTAGAACCTAACGCATATCAGTCTTTAAACATTCTGCTACTAGTATTTGGCTTCTACATTGCAATTAGAACCTAACGCATATCAGTCTTTAAACATTCTGCTACTAGTATTTGGCTTCTACATTGCAATTAGAACCTAACGCATATCAGTCTTTAAACATTCTGCTACTAGTATTTGGCTTCTACATTGCAATTAGAACCTAACGCATATCAGTCTTTAAACATTCTGCTACTAGTATTTGGCTTCTACATTGCAATTAGAACCTAACGCATATCAGTCTTTAAACATTCTGCTACTAGTATTTGGCTTCTACATTGCAATTAGAACCTAACGCATATCAGTCTTTAAACATTCTGCTACTAGTATTTGGCTTCTACATTGCAATTAGAACCTAACACATCATGTTGGCCCAATGTGGGTGAACAAATAATATGACTTTTATAGCTTCTTTTCTTCTGGTAGATAAAACTAAGTTTGTATAAAAAAATATATCAAATCGGGAAAAAAACATCTTAAACATAATTACGATGAACGGATTTTGACTGGGGGTATTTCACTCATTACTCTCTCATTAGTAATCAATAATTTACGTTATTCATTGATGTTTACTGTCTCTTATGAACAGTTTGTTTTTTTCCTCATTAATTAGTCAACACGCAATAGGAAAATTAAACTTTTACCTGAACCGCATGAATGAGAAATTATTTCTGTTATATGTGACTAAATGGTAACATTTTGTAGTTTGGGGTAATAAATTATTTGTAAACAACTTAATCTAATCTTAATTTTTTTTATAAATTTTTATAAACAAGCAATTACAATATTTAATTAATTTTAACATCGATCCGAATTTCACATGATGAAAATTACACAACGAAACATTGTTATTATTGTTAGTTCCTAAAGGCATTGTTTTGGCAATTGTTTTGAAAACCAATAATCTATACTTTTCATAAATAATACTGGCGTGACTTAAATAACATCCTCTTATAGCAATGATGTGCTGTGCATAAATGAAATTACAATGAAATTAAGTTATTTATTTCAGATTAAAAAATTGAAAGGTTGCGCAAGTTTGATCATGTGTCTGATTTCAGGTCCAAACTTGGTTGGCTTCCAATCAGATTGCGACGTGAGGAGCATGTTCTCACGCTCTTATTTAACGTGATCTATGACCCTCGCACCCCTCCCTGGACCTTTAGGATCGTTTCCAATTTCTTGGTACGGATCACAATCGTGAGCTTAGGTCTAGGGTTGACAACCTGCTGAAACATCCTTTGACTCGTTCGGAATATTTCAGAGACTCTTTCACGGTCAAAGCTACAAGCCTTTAGAATAACCTCCCGCCTGATATCCGTCACTCCAAGTCACTTGCCACTTTTAAGACAAAACTGCATTCGCATCTCTTGACTAAGTCTTAGTTTGCAACAACTCGTCCGTATGTAGTATATATGTATTTGTATTATTTATTGTAATATATATATATATACTTAAATAATTAATATTTTTATTATTTTTATCTTCATTTATTTTTTCTCATATAAATTTACATTATTATTATTATTATTTTGCTTTATTGCACTACTGCCTTTTATTTTCCTTTCAGTTGTCCTATACCTCAAAGTTTGTCTGGAAGAGATCGCTTTAAGCGATAAGACCGCCTATGCCCACCCCGATATAAAAAAAATATTTTGTTTGTTTTTACTTTTATGTGTGTGTGCGCGCAATAAAGAGTTTTATCTATATATCTCTATATTTATCTGTCTATCTATCTGTCTATCTATCTATCTAAAATTAAACATGTGGTTCTTTTTTTGAGAATAATTAATAAATTAGTTTTTTTTTCTTTTGCGCTTTTATTTGTCTGACCAATCCTAGTCGAATTTCAGTGATTTTTTATTTTTGTGTCCAATTTTTTTAATCGATCTCTTTAATCTGTCCTAAAATGAATTTGTTGAATTCACTGACGCAATGGACATGTGGCTTGCATTCTTTGAAAGTTGTGCGAAACCTTTATCGGAATCCGAGTATAAGCAACTCTTGTGTAATATGATTTCTTTCTTTATGCAGAATTATAAGGTTATCATCATCTTTACACAATTTCCTAACATCTACCGAACGCTTACGGTTCTTTTTTGCATGAATTACAAATTGCAAGAAATGCCTCGCTCGAACGTGGTTTGATTGAAAGCTCAGGCTACAACGTCGGTTACGTGACCGATTATCCGTCGTCTAATTTGGCTTTTAAAACAGTCTCTCTAACGTGTGTTATTATTTATATATTCGCGGTGTTAGCCGCTTTAATTTTAAGACTGATCGACAAGAAGATTAGAAGTGTTTATATACGAAATTGATCAAAATCAGGTTCACTTTGTAAATTCAAGGTTCAGAACTTTTAGAATTGTTTATTTCAAATTAGCTAATTATTACTTAGGACGCGGAGTTTCCTACAAAACCGTAGAAATACATGTTAAAATAAGAGGGGTTCCCCTTAACATAACTCAGAAAACTTACTTTAATTTATCCTGTTTACTTGTATTAGTAAATTCAATTTAAGTTAGTTTTAGTATAAGTTCTTCTTAAAATAGTTTCGTTGATTTAAACAGAAAATAGATCTCTCTCTCTAGAGTCTTTGTCTAAATCAAGATAAATATGTCGATCTATGTTAAAAGAAATCAAACATTAATGATCACGGAACATGCGCTCATAACTTTTTTCTTCCATTTGGTGCTTTTGAAAAAGCATCTACGTCAAATCTGGTGAATGCCACACTATGATGTCTATTGTCTAAAATAAACAAAATCTAGTTTTAACCACAAAGGATAATGCGCTAAAGTTAGAAGGACTCTTTTGTTTCATCTAAAGAAAAATACAAAATGGCGTTTTTGTTGTTTTTCTCTTTGTACTAGGCACGACTTGTTCGCGCAGGTAATTCCCGGAATGCTTTGAAAGTGATTCACAATATTTACACGCAGTGACTATTTGCATGCCTTTTTTTTTTCGTGGAACTTGGTTTCGAGACCCCTTTTTGCAAAGAACATTCTCCTGTTGCGGTTTTATTGATTCATTTGCAGTCTTACTTCACCGACTGTTTTTTTGTAATGATGACGTTATTGCTTTTGATTCAGCCTCATAAATTAATACGAAATATCGGTGTTTATATTTAAAAAAAAAATAGATTAGAGGCCGGAATTCGGTTCACTAATTTGAGATCAGTAAATAAATTGTATGCATTTAGAAATAAAATTTACCATTTATTGATAAAGAATGAATGAGATAAACTTTTTCAGTGATATAAAATAACAAGATTTACAAAAAAGAATAGGTGGTTTATTTGTATATCTTCCCAGTTCTAAATAAATCATCCGATAGCCATACATTATATGTATATACCTAAGGTTTAGAATTGTGTAATTTATGTATTTTTTTACGTAAATTTATGTAAATACCTACTTGCACAAACACAAAAAAAAGATTAAATGTTAACTATTACTTATCTGTGACTTACTTAGCAAGTTTAGAAGTATAGAATGCTTCTAGCTTTGCTTTTTAATTGGGTGGCAACTTGTACCAGTATGGGCTGTTGTTTTATTATTAAAAAAAATCATCACAATAGTAAAGTAAAGCCGGTAACTGTCCCACTGCTGGCAAATAAATATTATGAATAAACTGATAATTGATCGTGAAGGCATGACAGCCCGGATAAGTAGAAGATCAATGCGAACGTTGAATATTTATGTTACGGTTTACTTGTTTCAGAAAACTTGGTCTGGAGTTGGTGCCGAGAAGAGGCGCTGCTGCGGTGGAACCCGAAGACATAAGCCTGGTGGAGCTATACAGAGTCCACGTGGAAAGTGCCGAGCGGGCTGCAGCAGTAAGACTGCCTTGTTTTTTACCTGCGGAAATTCGCGCCCTATTCATCCTAGAGGGTGGCTATACACAACCCCGTAGGGTACGAAGGGTTGGGCGATGGTCTGCCCGATCCACTAAAACCGCAGGACACCCATCAATTGCGATGTCCGAACTCCGAGAAGTGTCCAGTAGTCTTTCACGGTCCGTCGCTATGGTTCCGTCAGACACTCCACTCTACGGAGGCGCTAAACCCCCCGGGTGTGCAGGGGGGTGTGCAGTGTGTCCTTGGAGATGGTCAGCGAGGAGTGTGGGCAAACGCTAAGACTGCTAAAAATACCCTGAGGATTTATATGTCCCTTAAGAGACGTCCGCTGCGTCAAGCGGCAGCAAGGCGCGGGCGCCTGCTCCGGTTACCCGCGCCGTGCTCCGTCGCGGACAAATATGGCGGTTTTGAAGCTTTCATGTGTCAAAGTCCAGTCCGTTGCTCTATGAATTTACATGGAACAGCCCGCGCCGTGCTCCCGCTTAACGCAGCGGACGCCCTAAGCTCTTAAGCATCTAGGCTCTTGGACTCCTAAGCATTTAACAAATCGGTATTATCCCATGCATGCAAAGGCATGCCCGCATACTGTGAATTATTTCTGCGCACATGCTTGACCACGCTGTTGACATTTAATGACGATCTCCAGTATGTACTATTAACCTCATTTAGTTCCATTGCCTCACCTCCGTTTAGCATAATGGCCGAACACGTTGTTTTAAGAGTGTGTACCGTTGTTTGTAAGTCAAGCGTTTATGTATTATATCAATTAATAATGCCAGCTACTCCTACTACTTCCATAAGTAGCGCAGCGACACCGTAAATAGGTGTGTGATATATGTGGTTACTTGTTGTTGACTTTGGTTTAATACTGGGTTCTAGATTCTCTCAATAACCATGAATCATATGGTACTTAATAAATACTACAAGCGCGTTTAAAGTGTACTTGTTCTATTTCTATTAACACACAATCCGTTATGTAAAAAAGTTGATTGAAGTCACTCACCACTGCAGACTAGTGAATAGTTTTTTTTTATTATAAAAGCTATTATTAGGTATATGTAAAATAATTATTCCCCAAGTTCTCATTAATTTTGCTTTCCAATTAGGTTTTCGTTTTAGTATATTCATATTGATAAGACTTTAAACCCATATTAAACACCAAAGATAAATGTGGAACACTGTTTTTGTGTATTTAATAATATAATAGGTATTTCATAAAAGCATAAGTAATGTTATTTTGTTAGTCATTTTATAAAAAAATTTAAAGTAGGTATATTTGGCCACATCAAAATATCTAAATAAGAAAAACTCCTCACTTGTAGGTAATAATACTACGAAAAGTAAACGAAGCATTCTGGTCAACAACATATTTTTTTCAATTATTTCTACTTTGTTACTATACTGACCTTCTACTCGTATATTTAGGTAATCTGTACAAACTTTAAAGTATAAATTTCAAGCCATGATGGAACCTGATGTTTTGCAGTTTGACACTTTCCGTGGTGTTGTAATTGCATAAATTTCTATTAAAAAAAAACTGTTTATACCTCTGTATTTTGCTTAAGCTTAGTTTTTTAAATTGAAATTGGCTTATTGTTTTGAAAGAATAAGAGCTATGATGTTTGTATAGAATACAAAATTGTTGTTAGCTCAGCTCGCAACTTATTTCTTAAACTTTTATTTTTATTAAACAAGAATGATATACTTGAAACGCCATTTAAAACCTGTAATGTTTGCAGTGGCGTGGAACACTCAGACGCGCCGGTGGTTCTGGTAGCAGCTTCAACTGCGGCACCCTCACAAATGGCGCGACCACCATCCCCACCACATCCCAGTCCCACCACCTCATGTGCAGTATGCGGGACTTTGGTCACACGGCCGGCGGAGACGAGGCGGAACTACTCCTATGGCTGCACGACGCAAGGAGAGCCCAGCCACTGTCGGAACGTTTTCGAGTTCGGATAGCGAGAGACGGCTTCTCAAATTATGTGGATCGGTTACACGCTAATAGCACCTTGTTTGCTGTAAGTATTCTTGGCGTTGTCATCATCAGGTTATATATACAGGTGTGTGTGTGACGGACAGACGCAGGACAAGCACGCACTTATGCATGTACGCACGTTTCATTTCAATTTCCATTGAAGTAATATGAGGTTTATCTCAATTGATGGGTAAGTGTGTAATATATCAAATATTTTAATTATGCTTCATTACAAAAACAAAAATGTTGAAAAAAAAATTCCACGAGCAGGATTTGAACCTGCACCCTTCTGACATACCGGGTCAGGTGCTCTCCCAATTGAGCTCTAACCAGCCCGCCGAAATTATTCAACACTGTTTATTTTTTTACTTTGAAAGCCAAAGACGCCCATTCAATGTTAATACCTACCGTCATCAACATCCGATCATAATATTTTTACAAATAGGCACTAAAGATTAGTTAAGAAGTAGGCAAGCTATTTATAAAATGTTTTTGTTTTGTTTATATATATTTTTAACGCAAATTTTGTTGCAAAAAATGCTTTATTATTCATCTATCGAGGTACTTTATTATTATTGTGTGTTCGAAATCTAATTATTTTTAAACATCAATTACATTAATTTAGAATATTTTTCTTTGTTTCCCAAATAATTCTCACTTTACCTTACTTGAATGAGACATTCACATTCTTATGAATAATAATTAAAAATTCCATTACATTAATTAATGATCCTGCTAGCTAATTCCGATAACCGTTTAAAAACTGTCCTGCAATGATGAAGTATCAGAATTTCTCCATCGGTATATCAAGCAGCATAGCTCGACAACAACCTAATAGATCTTGTTTGCTATACGTTTCCTATTACGGCGAGATGTGAGTTTTTATAATGTCTAGTAGTAAACTAGACGTGCCGTAATAGGACAAAACGATGGAGCAAGTGCCACTTACCTGATGTCGAGTCCTGTAGTTGCCATTTCGAAATCTCAGTTGAAAGCGGGTCGAAGACCGGCTATATTGTTGAACGGAAAAGAACATTTTTATGGGTGCCGCATTATTGTTTTTCCGATCCAATTGTTTTACTTGCCGCTTAAACTTGTTTATTTCTTGATAACGTGTGAAAATGTATGATTGAATCAACTAAGAAGTTATAATGTATTACAAACTGTAGATAAAACTTGTGTAAAGTTTTGTTTCTTTACACGAAAAACCTATATTTTGTATAGTTTGATTTTTATAACGTTGCATTCTATCCAAAAGGAGATATCATGTTAAACATTATCCTGTATTCTATTCTAGTCTAAGGTAAACTCTAGTACTTCTGGTATCTCTGAACGATAGATTATTTTCTCTCGCTCAAGGGTTAAAGACTTCAGTATCCTTCAATTTATCTCCCGCAAGAAGTGTTAAAGACTTATCATTCAATGTATCAATCATCATCTATAGAAATGACAAAAAAGGAGGAGATGAGAAAAGATAGCTTTCCACTAGATAGCCACTGTTCCAGGATCTCTCTGCAACAGATTTCTCTCGCAAGAGCGGTTAAAGACTCTGCAGCATCCCTAATGTATCATCATGTCTATTTTCCCACTGTTCCAGGACCTCTCAACGACAGATCTCTCCCGCGAGCTATGGCTGGTCGCGTGGGTGGTGCGGGTGGGTCGGTGGGCGGGCGCAGGCGGGGGCAGCGGTACGGGGGAAAGGCGGGGGCCCGTCGCGAGGAGACCTTTGGGGGCGGGAGTTCTACCGCTGTCAGAGTTCTTGAGGCAGCCCGGGCAACATGCCAGCGAGAAGGAGTATACGTTTAAGGTTTGTTCATCTCATAACAGCTTGACGATTCTGACCCGAACCCCTCGGAGAATTTAGAATAAATACTTTATTTTATTTTATAGATAGCTCGGCAAATGACTCCATCCCACCTGGTGTTAAGTGGAAATGGATGCCAGACGCGAAGATAACTGGTGCAGCATGAAAACAAACGTAACCTCACTCTGCCGACCCACAAGGTGCTTCTTCACGCCTCTTTTGAAGGACCCCATATCATAGGAAGGAGGGAAAACGTGTGCTGGTAGACTATTCCATCTTTTGGAGGTGCGTCAAAGAAACGAGTCACCAAATTTCTTTGTGCGCGATGGGATATATGAGACAGTGAAGCGGTGACTCCAAAGAGCAGCACGTGTAGTCCTATGAAGGAAGAGAGGTGGGATGAGCTCAGAGCACTCGCCATGGTATAAGCGGATAAACACGCCGAAAGACGCAACATCTCTAGGCAATTGCAGAGATTCAAGAGTATTTGTCACTTCTGTATCTGCAAGGCATTAAGAACATACTTTATTTGTACACATAAAAGAGCACATAAATGTTAACAAAGAAATAAAAAAAAAATTTGGAGTCGTACAAAGGGCGGTCTTATCACTAAAAGCGATATCTTCCAGGCAACCTAGGGATAGAGAGAATTGATAATAAATAGTAATAATGTATTACCTACATAAACATAAATACAAATATTTACACATTTACATATATACCATACATAGAACCATATAAATATGTCAAACATATATACATACCATTTAAGAACAAAAAATAAATAGTGGACTAACAGTAGAATTACAATGACAGATAGTGATCTTTGACGAGTTTCTTAAAACTTTGCAGAGATTTAGCACGTCTTACAGACAAGCAAAGCATTCCACAGGCGAGCAGCATGGACCGTAAAAGATTTGTCAACAGAATCTTGTTGAACGCAGTGCAATTTAGTAGGAAGCGGAGACACGCTTGCTTGACGACATCACTTCTTCTTCTGAGGATCTTCAATCAATACAGCTTGAGGAACCTATACAGTCTCGTTACTTTGAAAAGTCTGTAAAAGCCATAAACGGCAAACAAATAATATTTTCTAAAATAAATATCAATCGACTAGCGGTTTTGTTTGCCGCTCTCAATCCAGCTAAAACTAATAAATAATTGCTATTGATTGCCCATGGCCTATAGGTAATCGTCATATGGTGTTCCAGGTGCGGGTTATCAACTCAAAAACATAAGCTACCTAGAAAATTTGCCTTATTGAAATACAGATTGAAATTTAATATTTTTTCAATCTTTACCTGATTTATTGGTCTGAATATGATTGATCATTAGTAGCAAGCTTAGGAAGTAGAATATATTAAAGTAAATTGAATTAATGTTAATAGTATGTAATGGCTTATAATTATTTTAACATTTCAGGTTTATCAATGCGAAGAAAAAGATTTTCATCAACTACACGATATGTTAATAAGGAAACAAACGAATAAGTGCAATATATTACCAGGCCAACCTAACTACGGTAAATAAATTATTATTTGCCTTATATATAGACTTAGTTTTTTAATTCTACATCGGGTAGATGTTTGGCTTTTATCTCACGTAATGGTTAATATCGATTGCGGCAAAAGATAGACGAGCACATCCACCAAAATATTAAAACATAGAGGTTTTTAATACATTTGACATCTACAATGAATGTTTTAAAAATAATAATATACTGAACACTGATCAATTTCCAGGAATCGTAGTTGCCCTCCGTCTCCTAACCCATTTGGGTAGCATAACAGAAGCAGTGTCGTCGGGCGCTACCATAACCGCCAAACGAGGCTTCCCTGACGTCATCATGCCCGGTGACGTCAGAAACGATCTGTACTTGACGTTGGAAAGGGCGGAGTTTGAAAGAGGAGGCAAGAGCACCGCCAAGAATGTCCTGGCGACTGTCAGCGTTCATGACAACACTGGACAAGTTATTAGTGTGAGTATCCTAAGTCTTTTAGGTTAGGAACTGAAACAAGTGAAACTACTAAGGTTATAAGAAATAGTCCTTTAAAATTAAACGAAATGAACATACGGTCAACCACTTTTATGTTTAGCAGCAAAGCTGAACATATTTTTACATTTTAAAAGATTTTAAAGAAGATAATTATATGTATGTATGTATGTATGTATTAAAGAAGATAAAGCCAATACCAATACCTATACTTTTCCCAGCAGAGGGACAGTTTATAGGCCACTTACTAAAAAGGTTACAAAAAAATGTAAATGAATTTTCACGAGCGCGATTCCCAATTTTATCAGTCGTCGGAAGGGGCGGGCTTAAATCACACGCGTAGATAAGAATCCTCAAGAACAGAACTAGAAATTGCTTTAAATATATTTATCTACATATTACGACAAAGCATTATGCCACTTATATTTGTAAACTATGAATCGGTCGTAGAGTCACGAGCATTACCATGTATACACTTTTGACTAGTTTTGACTCTTATTCCGTTGAAAATGAAAAAAAAAATGAATATGAAAAAATTGCATCTTGCAATGTTTTTATTGCAACAAACACCAATTTACAAATTAATTTTGCCCTGGCTTCTGTAAAAAAATAAACTTGTGGAACAGAATTGTATTGAGAGTTACATTGTTTACATGTTCATGCTTGTGACTGTACATCTTCATCTTTGTTGTTCATATCTTAAGTTTTTGTTATTTACTAGCTGACCGGCGGACTTCGTACCGCTTTGACAGTTTCCATGACAACAAAACAAACAAATCATTCGTCCGCTTAATAACACCCGTATCCCATGATGAACCCCTATAGCAGCGTCACCTACCGGGTCCAATTATAAATGTAAACCATTCTCGAATCCACTTGAACTCACACAAAAGAAATAATCCGAATCGGTCCAGCCGTTTAGAAGTAGTTCAAATTCATACACACGCACAGAAGATTTATATATTACAAAAACACAATGTTGAAAAAATTTCCACGAGCAGGATTCGAACCTGCACCCTTCTGACATACCGGGTCAGGTACTCTCCCAATTGAGCTATCGTGGTTCTAACCAGCCCGCCGAAATTATTCAACACTATTTACTTTTTTACTTTGAAAGCCAAAGGCGCCAATTCAATGTCAACAACTACCGTCATTAACATCTGATCATAATATTTTTACAAATACTAAAGATCAGTTAAGAAGTAGGCAAGCTATTTATAAAATGTTTTTGTTTTGTTTATATAATTTTAACGCAAATTTTGTTGCGATACAAATTACAAAAACACAATGTTGAAAAAATTTCCACGAGCAGGATTCGAACCTGCACCCTTCTGCCGCCGAAATTATTCAACACTATTTACTTTTTTACTTTGAAAGCCAAAGGCAAAGCCAAAAGCAAAGGCAAAAATATTATGATCAGATGTTAATGACGGTAGTTGTTGACATTGAATTGGCGCCTTTGGCTTTCAAAGTAAAAAAGTAAATAGTGTTGAATAATTTCGGCGGGCTGGTTAGAACCACGATAGCTCAATTGGGAGAGCACCTGACCCGGTATGTCAGAAGGGTGCAGGTTCGAATCCTGCTCGTGGAAATTTTTTCAACATTGTGTTTTTGTAATTTGTATCGCAACAACATTTGCGTTAAAATTATATAAACAAAACAATAACATAGATTTATATATATGAAGATTATGACAGCAGAAATATCTTTATTTATTTACTTACACATAATTAAGACAAATAATTGTGCCACTTATGTTAGTTAATTGTGAACCGGTCTGTCCTTACTTTTTGTTCTCCATATTCCAGATTTTTACTCATAAATTGTGAAACCAAATCAGCAATTTATCGCATTATCTTTATTTGTTAGTGTTGTCCGTAAAAGTTCTTGAGTTTAGTGTAGTTTGTAACTTACCTAGCTATGCGTATAAATACAAGATGTCGTATAAAGCAAAACCAAAGTAATCGCAGATGCTTTGCCGGCCTTGAGGAAGTAGTTGGATCTTGAGGAGGGGGGAGGGGTGAGAGATGGGCCTCCGGTACTTTCACTCACCGGACGAAACACAACAGCAACGAGTGCCATTGTTTCACGCCGATATTCTGACTTGATTTCAAGGCTTCCAGCCTTTGCCCAGCAGTGGGACAGTATATAGGATTTACTTTTTACTTTTTATTTTACTGGTTTTCCTTACAGGAATGTGTATGGGGCGCGAGCGGTACCGGGTCTACGTCATACGAGTCGCTGGTACTATACCACAACAACAGCCCGCTGTGGGCCGAGCAGCTGCGGCTTACTGTGCCATTGGACACCTTCACGCAAGCTCATGTGCGAATCGAGTTCCGCCACTGCTCCAGTAAGTAAAGTATAGTCCCCCCTCCCTACCCTCCGAACACTATACACTGAAACACAACACATGCACACTAGCGTAATACCTATCCGTTTATAGGCTCGTATCCCATATGTCTGTTCTGTCTCATTATGTCTTAGCTCATGAAAGGTATTTATCTATTGTGTGTCACGCACGGCTCTTGAAAATAATGTATCATTAACAACGATTTGCCAAATGTATATCTACATACTTTGTTTATAGGTGAAAACTTGTAATTGGCCTTATTACATTTATACAATAATTTATTTTTAAAATATAGCTATAAGTTTTCCAAAGATTGTAAAATATAGTATAATAAATAACTACTTGATCACACACCTACATCTTCATTTTTTATTTTAAAATGAAATACAATTAGACAATTAGTAATAGACATTACACTGTCCTACTGCTGATCAAAGGCCATCACCATTGAAGTCATTGCTACAAATAATAATGATAAAAAAATGTTACAGCTCGCGATAAAAATGAGAGAAAACTGTTCGGTTTCGCGTTCGCTCGTCTGATGGAGGCAAGCGGCGCCACTCTCAGAGATGGGGCGCATGAACTCTACGTGTACAAATGTGATGACCCTACCAAGTAAGTTATATTTAATTTATTACTAGCTTTTCGAAGCGACTTTGTCTGCGTAGAAAAGTACGTCGCCTTGCGGCCTTTTTACTATTTTTAAACGTCCACGTCCAAGTTTAAATTAGTAACGTTTTGTACACATTCAAAATGTTTGTACTTATATTTAATTTTATAGATAACTTACTAACTAGAGTCAAATTACAATGTTACATTATTAATTATTTATAAAATTTATAAAATACAGTGAAAAAATTAAACGCCCACCTGACCCAGCCAGGAATTGAACCTGGGTCTTCCGCAATCCGGGCGGCTGTACTGACCGCTATGCTACCGGGAAGGCTGACGTAAGCGCTGAATTTTGTCACTTGTTGTTACACTGTTTGCCCTTGCTGAGTTTCTTGTCGGTTCTTCTCAGTGCAAGGTCTCCCGCCCTGTGTAGACTTACGAACCGATGGCATAGTGACATTCATGAGTGCTAATTTGGAGCCTAAACTGAATAAACGATTTTGAATTTGTTCAGGTTGTCGACTGCCAGCTACTTGTCACTGCCGTCTTGCGCTAGCGACGCGACGCGACTGCCTCCCGTCAATGGCGTGGCGCCATCCTTCCAAAGAAGTTCGAAGGAGAATTGCACCATCAGCACTTTGTTGTGCTCCACTAAACTGACACAGAACGGTAAGCAGTCATTAGGAGGGTTTACGCCTTTCGGTGTACTATAATATTTTTTGAAGTTCAGTATCTTCTAAAGATAAGCACCCCTCTTTTACTCGTATATGTCTTGTGTAACGTGTATTTTATGTGCACAATAAATTATTAATATTAGTATCTTTATAATTTTTAAGCCGATTCTAAATTCATGCCATGTTACTCTAACATGTTTTCCTTTTGAAAATATTTTTTGAGTACTTACAGTACAGTACAGTGTTGTCAATAAATGTTTTTTTTTAAATATTTTTCTTACTTATGTAAATTTCCCAGTCAGTGGCTCCCCAAGCACCAAAAAGAGTGAAAGTCGTCTTATCTATTACTATTGCGGTAGTTACAAACGCCACGGCTCCAACCTCTACCTATTAACGCCATATGGTCAATCATCACCCATTCGGGTTCATTCATCAGTCATCAGCACTGACCATTTCGCGATAGTTGCAACAGACTTGAGTAACTCCGACCTCTCCATATTAACGCCATATTATGGTTTACGCCTCGGTGGCCAAGTGGCATAGCGCTCGAAGGTCCCGGGTTCCATTCTCAGGTCGGTCAAAATGTATTTCGAATTTTTCCTTTTACTTTTTTATGGTTTATCACAGAGGACCTACTAGCACTCCTACAATGGCGCGCGCACCCAGAGAAAGTTCAAGAAACGCTGCTGCGGGTACTGCGGCTCGGCGACGGACTCAGCTGCGAGGAGCTGATCAAGTTCCTAAGGGACGTGCTGGATGCACTCTTCGCCCTATTCTCTACGGAAGACGGCAATAGGTACGAACATCATTACATGTGACGATTGCTGGCGGTTTGTGGCGCGGCGCGCGATTTGTTTGTTCGCAGACGTTCGTGCTCTTGGCTGACACCTGGAGGTCTACTCTTTCCCCGAAACGAAAATTGGCAAGCATACGAAATTTAAACGAATTTTCGTCACATACCCTACCCTATATCTTTTTCGAATACGCACAAGAAGTTCGAATCCATAGACCAAAGTTCGTGAACGAATGGACTGATTAAAGTGTGTAGGTTATTTTTAAGTCGTTACCGGTAAACTTCAACTTAATTTTATTAAACTTGTTTGCATTCTTTTTAAATTATACATTTATTATGTGATTTATTAAGAGTTTCTTATAACATTTATGCTATAAAGCTAAACATACAAATCAAATAATTGTTTGCGACGAAAATAATCGAGAGTCTATAAAACGCCCACTTACTGTCATTGTTATGAGACTAATTTAAAAAGTACTGTTTCATGCACACTATTGATAGTAACGTGTGAGAACTGATATATCCGTTTAGTCACACGTCATGTTATTATGTCATCATATTCGATTTTTCTTTTTGATTCGATCGATTTACCTATGGGTAGATATAATAAACAATTTTTATTTATGAAGCCAAACGTAATCTATATAATATTATAGACTAAATGTAAAAGGCAAGCAGTTAAATACATAATCAAATAAATCCATAATAACTTGTTAAAATAAAGGTTTTAAATTTTTACTAACAGTTAAGACAAAATAATTAAAAAAATAGTTAAAAAAAAGAGTGTTACATTCTTGTATGGAAAGAAAAACATCATCACTTTGAAAGGTGTGATAATGCTGATAAAAAGTTATTTTGCAACTAGTAGCAAGAAGCTCTTGCAACGTGTCTTCATAAATATATCTCCCAAAACAAAGTAAAAATAAATTAGATTCAATGAAGTTTATTTTGTCCGTTTGCATAACATAAAATTGTTTGGATCGTCTTTATCTTACCTGTTCCTGCACCTTGTTACCTGTTCCTTCCTTGCACTAATAGAGCTATTGCCTTTCGGGCAGCTTGTAGAGCTTGAGCTGAAGAAGCATGTGATTCAGCGAGTACCTGCCTGCTTCTTTCGGATTGGAGTTCTTCTTCTGTCAACTCGGGGACATCAATACCAGCCCTTATACACAAGTTATGTAAAACACAGCAGGCTATTATAATTTTACCTGCTGTTTCAGGACTAATGAAGTTCCCGAGCTGCCAAAAGACATCTCCATCGACCTTTTCATATCCCAAATGTTCGTTTTTGGACGAAGTTATATCGTCCTTTAGGAGAGTCTTCAACAGCATTAACTATAGGAGTCATCATATGTTCCCTGCATAACCAGAATCACCTAAGATAAAAATGTAAAATTATTTATGTAAACATTATTTAAATGTGCATAATATGTATGAACAAACCTACCTAATAAACCTAAGACCATTTTATTTTTATTTTAAGTGCTAATTGCAGCACTTAAGCTAGGAATCAACCCGACCCAGCCAGGAATCGAACCTTGGTCTTCCGGAAGACCCAGTTTTAATTTTTTTTACTGTATTTTATAAATATTTAATCTAAGACCAGAGTCGCATACATCTTCCAGTTATTCCTATTGCCTGTTCCAGCACCCCCCACTCGGGAACAGTGTTCCTAGTGCTGGTGTCGATATGCAGCCTGCTCGACGAGAGCCGCTTCCAGCACTTTCGGCCCGTGCTCGACGTTTACATAGAGGAACACTTCTCCGCTGCTTTGGTTTACAAGTATGTCGTATTTTCTTATTTTTCAACAAATTGTGTTTTATGTAGTAGGAGAAAAAAAAGGTTTTTATTTTATTAAGCTCGTTATCGGAAGCATTTTCAAATTGTCGTGTATCTACCACATCATCTACGTGAAAAGATCGACTATTTCGATAGGTGTTTTTTAAAAAGTACATACTATTAATCTAAAATTCAAGTTCTATCCAGGCACCAAATTAAAGGCCGGCAACGCATCTGCGATTCCTCTGATTTTGCGGATGTCCATGGGCGGCGGTGATTGCTTCCCATCAGGTGACCCGCCTGCTCGTTTGCCTCATTCTAATATTAAAAAAAAAAATAATGAAATCAAACTTATTCTTGTAAAATTAATTGATCGTCAGTCGCTATTTGGAGCTACGACTTACAGTTGTTATAGCTTGCACTTACATGACGTCATAGATGACGCTAGACTGATAAAATTTGGTAATACTCCGTATGGTTAAGTATTAGCCGAGATTTTAAAAATCAGCCTTAAAATTAAATACTTACATTGATTAGCTACAGAAATAAGCGTCAAAATCTGTTACATAATATTTTTTCACTCATAACGCCTTCCCATCTCCAGAGGCTTGCTATCATCCGTACAACATTGCGCTGAATGGGCGGCAGGCGCGGAAGGCCAAGAGCCAATACGAAAATGCCTTCGGTCACTCGGCGCGGTTTTCCGGCTGGCGGTTCGCTCGCGGCGGTTGTTCGCTCGTGCCACCGGCGGACAGTATGAAGACAGCTTTAGAAGAGATGTTAGAGCTGCCTTGCACGCGTTGAAAGCGTTGGCCCAGCATCCGCACAGAGAGCATTTGCAACCTGCACAGGTATTGAAAATTATGATTGATTGTGATTATTTGTATTATGTACATAAAGAACGCTAAGGACACTATTTTTTTTAGCAAATACTTGCATCAGTGATGCACTTTTTTTTGAAGTGAACCCACAACGAACTCAAAATTAGTTTTCTTCTTTTGGCCTTTTTTGGGCCGCTGTGGCGACTGCTTCCATTCTCGAAGCGCACTATCTACAAGATCGAGACACATTTTTTAACAACCACTTGTGGACATATATAGCTAAGAGCTAATAATATATAAGCTAATAATATATACAAAAGTGACCACTTTCTCTTCAATAGGTGGCTCTAATGACCTCCTGGGCTAGTGTAGCCAAAGAAGTGGCTTCAGCTCTGGGTCCTGTGGAAGCGGCAAGAGTAACCGCATCTATGTTGGATGCGCCTGCTGCAAACGCACCACCGGCTTTAGCCAAGGCAAGGCTAGCTGCCGCGCAGGAAATACTCAAAGGGCCGCTGGGACAAGACCCTGGTAAGCTTCTGACTTCCTTAACTTACAGGTACATTGCATAAACTCTGTTCCACATTCCTGCAACAGTACGGTACGTGCATAACTTCAAGAGCAACGTGTGCGCTATATAGTTTTCATTTGAACATTGAGCGAACATGTCATCAAATACAAACACAAATCTTTATAGCAAACCCAGTTTGTTGAGATTTATAAGGATTTACATCATAAGGTGAGATGAAGGCATAGCACTTTACGTTGTGGAATATTAGAAAATAGAAGCAATCACCGCTATTTATGTTGTGCTACAAGTGAAAAGGCTGACTGAAAAATTCCCTCAATTCACTTTTAGTTTTTATTCTAATAACATAAGGTATAGTTTCTGCTTGAAAAAATACTCTTCCCAAATACCGGTAACGTATCTGTGATTCATCTGGTGTTGTTATAAAAAAATATTATTTACTTGTACAGAGGCACGCAACATCGTCCTAACAACGGCTTGCCATCATCTCCGCGTGCATCTAGCTCGCCGAGACGAGTTATCCCAATGCGCTGAGATGCTCGGAGAGCTAGTTTCCTTACTGTGGAAGAAGGAAGACCCCGACCAGCCGGTGGACGACGAGGAACTGGATCCGGACGTGGACGTGCTGTGTCTAAACACTTTGGATGTGTTGGTGGAGACAGTACTGCATCTTATTGGAGGGAACTCACCTGTGCTGGTGAGAGATACTTCTGTTACTATAACGTAGATGTGATTCTTCGCTGTTAATCTTTATGTAGGTAGTTCACATCCGCAGCAAATCTGGATGGTATGTCACCATGGGTGTGAACATTTGTTAACACCCTCTGCTGAAGGCTTATGAATGTATTACCTTCATGAATGTATACCACAATATCATTAGCAGCCTAGAAGTGTGCTACTGCTAAGTTCCGGCCATCCTAAAGAACAATGGGCAGATTGGTACACCCCTCCAATAGCAAAGAGAGATATGTCGTTGGATAGGTATTTTTAAGTGGAACACCATTTACTATGACAGCTTTGTTGAACTATTTGTCCGTTCTGAGTTATAGGTATTGAGAGCAACGTAAAAATGAATACCTATTAATATTGTAATATCTTACCCCCTTACAAATAAACAAAGAATAAGGTCCGAATAGTTATTCCGTGTTTTGCCTTTTACTCTAATATGAAATGACGTTTACACGACAGGAACGAAAGATTTCAACAAAGCTGTCATGTAAATGTTGTTCCAGTTAAAAATACCTTTCCAACGACATATTTTATACATTATATATATATCTATATATGCTGGTGTGTATATATATATATATATATATATATATATATTCCATATATACCAGCTTCCATACATTTTTGTTTACTATTGTATAGATCGGGATATACCCCTTCCCCCGGGTTAATAGGTTTCAACGACTACTATCTTGGGACTGGGACTGACTTAATCCGCCGTTCGAAGCACAGATGAGCTACAGATATTTTAATAATTTAGCCACCCAGTATGCCAAAGCTACCTAGCTAACTTGCTAGATCGCAACCCGAGATCGCTGGCCCTGGGTGAGTTAGTAAAAGCCTTTAAATAGATAAATATTTTCATAAAGATATTTTTTTTATAATAAGATATACAAGGGCCATATTCTATGAGCAGGCACGAGCGTTTAATTAAAACGGTCATCAAAGAATACATCTATGTTCAGGGTTCTATGGTAGCTGGTCTCCTGGGTGCAATGGAGCTGCTGAAGCCGCTGCATTACCAGCGACTGTGGAGCCATCTAGCGCCCCACCCACACGACAGAAAACCGCTCAAAGACTTCCTGATGCGCGCCTTCTTGGTGTTCAGACATTTGATTGAGCAAGATGTAAGTATATATTTTTTTAATTTAACACCTATGATGGTTTTAATGTAAAACGTCTAGTGATAAATATAGAAGCTCTTTGTTACATAATTTAGATAATAGTACCGTAAGTAAGTGAATAAGTAAAACTTACTTGCTTTACTTATTAATTGACTTCTCTAAGAGTAGCAATGACGATGTTGAATTGAAACTTTGAGGTTATCTGCAAATATGACGTTGACATTATTTTTTTATTTGAAATATATGCGTCAAATATCACATTTGCACAACATGCATTTAAAAGGTGTAATAGGGATTTAATATATTTATTTATTTATTAGTTCGTACACAAATAAACATTTACAATGGTTAACATTTTGGATTGCAATGGTACAGGTAAGATTATCTCTAAAAAGAGATTTCTTCCAGCAGCCATGGTGACAGGATAGTATGAAAGTAGCTAGTTAGATAGACAAACTACATATAAACACAAAAATATGAATACTACTAAATATAATATAAATTCTATATATAAAAACATGCGTGATTCAGTGCCACTCAAGTAACCGATAGTAGAAAACTTTTTAGTTGTTTTTTAAAAGTACTTACAGTGCGACATTCTCGTAGAGGTATTGGTAACTTATTCCAAAGGTTTGCTTGGACAGTAAAAGAATCGCCATACAGATTTAAGTGGAGATAGAGGGCTGAGCGGTGAGCGCGATATATTCAGGTTTGTCATTCACCAACGGGTCTGAAGTTCCCTTCAGATTCTATCTCAATCATATCGTTTGAATCCACAGGTTTTCCCAGCAGACTGGATGGTATTACGGGTGCAGAGTTGTAAAGTATTGCTATCCGCGTTACAAGACCTCGCCAAACCACTGCTAGAGAGATTCTTGGGAGAGGAGCCACCACAGTTTGATTCACAGGTGAGCTCTGACATAATGTTACGTTACTTTCAGCAGATTAGTATTCTATTTATCTTGAATTATGTCAAACGTTGTTAGTGGTCCGGGTCCAGGATCGATGTTAATCTCGAATAAGTCAGCAAAGTAACAGTACATGTAGAGATACCTCTGGGCTCAATTGTTGTAAAGGACATTTTGGCGAAAATTATTTTTCTACACTGTTTTACTCAGAATTTAATTCTCTACCGATCTGTGTATTTCGTTTCTAAAAATTCGCTAAAAATATGCCTTTACGAACCATGACATCTGGCATTCTAAACATAATTTATTGTGAAAGTATAGATTTAAAAGACATTTCATTAAAATAATGTAGTCACCTTGGGTGTATAGCAAATGTTTACAGTGACTATTGGTCGTAAATTATATTTAGATTTCAAGTCATCCAAGTCATCCTTTACGACCTAAGGTTCTAAATATGAATAAATCAAACATTTGCGGGTAAAAGCCATCGTTGATAACAATTGTCCTATACACAGCTACAATATTAAAAAAGAAAAGCAATTGTCCTTTTTCTACGTCCTATACGTACTTTAAGTAAACGTGAGCATTACGCCCCAAAAATTACAATTACAAACAAATTAACTTTTACCATAAACCAATATTGACAGTTTAAAAAGTTGTATCACTCTCACTTATATACTGGACCATTGTAGTTAGAGCGAGACAATAATAACTTCGTCGTGGATAGATAGTTTCGGGCTGGTGGCATTGCTACGACACAGAGGCGCTTTGGAATAACATAAAATAAACTTGATATCGCTAACGTAGAGATTTTATTACTTTGATATTGGTCAAGACAAGGCCGCACGGACCGGCTACGCGGCCACGGAAGAGGCGCGCGGGGAAACGCGGGCTTAATGCTACGCCGCGCCTCCACCGCAACGGCGGACATATCGAATCGGCCCCCACTACTTCAACGACGCACCAGCCACTCGGGCGCACGTCACACCGCGGTCGCTCAATTGTCGGGTCGAATTTGATATGTTTATTGTTATCGCTGCCGACTAAAGTACAGGTCTAACCTAGTTTAGAAAGCAGAAGCTCTCAATACTGTTCAATACTGTGTTTTAAATTAATTAAAAAAAAAATGTTTGCGAAATACACCAGCACTTAATATACAGTCCACTTGCCTTTTACTGGACAATTATCCCAAGCTAACATAGTTAGGGCCTAGGCCAGTACAGTTAACTTCTTGTTTATTGTTGTGCCGATCAGTTTGTACAAGTGCATGGAAAATTATTAGAGCCCAGAGATATCGATATTATTTTAATTGCATTTTTTCTTCACTCCTAGTTTAATACATTCAATGTTGCGAGAAAAATTACTCTTATTAGATGGTCAGATGCGTGACATTTTCAGAAAGAATGCCGATCGATTCTAGCCGCATCTCGTAAGGATAAAATAAAACTTATCGGCGTTCTCACCACTAAGTAATTTAAACATTAATGCCCAATTCATAATTTATTGGATTATATATTGAGCAATGAGTAAATCATATTACGCCGATCCGCGTGACCCGCAACCGGGAATGTACACTGAACGGGCGTGTTTTGTGTGCGGTCGTGTTTTGTAACCGTCCCGTCCTCCAGCTGTGGTCGGGCTACATGGAGCTGGGCGTGGCGCTGGTGACGTGCGGTGCGCTGCAGCCCGAGCGCTGGGCGGGCCGCGGCCCCGACCGCCCGCGCATGCGCGCCGCCGCCGGCCGGCAGGTGCTCGCCGTGTGGAGTCGGCTGGGTGAGTGACAGATGCCGCTTTGTGATGCCGGTATTTAAGGGCGCCCTCGGGTTCTACGCTCCCGTGTATGCATGCAGCTGCCGGCCGATAAATACACGCATTGTGAAGTGATGTGAATGTTGAGTGAGTGGTTGCTGCTGGTGTCAATATTGCATTCTGATCTATAGAAGCGCCCACGGGTTTACCCCTTTTTAGAACTGAACAAGAACGCGCTAGCATGCACGTACGCCGGCCGGTGCATCATCATCATCATCATCGTCATCTCAGCCAAAAGACGTCCACTGCTGAACATATAAATAATTATGGGTATTGTGTTTTCGGGGATTATGGCAAGTATTACATGGCATAGGCGATTTTTAAAATAAAATTTTAATTTTTTTATAAAAAAAGGAGGCAAACGAGCAGGCGGGTCACCTGATGGAGGGTAATCACCGTCGCCCATGGATACCCTCAAAACCAGTGGAGTCGCACACGCCTTGCCGGCTTTTTAGGAAAGAATAGGCTCGTTTCTTGAAGATCCCAAGGTCGTAACGGTCCGGAAATACCGCCGCCCAGAGCTGGTTCCACAACACTGTAGTTCGAGGCAAGAAATTTCGTGAAAAACGAACAGTAGTAAACCGCCATCCATCAAGGTCATGTGGATGGAATGACAGTCGATTGCGTGTAGTGCGGTGATGGAAATCAGCGGCAGGGATCAAGCCGAACAATTCCTCAGAACACTCCCCATGATATGTGGGTGTGTGTGTGTATTCTTTTTACGCTAAGGTTATGCCATAAATTTTTATTGTGTTATCAGCAAACCCACCAACAACTTACCTCTGTCGCCTACTTTAAACTACCATATAACGTTTCCTCTCAGGTCCAGCACAGCTGCATTTAGTACCGGGCGCGGTAGGAGCCTTACTAGAGATCACCTTGGTCGGCGAGCTTCGAAGAGCGGCGTTGGGAGCGCTGGTAGCGTTGATGGCTGCCGAAAGAGCTGCTACCGGCTCAGCTAGAAGAACTGAAGCTGCCTTAGTCGACAAACTGGACTCACTAGTGGCAGACAATAAGGCAGACGATCATTACAGGCGGCTTTTTGACACTGTGTAAGAAATGTCGTTTGTTATGTTAGCTAGATTTTAAGCAAAATTACGTTTTGTTCCCAACAATAATATTGATAAAAATCATTTTACGTTACATGCTACTTTAAACAGGGAGCATTTAAGTTCAGTGTAAGTATTTTATAATTTATTATAAAACCGACTCTTATCTTATCTTATCTTAATAGGGCCTACCGAGGTTTCCCTCTTGCAGTTACACTTCGACCCATCGGGATCTTTTGTGCAACCCCATCCTTTCACTCTTCTTCCTCTGTAAAGATAGATGCCATAAGTTTGGCAACATCCTTAAGAGCGAAGCGCCTGAAGTCCTCCGGTTTCGGATAGGCCGACCCCAGGAGTCCCATTCTTTTCCTAGCCAAAGAGTCGCAGTCACACAGGAGGTGCTGCATTGACTCCGTTTCCTCTCCACATGCCCTACACAAACTTTGTCGAAAGGTGCATTCTATGAAGCATTTGTTTTGTGGCATAGTGTACCCTGTCAAGGCACCGATGGTTAGTCGGGCCTGCCTTCTACCGCCTCCGCATATGAACTTACTCCGTCCTAAGGCGTTTTCGCCAAGGAAGGATTTGGAATGTTTCATACCCGGCTGCTCTTTCCATTCGATGCCGTGCCTATTTTCGACCCGACCGAAACCGACCATTATAAAATGGACGTAACTTGTTCAATGTATAAAAACATGTAGATGTTAGATATCGTAGAGAATTTATTTAGTCGTTATAGATTATATCGTTTGTTGTCTAGTTGCACTAAAACTTCTCCACAATCAGTTTTTTTGATGTGTTTATCTAGCGTATGCGTTGCGTTGTGGCAGCGTCTGCACTGCACAATATACGTGTATCTAGCGTGAAGGGTCTCTCAACGCGTAAATCCGTGTAAAAAGTTACATTTCAATCTATCAATGTAACTTTTGTTTAAATGTACTCGAGGTACATTTAATATAAACATAGGTTTATAAGACTTTTTGTTTCCTTTAATGAATAAATTTTATATCGCTGACTATTATACCCACAGGCTCATGGAACGTGTCTCCACGGAGGGATGGCGTGAAGCGGGCGCCGCCTTCGTCGGGTGTGTGACGCGGTTGTTGGAGCGTTTACTTGATTACCGCGCCGTCATGCAGGGCGCCGAGCACCGCGACAAGCGGATGGCTGCTACCGTTAACCTACTAGTGAGTATAGCTAGCGAGTCAGCGCAATAAGACACAAAATTCTACCTATATAGGTACCCACACATACATCTATCACCATGGATCGTGACCCGACTGCTGCAGTCTAGCAAACACTCCGTTTGCTAGACTGCCGTGCCATCATGCAGGGCGCCGAGTACCGCGACAAGCTAATGGCGGCCACCGGCAATCTGCTCGTGAGTGTAGTTAGCTAAAACAATAGAGGGTCACAAAATTCTTTTAACATAGTAATCTCACACTTACTAACACACAAGTTCGTACCTCACCTCGTCAAGCGGATGACCGACACCGCAAACCTGCTCGAGAGTGTAGCTAGCAGGGCTGGGCAAAATACATGCTTTGCTTTAATTGAAATACAAATTAAAAAATACTGTTTCGCAAGTAATTAAAATACGATATACAAAATATCTTTAAGTAAGGTATTTGAAATATAAAATACAAAATACAGTATTTTAGCTATTTTTAATTGAAATACGAAATACAAATTACAAAATACAAAATAAGTAATCTAGACCAGCAGGGGCTGAAACGTAGAGGAAAACAAGATTAATTAATCAGTAAAACCAGTAAAAAAAGTAAAAGTTTCCTTTCATGAACACTACTAGATTTTTAAATGTACTGTCAACTAAAAACAAACCGTTATGACTTGACGTCTTACTTTGACATTGAAATTTTGACGTACATTTTTTTGCGTTTTGTTGGCCAATTTTGATGTACCTACGTTTAGTTTAGAACGCTTCACGTATTTTCCTTATTACCCGACGTTTAGTATACACATAAAAGTGTATACAAACGAATCGTATTTATAATTATAATAAATTCAAAAAAATTCAAAATTCAAAATCATTTATTCAGTTTAGGCTACAAGTAGCTCTTGTGAATGTCACTATGCCATCGGTTCGTAAGTCTACTCTGGGCGGGAGATCTTGTACTGAGAAGAATCGGCAAGAAACTCAGCAAGTGTCCAGCTCTTTTCTCCCTTACAGCGTCAAAAATATTGGAAAATGCCCTATCATAGCAGGACACTTTCCATTACAAATAAACACAAAATTATAGAAGACAACCACAACATGTAAATAAAAAACAAAAATATCACAAAATAAAAAATAAAAAAAAACTAAGTTAACAAATTTACATCAGGTAAAAGTTTTAATTTCCACAATGTCATACAGTACCACTACAGTACTCTAAAAAAAAAAAAATTGGTTAAGAAAAACCAAGTCAAACTACAGTAAATAATATTAAAAATAAGATAAGTATGCAAGAGCAGACCAGCCTCCACAGGCAGCACCCGTTCACGAGTATGACATATGAATCAGTCATCGCTTCGCTCAACCATATTTTAGGGAACGTAACGACCCGACGCCCACGCCACCACCGCAGAGACAAATAAAGAGAGCATGACATACTCAAGATACTCTAAATAAAAACTTAATGATCTATTTAACGCAACGCTGTTTGTTATCTGTAGGACACTGCTGATAAATCAGTATAAAAATTATATAAATTAATTTTATTATATTAATTCAAATAGAGTATATGTTTTTCATTATAACCAAGCTGTTTTATCATCTAAATATTCTTTGACTGTATAATAACCTTTTAAAAGTAATATAGATTTCACATGTTTTTTAAACTTATCTAAAGGTAAATCTAGTACAGTACTTGGTATTTTATTGTAATAGTGTATACCTTGCCCCAAGAAAGAACCAAGAACCTTCTGTAACCTGAACAGTGGCATTACAAGTTTTGTCTTATTCCTAGTATTGAAATTGTGTACGTCACCATGTTTAGTATAGGAGTTGATATTGCAACGTACAAAAACTATACAATTATAAATATATTGAGATGCAACTGTCAGGACACCAATCTCCTTAAAAAGATTTCTTAAGGAAGTTCGTGATCCGAGTCTATAGATTGTTCTTATTGCTCGTTTCTGTAAAATGAATATAGTTTCAATATCAGCCGCTGTTCCCCACAGTAGGACGCCATACGACATGACACTGTGAAAATAACTAAAATAGACCATTCTAGCAGTTTCAACGTCTGTTAACTGCCTAATTTTTCTAATGGCATAAGCAGCAGAGCTGAGTTTACCGGCCAATTTCGATATATGAGGATTCCATTGAAGCTCATTGAAGTCAAGGGTTATGCCTAAAAAGACTGTAGAATCTACCAAATCTAATTGATCACCGTTTATTTTAATATCGGTTGGTTCATATTTGACATTTGGTAATATAAATTTAATACATTTTGTTTTCTTAGCGTTAAGCTGTAAATTATTAATAGTAAACCAACGGAGTACCTCTGAAAGAGCTTTATTTACATTTTCATAATTAGTCCTACACCTAGTTACATTAAAAATGAGTGAAGTATCATCTGCAAATAATACAATTTCACAAAAGTTCTCTACAAAGAATGGCAAGTCATTAATATAAATCAAGAAAAGGAAAGGACCAAGAATCGACCCTTGTGGAACTCCCATTTTTACATGTGAACCAGATGATTTAGTACCATTTATATCAACAGTTTGTGTTCTAGAGCTGAGATATGACTGTATTAAATTTAGTGCAAAATCTTTGAGACCGTAATAATGAAGCTTCATCACCAGAGTCCGGTGCTCAACGCAATCGAAAGCCTTGGACAAGTCGCAAAAAACACCAAAAGCGTTTTGAGACTTATAAATTTGAGAATAAACATTGAATTCACTCACACTCACGATCGCTAAATAAGGTATAAGGTAGGTATAAGGTTAAATATATTTTAATGTGTTTGAAATACTAACTACAAAATACCTCGGCGTCAGGTATTTGAAATACGAATTCGAAATTACATTTTAAGGAAGTAGTTGAAATACAAATACCAGATACGTATTTGTATTTCAATTACGTATTTTAATTACAAGTAATACAAATACTGCCCAACCCTGGTAGCTAGCGAGCTAATGCAATAGGGTCAGAACAGTCTCACACATACCCTCACACTCCCATCCACCATGAATCGTGACGTAGCTTTTGAAAAAAGCACAGGGAGAATGGGCCTAAAGCGGATTAGTGATTGGTAACGACTGCTAATGCAGCCGGGACTAACGACTTTGCGGGCCTTCCGAAGCACGCGCAAGAGCTCGAGATAATGCATTTTAAGTCATCCATCCCGAAGATTTACGAAAGATGCCCAACTTCAGAAATCGCAGACCTAGCGCGTTTACTACTTCGCCAACAACCTCCTCTTAAATGTTTTATAAAAATACAAAATAAATGAGAACTTATGAACTAAATTCACTGTTTTTCAGAATTTCTACAAAAATGAGATTGACCGCAAAGAGATGTATCTGCGTTACGTGTATAAGCTGCACGATCTCCATATAGCGTCTGACAATTTTATTGAAGCTGGATGCACACTTTTAGTAAGTTATATTCTTATCTCGAATCTGTTTTTTTTGTATTAATTGTTTGTATAGGTCATTATTATAACGAAACAAGCTGCTTTCATTAAATTAAATTAACTAAAATTGCACTTTATCATAAAAACAATTCACTATTTTCCTATTAAATAAAAGCTAAGAATTATCACTAGACTTGTTAACGCCTGTACATCAACCTTTCTAAAACTGTCAAATTTCTTCAATTAATGTTCAACCATATTCCATATGTATTAAGTCCAAAGTCTATTGAGGAAATTTCACAGTTTGTGCAGGCGTGTGTACTAAAAAGCATATAATTTACAACGATCAAATAAATAGGTGTCTAGTAGTCAGTCTAATGATATTAAAAAGTCAGCAGGCCCGACATGGATCAGTAAGGCCGCATACGACACAATGTGGAAAATTATTGAAGAAGCACGTCCACAAGGAAGGAGAGAAATAAGTCGGTAGACACTGCTGGTAAATTCATTTCACAATCACTCTTTACAGCTGTACGCGGAAACCTTGAACTGGGAGAGTGATCAGATCGGCGTGGATCCGGAATATCCGGAGACGCCAGAGTGGAAACGCAAGGAGACTTTGTACAATCAAGTGATGCAGTACTTTGACCGCGGGAAGGTAGGATTACCGTATTTATGTCCGTATTAGATACGATAGTTTTTAATTTTCATTATATATGACTTGGTAAAGAAGCATACGGTGTGTCTGGTGGAAATCGGTCATAGCAGGTTATAAAGCTTATGTGAGTGACAATATGTAAGGCGTAGAGTAAATTTCGTCAATTCCCATTTTTTTGTAAGCTTATTTCTTTTCACTTTCACTTTCAAATGTAACATCCTAATTTACTGTGTTCTAGCAAATAAATTTATTATCTTATCTTATCTTATCACTTTTCTCGATTCTCGGCGGTTTGCCAGTTCTGTAAAGGTATCGAGATCATCCTGCCATCATTAACACGGCTGACCCCGATGACGCCTCCTGTCTGAGGACAGGATTACTGCACTGAGGTGCAGTAATTAATTGCACTCTATCTCATCTTTTACTTTCAGACTAACAATTGCAGTCAAAATTAAAAGACAAAACAAAGGTTCAGTTCAGTGATTAAAACAGTTTGTTTATACACATCCTCAACATAGATTTCCTCTTTAGCATGTCCAATTAAGGCTGTAATTTTGTTTAAAACGTATGTTGCTGTTTTCACAAAACCTTGTTCCTAGCTCGGCAACAGATACATAATGTAAAATCACTTGCTACTTTGTCAAAGTTGTAATTACATTGATCTTTGTAATGTTTTGAGTGAATAAACTAAACTATAAACTTGTTTTCTTTCTAGTGCTGGGAGAAAGGTCTGCCCCTACTCCGTGAGCTAGCGACCCTATACGAAGTGAAACTGTGCGACTACGCTCGCCTCGCACACTGCCTGCGAACTCACGCCACTTTCTTGGACTCTGTGCTGCAGCAGCTGAGACCTGAGCCTGAATACTTCAGGGTTGGCTTCTACGGGAAAGGATGTCCGCTGTTTGTAAGGGTAAGTGTATTTTTGTTAAACAACAAATTATCAAGAATTTTGTGTTGAGGTGTTTCAATGTGTTATTTCTCTTCTTTTAAAATACAAATGTATCGACATAAACTTAGCAGTCATTGTTATGACTGTTCTAACAACTTATGTAAATAAAATGTAATTGAAAACCAACTTTAATAAATTAAGAGTTTAGTGTAAATAGGCAAAAAAATTTAAGTGCAATAAAATAATGTTATTTTTTATTTATTTATTTGGGTCAACCAACAATATCACAATATAATATTACGTTGTTCTTATTATCTAAAAAAATATTATACCCATTGCGATACCAACATCGTTAACCACAGTTATGAGCAGAGGTCGGAATCTGCCGGACTTTCCAGGTCCGCAAGTGTTGATTGGGGGACTCTTTTTATATTTTTTTAAGACTGAAGGAAAGGACTTTGACTGACTTTGCTTTCACTCTAAAAATAAAAAGTGGGTATTAGTGTACCAAAACTCAAATTGACCACTGAAATCGGAAACAACATTTTAGTGAAATGCTCTTAAACTTTTTTAAGCAAAATGTTTGCATTGTGTGTAAATAGATAATTCAGAAAAAAAAGCTGTATTAATAGATCCATGTATGACATGCATAATTTTATGTTCAAAATTTTTTTTAGTTATCTGTTGGCTGCTATTCCATTCGGAAAATAAAAATATCTATATTTTGCAAGGAGTTAATTAGTTTTAACTATACTATTTATAATAATTTGAGACACTAAGTAAAGGCTATCTACAGTAGTTTTCTTTCATTATCACATCTAAATTTAAAAAGAGGGGCCCCCAATCAACCCTTGAATGCTTACCTGGAGATTCCGACCTCTGGTTATGAGTTAGTAGTCAGTTATGAGTGCCATTAAGCAATATTATAATTAAAAAAAAATCTCTGCTTCTGTTGATTTTGACGTATTGTTACTACCTAAAATTATAATAAATTGTTCTTTTTTCTTTAACATTCCTTGATTCACCTAATAAAGTTGATTTAATAAAGTTCAGTGTTTTAGCTCCAAGCAGTGTTTGTAGCTCGCAAACCCTAAACAATATATACATTCCCCTAAAGCTAGAGCAACAACGAAGACTGCTATAAGTAGTGTAGGACGCCCTCAGACTAGGTGGAACGACGATTTTCGCAAGGTGGCTGGCAAGAGCTGGATGAGAGTAGCCGCGGATCGTGCTCAGTGGCGTGCACTTGGAGAGGCTTATGTCCAGCAGTGGACGTGTGTACGCTGACGATGATGATGATATTTTATAGTTAAATGTTAAGGCGAGACTTACTACACAACTTACATAAGCTGTTGGTCCCGGCTGCATTAGCAGTCGTTAACCTTCTGCACCGCACTGAGACACGGGCTCAGTTTATGGCGGCATACGGTGGTTTATAGCCTGTTCTTCCTGCGCTATTTCTATCCATAGGGAAGGCTCGTGCCCCAGCAGTGGGCACATTGAATGAGCTGGTGATGGTGAACTTCTTCATATAAACTGATAAATGTGTTGCTTGCGTTCAGAACAAGCTGTTCGTGTACCGCGGGCACGACTACGAGCGCATCGGCGCGTTCACGCAGCGGCTGCAGTCGGAGTACGTGTCCGCGCACATTCTCATGCGGAACACGCCGCCGGACGACTCGATCATAGCCGCTGATGGACAATGTAAGTAATATTAGTTAGTTTTTTAGTATCTGACCGTCAATAGTGTTGCTCGTTTCGGAGAATGCAAAAGCGTAGTTTTTTTTTTAAGTAATTTTAGGTAATTTAAAACGGATTCATTCACCAGTAAATAGTAGCTGACATAGTTCGAAGGTTTAGCAAGCTGAACTGGCAGTAGGTTGGTAATATTAGTCGCAGTACCTATAATCGCTGGGGTAGACGTGTTCCGGAGTGGAGACCGCGATTCGGCCTACGTACTCCTTCCGGCGTGATGAAGCGACGATTTACGCAAATTGGCTGGTAGCAGTTGAAAGAGAAGAGCCGAACATCGGGAACAGTAGTATGCATTAGGAGAAGCCTTTGTCTAGAAGTGGATTGAAACGGGCTACCGGCTGCTTATGAAAATTTAAGGTTATTTTTATGCCTAATGTAATGTATGTAAATTGTCATTTTTTTTTATGAGACAACATGACATACTTTGTTCTGATCCCAAGGTAAGTAGCTAAAGCACTCGTTTCATGCAAGTCAGAAACAACGACGGTACCACAACCACCCAGATCTGACACAATATCGAAAAGTTCGTTTTCGACATTGACCGGACCGGGAATCGAACCCGGGACCTCAGAGTTAGCGTCGCCCAAAGTCCGGCGTGCAAGTTACTCGGCCACGGAGGTCGTCTAATTTACGTCGTCGTCATTTACTTCCAGACATCCAGATCTGCAACGTGAAGCCGGTCGCCCGCCGTCGTGTTTGGCCGTCGAGCGCGCCCGACGCCGTGCGCCGCTTCTACGCGTGCAACGACGTTGATACATTCCTGTGCGACAGGCCGCTGCACAAGCCACCTATCGATAAAGACAACGAGTTTAAGGTTGGATTGCCTTTATATTAATAGTTTACGCTTAAAGCGTTCCATACGTGCAATTCACAGTATCAAATATTCCATCGTTTCATGTTTCTTTGTCGAACCTCCAAAAGATGAAATAGTCTATCAGCACACAATCTCTCTCCTTTCTATGATAAGGAGTCCTTCAAACGGCATCTTTAGAAACGGAAACTTAATACTTAAACGGTAACTGATGCTGCGTTGTTTTCACGCTGCACCAGTTGTCTTGGCGTCTGGACTCCATTTCCACTTAACATCAGATGGAATGGAGTCATTAGCCGTGCTGATTATTAAAAAATTAAATAAATAAAATTGAAGGGGGCTAATTTTAATAATATTGCCGACAAGACAAGACTAAGGGCGGATAAAACCACATACAATTTGTTAATAATAATGATGTAAATATTATAAATGCGACTAAGAAATAAAGTTCTTTCCAGGATCTGGGATTTCAGCTTTAGTTCATTATTTAAACAATTTGAAAATATATTAAACTTTGAAGTTTCTTTGGGAACCTTATAAACAAAGCCACCACCTTCTCCCTTCCTCCATAGGAGTACACGTGCTGCTCTCCGGTGTCACCGCTTCACTGTCACACATATCCCATCGCGCACAAAGAAATTTGGTGACTCGTTTCTTTGTCGCACCTCCAAAAGATGGAATAGTCTACCAGCACATGTTTTCCCTCTTTCCTATGATATGGGGTCCTTCAAACGAGGCGTGAAGAAGCACCTTGTGGGCCGGCAGAGTGAGGTTGACTGATGCTGCGTTGTTTTCACGCTGCACCAGTTGTCTTCGCGTCTGGACTCCATTTCCACTTAACATCAGGTGGTGTGGAGTCATTTGCCGTGCTAAGTATAAAAAAAAAAAAAAAAAAAGCGGCATCTGAAGCCCGTGGACGATGGCACGATTATTTGAAATCTAATAATAAATTGTTTTTTTTTTATCTTACAGAGTCTCTGGATTGAACGCACAACTCTAGTGACGGAAAATACATTACCAGGAATACTTCGGTGGTCAGAAGTAATGTCCAGATCGGTCGAGGAAATCCCACCAGTTGAGGTTTGTTATTACAATTTCAAAAAAGCTTAGATACAGATAAAAATGTCTCCATATTTTTTTTATTTTTCAAAATTTGTTTGATCAATAATACATGAATAATACACAAGCTTTATCTAGTGTAACAGAAACCAGAAAGGTTTATTTGTACACTACATTCATCATAATACATATCGACATTATTCAATAAGTACCTATAGAAACATAAAGACGAATATAACCCCAGTTGTTACTTAATTGGGTATATATAAAATTAATAAGACTTTTCGCATCGCACTTCTTGAAACGGCACACAGGTAGCATTTTTTTTTTGCTAGCGTGCATCGAACAGTCGTTCACGCAATCCTAACTTGCACACATAACACTTCTTGTTACTAAATTTTGTCGATGTATCTTTTATAACTCTTACGAGACATCAAATAACATTCGTAATAACTTAGCACCTATATTTTTTTTGTATTACAGTTCGCATGCGAAACAATGGAAGCTACAGAACGCGAGTTACGCAGCCTCATATCCCAATACACCGCGGACCCTTCACGTAACATCAACCCGTTCACCATGCGTCTACAAGGAACTATAGACGCGAACGTCCAAGGCGGCATCACTAAATACGAGCAAGCGTTCCTGACTGCGGAGTTTGGGAGGAACGCCACGCCGAGGGAGGCAGCCGCTGCCGCTAAACTGAGAAGGCTTATCGCCGGACAGCTAGCCGTTGTGGAAGCTGGTCTAGGTCTGCATGGAAGACTTGCGCCTGAAGAAGTGAAGCCGCTACACAGGTAAAGACAAATTAACTAACTAATCTGTTGAGCTGAACTAAAAGTTGTATGATGTTTGTGATTGCGGAGTTTGGGAGGAACGCGACGCCGCTGGAAGTCACAGCTAACTGTTGTGGACTTGACAACGTACACCTGAGGAAGTGAAGTCTTTTACACAGGTATGAATTGTGTGATGTGTATGTGACTTAGTTGTAAGATGTAGTTGACTGCGGAGTTTGGGAGGAATGCCACGCCGTGGGCGGCAGCCGCTGCGGCGAAGCTGAGAAAGCTTATCGCTGGACAGTTAGCCGTTGTGGAAGCTGGTCTAGGACTGCATGGATGACTTGCACCTGAGGAAGTAAAGCCGTTGCACAGGTACAAATTGTGATATGTATAAAATCGACAGACTTTTTGTTGCAAGAAGATGTTGTTGACCGCGGAGGCAGCGATGGAGCGTGAAAGTGGGGAGGCTCGTGGCTGGTCTGTTAGCGGATGTGCGGCTTAGGTCTGCATAGAAGACCTACCTTGTACCTATTTAAAAAAGCAAGCTACTACACAGTTACGAATTGTGTGATGTGTATGTGAGCTAGCTGTAACATGTGGTTGACTGCGGAGTTTGGGAGGAACGCCGTTTAGCACGCCGCTAAAGGCAGCCGCTGCGGCGAAGCTGAGGAGGCTTGTCGCCGCATAGTTAGCTGATGGGGATGCTGGTTTAGGTCTGCATGGAAGACTTGCGCCTGAGTAAATGAAACCTTTGCACAGGTACATTGTATAGTTGTAAGTTTTCGTTGACTGCGGAGTTTCGGAGAGACGTCAAGCCACGGGTAGCCACAGCTCTTGTGGACTTGAAGACTTACCACGCCGCAGGAAGTCACAGCTAGCTGTTGTGGACTTGAAGACGTACACCTTAGGAAGTGAAGCTTTTACTCAGGTACGAATTGTGAGATGTGTAAATCTATGAACTATTAGTTGTAAGATCAACGCCACGCCGTGGGAGGCAGCCGCCGCGGAAAACTGAGAAGATTTATCGCCGGACAATTAGCCGTTGTGGAAGCTGGTTTTGGTCTGCATGGAAGACTTGCGCCTGAAGAAGTGAAACCTTTACACAGGTACACACACACAACCTTTATACAGGTACTCAGGTACGAATTGTGAGATGTGTACAGTACTATCTTTAGACTTTTAGTTGTAAGATGTTTGAGTTTAGGAGAGACGCCAAGCCTCAAGAAGACAAACGTTGCTCTTTAAAAAATAAGCCTTTACACAGATACGAATTTGGTGACTATTGAAATCATGATGGATTTGGATCGTAACGATAGATTTTGCAAGAATCAGGATTGATAGTAATAAGGCGTCTAGTCCGTTCATATGTGACTAGGTGGCGCTGTATCATAAAGTCGGTCGTAACCAAAACTCGTTCAAAGAAATATATAAATAGTTGAATTAGATAGTCTTGTGACTGCTACTATCGTGAGTAGTCGTCTGGTTACACGGTTCGCATTTGCGCCTTCATCAAATATGATGGAAGTAGTGAGTTGTAAAAGATGCGGATTTTGGAAAGAATGCTTTCCTACAACTTAAATACCTAAGTGTACTTGTTTTATTTAACAGGCGCTTGGTCGAGAGGTTCAATCAACTTCGACAGAACTTGGGCCCGGGGTTAGCTCGTGCCCGGCGGCAACTGTCAGAAAGCATTGTCAAGTAAGTAACAGTTTACTATGATATCATTAGAGTAATTATTAACGGGATTCTTACCATGTTTATTATTTGTGCCACTGTGCCGAAATATCGGATACTCACAAATAATAAACATGGTAAGAATCCCGTTAATAATTAATCTATTGCAAATGACCATGTTAGTTAAAATAGTTATGATATCATTAATTGAAAATACACACAAAATGTCAACTTAAAAACAAAGCAAGTCGTGTCTTATTGCTTTGTTAACGCGACTTTCGAAATGAATCAACGAGTTTTTCGAGTGATGGATGTACTTATTATTATCATCATCAGCTTATTATAATTTATATTATTTGATAAGTTTGCCAGCCATACCTGAAATGACACTACAAACGCCCAATGTGACTTTGTTCACTTAGAACCTTGTTTCTACATACTGGTCTATGCTTGATGGATTTGTTTAATTCACCAGCACGCCGCTGCCCCCAGTGCCGTCGTTAGACAAACGGTCGCAGAGTATACAACAAAGCGACAACTACTATGAAGACAGCCACCTTTACAACAGACCTATCGTAAGTGGTTAATAATTAATGTTTTTCTTATTTTATTATCTATGTAACTATATGTGTTCAAGACAAAATAGTTAGGTCCTTTCAGCTTCCTTATTCCGAATCATTTTCTAAAAAGTTGTTGTTGTGAAGTTCTCTATTGCTATCGCTCTGTTGCTATCGCTAACATGGTTACAAAACCAACAGATTATCTTTACAAGCAAAAGTAGACCTTATTATTATTCTAATTTTAATATTAACAAAGATTAACCATACCTATACATATACAATGTAAAATGTCATTGTTCTCTTCCCAGTATTCCACTGAAGACTCGACGGACCAGAGTGTGATGTCGAACAGTCTACCAATCAGCGACAATCGTGACTGCATAGACGACGCGTGTATGGTGAAGTCTGCGCCGCCGCTGCCCTCAAGACCGAAGTCCGGCGACCCGAGGAGCCCTACCAGGCCGCCTTTGGAGAAGTACCGGTGAGTCGTGTAGTTATAGGTTTATTTATAGCTAACCTTCTGTCAATAATGTACTAGACCAAGGATCCGGAACAAAAATGAATCTCGAAAGTGGTCCTGTTTGCTCATACCTGTACATTTAAATTTCGAATAACAAAATTTGCTGAAAAACATTGTATATCATCAACAACTTCAGCTTACTATAAACCTTAAATCAATACAAATAAATAAAATTGGAGTGTCTGTTTGTAATATTAAAATAACCGCTTTTTAGTAAATGCATATGGATGTATACACGGTACATATACCAAAATATATTTTTTTTAAATTTTTGTCTGTATGTCTGTCTGTTTGTTCCGGCTAATCTCTGAAGCTAAATTAAATATTTATAAAATTTATAAATTTTGTAATTATTTATGTGTGTTTTTGTAATAAAAGGTTACTTCAAACTACCTGGCGCAGTGAAGGCTAGTCCTAGAAGCACTTTGCCGGTCAAAGATTAACACCTAAACACTGTATGTGTATACTCTGTGTTTCTTAGACAATCAAAAGAAACTACATTTTGAATTTGTAGTTTCTTATTAGTCCCAGAGTCTAAATTTTGACTTTGTGTTTACATTGTTTTGTTAATTAGATATTTATTGTGAATTTTGTCAACAGCGATTCGATGGACGGTGAAGTCGAGACGCGTAGACACAGCAGAGCTTCCTGGAGTGAACCCGGCGATGCCCCACCGTTGCCTCCACGGGTTTCAGGTTAACAATGTCATTTGTAAACATTTTTCTATAGTTACAACTACCTGTAGCCGTTTAGCGTAAGTGATATTTGGAGAGATGTTTAATAGCGATAGTAAGAGAGAGAGAGAGAGAGAGTAAGAGAGAGTGATATTGAGACTGAAAAAGGGTGAGAGATAGAAAAGAAAATGGTACTAAGTGATGATGTTGGTGATAGTAAAAGTGCCTCGGTCGCCGAGTGGCAAACAATTGGGTAGTTGACTGGTTAGTCAATATAGAAACTTTTTAACAAGTGTCAAAACGATAATTTTTAATTGAAATGTATGGGATTAGCAAACTATGACGTCACCACAGACCAAATATCTAGATAGACGAAGCATGTGTCACAATTTGTATGAAAACCAAGCGTGCTACATTTTTTTGGCTTACTATGATTTGACAAGCGCTATTAGTGATGAAAACCACCTTACGCGCCAAATCGATTTAAAATTGCCGCGTTGCGAACGATTTTTATACATAAATTCGGTCATCGATTTTGTCATTGATTTATATCGAAAGCAAAGCAAATATAATTAAGAATTTATTAAGAAGTTTTATTTTATTATTTAAGTTATATTATTAAGAAGTTTTATTTTATTATTTAAGTTTTATTAAGAAATAATTAATAGCACAATTTATGTGTAGTGATTCAACGAATTGTTGAATGGAAACGCTACCTAGATTCTTGCAGCGCATATGCCCTGAAGTCGTTCAATAAAAAGAAAGACCAGCGGTTGAGTGAACCGGTGACCAACTCTCACTTTATGATATCAATTACGAACGAGTGCTCCGTTTTTCTCTTATTTAAGATCACTGGTAACCTATTTTAGAAACTGAAAATTCTTGAACGGTATGATTAAGTCGATGCCAAAATAACTTCCCGATTTGAAATGTATATTTCTTGCGGAAATAAAACAGTTTTGGTACGTAACTTGCTTTTAATTTACCTTATTTTTACGTTTCGTTTCGTTTTCGTTTATTATACCTAAATAATTAAGATGCATTGGTGTGTATAAAAAGTCGCTACAATTTTTGGATATAACTTTGTGGAGGTAATAGGTTTAATAAAGCCCTCTCTAAATAAATTAATCTATAAATTAATCAGCATTATTTCGTAAGAATTAGAAAATTTTACAGAAAAATGACAAAAGCGACTGTGCCTCGAAACTGACGCGAAGTACGTATGAAACGATAGTTTGATGTGCATTGCCCGTTTATACAACACACTACCGGTCTAGGTTTTCTCTAAACTATCATAAAATCAAAATAAACTATTTTAAAATTAATTACGGATATTTGTATCATAAAATTACTTTCCGGCGGAAGGCATCGTGTTCTACTTATTGTCTAGTTACAGATTAATTGTTTTTACAATTTATAACAGCGTATCGAGGCATTTTTCTTATTTTTGACATATCGCACGCTTAATAATAAACCGGAATAAGACAAAACTTCACTTTTTTGGGAAATCGCGATCAAAGTTTTGAGTCTCTACCTTGTTGAAAACATTTTGATGGTTTTCACGTGTTTATAGTGCTATTTTTATTTTCTTGGTCTTAAATTGTAGAGAGATGTATAGCGAATATAACTGACATAATAGTTTAATTATATTATTTATATCAAATGAATAAATAAAATTTATTTTCTAAAGTTTCGACTTACGTCAGTTTAGTATAAAAATTAATGATCAATTTTCAAAATTTGTGCAAACTAATATTTAATAATTCAGTTTAGTATTAATAAATAATATAATCTATTTAAATGTATAATACTTATTACACTTTAAAAGTAAAACGAAAATAAAAATACAGAAATATTTCGCAAAACACCTTTATATTTGTTAATGTAAAATAACAGTTTACATTTTAAGTTTTATCGTAACTGCTTTCTTAACCAATAACAACAGTAGTTGTAATATCAGTCGTAATAGGAACTTATAATCATTTGTACTTAGTAATTAACGTATTTTTTTAACAATCCCAAAATAGTAATTAAAGTTTTATAGTCATCACAAAATACTTAAGAAATCTTGTTTACGTAATTATGCTAAAGAACAATAAACATTTTAATACAAGAGAATAAAAACTTCTTAAATATTTGTACTTGGTACATCTACCAATATTAATTATAATCAATAATTAGAGTCAACCGGACTAAGGTTTTACCTTTTATTAGTCTTAATCAGTCTCTTAAGTTGTGACTACTCAAAATATATTATATAAAAAAAATACTACGAAAAAGATGCGTATAAAAAAGTTAAAGAATTGAGTTGTAAAAACTGGCATAATAAGAAGGACTCAGCCCCATTTGCAATTAACTATTTCAAGTCCTTCTTTTTATTAACGCTTATCTCCTGTTTTTGCGTATATGCTGCCTTCATAGTTATTTCGGTGACTGATTTCAACTTCCTTCGCTTATTTCGCACATTAACTTCTCTGTAGTTTTCGTCCTTGTAAGATGTCTTAAAGTAAAATAGAAACGGATTTTTTTTGTAACCTTTAACACCGTTTTTTAATTCCAATTGACATTTTGGCCGCTTTCATCTGTATCAAAATTAAAGCCACCAATTACTAATTTCTTCAAAGACTCTAATTTGTTGATTGTCAATAGTGAAATAATAGGCTTTGTTTGGTTTTCGGGGATTCTCTGCGCTCGTATATTGGTATCTTGGCTTGATATCTACCATAGATGATTTAACATAAGCTCTTTGTTGGTTCAAGTACCGTAATCCCCAATAAAATTTGAACAACTCATATCTAGAGTCATTACCAATTTGATTTGCTCATTTAAGTTTACATTTGTCCGTACACGGTGGTTGAAGACAGCAACTTGGGATTTTTTTCCCTTTTTTTGATACAGACGAGTATGACTGACCGCTGTTACGTAAACGTTTGGCTCTATTTTGTTTCCACTTTGAAGTATCCCTTACTCGTTTTCGGCTTCTTTTTACCTCAGTATTAGAACCATCAGAGTCACAGGAACTTGATGACGATCCAGATGGCGGAATAAAGAAGTTTCTTGGTTTATTTTTGTTTCTGTTGTCAGTCGTGTACACATTACTAGGATCATCGTCACTCAGATCTACATCGCTCTCATCAGAATATAACGGAGAAATCGCATAATTTGGTATGGAATTTAGATTTTCTCCTGAGCTAGTTGGGTCCTAAAAACAATAAAACGTAATATAAATAATACAGTTTTAATGCTGAATTATCATTAATTAATTTAATTTAAATTTATTTACTAGATTATTTTAAAATACATGTAGTTATTTTATTTAACATTATGTATAGTACTTATTTATTGATATATTATGTATGTTTGTATATTTAAAAATAATAAAATATTATATATACTAATTGCATTAGTCCCTCCTCCTATTATTATATTATTTATTATATGTAATTGAATACAATATTTATTGTAATTTCTAGGTGTTGCTGTTCCGGATTCACAATTCTTTCAATGTCATTTGCCTTAGAAACATTTACAGGTTTCTGGTTAGCTAGCTGTTGGTCGCAATCGTCAGAATCTTGAGAAGAACAATCAGAATATGAAACTAGCAAGTTCTTGGTAATGGCACTTGCAGCATGTGTGACTGATAATTCTAGTGATAATAATAGTAATAATTCTGAGATTATAGGTAAACAAATGAATTATAATAAATTATTGTAACAATAACACGTTTCTACTTACCTTAGTATTTTTTTAATAAGGCGCGAAGGAGTATCTTCAATGATTTAATTACTGTCACGTTTGTCATCATTACACAGTATCAGAGACGGTATTTCGGGTATACGTGAGTTATCATCAGAGCTTGAAAAAGATGAGCTTGAGGAAGATAAGTCCGAGGAAGACGAGTCTAAAGAAGAACTTGAAGAACTGCATGACGATACCCTGGACTTCCTGCATGGTGGCGCTGGCTACTTGGACTTTCTGAATGGTGGTGATCTTGATGTACTACGTGGTGACCTTGATTTCCTGCATAGTGAGCTGGAGAATTTGTCTTCCTGTCGCTCTGCTGGACTTTATTGTCTATTTCATTAAACAAACTCTAAAATAAATAATACACAACATTAAATAAAAAGGTAAAACCTTCAATTAATTCAGAGAATATTACGTGTTATGGATACTGTATCCCGATAGTGTAAGAATGCAAGAGAGTAAACGAAACTATTTCGTTTGCGTTAAAAGACTGATGGATCATAATAATTAAAATTTTTAAGTAAAATTTTAAACACTGAAAAAAGACGACAACCTCAGGCGGGAATCGAACCACGCACCTTCCGCATTCCGGGCGGCTGCCTTAACCACTTGGCTACCGAGGTCTGGCTTTCACCCGTCGAAATTTTTCAGTGCTTGATGCTTATGTTTTTTAGTCAACATTTCTTCATCAATCTTAGAAGTTTTCACCTCTGAGATCCGAAAGTACTTACTTAAAGTACTTAAGTATATTTAAGCGTTAATAAAACGCTAAAATATATAAAAAACACTTATCTATAACGCAGGATCATAATAATGCTAAGAATAATAAGGGTGAGAATAAAAATCTTAACGCAAAGGCGATAGTTACGTTTACTCACTTGCAAATTTACAGTCGGGGTACTTACTGCACTTGTAACTACGTAAACACGACGTTATTTACTTACTTTTATTTCGACTGGTTTACAATTATCCGTATCAGTACTTCCAGCATTATTACTCATCATAGGATCCGTATCAGTACATCCAGCATTATTACTCATATTAAGAAGTTTTAGGCACCGCTGCTTCCTATTTGCAGACGTCATCTTCAGGATTAAAACTATGGAACTAGAAATTTAATACTTTTTAAAAATGGGTAATCAAAATAAATTCAAAGGACATTTTGTAATAAACTGCAGCAATTGCTAGAGCACTTTTAGACTTTAGGATCATTTAAAACGTAAACCGAAATAAACACAAGTATTATTTAAGCTACCGATAATTTATGGTAATAAAGTGATATAAAATGAATTGCTTCTCGAATAAAAGTAATCATTTTATACTAAATCGCACTAACATGCAAACTTTCTTATCTATACCATTATAATTTAATGATAAACTGCAACAAGTCTAAATAGTGCATGCTGTATTATAACACCGTTTTTAACTAAAGTGAAGTAAAACGAAAACATGTCAGTTTAAAAAAAAAACAAAGTAAAATAGTCTCACCTGCGTTTGAAAATAAACCGAATTATTTCACCTTACTCCACTGTAGTCGCAAAAGAACGACACCTATCTCACATCACGGTCGCTGCATCACTGAATGACTCTTCATCGCACGAAATGCATTGTCGCGCGCTTTTGTAGAAAAGAGAGGGGTGATCTAACAATCGGCTATTTTCGTTTGTTTCGCATGGGGGGATTGTACCTATAGATTCTTCAATTACAGTTAGTTCGTTTTATTAACAAAAGTGGGAATCCTTAATTTTTGACATATTCCGGTTTATTATTAAGCGTGCGATATGATGCACAAGGATAATGTCAACCGCGGACTAAATGTAGGAAACGGGCAGTGAGCACAGATGGGCTCACTCTACGCGTCTGAAGTGTACTTGCGTGATCTATGTTAGTATAGGTCTGTGGACGTCACTATTTTTTTCCGTCAATTGAGTGTTAGGTTACAGAAATTCATGCATAGGTCAAATAAAAAAATGGTTAAAGTTTTAAAGAACTGTTACGTGATTTCATTTATACGTTTATTGTTCTGGAATTAATTGTTGTTGTTGTCAACTACCCAATTGGATCAATGGCTTAATTTCAATGATGGAGGTCTTTGCTTAGCAGTGGCACAGAATATAGGCTATTTTACTTCACTTTACCTTTATATGGAAATAGATAGATAGAGAGAGCGCGGGAGAAAAAGAGATACATAGAAAAATAGATAATACATATGGATTGGATGGATACATTTTCGTGTTGTTCGTTCCTGCTTTTAAGGATAGCTGTGCAGTTGTCTCACTTGCCTATCTTTCTTTAAACCAACTGTCACTATGTTCTACACTTACAGGCGACAAGCGTTCGTGGGCGGAGGCCCCGCCGGCGGTGCCCCGGCGCGCGGGCCGCGCCGCCGAGCTGGACCAGCGCGCGGACGATGCGCGTGACTCGGGCGTCAGCGTCGACCATGCGTACACCAACGCGTTGGACCACCGCCACCACAGCGGTGCGTACCCTTAGCACTAGCAGTCTTCCAATAACAGGCGGCAAGCGATAGACGAGCTAGACGAGCTGCGTGCAGACGACCACGTGTTGGAACACCGCCACTACAGCGGTACGTACCCTTAGCACAAGCAGTCCTCAAGTAGCAAGCTACAAGCGGTCGTAGGGGAGACGGTTAAGGATGGCGAATCCTTAGCTGTCACAAGACTCATGCGTCTGAAGCATAGTAGCATGGTAGGGCGTGGGAGGATCGGGAGGTGTCCAACATAACCATCTGCGTCTTCCCAGACGCAATGGTAAGGTTAAGGCGTTTTCTAGAGTTTAAAAAAAGCAACAAGCAACTGCGGGAAGCCCCGATGGCTTAATTGCGGCCTCTGACATAAAAAAATATAAATTATGACCGGTAGATATTAACATGTCACTCTCTTCCAGACCTGGAGCTAGCGGTGGAATCCCTCCGCTACGAGGAGATAATCTCAATGATGTCGGAGCCTCTCCGCGTGGGCGAACCTGAGACGCCGCCGCCCATCCCGCCCAAGGGACTCGCGCATCTCGGCAGCTTTGACTCGGGCCACCACGAAAACGGCGAGTCGCACTGCTAGCCATAAGTACTCAATGTTGATGTAATGTAAGCATACGAATAGTTACGTTTTACGTACGTACGTTTACGCTTTTGACTCAGGAGTAATTTTTATGTAGTAACCACCGGGCAGAAGGAAGAGCGACTCACCTGACCCATTTCTTAATGGTTCATGCGCAATACCACAGGGGAAGAGAGTTGGAAAGCGACTAAAACACCAGACATACCCATCTAAACTTCTGAGACGCTCCAACAACCGCAAAAGGCGGAATCCTGGGTATTGCCATAGGTGTCTACTATAGTCCGCTGCGGTGGTTCCATCGGACTCACCCAGCGAGATACGCGAACCTCAAAGCGCAATGACTTCATTTACTCCACGAGGAGATGATCAAGCGAAGAGTGGAAAGGGAAATAAAGAAGGGAAGGGAAGAAAGAAGGGCTAGTCCTGGCTTAGTGATAGAATCCCTCCCTCAATAAATAATCTCGATGATTACTTTTAGGCATTAGATGTTACACATTGGTTTTTAAGTCATACTTAAACTAAAATTTGTATAATACGGATACCGTATCAACCTGTAAGTGTGTACGTCTCGTCCACAAGTTACTGCGTATCCAGGTACGCGTTAAAGGCAGAGTTGAAAGGTAGCTCCATGAAACGGGAAATCGCACTGCTAGCCAAACAGGGCGATCCCCATGTTGATGTTTATGTAAGCATTCGACGCTACCTACGGTTTTTTTTAAGATAGCGCGAGTTTTATTTACCAGTCGACCGAGTTAGCTTAAGTATAATTTGTATAATATCGAATATTGTATAGCCAACGTGAAACAGTACAAGTTACATACACTTGTCAATAGGTGACGCTGCTTCGATCGCATATAAACTTTAGCTAACTTGACTCTATTGAATAGTAAATAAAACTCTTATATGAAAGAGCGATGATAATGAAGTAGACGGGAATCTTTGGCTTCGCATGTGAAGGAGGCGTGCCGCATGCAGATACGGCTTGAAAATTTTAGGAATCCAGTGAATAGAAATCTGTTGTACATTCATAATGGATCGTTCGCATTCAAAGCTTGAAGGTCCGTAAAGTAACTTAAAATCGACACATATGAGATAATCTACAGCCATCAAACAGCAAGCTGGCTGAGTTACTACTCCGCTTGGGTCGGATATTTACGTTCGATTCGATTCGAACGTTGGGTGGATTGCCATCGTCCAACTAATTGGCAACTATGATTTTAGCTACTGTTAAAATAAAACCACTAATTTGTGAGAGATAGATGAAGCGTACACACGTGACGACTTCTGTGTGAATTACGAATACCAAATACAAAAATCTAAATGATTACATTAGTAACGTAGGTAATTCTTTAACAATAGACTTTGCTAGGCATTTCTTTGATTGATCAATTAATATTTAATACTGGAATATATAAATTGAATTAAATAAAAGCGGGATCCGAAATATTGATGTGGCGTCTGAAATTTTTCCATAGCAATTATTATACTTTGCGCGTATGCTATTTTAGATACGTTCACAAAAGCCACTTTGTTCTCGAATAGTTTCTATAAATACTAAAATGATTTTACTTGGAAGCTTTTATTAGAATACAATACAAATCACAAATGATTGTTTTCATCAATCATTTGTAATCTGTGTTATCTTATAATATAATTTTTACATACATATAATTACAAGAGTAGAAAAATCGTTATATGCATATCATTCATAAGAACGAGTTGATTTTAATTTACGTACGTTTGATCTTTACTTTTTATAACTATTTAAACAAAACATTAAACGAGTGTAAGTCTTCGACTTATGAAAACCGTTGACTGCATTAATGGCCAACTCTTCCTCATTTCACTCGTTTTATTTGTACTGTCAGTTCAAATAAAACTACTACCTACTACCAACCGTTTGGTTATACGAAAAGGTGCAAGTCTTTCCGCAAGAAAAATACCAATACAAGACCATCTACGTCAGGTCATAACATAACGCCAGATTAGAACCTGCCGAAGCGCGTTCTTTATCCAGTACTCATAAGACTAGTGTCTCAAGAGAGTCGTCCAATGGGAACGTATAGTAGTGCTTAATAAGATGTAGTGTAGTAATGGCCAGTTGCATTATAATATACGTTTGACTATTATATATATCTAATAGTCTTAAAGCTACCATTCATACGTCTATCTCGATTTCAATCCACTGGAGACAAAGATAAGTTTCCCTGTGAAAAGTATATTACTTTTCACAGGGAAACTTAGCTTTTGAGAATGAGGGGGACTTTTTTCTGTTATCAGTTTTATTAATGTGCGCTCCGCAACTGAATTCACTTATATACATTTTAAACTCTTAGGCCATACAATAAGTGATATATTAGTAGAATTTTATATATTAATCTGCAACCATTTATTATTGACTAGAATTTAAATAGTGGCCATATTTTATACATGTAACAAAAGTTTTACGCAATATTCTCATACGAATGTTAAGCTGAAGTGACTGGCTATTGCGTCAAGTAATTAGATTTATTAGTTACTAGCGGTCCGCCCGCGACTTCGTCCGTTTTTTACACACCTGTATCCCGCGATGGTTTCACTAATTCAGAAACCTTAGCGGTCGCGCAAACAACAACTTTGCATCGCAATCGGATGACTGGTATAAAAGCGCATACGGGACAAACAAAGTAACATATTTTTTTGTATATCTAGATTTACTAGACTGAATCTTCCATCCTCGAATAGTAAAATATGTTTAATAGATTTCCATTGATTTTTACTGGTGGATCAATCATAAAGTATATTTTTACATACATTATAAAAGGAACGGTGTCTTTGTAGTAGATGTAATTTTTCCAGTATAGTAAAAATACATTAATAAGTTGCTTTAAAAACCACGATTTGATTTAGGAATTGAAAGTATTAAAGTCGATCTTTGTTGCTTTAATTTCTCAATTTAACTGTTAAGACTTCTTATTGGCATGTTTAAAATATTTACATGTATAACTTTTATAATGTGAATATAAGACTATAATATATTTTGTGATTTGTAATAGAAAAGCTTTTAATGAATACTTGGATAATTCATATTCTCAAAGTATTACATAATTGTATCGGAAGCTCTACATACATTTTAAATAAATTATTATAATTTTAGGAATTCAACTTTAAAAGACTTAAAACAAAATCTATGAGATGAATAACATTCCTGACACTAATTAAAAGACAAACTTAGTAGTTTATTGACATGTTTGTTGCATAAAATCAATAATTCATGTGTGATTTGATTAAACTGAAAATACATTATCATTATGCAAAGCACTTTTATTTACTCTGCCTACAAAGCGCATAAATTATTTTTTAAAAAAGGACTGCATTTTTTATTTAATAAATAATATATATTTATTGGTTTTACATTATAACATCTGTTTTAACTTTACGATATTGTATGTGCTGATTTACTATATTAATATATAAGACCTTTTTAATAATATTCATCAAACATATGCTAAGATATAACAGTGTTTTTACAATGCAAACTAAATGGTGCAATTTTATACTAAGTCTTTTTGAGGGGTTTTAACGTTATTTTCATAATATTACCTAATTAAATGTATACTTTATATTGATATTTATGCATTGTCTAGTTCAAATATGCTAGCTCATTTCAATATGAAGATGACGGTTCACCTAAAACAAATATTTTTTTCTCGTTCGTAGTTAAGTTTACTCAATAAGTAGGTATTTGGTGGAAATAATGATTTATTAAATTTCGATCTCGAATATTTTCAAAATTGCATATTATTTTTTATGACATAGTATTATTACATGGTTTACATTTTTACGGTTATATTGTTAAGGGAGCTCGAAATACTTTTTTGATCTTTGCTAAAACTATCTGTGTCAGTGTATTTTAAAAGTCTTACCAATAACCAAGTGATATTTTCATACTATGAATACAGTAGTTTTTTCTAATTATACATAACTATAGAACATAAGCTTTAGATTTATATGACTTTACCAACGAACAATTGATTCAAACCTTTCTCATTATGTACTCTTGTATATCGCTATTAGCTGTAACAGTTTTCTATTTACTATATATTGATTAGTGTACTTTACTATAAGTCGGGCGTTGATATTACTGGATGTATCTGGCTTTCTTTTTTGTTAAGTTATAAGCTAATTTTAACTTTACGTTTTAATATATTTAACTAATGTGTTGTTTTTACTGTACCATTAAGTCGCTTCCGCCAGCGTTTGTTTTTCAAATTGTTAATAATGTAGGCAGATTTTTTTTCACTATAAGTTGAATAAAGGGATATTTAGTTCATGTACTTCGATTGCTTTAGAAAACTTATAAATGATAAATTGAAATCAGTTTACAAGATCGTATTATATGACCAGTGATGGGACTAGGTAACCTTTACGACAAGACACAACATGAGCTGTTAACACCACCACATTTGGTACCGGTATTTCGTGAGCCGCTAATTTTGTCATTATATTGTTTTTGAGATTTTCAAATTGAAATATCGAAACACTTATAATTAGGAATTATTGGAATTTCTGGTAATTCCAGTATGAAAATCGATGGTTTTAACAGCTCCATGTTGTGTCCCGTCGTGAAGTTTAGATAAATATAGTGTTATATATTCCTATCACTCTATATAACATACTGCTAATATCATTAACAAATTAATAAAAACATAATGTTGGTTTCGCATACGCTGGAGGGTGTGACTTTATGTAACATGTTAAAATTATAACTGCATATAACTCTATGAAATAAGGTTGATTATCGACCAACTAATTATGCAGTGATTACATGAAATTATTAGTTAATAGTTATGTACGTAACAAACAAATATATAACGTGTAGTGAGAATAAAGCGCAACGTTTGGCCATACAACAAGTACACAAACGAGTTACCTAATAATTTAAGAATGGATTTGACTAGCTGTCATAGTGATGCATGAAATTAAATTAAATGTTAGATAAAGGATTACGTGTTGGGGTGAAGCAATGTATGTAGTATTAAAGGAATAACTTTGTCGGTGTTATGTACATCTCATTAGTGTAGGTTAAACATTTTGAATATAATCAAATATTTTATTGTTTATTCGTGTCTCTCACAACGTTTTGGTATGACACCATGTTAACGTACTACGTGAATAGCAATTCTTTAATGAAGAATATAAAATTTTAACTAGGCGAATGCCCTTTTACTAGTACTACATGTATGTAAAAAAAATATTTTTTTTTTTAGTCTGGTAAATAAAGCCTTCTCATATCAACAAAATTAATACAATTATAACAACCGCATAATAGATTTAAATCGTTTATTTTTACCCATCCACCGGCTCACTTTCGGCGCGAATAGCATTTAATTAATTAATTATCTGACATTCTCGCTCCATTTGCAGTTTGAACATCGAAATGACATAACATACTCTAATTATAGATAAATTGTATTTTTATTTACTCAAGACATGTATCAAAACGTTGTGAAGTAAATTATTCCTTGTAATGTACCAAAAATTTGTCGACTTATTTGGTGATATCGATTATTATCGTATTATTAATTATTCTTATTGTATCAGTAGTTAAAGCTCAATTTCAGCTATTTATGATCAATATATTTTTCTAGTAAGTCGGATTTGGTCGATAGGTGTCGCCAAATGAAATTGTTCAGTACAAAATCGTAGTGGATAAAGCGAAGGATGTAGCCATTTCTTATAAAAAATTATGTGTGTGGGCGAAATATATTACTAGATGGAATTATTGAATTTGTTTTATTTTACCTACAGATAGCTGATTTTGTTTCTTTATCATTCTGATGTTGATTCTAACATTCTGCTTCTAACAGCAAGTTCAAACCGTAGCATGTAGATGGCGCTACATACCTAAAATCTACACGCTGTGTTAGGCAGCTGTTGAAAAAGAGCAAATAGATTTAAAATTATTTACCCATTATTTTCTATTTCGAAGCACTTCATTGTTTTTGGTACCCAATAATTTAACTCGACTCGATTTTTCAATTGACGGAAAAATCTTATTCGTTTGATAAAGTATTAGATAACCATTTTGAAAATATATTGTCTTAACATGACTTTTCTTTTTAAACTGGTGACATTTTAGCTTGATCGCGTAATACTTTATCAGAAGTTTTATCCGGTGATTGAAATGAGCCCTTAATCATGTCAGTTTTATTTTTACTTTTGGTATCGGTCGTAATGTTGTTTTTACGAGATATCAGTAATAATAATTAATAAACGGTGACAAGTCACAGGTGACCGCCTGAGTCGAATTACGCCGTATATTCTCAAAAAGCAGTGTGTTTAATCTATTTGAAGTTATCCAAGGCAATAAAAGGAGAAAAACCCTGTTACCGTGTGATTCGAAAGTCTGCACCCGGAGACGTATTTCAAAGATATTGGCGTACATTTTATTTTTTTAATGTCTTCATTTTTACAACTTGAATTAATTATTAAAAACCACATTTGTTTGTTATTCTCTTTGATGAGGGTCTCCGTGGTAACAAGAGGTTAGACCCTGTCCGCCACGTGGTCGGAGGGGATCGAAGGGGAATCGAAGATGTTTGTGATAAATTTTCTCGATCAAAGTCTCATATTAATATGAGAGAATATGAGAAAATTTATCAATAATAATTGTTAATTAACATTTATATACCATTAGAAAGTCTTTATTTATAATATTTTACAATTTAACTGATTCTAAACCCCTTAAGTTACATAGTTCGCAATATAAAGTATCATTTCACATAATGACCTTGCAATCAGCATTTTTAAATTAAATATTAGAAAAACTACAAACTCTACGACCTTGCTTTAGATAAATTGATACATTTCTAAAGTAAATGGCCTCCCCTAGGGCTTATACATTCTTTAATAGCCCTTACCCTATCCTTTTACTACTACACTTCAAGGCACTTGGACGGAGCCACAGCCTCCACCAAGAAGCTGAAGCTGGAGCTGGTGAGAAAGGGCCAGGCTAGGTGCATTAAAGAAGAAACTAGGTTGACGAAGTAGCGCAGTCGGGACTCTTCTGCGACAGAGACACATTCCGTACCTTTCTGCCCACAGACCCAGTAAGGTATTATGTACGAGCTTACAACAAGGATCTATCCCAACATTACAGATGTCTTACCTACTAACCAACCCTTTTTATTTTTCCCCTCATTTTATTATTGTTTTTTATCAAGTAGCTACTGTTGTCGACCAAACTGACCTCAGGACTCCCTGGTACGCTTATTGATTTTGCAATATTTTTATTTTTAACAAGTTAACTCGATAACCTTGTAAATCCACAATCGATCGTATTGTTTAATTTAATTTAATTTTTATAAAATACTTTATTTTATAAAGTGTGGAGCGTTTTTTTTTGTAGCCTCCTCACAGGAGGATTAGAAGATCCACTTTACACAGTATCAATCGATAAAGCACACATTAATTGGTGTTTATCTTAATTTCATCGATGATCTTGAAATTAAAAATAACTAAAAGTATGAATATTTGTTGCATTACTTAAAATGAATTTAAGTAAGTAGCAACACACATGGCATCGGTCGCAAATACCGGTCACCGACAATTGTCACCGAGACTTTGATCGAATATAATTAGGAGCCAGAAGCCAGCGCTCTTGATATTTTGTATTTCAAATAAGTACTCTTAACAAACCTATGCAATACTAACTCATAGAAATGTTCGTTTAAATGCGAACTGTAATTGACCAACCTGTTATTAGGCAAGACTATTTTCCTCATAACTTCCAACTTTTAGTAAAAGTCAATTTTACGTAACTTTGTTATAATTACAGTGGTAAGGCTTGTAAAGTTTAGCTTGACGTTAGTTTGTTAAGTCCGCTACCACCGTCATGCTAAATCTGTCGCTACAACGTTTGTGTCATTATTTAATTTATACAGTATAGATGATATATTTTATTTTTAAGTGCTAATTTGCTGCACTTAAGCTGAATTAAATATTTATAAAATATAGTGATACACACATAAATTTTAGTTAAATCGAATAGTAAAAATCGTATATCACTTAACAAATTAATGAACAAACCTACCTACCTTTCTTTTCAGTACCGCAAATCCCGCGGATCCGCGGGATTGATAACTTCGTTCTCATGTTGGATTCCCATTCCCTAATTAGGAAAAATGGATGGCCTGAACAACACTCATATTTGCAGTTTGCATTTTGAAGGACGGAAAGAAGTCACTAAAGTAAACAGTACTCTGTTCACAATAAAAATATTTTTAAAAGGTGCTTAAATTTGAAATCATGTTAATGGCTCCTTACATACACGTAAATATATTATTTACGTGTAAATTTAATAAAAACATTAAAATAATGAGAGACTAAAAATATGACAACCTTGCAAAAATGTCAAATGTCTAAATAAAAGCTGCACTTCCCGAGACTACAAAGGCGTTGTCCCACTGTAAGTCTTTACGCTGTGGTATAGTTAATATTTAGATATAGTCAGTCCTGTGAAGTAAGGGAAAAGAAAGGTTAGGGGAAAAAAAATCGGAGCACTCGCCACAGTAAGGAAGTAGAAGGCGATGAAGTGCGTTTCCACCTTAGCTTTATCGACACTTACCATCGGGGCCAAGTTGTCTAGGGCGAGCTTCATTCGCCATTCGATCACGTTAAGAAAACAAGAATTTGCATGGCAACATTTTAACTCTCTTCGTTTACAACCAGGATGTTTCAATGTCAAACAAGTTTTTTTCGTTAACGTGGTTTCTGTAACGAGTAGCGATTGAAACTTGCATTAGGCAGGCACCCAGGCCCAGGTGAGACGAGACAAGCGCTTCTCCGTTATGCGAAAAAAATGTTAAGTAAAAGTGCATATTTTACGCAACAATTCGTAATTACGATCTCCTATGTCTTGATTGATTGGCACGTGTAATAGACACGGTATTCAATGGACTACAACGTCACAAATTTTATAAAGGTCTCAAGAAATCGTTAAAATCGAAAGTTACAAGGCATCGGAGCGCGCGCCGTCGGCGGCGGTTGTCATGTGAATCGATTATTGTATTTACCGAGTGAATTTCTAAATAATGAGCGCTCTTAGGCCATAATTGAAGGTAGTCAGCGCGGACAAGCGCCACGCCTCCGCCTCTAGTGGGGACCTACGTACAAGACAAAGGCTCCTGATGTTTTATCCGAAGATATCTAGGTAAGTGTGTAGGTATTTATTTATTTCTTGGTAGACACACAGAGGTACAACAACAACAAACACGATTATGTTGCGGCTCCAAAAAAATTGTATACTCACACATGCTGAGCAGAACAGTGATTTAAAAAAGAAATAAGGATAAAAAAATTACAATTGATTGCTTAATTACAAGCACAAAGCTACATTACAAAAATAAATTAATGTTTACCTACATTAAAATTACGAACAACCTATAAAAGAATAACAATATAAATATACCTACTCAATGATAATAATAATAATAAAATATATAAATAATAAATTAAATTAAGTAAATTATTTACTGCCAGTCTAATTCTTCTGTGATAGCTTCTATTATTAGGTACACTTATATTTTAGTTGTCCGAAAGCAATACAAATTCAGAGGTAGGTAAATGAAAGAGGTTAATAGGTTAATATATGTACCTTTTTTTATTAAAGTGACATTGGTAGTTAGGTACTTACTAAGTAGAGAAAGTACATAGGTAGGTATATAATAAGATTTAAAAGTAGAAGACAAACCCTAAAATGTAAATAAATGATTGTTCGGAAGTAGGTACGAAGCGAAGAAACATAATATATAGGTACAACAATATTTTGATATGTATTTAAGCAGTTTATCCTTGTGTGAAATTTGCAATTATCACTTATTAGGTACCTTTCTGGTTAAAGAATGTGTCAAGCAATTATAGTTAGGAATCGTTTAATGCTCAATAACCACGTGCTTGGCTACTTATCCAGGCACTTAGCCAATGCGTTGCACTAACGACTTCTCATCAATTAGACCGTTCTTTCTCGATTAACTTGTAAGAAGTATTGCGTGGTTAAATATCTTTACAAACTATCTTAGTAACACTTCACAGTTCAATTAAAATCGCGCAGGCTTTAATAGTAACAGGTATTTACGAAGCTACAAAGATACCTACGTTAACAGTATAACGCATTCCAATAAACGTAAATCTTTAAAAATGTAAGGCTAACCTCAACAAATAGACCACACAGAATTTTTACTTACCTTTATATTTTCTTGTTTTGGCAAGCTATTATTATAATAATATATTTTAAGACAAATGTGACAATAATAATATTCTTTGTAATGAACCAAAAATAAAGAAACCAAATTAATTTAGAAACTAAACCAATTAACGCAGCTTGTTCAATTTCTTTATTAGGTATTATACTTACCCACTAATAACACAAACTGGGTAGTTTTAAGAATATAGGCACCTATCTATAAAACACTGTTGGTGTACTTTTTTCTATCAAATATGTAAGTTAAAAAAGTATACCTACCTATCTCATAGTTACATCATCGGTAAAATTGTGCTTCGATATCTCAAGACGCTATTGTCTTGTGCGTCGCACCCGATAACTTTTCAATAGCCCCGCCCACCGCTGCCCTTAATGGAAGGCGAAAAGTTTGACAAAATTTGACACCTTAATGAGTGAGCGCGGCGCGGCGCACAAAGTGTTGCAACGCATTGATACTCAACGAAAGTGCAGGACCCAAGCTGGAGCGGCGGGGCCAGCTTTTGTCGTGGACTCGTGGTACGAAACTCCAGTCATGTTTCGTGCAAGATCACTTAGCTGTAGCATAGTATTTTTTGAGTTGAGCCTGCATTTCTGCCATTTTAAATTCAAAATTCAAAATAATTTATTCAGTTTAGGTTTCAAATAGCTCTTATGAATATCATAATGCAGGAGTATTCTACAACATTATTCCTCATGGTAAGGTAGCAGAGCCACCAGTGCTCGACAGGAACCAGGGATTGACATTATTTTTTTTTTTTCTGTAATTGATGGCTCCGTGCGATTAGCACATTTAGCCAGTGTCAAAGTAATTTTTCTTACAAGTAATACATAAATAAATAAACAATATTCCCTTCCTGAATGTTGATAATGAATGATAATATCTTATCTTATCTTATCTTAGTGGGGCCTGACGAGGTTTCCCTCTTGCAATAACACTTTGAACCATCGGGATCTTTTGTGCAACACCATCCTTTCACTCTTCCTCCTCTGTAAAGATAGAGCCATAAGTTTGGCAACGTCCTTAAGGGCGAAGAGCCTGAAGTCCTTCGGTTTCGGATAGGCCGACCCCAGGAGTCCCATTCTTTTCCTAGCCAGAGAGTCGCAGTCACACAGTAGGTGCTACGTTGACTCTGTTTCCTCTCCACATGCCCTACACAAACTATTTGTTGAAAGGTGCATTCTATGAAGCATTTTTTTTGTGGCATAGTGCCCTGTCAAGGCACCGATGGTTAGTCGGCCCTGCCTTCTACCGCCTCCGCATACGAACTTACTCCGTCCTAAGGCGTTTTCGCTAAGGAAAGATTTGGAGTGGATGAATGATGATAGAAATGAGAAGTGGTAAATTATATACCCCCCAACCCCTCGAGTATCGCAATAAAGATGCTTGAGACAATTTTAATGGTGCCGTTGCAATGTTTTGTTTTATTTGCCAACACTCATGCGCACTTACGAACACTTAACGGTTAATAATCCACCATTATTTCACATTAATATTCGACATAACACAAATTTTAGAAAATAAAACTTCACTTTCCCGCCAAGAAGTCTCATTGTTTTCCTATAATTATTGTGTCAAACACTTTTTTTTGAGACAATATCACATACATTGTTCTGATCCCAAGGTAACTGGCGAACACACTGGTGCTACAACCCTAGGTATGTGATGATAAGGCGGATGGACGTATAGACGCTCTTAGGTAGGGATGGGCAAACTTTTTTATTCGCGTGACAATATTTACTAACAAAGCCTATGGCGGGCCAGGTAATATGAAATTAATCGTATAGTTGTAGTTGATAGCAATCCCGCTTATTAAACAAATATGATTTTGAATTAAAAAAAGTTTATCTTTCAAAATGAAATACTTTAAGCCAGTTCAAAATCATATTTTTTAATATGCGGCTGTTAGTATTGCTCTAAAATCCAATAATACGAGTAATATGTATACTAAGACTATACGAAAAAGTAAAACTATGTCCGGGATCAGAGATTTGATATACTTAGGTACCTATGGATTATGGTGGTCTTAGTGTTGTCTTCTCGGAAAGTTTGGGTAAATTAGCCCTTCGTTCCGATCACTGGTGATCACATTTCCGGGCTATGTATTGAATTCTCCGAAACAGACTGCCCTACCTGGGAATTGACCTCAGGACCTCCGGATGGCGGGCCAAGCGTTTTGCAACTCGGTCACCGAGGCTTGTGCCGAGGCGTTAGATTATAATACCTAATTGTGTATATTAAACACAACAAAATACCATATAAACTATAATCCTATTAAGCTGTCCTTATTAATGTGCTATAGTGTAGATAGAACAGCAATCTCTCACCAAAAAAAAACTAGGGATATAATGGCTAAGTAGGTAGGTAAGTACTCTTTTCATAAGGTAGGCGATATACGATAGGTACTGAAAGAAATAAAGTTGACACAAGGTATCGTTGTTGACAATAGTGTGACTTTTGAGTAGAAGTGAAAAAAAAGCTACAGTGAAAATATAATAATATAAAAAAATCCATTCCTAACCCGAGTAAAAGAAGAGAAGAAAAATGGCTGCTGCATTGCCAATGGAATCCAATCCCGATGTCATGAACAAATATCTTGCGAAACTGGGTGTTTCGGAGAGGTGGCGGATGATTGACGTCATTGGCTTGGAGGGCGAAGCTCTCGCCTGGGTGCCTCGGCCAGTGCTGGCACTCGTACTTCTTTTCCCACTCTCTGACGCCTACGAGCAGCATCGACATCAACAAGAAAACGAATTGAAAGCCAAAGGCCAAGAAACGCCAAAAGACGTGTTCCACTTAAGACAAGTGCTGAGCAATATCTGCGGAACCATCGCTTTGATCCACAGCGTCGCCAACAACATCCACCACATTGAAGTGAAAGACGGCCTCCTCAAGAGGTATCTTAACGATGCCAAAGGCCTCGATGCTGCAGCGAAAGGGGCTCTGTTGGAGAACTCCACGGCCATTCTAGAAGCGTACCGAGAAGTGGTCCACGCGGATACAAACCAGCCAGACGATGCGACCGAGTCTCCGAACAACCACTTCGTAACGTTCATCCACAAGGATGGCTGTTTGTTAGAGCTGGACGGCCGCAAGGTGTTCCCGGTCAACCACGGCCCGACCACTCCCGAAAGATTGCTGGAAGACGCCGCCGTTATCTGTCGCCAGTTCATAGAACGCGAACCGGACAACATTGGCTTTAACGTAGTAGCCCTGGTACCCGCTGATTAATACCTGAGTCGTTCCTTAACTTACTTCATTGATTAATTTGTCAGTTATTTAATAAAATGTCCAGTTGCATTATATTACATTCGTATTTTTAATCAGAGTAATTGCACAGCGGGTAATGACGTGACAAGGCGGTGCACTTCCCGTCGGCGTCACGCGATCTTTCAATATGACACTACGAAAAATAGCGTCCATTAATTGTCTTCATTAGCGAATACCAGCTTATTCAGTCAGCGTGCGCCGTTGCACGGATGTCGATTTAAGTCTTTAATTCATAATTAATCTCTTGGTCTTTAACAAATCGCCTCACGACGTCCGCAGCGAGCTCCACGTCTCAATTAAGGAATCTGCGCACACTGGCGACACGTCTCGCGCATTCCTCCTTTAAAATTCTCTATCTTCGGAAACTAATTAAAAATTCGCCTCGCCTCCGTAGCCCGGTGTTCAATCGGGGCGATATAACTTCATTTAAAAACGAGCAATCTTGTAGAAGATAAGGGCTGGCCAGAAAACAACGAAGAGCAAGACTCGCCACACGCGGCATCGTCGCGACTCCACAAAAAGACAAACCAAAGAAAGAACTCCGAACTTTTAAATGGAACGCGAGAGAATTCACCGCGTTAACTATGTCGATACTGGGAAGGACGCGCCATCGGTAAGTCACGTCACCATATAAATGACGCTGCCTCTGAAATAAATATATAAATATTGTGTAAATAAACGAAATAATGCGACGGAGACCCGAAATGCTTTAAATATTCAAATGAAGCGAGCCGAGGTGAAATACGGAGGTGCGCTCGCTCGAGTTGAGCCCAATTAAATCGGTGCCACTGAGGTAGAAATTAAAAACAAAAGGAGGATGACGGGGGTCCGGCGCACATTTTTCTCATGAGTATTATTAGCGCGATGTCAACCCACAAAAAACGGAGTTAGAGGGTTGTCGCGGCCGGCCGCGATCATTATCGATAACATCCTGCGTTTTGTATTGTTTTGATAAGTGTGACGCTGCGCGGCGAGGACGTTTTGTTGACGTTTACATCGGGCTAACGTGGGTGATTGATAAGGAGCTGCGTTGGACAAAAATATTGTTCAATAAAATGTAATGATCATTATGTTGAGACTGGAGCTGAGTATTCCAATCGAGTGGATTCTTTGTCGACGTAACAGTCTGTCAGTCAGGCAGCTCGGGCGCATGTTACATGGATAAATGGGTGAAAAACAAAACCTCAAACAGTATTGGGCGCGGTCATTAGTCATGAGAGGCCTGGTGAGAACAGATTTAATATTTGCCTATAAATCAATTATGGACGTGTGGGGAGTTCACTTAACGCTCTATTATTGTACTGTAGTGGTAAGATGGATGGCTGGCTTTCATGTTTCGTGTCCGTAGGTGCAACCAGAATGATCAGCAAAAAGGTATGTACCATCGAGTATTGGAATTCGTATAGACGCTACATGCACTCGTACGTATAATAATAAATTAATACTTTGGTACAATATATATTTTTAGAAGGACATTTGTTGCCAGTGGCAGTATTTGTGTCCAGCTGTGATAATTTTTCGATAATTATTTTTACCTTTATGACAAAATTTCTGTTTTTCTTTTTTGTACAATAAAGGATATAATAATATGATATTTTTTAAAGTGGGAATGCCTGAGCCCAGCTGTGGAATGAAATATATATTTTTTTTTAAAAGAACACCATTCTGCTCGATGATACTCATTTTATTGAACAGTGATGGATGAATAATAAAGAGCTATCAATAAGTTTAAGAAAAACAATATCTTTATCACAAACATTTAAAACTGGTAAACTGCACAATACATGGAACCTCATTATCAAAAGATTCATTAACACCCAACACGACCTCCGTTGGCACCCGCTCGATTTATTCAAACAAAATGAATTTATTTTAGACAATGAGTATCTAAGTGCTTATTGGGAGAGTAACCTGGCATTCGGTCATTTCAATGTATATTTATACTTCTGCACGAGTTACATCGATCGTTTGTCATTGGTAGTCGCTCACAACAGCTATGTTGAAGAAGTAATGGAAACGCTTACAAGCGTTGAGTGGTTATGTGGAGGATTGTGTTGGTACGCAGGTTCACTGCGGGGGTCCCGGCGCGGCCTACCGACGTTCATCACTATTCAATAAGCTCCATTTATTGAAATTACATAATTCGTGTGTGAATAATGACGACTGTGATGGATCTTCGTGGGCGATGCGAACGACTTAAACCCGATTAACATTTGACCGCGGAGCGATATTAATAAACCTTCATGGACTGGTCTCCTTGGGCTAATGACATGGAGATAGACTTGACTGAGTCTATTCGTTTCTAACGTGTGAATGGTTGTGCGTTTGATTATTTGTTATTATATATGGTGTTTTAAATGGTGTATCTTGTAATAGTAGACTAGTTTAATGGATACTTATTGAAAGTTAAGCATCTTTCGCCAGGCGGGCAGGCTTATTACCGAAAAACCCGTTGTTAATTGTATATAGGCATTACGGACACAAATCGCTCAATGATCGCTCGCTTAGTGCATTTGCGCTTAAAATGTATGTAATAGTTTACATTACTTTGGGGGATTTGTGTCCGTACCTAATACCAATTTATCAACCGCCACTAGAGCAGTCGCGATGCAACTGTACAATTAACAACTGGTTGCTTTTTTCGGTAATAAACCTGCAAGAATAAGCCTGTAAGAGAGTGGGTGAATAAATTGGCACCAGGACTTCTTGGCGGGAAAGTGAAGAGTCATGTCTGCGGTTTTGTTTTATTTTCTAAAATTTGTGTATGCCGCATATTAATGTGAAATTATGGTGGATTATTAACTGTTAAGTGTTCGTGAGTGTGCATGAGAGTTGGCAAATGAAACAAAACAGTGCAACGTCACTTTTCAAATTCTCTCAATAAGTCTGCGTGAGGACTTAGTAGAGCCCCACTTTTTTACTGAGATACTCGAGGGGTTGGGGGTCTATCAATTTTCACTTCTCATTTCTATTATCATTCATCATCATCATCATACAGGAAGGAAATATTGTTTATTTATGTATTACTTGTAAGAAAAATCACTTTGACACTGGCTAAATGTGCTAATCGCACGAAGCCATCAAATAAAGGAAAAAAAATTGGCACCTGGATTCGACACTTTAAGACCAATGTTCGACACATTCTTCATGGCCAAAAAATAACATTGGTCGTCAATGAAATTCGACGGAATGACAGCTACGTAGCATGTGGTCAGTACCATAAAAGACATCTAAAAAGAGGCTAAAGACTAACATCAGTTGCTGACACCTATTTTTCATTACCTACTAGTTTTTGTTTTGTTTTTTTCCTCTTCCATTTTTTAAGATTTTGAAAAATTTATGAAACAATGTTTATCTAATTTAATATATTTTTTATGTATAATTTTAAGAAAACATTAGGGTTCTGCACTCCTTCTCTATATAAACTATAAGTGTGCGAAATTTCATACTCCTCCGTCCGCTCAATTTTCGTAAAATGGGGTACAAACGTACAAAGTTTTTGCTTCACGTATTAATAACGTACGTAAACCCTGCGTAAGTACGTGCTACGGATGGCACAATCGTTTTAAGCGTAAACCGTTTTAAATATAAATAAATAATAAATAAAATAAAAAATAAAGCTCTAAACCCACATTGGGGCAGTAGGTAGCCTAATCCACTCATGTGGTATTTTTCATATGGGATAACCCGAGCCCAGCTGTGGGGTCGTTTATAGGCAGATGATAGTGATGATGATTGTTATGAAAATAACTAGTGGTTAATTAATTAGGGTAAATGCTATGGCAAAATAGCTAGTGGCCATTTTTGAATGTTCATTAAAATTCGGCTACTTGAAAAACTCAGCGAAAATTTCCTGTTGATCCGAACAGTCCCCTACTTACTTATTCTATAAAAATTTATCCAAACCAAACCAAAACTAATTTTTAAACACCTAAAATAATTAAAAAAAGTTCTATAACCAAGCAACATTTAGGTGCAACACAAGTCTTAACATCAGAACAGAATCTCCAATTTGGTCGCGACAAAGAAAGTGGGATAGTTTTAAATGTGAAGAGGCCATCAACGGCTTCTAAGAACAGAACCTCGGGCCCAGTAAACCACGACCAGAAACGGTAAATCGTCCAAATTAAGTAGGTATGCCTCGTGACGTGAGGTTCGACATAATGGTTAACTCTTTATCTTGTTAGCATCTGGTCACAAAATAAGAAGACCTCAGAAAGTAAGCATAATATATACCGCGCTTGAGAAATTCACTCATAGACCCCTTACACGGACACGGATATCGTAACGGTTCGGCAGGTTTATTGTTACCGAAAATCAGCAACCAGTTGCTAATTGCACAATGGCAACGCGACTGCTACTAGTTGCGGTAGCTACAATCGGTCTGTTTATTATAGCTCGCCGTCATGCACTTTTAGAATAGAATAGAATAGAATAGATTGCAATGAGTGTAGGTACAGACGCCTGCACATCAACCTACCCAGAGCTGTCAAATTTCTTCAATACATTTTCAACCTTAGAGATAAAGTTCAAAGTCTATTGAGAAAATTTGACAGTTTGTGGTAGGTTGATGTGCAGGCGCATGTACAAATAAAAAGTTGTTATATTTTTTTAGCGAAACTTTGTACATCTGCCTTAGATAGCATGCAAATTTTAAGTTACAAGCTAATGGAATTAAATTAACTTATCGGCTATTTAGTTCGTCAATCGCTCGCTTGTAGCGCTATCGTTGCGTTTTAAGTTCCGTAATACGAATATGTGTATTGATTGCGATAAATTGTAAATTTTCGCGATTGCGACTGTCACTTACAGATCGGTAATAAGCCTGCCGAACGGTCCTCTACCAGCTTCATGAGATCGAGCGCAGCTGATGCGCGATTCCTTGTCCGTGAGAGGTTGTTTATGGGTGCGTTGCTCGAGCGCGTTTGAAGGGTTTGTTGTGAAGCTTTCATTCTGCAGTCTCTGTATTTTGTGATCTGGTCAAGCCGAGCGTATAAGCTCTTCCGTGGCTCGGTTAAAAAGTTACCGGTCGGTGTTGGTAATACATTAAGCACCGAGTTTATCTAAAACGACATAGGTAAGAATTGAGAAAACAAATGTCTACATTGAAAAGAAAATATCTCTATTGATGTAAGCAGCAATGTAATAAAAATGATAATATAACCCTACAAGCCTAACGTAGTCATATTAAAGTCTATTACAAAAGTTCGAAAATATTATTATTAAAGATTCAGGTAATGTCGACGATCAACAAGATAACACCCTTCAACCCTCACCGAGTAGGTTATACCTAGTGCCTAATATCATAGGATAACTTTTAATCTAACATTCCCATTTGCTACTTCGTACATTACTGTGTACTGACGTGAGTGAGTAACGTTTTCAGCTACTGGTTCAAGCCTTATTACTATATTACTATGATGTTTGCGTATTTTATGTTTTGTATTTGTTTATTATTTGTAAGAAATTTGGATCATGTGTTGGAAATAAAGATATATTAATATTGTTATACTCTTTATTTATTTTCTTTCTTAGCCTAGGTTTGTTATAATATTAATATAAAAGTAAAATACAAAAGCACCTACAAAACATAAAAATATTATAAAAAAACTAGCCTAGGGTGCCGCCGGCAACGGGGCAGGGCTCAAGTTGCCGGTGGTTAGGGCTGCAGAGACAGGAACCTTCGGACTATCCGCGCCGTGTCCAAGAGTACCGCCCTCTGTATCTGACCCTTGATCCAACCATTAAGCGAGAGTCTCTTAAGGTGTTGGTCGAGACTCTTCGCTACCAGACCGTTTGCAGACACAACTATCGGCACAATGATTGTCGAGTCAACATCCCACATGGCGGTTACCTCGTGAGCCAAGTCAAGGCACTTGCTAGCCTTGTCCTTCTCGGCCTTTACGAGGTTCTCGTCCATTCACCATCCCGCAGATGGTGACGTCAACAAGCACTGCCCGGTGTTGCGATCGATCTATCAGCACGATATCAGGCCTATTAGCTATAATAGTCCTGTCCGTGATGACAGCTCGATCCCAATAGAGCGTGCCACGGCCGTTTTCGAGAACCGGCGCAGGTGTGTACCTGCAGGTGTGTACGGCACTTCGAAGTCCACAAGACCATATAGAAGAGCAAGTTGCTCGTGAATAATCCTAGCTACCAGGTTATGTCTGTGCAAGACTCGCCATTAGCAAGATGAGAACAACCGGAGATAATGTGCCTGACTGATTCCCCGGGACGGCGGCATGCCCGACAAATGTCGACCGTACCGTCCTTCAGGATATATCTCCGGTAGTTATTCGTCATGATAACTTCGTCCGCAATTGCACAGACAAAACCTTCAGTTTCTCCGAAGAGGTCTCCGAATCGTAGCCAGTTCACCGACGCGAGCAAATCTACATCGGGGCCCGTGAACGCCTTGTAGAACCGTCCGTGTAGCTCCTTGCTCCTCCATACTGCCCTGCGGTCCTCTGTGCTCAATACCACTGGTCTGCGCCAGTTCTTATTTGCCAAGGAGAGCGGGGTTAGGCCCCTGTCCATTGCTACCACATCCCGATGCATCCTTACTCGTTGTTGAGGAAATAGTCCCTAAGATTGCACACCTCGCGGTTGTGGAGGTTTTTGGCATTTAAAAAGCCGCGACCACCACACCTTCGCGGAATTATTCTCTTTATTAAATATATTTCTTAAAAATATATTTCTTAAAAAAAATATTTTATATTATAAAAACATATTTACAATATAAAATATTATAAAAAACTTAACCTAGGTCGCCACCGGCAGCGGGGATAGACCCAAGCTATCGGTGGTCAGGGCTGCAGAGTGAGGAACCTCCTGACAATACGTGCCGTGTTAGTAAGCACTGACTTTTATTATTATTATTATTACACAGCAACTAACTGGTTCATTGGTAGATAATAAATAAATAAAAAAGAATGCTAATGGCCGTAAGCCAGCTATTTATTTCTACCTGTCCAATAAACATTAAATAAATAAACTTAATAATTAAGTACTAAGAGTAAAAAGTCAATATGGGTATAGTTTTTAAGGTTTTCGTGGGTGCCGATAATGAATATGAGATCTGTTTGAGACTCAAAATGGCGGACGTGTTTTGTTTTTCAAAAGTCAATATGGGTATCGTTTTTAAGGTTTACGTAGGTGTCAATTACGAATACATTCCGTATTTACCTACTTGAGATTTTAATACCCATTAATATACAAGTAATGAAGACTATCGTATTTTTATCCTATAATATGCCATTAATTCTAGAACCGCATGAATTTTTATTTAACTAGTAACTGGTAATATTGTAATGTAAATATAATATAATTACTAAACAATTGCGTTTGGAGTATGTTTGAAATTTGCGAAACAAATTAAGTGGTCAGTTCATATGCTAACTAGACAGTTTGATAGGTGCCCTTGGCAGTCAATTCACTACACCTGGCGGCCGCTTTGATCTCGGAGCAGCTTTTATAAAACCATAATTTCCCCAACTTGCCATCGTTGCCTTAAGTAAGCATGTTCTGTAGATACCCACACGTTGTATTTAGAATGGGACATAATTTTCAATAAATTACCTATTGATGATATTTTAATATCATCTGGGTGCTTCCACTGAAATGCGAAATGGTAGGCTCAAAATAAAATTTACGCAATCGTTACGACTTACAGGCAAAATGGTAGCTTGTTAAACATATTTACTGGCAACACTAAATTTTGAAACAAAAGACGACCTTTTTTCTATGACATTTTGATTGGCAACATTGTCGACAGTTACAAAACATGCAATTGCATGCATTTTGATCACTGGCTAACTGCCCGTGATCAAAATACACTTAGTGACGCTGGAATAAATTTAATCGGTTAAGGCTGGTTATGGTTTAAGTTAATTTTGCGATGTCATTCGCATGTTGATATTTTTCTATTTTGTAGGTACACATTTTTATTTTTTGCTTGTGTTCTGCGTTTTTTGGAAAGTTATATATGTCCAGCAGTGGACTAATATAGGCTGATGATGATGATTGATGATGACACAAAAAAGTATTCTTTATTAATTTCTTCTTTGATAATACCAATCGCATGGTGACAATACATCTAGTATGCGAATTGCAATATTGGAGGATCGTGGCGTTTCGGTTGCGATGTTAACGCGGGCGTCTCGCAGGCACTTATCAATCAAGTGCGGAGTTTATGGCGCAGGGGCTTAATGCCGCTGTAAAATGGTGCCTTTGCTTAATGGACTACGGCGATCGGGAGCGGGCGCGCCGCGGGCGGCCGCTGCCGAATTCAACCCTAAATCTAGGGCTGTCAACTTTTGGACGGATTAAATGAGTGGAGGTGGTTCATCGAAGTTTCAAAGTTATGGCAGAAGGAGACAACGAAGGGAAGGAGACGGTAAGAGTCATAATTTTAACCGTAGCAGTAGTGGTAAGGAAATAGAAATGAAGTGAATTTAATATCTCCTTTCTCAGTATAATACCTTGTATGTGCACAATACTTTTTATTTCATCATCTTTTATTTATGGTAGAATACTAACTAATCTATACATTATATAATTAAGGTAAAGAGGGTCGAAAGTCTGTACATGGAAGATATACGAAAAAAAGTTGTCTGGGGATTCTTAGAAACGATAACAGAACACGTTCCAACAGTTTTTAGAATTTTTGTCTGTTTGTCTGTTTATCTGTTTGTCGGTTTATTTGACCGCGCATGACGTGAAAATGGCTAAACGGATTTTTATGCAAACTTTGCACATAGACAGACCATGACCCGGACTAGGACATAGGGTACTTTTTATCCCGGTAACAGGTTCCTGTGGGATAGTGTAGTCTTTGCGAACGAAGTCGCGGGCGACATCTAGTAATTTTAATAAAAATACAGTTTTATAAAAAAAAGAACAACAAGGTCCTCTTCTCCTGCGCTGATGCCGACGTATCAATATTTAAGTGTCTAACTGCCGTACTCAGAGACGTCAATGAAGTTTTAATGACAATTAAGTCACTTGTTGTCACTTTCTTATGTATAGTGCTAGATAGAGAAGGAAAGACATTTAATTGTCATTAAACTTAATTGACGTCTCTAAGTACGGCAGTTAAACTTTTTCATTGTTTTTTTACTGATGTTAGTTTTCAGGAGGTGGAGAAAAACGAAAGAAAATGTAGCTATGTTGTACTTGGATGTTACTGTTAATCACTTTGATTCAACTTTCACAATAGAAACAACCCTAATTCATATTGTCTTATGACAATCTGTGACTATTAATTATATAAATAATGCTTTTCGTACCTTTCCAATTATAAAAGTAATTAATCCTGCAATGATGTCTAATAGACATAAAATTAAAATGACCATAAAGCGGTTGTGATTAAAACAAGTTTCTTAGAAAAGCGTTATAACGCATAATGTGGACAAAGTTGCATTTGATGGTTAAACCTTACAAGATGGGTGGTAGAATGTTGCCATCGGCTTGATATAAAAAACTAAGTTTTTAAGTAGTTAATTAATTACGTTAAAATTTTAAAAGGACTCCTTATACCGTGAAATTGCAGACTCCACTTTGCATTGTTACGCCATTATAAACACTATTATCAGTTAACATAACATTTTCAATGTTAGTGTTTTGGAAACCATTTACTTGTAGGTACTGCTCATGGTGCCTAGTGCAAGTAACATTTGACATTCGATCACTTTAACGAAAACGACAATTTTTATGACATTGAAGCAGTGCCTCCTGTAGTTTACCATGAGCTCATGACGCAGTACGCGTGTACGCGGTACAATGCCGCTCGTTTTTACAACCGCCCATGGTAAGGTCTCAGTTAACGAACTAGGATTAAAAATTTACGACTTACGACTTGGTACGCCACGGACCTTAGAAAAGCAAAAAATTACGGGATAAGAGAGCTCGAGGCGGGCCGCCTGCTGGATGAGTTGACGTCCTCATCAAGACTACACCAAAGCAACTACACGACCATCCACATCGCGGGTGACAGGGCCAAATAGAGAACGCTTGTCTCCACCGCTAGACGTGATGGTCACGGACCTCCCTCAGCATTGAGGAGTCGTTCCCTGGGATTGGAGTTGGTGATTACTTAAAACTTTGCCCTTGGCACTCTGATGATCTTCTTCTTCATCTTCTTCATCATCTTCATCTGATGATGGCGGAAACGCCTAAACCAAGCCTTATGTCCTTTAATCCCTAACTTTAAAAAGGTACCGTACCGCTTGGCTGTCGGGACTCGCTAAACAAATGCGTTATAACTGGAAATGGTGCAAATTGAAACTTTTACCTGATGTAAATTTGTTAACTTACACTTTTTTTTTTACATGTTGTGGTTGTCTTCTATATTTTTTGTATTTATTGTAATGTGTCCTACTATGATAATAGGGCATTTTCCAATATTTTTGACACTGTTAAGGAGAAAAGAGCTGGACACTTGCTGAGTTTCTTGCCGGATCTTCTCAGTAGGTTCAAGATCTCCCGCCCAGAGTAGCCTCACGAACTGATGGCATAGTGACATTCACAAGAGCTACGTGTAGCCTTAACTGAATAAATGATTTTGCATTTTTAAAACTGACATTGGGTCGGGACTCCAGCGGCTCCACGCTCAAAAGGCAGTAAGGCAGTCTTCATTTTTAACTTACAACCAAACACTATAATGTAAACGTACTAAAGTTTTTGCCAACAATAAATATGTTTATTTTACTGTTGGTAATTACCGTACTGACAACCTACGAAATCGGCGAAGTTTCATTTAGTAATATACACAAAAAACAAAAAAGAATAACATAAATTTTTACCACAGACACGTTATGTCTGTAATTTTCACCTACTTGCGTACCAGTTGAAAGTCATCTTGAACGAGATAGGTATTTGATCCTAACAAAAAACCAGTTGCGAACTTAGGTATTTCTTTAGCAAAAAAAAGCCAGCCAACATCTTCCCTTGATTTATGTATTTGCATTTCGCGAACGTACACAATAAATCATAATAGCGGACCAGTAATTTGTTAATGCCAAACATTGTTATCTATAGTCTTATCTACATAATCATGAGTAAACAGATACAACAGATACGCTACCATGTTACACTGCAACAAACGGTAAGGTATCGGTATTTTTCGAGATTCTCAGAAACCCGTGGCTATGTGCTGGTTAATTGGTGGATAGTGGTGGGTATGGGGGAGTGGGTAGATTAATGAGCGGCTACCGCTGACTTATCGCGATCATCTGGCGCATGACTGATCATCTGTCGTGGGCTTGCGCCTGTGCCGTTAGTGATGAGGACCTTTGTGGGTGTCGATAAAATTTTATATCGATCTAACTATTGATCGGGTGACTGGATCGATTTGTTTTAGACATTGCTTTGAAGTATTTTTTAATAGAGATGTTTTTTTATTGTTTTGAAATAAATTTATTTATTTATTTGTTCGTAGGTACACAAATATACAGTTACAAAGGTAAACTTTTTAGATCCCAGTAGGAGAGTAAGTAAGTTTATCTCTAAAAAGAGATTTCTTTTAGCAAAACATGGTGACAGGATTGAATTAAAGCAGCCCAGTTTCTCAGTAAATAAGGTTTCTAAGTGAAGACACTTCGACCTTCGCCTTGTCGGTTGCCTAGCATCAAGTGAGATGAAGGCAAACCGCAACTATGTTACGGAATAAACAGAAACAAAAGACAACATTAGCTACTAAGACGCTTAGAAACATCGACATAAGATTCCTCGCATACCTCTGCCCTCCCTACCAGCCGTGATATGACAGTGGCCTGCATAACTTCCCAGAAGTCATACTCGACGAATGCCTTACGAGCGGTGTGTCCGCTTTTTTAACCCATAGTTTTATTGGACGCATTGAAATATTTACCTTTAGATTGGACGTTTAGTCACTAGACGTTACATTAGGATTAATGTTTAACATCAGTTACCGCTACCAGAATGTACAGAGCATATTTGGAATCGGATAGGTATTGATTCGATGTTGCGTCTCTCGATTGTTTTTCGTGATATATCGGCGGAAATCGATAAGAGTAGGTATTGTTAATCGGTAAAAGGCATTGTAGTGATTGTAGATAGTTATTCGGTACAGTAAAAGATGTTCTAAGAAATTTATGTTTTTTTGTTTTCAATGTTTTACGTGAACACTATATACCCTATTATTATGAATGTTGAGTAAGTGCTAACCTTACTGATATCGATAAATAGCTAAGACACAGCTTAGGTATTAAATAATAATTTATTTTATTGTTTACCCTCACACTAATTACATACGTTAAGTTTATTGTATCTATGCTAGATTATCATACAGCAATAAAATTATCTTATCTTATCTTATCTGACACCAAAAGTGAGTGGAGAAAGAGTCCTTTTAGCACACACATTTTAATTATGTTTATTTTTAAACGGTTTTATTTAGCTTGCCCTGTTTTATTATTATTTATTTTATGTTTATTGGACACTTGCTGAGTTTCTTGCCGGTTCTTCTCAGTACAAGATCTCCCGCCCAGAGTAGACTTACGAGCCGATGGCATAATGACGTTAATAAGAGCTATTTGTAGCTTAAACTGAATAAATTATTTTGAATTTGAATTTGAATTTAATTTTACAATATAGTCCCGCATATATAATTAATACAAGCTTACAAAGATAATATGTGCGATGATTTCGAGTATCATTGCATCGTGTCCCGACTCCATCTTGGTGTATCCACATGACATCCTGAGTTGATCGATAACTGGATATCGTGACGTCATACATACATCTTTTTGTTGTTTAGTTTATTAGATATCCGATGTTGTTTATTGAAAATTATAATGCAAGATACCGAAGTGTTGATATATTTAATGCGACGGTTTGATAGTAGGTATATTTAGTGATGACGTGACGTTATTGCTTGCAATGATTTTGCACTGTCTTTAACTTCATAGAGACTAGAGGGATACTATAGACAGTATTTTTTCTGAGGAATTACATTCTAATTTTCGTGGGAAGGCTCGTGCCGTGGTCGTGATGATGATCGTTTCAGAGGAGTTTTGTTTCAAGTTCTACAACGTGAAAGATTTGATTTTACCTCATTTGTAAGGAACATTAAAGTCAATGATGGAATTGTAACGAACGGGATGCAACGGTTGTTACAGCGTTAGTCTTAGAATAAATAGTGACGTGCTTAGAATAAGCCCTACCCTATAAAACCAAGCACAATATGTACGAAACAAACCTGGGACCTCGTAATTATTTTTGTCTTTGCTATGTGTTTGGCTCTATAAGCTGAAAAATTTATCGTCCTTAGACCATCAGTAAAGAAGGGTCTAGGACATCGTTTTTTTTATTGCGTTTTACACATTTAATAAAAAAAAGGAAAAAATACTTTTTACTTATTACAGTAATTCGTACCGCCTGCCGCTGGCTAATATATCATCAAACTTTGACAGTAGCATATCACATTTTGATAATAAGGTGTGACAAGTTATAATTTACGTATAATAATATTTATACTCAATAAAAATAATGTTTTTTTTTTTAAATTTATAGCATAACTTGCTCCACACTTGTGTTACATAAATGTCACAGCTTGCGGAGTAGTTACTGAATTACTACACATACCTTCCACCAAATCTCATAACCGCACATTCCACTACAGTGCGGTGGTCGCCCAAACCGATACAGCAACAAAGCCAAACCAGAAGCTGTTCCGCGCACAACATAATTAATCGCTCATTTAAATACAAAGACTAATTTAATAAGTGACCCAACTCTCGAATGTCAAAGCCGTTCAAATAAAAAACGACAAAGAGACGTGGAAGAAGGATGGCGCTCGGTGGCACGGCAGAACGCTCGTGGTGTCATGGGAAAAACTGTTTTTTTTTATACCTCAAATAAATCGAAAGTCATTTTTTAAGATGCGACTCGTTTCTTTTACCTTTTTGGTATTGCACTGTACAACGGGTGGACAAGAACGGCTGTTATGTAACATTTTTAACATCATTATAAGTGAAAAGCTGTGAGTGATGGTGCGCCCGGGCCCCACAGTGTAGACGTCTTATAGTTTACTTCTAGGAATCGGGTCTGTCTCTCATACAATCATTTGTTAGAAAGGCATTGAATAATAACTTTAAAATAACAATATCAAATTTTGTTAGCCTTGTGTGGTAAAATGATTGTGAGTAGATAAGAAACATAGTCTTCGCTCGTTTATTTATCGTGGCCTAGTGTTTAGGTTACCGGACTCTTAGACCGATAGAAATATATGAAAATTTAAATATGAGACAACATCACATACATTGTTCTGATCCCAAGGTAAGTAGCTAAAGCACTCGTTTCATGGAAATCAGAAACAACGACGGTACCACAACCACCCAGACCCGACACAATATCGAAAAGTTCGTTTTCGACATTGACCCGACCGGGAATCGAATCCAGGACCTCAGAGTTAACGCCGCCCAAAGTTCCGCGTGCAAGCCACTCGGCTACGGAGGTCGTCAAATAGTTCGATAGGGTTCGTTTTCCAGCGGTTTGTGTCACTTTGTATAGCTACCATCATCCTATTGAAGTCTGACGCTATATAGAAAAGGATATTATTGATTTTAACTGTGTACATTTTGCTGGTGATAATAATAACAAGTTAGCAATATTGTGTTCCAATGTTGAGGATTTGGGTGGAGTGTCCCTATGCCTTCAGGCTTAGTTTTTCCTTTAAATATGAAAGAGGCATCATGGTTGCCTATCTGATACACATTAGGAAGTGGTAATAGGTAGATATATTTATTCTACTCTTTAAGTGATACATACTGCCTCGAATTTACTTCTCCAACAAAAAAGACTTTTTTATAACAACAACGCCTTTTGTGTTCATTTTTTATTTATATTTTAGAGTTTGTAGAAGTTAATAAAAAAAGGTTATTAAATATAATTAGATACTGAAGGAACATTGTCGCCGTACTTCTGCGATATCAATTTTACAATAACACGTTTCCCTTATAATTGTGAGAAACGGGATTTTAATATTTGTTTAAGGCCCTGCCCCCCGGGGCGCGGGGTGCCCCGGTGCTTTAGTGCCAGCTGACTGGTTGGCCTGCCACTTAAGCCCCGCAGATTAAGACAATTAAATTTATTTAATCAGAATTTATAGTGTTTCGTTAGGGCTGCTATGAATTGGTGAGACGAAATTTTATAGTATTATTTTATGGATTTTTTTGGTAGTCGGTGGACATTTTTGTGTCGGCTTTGTTATTAATCCATTTTAAAACAAACAGCTTACATATAAATGTAAACAAAATATCAGATATTATGTAAGTATTTATAGGTATGTTATAGGTAGATATGCTTTCTAGAGGTCGAATTGTAGAATGAATAGAATGTTTTGTTTTGTTTATATAATTTTTAACGTAAATTTTGCCCCGGTATGTCAGAAGGGTGCAGGTTCAAATCCTGCTCGTGGAAATTTTTTCAACATTTGCGTTTTTGTTTTCGATAAAATAGGTTTGTTTTCGTTTATGTAGGATCACGTCATATGTACATAAAACATCATACAACAAAAACGAAAAGCTTTTAAGTTATTAGTAAAATATATTGCCCGAGCAAAGGACAAGTCTATCATAGAAATCAAGTAATCGCTCTACAATCAATGGGTATAGGATTAATCACCACACTTTGCCAAACACAGGTTGGTGATCACAAAACCTTATGCAGCGATAAATCCGACACAGCTTGGCCGACCTGGGAATTGAACCCAGGACCTCCGGATATCTAGCCGAACGCTTCGAGGCGTTGAAATCAAGATTAATAAAATCAACAGATGCATTTGAACCTTAAACTCATGATAAACATGTTAAAGTGCAGATGCAATCTAAATTGATGAAATAAGGCTATATTCCAATCGTGAATTGAAACGATCTTACAGAAGCAACACGCTTATCTAAAACATAGAGAACAAGTAATAGTAGCGGAACAAAAAACGCCCATTTAGTTTTTATATGGAATCTCCGAAACGTACCCCCGAGATCTGAGATAGGATTAGTTCTTTGGTCCCACCTATAAAATAACTAAATGACCATAATGATCAACGATATTCGATAGATGCACCAGTAGAGGGTTAGGGTTGGCAGGACATACTTTATGTTACGAAACAGCTATACGTCTAAAATCATAAGTTTCACTTGACCCTATTACTTTTTACTAAATTGTTAACGGTTTTATTACGGTTTTATTACGGCAACAGGACTATGGAGTAACGTAAAGTAAAAACTGAATTTTGATGTAATTTGTAAACCGATAAATAAAGCGTTATTGCAATAGTGTGTTAATAACGCCAGAGAATGTCTTCAAAGTTTTTTGTAAACATTTCAAATTCGTCTATTTGCACGTGCAGGTAGCTAGGTACACATTGATCGTAGTCATGTAGGTATAGATGCGTCTTTACTTTTCAAAATCTCAAATGATTCACTAAGAAGACATTCTCATCACAGGAGGCCGAAGAGCTGGCAGCTACCTCGGACAAAGAATTAGTCTAGCTATTCAAAGGGGGAACGCTGCCAGTATCTTCGGAACCTTGCCTAAAGGGACTCCTTTTAATAATATATTTTAGATAGTTATTATATTATATTTTTTTAAGGTATAATGTTATTAGTTATGTAGCGGCGTCACCTACCGCATACGCCGCACATAATCGACACGAAGCAAACACCTTCTCAACCATGTCAACAGATGGCGCCACAAACGCATACCAACGACGTCGCCATACTACGACGATAAATTGTATGGAAAGCCTGCATCGCGGTAGTGAAGTTTCACCATCTCCTTCGCTATATATAGCACCTCCAACTAACATCCATTGGACCTCGGTCCCCGAGCTATACCACCCAGCTCGGAGGAAGATCTTCCCTTTGTCTTTCCTCATTGTGGCGCACCATCCTACCACAGGCTTCCTACAGTTATTATTATTCTGAGATTTTGATTTTAGATTTAGAAGCAATTCAATCAACTACATTATTCAAGAAGATTTTTCGCAAAATAGGCCTTACCTATATATCGTAACCTGTTTTCGAAACAGTTTTATTAGCCAAAAATAACATAGATTTTCATTGAAATTTTACGGGAAGACATCTAGGAAGCAAGTGGTCTGTATTCTATTGTTGCTAAAGATTAAAAGAATAATTAATATCTCTATATAAAAAAAACAGCAACTGTTTAAGAAACAAATCGTATACCTACTTAATTGCTGTGACTCATTACGCGCGCGCCAACCCTATACGAAGAGTGTCCAGAGTTGCGATGTGAGATGATAAAGTAACGACCGATGTGCTGCTACCGAATCTGATGCAACGGTAGTCAGTCGGCCACTTCTGTTATTGAATTCCATTCTAATAGGCAGATCGACATCTAACGTCTCTGAGCTGTGTCATTTGGACGAGCGACGTGACTCACGTGTCTCAAGATGTCGATGGAACTTTAAACCACTAAGGAGTACTTACTGTGTTAGTAAACTTATTAAAAGTTAACCAGTTACAAGTACAATTAATGTGTATTTGTTTTTATTAATATTTTGTGTATTAAGTGTCTAATTAACGTGTCTTTTTTTAAATACCTGGCTCGGCAAATGACTCCACTGTACCCTTAGATTATTAGAGCATTAAACTCTACCTGATGTAAAATGGAAACGGAGTCCAGACGCAAATTTAACACTTTACCGATATGGATTCTACTTGCGTTTATTTTACATAGTATTTTATCCAGAAGTTGTAGGTGTATTTTCTATTGTATAAAAAAGGGTATATAAAAGAAATTTGCTTCTAATTATAAATTTGCATTCACAACAAAAAAAAAGCATTCTCTTCTAAGAGACGACGAAGAACGATCAAAGACTAGTCTTTTTCAAGTTCTAATAAAAGTTCTAAAAGTTACACAGTTGATCCCTTTCAGTTGGGAAAATCATAATATATATTATATAATCGCGCAAAAAAAATTGTTTATAGCTTATTTTGGCATTATAGAATCCTGTTCGTTACCAATACTTGGTAAACCAACAGTTGTTATAAAAACAAACAAACAACAACAGTGTTCAAGCTCGAAACCCATTATTAACATTGTTAGTAATTAATTAGATACATAAAATAAAGCGGCGTCATAATCAATGTTACTGCGTTAATTTAACGATGATCCAGCGGTGCTGCGAACCTGAGCCATCAACGTACCGCTATCTGAACCGCCGCGTAAACCAACTATACGAGCTATAAATGAGTCCGAATCGTTCGGGGGTGCGATTTTGGAACCGGCGGCATGATCTCTCACACTATGAAATTAGTTAAGAGTTTTTTTTTGGATGATTGCCACTGGGCGTTTTTCAGCTTTGACTTTTTTCGGGGTGGCTGAAGCCGTGTCAAACGAAGAAGTATTCTCTCTAGAATACTTCTTATTCTTATGGCACCACGCACTAGTACGCATTAGTGCGTGTCCCCGTCCCCTACTAGATTGTCTGAGGGGTTCGGAACGGATCCGGATCGGAGCAACCCGAAGGCGCTTCTAAAGGCTAGAACCTCAGCTCGGGTTGACCGGGTCGTGGGGGTGGGGAGAAGCGCCCAGGTACATGCCTGTACCTGGTATAGTGCGCGTGTGAACCTGGTCGTCGTACCCTTGTTCTACGAGTACGGTGTCTTGGGCCTAAGCGAGAGGCATTTAGAGGATCGGACAGGGTTATTTACAAGTGCTTTCTGTTACTCATATTTGAAGACATGGGCTATAATTACTATGACTGTTCTGAGACTGATCATTCTTGAACGATATGAAGTTACAATTATATTAATGGTATTAAATAATGTAAAAATGATTAGGTTAGGTGTCATTTTTTATTTTAAGATGGCGCCGATTTTATTTGAAATTTGCATACCATACCAGGATGAACGGCTGATAAGTAAATCGTTAGTCTTTTGATTTGTAACATTGATTTTCCTTGTAAAGAGAACTACGTTATTATGTAACTTAACATTTTTCCTTGCGTTTTATTTCGTAACATTATGTCCAACGACTTAGGTATTCACAGTAACAGTTGGAACGCAATGCTGGTTCAATAAGTATGTGTCAAATAGGATTATAAAGGACTAGAGTCTCAAAGAGGTTAATTAACACTGGATCCCCTTTTATTGCCGTTGTTGGTTATTGTTGCTCTTTTATTGCCACAACAAACACAACAGACTACAGTTCATGTCATTTTCAAATATTAATTGTCAGACCATTTTTTTTAAATGTTCTATCTTCTTGGAATATCTTCGGACGTCCCTATACTGATTTATTGAGATTGCTTTGCCTGTATAAAAATAGTATTAGTAAATATCTATCACAGAGTAATTTTAAAAATTAGATCGGTTCCTAAATACAGCACCCAGTCGTTAGCCGTCCCAGGAGGAAGAGCCAGCCAATATTTATACTGCGGACATAAAACTCCACAGTAAAACGCGAGGACGCGCAAAACTTTATGCTAATCGCCAATAAAAGCATAATAAAAGTGCGCCCTCGGACCGCGTCGCCCGTGCGCATGCGACGCTGCGACGGACTGCCAACGGTGACCCAAAAACATTATTATATTTCCCAAATTCATTTTAATGTCTATAAGATAATCGGTATTTTGGGCACCTCTTCGTTTCTCTGGTGTAATTGTAACGTTTTTTTTAACCACTTTTTATATTATTAACTAGATTATATAACGCTACAGTTCGTAATATTAAATATTTTTAACAAATTAAAATATAGCATATGTTACCCGCAGGTGAATGGACCAATCTATCAGTGTAAGAATATTTGGAATTGGACCAGTAGTTCAAGAGATTACCTACCTCATAATATAAGCGTATAAGCGTATTATTACCTTTTGGGTGGGTGGGTTCACAGGACTTGTATTAGCGCATGATTAAAAATGTTTAAAAAATAATCCATATAAATTTTGAACCTAACCTTAGAAAAATAAAGATGAATTGCGCCAACTCCGAATAAGGTACAATCTCTCTCACTTCTAAAGATTTGGTTTTTCATATAAAAAACTTGAAGATTCAGTTTCTAGCTTCTTCTACCAAAAACCTGAAAGCACTCATAACAGAGAAAGGCACTTGCTATGTTCACCTCAATTGATGCACGCACATCAACCTATCAAAAACTGTCGAATTTCTTCAATAAATGTTCAATATGCCATATAGTTCAAAGTCTAATGATCAAAGTCTACTGTGGAAATTTTACAGTTTTTAGTAGTCTGATGTGCAAGCGTGTTTATGTAAGTGAGTAAGTACTTTACCATGATAATCCTCAACCACTGAGGAAGCTCTCTTACAACAGTACATAACAATGTTGTTATGGTAGAGGTAGAGAGCAGAGTAACAACAAACTAAATAACAATATTGACCACAACATACCACCGCTAGACATTGAAGCACTACATCTTAAAAGTGGTGAAAACCGAACATGATTAAACAACTTCAAAAAGCAAATGCGTGAACTCATGACCTTTTTTGCTCTTCCAACTAAGCTACCGAGAAGTCTCTTGTCGAATGTTATAAGTGCTTGTTTTTTTACGCTTTTTACTAACCATTAGTCAAAATGAAACAGCAATTTTTTGCATTCTATCTTTTTAAATGTTAAAGATTTAGTTTTTCGATTAGTTATCATCATGATCAGTCTTTAGATGATCCACTGCTTGGCTTAGACTTTTCTTAGACATTGCAAATTGCACATGGAAGATTGAAGGTTGTATGGTTTATCACTGTAAATTTGAAAAAAGTAAAAAAAATTGCAATTCGTTAATTTTCGAATGATAGACTCACTACTCACTACATAGCATTGTAACTCCAACTTAAAACAACAGGTTATTTTAATTTCTTTTACTTTAACGTTGTATTAAAATCCGTTTTAATAATATCTACCTACGTATTGAGTGTAATTACAATCCAACCTACATAAAGGTGTGCCGCACACACCATACTTAAATTGACGGCAGCTAATCATGAACACAGGTAGCATATCACAGCATCGCGCACAATTCATTCCGGTTATTAATGAACGCTCCGTTCTCGAATTTCTTCTGAGCCGAGCCATTGACAGCCGAGTATTTGTCAATGTCCAGTCCACTCGGCCCCGGCCATCATCCATTGCGAATACTTCGAATTTGTATTCGACTTCGAATACTTTCACTTGTTCATAGATTACGGAGCGATAGAAAAAACAAAATGGTTGCCGGTGCCTCTATGGAGCGGTTGGTTTTTCACAAGTCCCGTTTCCATTTACATTTTCATAACAAACCCGTCGTCGGCGACTACGAGAATTCGCTTTTAATATTACGTTGGCAGCATGCTAATCGCCGTCTAAAAACTAACCTTCGCCGGAAAAACTATCGGACCGAATCGGCGGCTCGCCGCGCCCGCCGTATTACGACTAATTGATGCTAATTAATAAATTAATTAACCATGTTAATACGACGCTTAAGCGCTTCCAGTTTTTCTCCCGCCACGTACCTACGTATTTGTCCGAGCTACATTTTTAATCCTTGCAGCATTGCATTCTCTTTTTTGCCGCAACCACTAAATACGGTATGATCTTAACCGCTAAGATTATGTACATTTTTTAATTGATTTATTAAAATTAATAAATTACTGCTATAGAGACCACACACGGTCCTAATTGGGACTGCTATGCCGGCCATTCACATAGCGATTGAATTGAAGCGACGGACGTTTTGCTCATAATTTATGTCATATTTTCTCATTTGTTTTCGCAATAATGCAAAACGAGTTTTGTCCACGGAGGTTGGCGTCGTTAAGATAAGGAGGACTTAGGGGGCGGCTCTCATTGTGATTCGAATGTCTGGAAGAATGCTGTTATCTCTCGTATTAGTGTTTCAGGTTTGTCCAGGTCGTACGCGTGGATGATATTGTTACTATCTTACAAGCGTTTAGCGACGTGCAGTATCGTGTATATACAAAAAGGTGGCGAGGTTAGAGAAGTTGCGCGTACGCACACGTCCCATTGAAGTGTAGCCGGCTCGGTTGTCACGTAGAGGCATCTGGCGGGGCTTCTGGGAACTACACCGAGTTACAAGAACTGGTGGTTCTATCCTAAATCTGAGGCTGGACGCTGCGGTATACGTGACGCCGACCGCGCGTGGGTGTGGTTCGCATTTTATGACTGTTCTCTAGTTTTTATGCATTTGAAATGCTTACTTTAACTTTAATCTTATATTTAATTAAAGTTTTCTCTATTATATGTATGTCTAATTTTAGTTTTATACGAAGCTTGGTTATCTAGGCCCTACTTCTTATGATGTTTGTAAAATGAGAGAGGAATAAGACACAGTGTGTTAGTGTAGTCGAAGTAGTAGAAAGCTGTAAAAATAGTTTACCAGTCAGCCCAACAACTCAAGGAACCTCTTCCTACTTAGCTTACTTAGCTAAGTAGGAAGAGAGAAGAGACTCCTCTTAAACGCATCTTAAACGATTAATTGCATTCTGCAGGGTCAATGGTTGACGTAGTAATATTATGATTAGTGTGTTGTTTCTCTTTGATGTTCTTTTCGTATATAAATATGAAAGTATTGCTATTTAACTTGATTTTAATAACTCGTCATGCTTCATGTTATAGAGGTGAGATGGTTATAGAGTACGATTGTTGTTTTTTTCAATATGGGTATATTGCCTGATTTTCGACATTTATGAAGCAAAAATGCCTTCACAAAAATTACTATCAGTCACAACATAAAGGAATGAAAAAATAACCACAATAGCATAATTGAAAATACACCTAAACCGCTATGTCAGAAGGTGCGCGTTCATATCTTGCCTGTGGAATTTTTCAACGCTATTCCAAATTGGAATGAAAATTTATGAAACGACTGATAATTAAGTTATCGTTCTTTGTGCGAGAGACGGGGATTATTACAGTTGTGGGTAGGTGTTTTATTTGTAAAAACACATTTGAAATACATAACTATACAAAAGTAAGCTTAATTTAAGAAGAAATGTTTAGTCAACTCTAGCTGTGGTTAAAAAAAGAAAGGAGCACTAATTTATTTTATCATAAGTGATGTGTTTATAGATAATTCGTTGTTAATACATTTTTCTCTCACTATTGCATATATGGTACTATCATAACATGTCGAAGGATTTATTTCTTCAATAGATTCGTAAGAAAGCTTTAACACGCTTCTATGTGTAAAAATTATGTGTGCTATGCAACGGGCACGGGCGCCGAGAAATGCCAACAAATTCCTGTTCAATGATAGCTCTAATGATCGAAACAATTGCATTGTTTTTTAGCCCGTGGACGCACGCTGAGTATTTCAAGAGGCTCCAATTGCTTAGGGTACACATTTCCCTCGTTGCGCCCGAGAATGTACGACACGATGGCGCGTATGCTTCGAGCACGCGTTCCGCCCGCGTGGACATAAATACAGCCGCTCCGCCACATAATATAACGAGTATAGGGGGCCAATTTAACAGACTTATTGTCTCCGCGCGTACAATGCGAGACACGGTCCGGGCAAAAAGACCAAGAGGCCTCGGAGACCCCGAGTCTGCCGATACAAAACAATGGTATTTAATCAACGATGATAAATGCAGTATGCAGGCACGTTTTTAACGATACTGCCGTATTGTTTTGGCGGGAGCTCTCCGCTGAATACGGAGATAAGTCGCCGCGGAGAGTGGCTTAGCTGACAAATTGGAATAAAAGGAATATTTATTCGTGTCGGCCGCTGCGCCCTCGGGATGTGCCGGACTTCGCTGTTTACATTCTTCCGCTCGTACGACCGTGTAATGTTGCGTGAAAGTCTTTTTGTACGATTTTTCGGTACCTAGCGCACGACGTTGGAGACAGGCTTTCCCATCCCGCCATAAGTATCAAAGCGTTTGAATTACATCACAATGGATCATGGATAATTGAATTCCTGTTTTGGATAGGTAGCTTTCTTTATCAAAGTTTTGTTATTGACTGCTTTTACCAACAGATTCTTATTTGGTTTGACAATATTAGTTATATTAGTTTGTTGTATCTTGCAAAAGCTCTATACGTCCAGTAGCAGTCAGCGGCCGGCCGTAACTTAACTGCCCCGCGCATCGTGTCCGCACAATAAGCAGTTTCATAATTTATATATTGCGCTGTGGAGCAAACAGTCTCAGTTTTGTATAAATCACGATATTTTGTTGAAATAACGCTGGTGGAACGATCGGCATCTCGTGTTGTATGGCATTGGGCTGGATCGGAGGCGCTCGTAAATTTGTGCTCCGAAACAGCAGGATGCCCAATGCTTGAATGCTGGACGACGGATAGAGCAGCGGTTGATTTACAACAATGGCCGGTACATGCCGGCTGTTCGCTCGGTTCGCTCCGTTCGCTATGTTCGCTCTGTTCGCGTGGCTCCGGTGTGCGACACGGCCCGATTCTTGGCGCAGCGTTTTCGTGTTATCTGCGGTTTCGCGATGCGCACTTCGCTTGTTTTACATGACGAAAGGTTTTGTGCGCATAAGGTACGTACTAAAGGCTAAACAATCCTTGATCTCACAAGCATTTATGGAGGTTGTACAATGAGATTGGCAAGAACAAAATTGTATATAGGGATGTTGCTATTGTATTATTAAGAGTTAAGTGCGTCTTTTAATAATACCTGATAATACACAGTAGATCTTTTTGTATTTTTAGTGTTCTTTGATGTGTGCTCGCTGATTTTCTAAAGCTTAATTTTGTACTTGTACTGTAAACCGTATAAACATAGTCAAACACATTGATAAAACCTCTAACAAATAAGTAAAGTTAAAACAAGAGTGAAACTATTACCCTGTAGGTATAGTTCTTAATCTGGACTGGGCGTAGATACCTACTCGAGTTGATAAGATTCAAAATGGCCTCATTCACAAATAAGGCGCTTATTGACCTTATTTGAAATAATTAGTTTGTAGAAATAGAAATCAATTTTTCAATTTGCTCAATGATAGGATCGGAATTGATTAATTTACCATTCGAAGTCACAGGAAAGTTTCGTGTATTCGATCCGCGTGAAACATTGGCACTTGCCACTGTTCGGTTTCTTCGCTTAACCTGTCGTCAGCTGTGAATACAGATACAATAGCATTTCAATTGTTTAATGCCAGTGCCCTGTTCAGCAATACACATCCAAATTAATAAAAAAAAACCCACAAAAACATTGATTAAGATAAGTAAATGAAATTTAAGTAAAGCACAATTTTTCCAGCGATTTCCGAGGACCCCACACTATAGACACTGCCTGACCTGTGGCGGTCAAATATATACGCTTTCAAAAGTTAAAGTTGATCAATATCAATGCTCACCGCAGACGAGGTTAAACGTAAAGGAACAAATACATGTACTAATAATATAAATGAGATTTTTTATTCCATGTACGGTGCGTTAACGATATATAAGTCAGTATATATTATATATATTTTTACTGTTAAAAAAATAAAAATTATTTGTGTTTCAATGATAACCGCACACTGCTTTTTTAATATAACTTCATGTACTTATTCATTATTTTTCTATTTCCACTAATGTAGAGCTCCGGTGGAATGTATCAAAGATATTGATTGATCTGCTTAACTGATTCAATCTTCTGCTAAGTTAAATGCGTATGAAAAGACTATTATTTATTTATTTATGTTCACCAGCGTTTGTTTACAATAATTGTACAATACAAAAATAAAATACAGAATTATTTAACTAAATGTAACAATCTTTTACAAGCGAACACAACATGCAAAGAGATAAAAAAAAGACTTACCACTAAATATTACTTACTACTAGTTACTAGTTATTTTAAAACTTACAATATATTTTAATTATCAACCTCAAGCCAGCATTGACTTAATAACTAACTTTATATCATTTCTTGCGCTAAGTAAAAGATTCACAACTCATATACTTCTATGCTCTACTTACAGTATTTTTTAAGATTTAGATTGTTATAATGTTTTTGTTTTGTTTATACAATTTTAACGCAAATTTTGTTGCGAAACAAATTACAAAAACACAAATGTTGAAAAAATTTCCACGAGCAGGATTTGAACCTGCACCCTTCTGACATACCGGGTCAGGTGCTCTTCCAATTGAGCTAGCTTGCCTACTTCTTAACTGATCTTTAGTATTTGTAAAAATATTATGATCGGGTGTTAATGACGGTAGTTGTTGACATTGAATGGGTGCCTTTGGCTTTCAAAGTAAAAAGTAAATAGTGTTGAATAATTTCGGCGAGCTGGTTAGAGCCACGATAGAAGAGCACCTGACCCGGTATGTCAGAAGGGTGCAGGTTCAAATCCTGCTCGTGGAAATTTTTTCAACATTTGTGTTTTTGTAATTTATTATAATGTGCCCGCAAAAAACTACAAGGACGCTGAAAAGGCCGTATGTAGCCATAAAAATAGAGAAAAAGGTCTAGCAGCCATCACGTTCAGGATGTCGTTGCCACTATAGTTAAAGCTGTAGCTCAGAAACCGTTTATTATTAGACCTTTCGAATCCAAAATATCCGGTGGTGTTGCTGCCACGGCGGTTGTCATATCGGTCTGTCTGTTTGTCGCCAGTGCAAAAACTTACGTCACTAATGGTGCGCGTCGTTTGTGATACGCCTGCGATAAGACGGGTGACCGCAAAAACTGCTATCCCAGAGAATGTTGTTCTTCGTCGCGGGGTTCGTTTTGGACTCTATAGACGCCGTGCCGGTGGCATTATATGTGCCGATAAATATTTATGAAATTTATTCATATTTGTGTCGCTGGCGCAGCGGCGGTGTTGCGGAGCTGTGGTCTGGGTGGTTGGCGATTCGATTTTCGGTTGCGGTTTTTTTTTTAAACTAGATTTTGATGAAAGTACCTACGTTTATCGGCTTGTTTATCACAGAGGAAAATCCTAACCGACAATTTTGCATGCGACTGTGCCAAAAAATTAGGTAAACTGTTATAATGTTGTAAACATTAAAAGAGGATTGTGCTTGATTCATATCAATTATAAAAATCTAATAAAACATGACAGTATTATATAAAGCAGCCCTACTAATAAATACACTTTAAATCTTACTAAAAAAAAAATTACAAGTGCAGCAAGTTTTCTCCGTATATTTACGTATATCGAAAGCATTCGCAATATAAAAAAAAGTATTGATTATAATTAAAACATACAATAAGCGTGACAATTTCCAACAGTGAAGTTACCTCCAATGCATCGGGCGCGAACGGATATCAAACTAATCCATAAAAAGCTGGAGAAGATACAATAGAGGGCCGATATCGAGGCTCTTGTCAAATCTGGCATCTGAGGCCAGATCGCAGCATCGGACGCGTTTCCCAGCGACCACGTACAAAGATAACTAATAAACTAACTAATTGGATGCTGACTTATTTATCATTGCTAATATGTTTTGGTTTTTGTTTTATATATCTTACGGGTAAGCACAGTGCTTTCATCTCACCTGATGTTAAGTGATGATATAGCCAATGGTGGTGCAATTCATCCAGAACCCTCAACTACTGAGACACTGGCTATCTTATCTCTAGCTGCCGGAACACAACAATGCTATAAACATTATAAATGGTGACATATTTAGATAAGTTGGTGGTAGCTAGCGAGGCTGACTAACAAGTCCTACTACCAACCAAACCGAGTACACAAACATGTACCCCCGATATGAATCGAACCCGGGACCCACCCGAGACCTTTTAACTACTAGACCACAGAGGCAGTTGGTTATGGGATACGTCTGTAGGCGTCGCTCGGCGGTCGAACGGTGATGTGATCGGGTTGAATGCGAGTATACTCTCGTATACTCGCATCACCACCTCTCGGTGGTGATTTTACGAGAGATCGTGGTGAGACTAATGACGTGAACACATGACTACCAGAACCTTGTTAGGTTTCTGGTGGGGCTATTAGTCCCACTGCTGGGCAAAGGCCTCTCTCCATTTCTATATATTATAAAATTGAATACTATATGTTTTAAAAACGGAAAACAATGATGATTCTACACATACACAATTAATTTATTGCCATAGTGGATTAATCAATATATTCTGGATGAAATTGATAAAATTGAGGATGAGAAATAAAATTAACAAAAATAGAAATTGAAGAATAATACGATTGACGATAAAGAACACTTGAAGCGTAAATCTAACACTTCAATCTAACAGAAAATATTCATGATTGTTCAAATTGTACGCGAACGCTACCTACTCAATGTAGTCGTAGGGAGGCTCCCTCCCTGTTGACACTTACCTTACTTATCTTATTCAGCGTCATACTGAAATAAAATGTAAAATTACCGCAAGTTGCTTACAAGATAAAAAAATAATATTGTAACTATATAATGCAAAGTTCAAAATAATATAAATCATTGGTGTCTTATGCTGCGATGGCCGCTTTCGTCAGGCGGGCAAATGTCTACTGAAAATTTAAATTGATTCCATCGATTCATTTGTACCCTCCCAAACGTTTGTGCCAAAATTTTCGGAAAACTTTTCGATTAACGTAGGCCCACGCACGCGCTACAGCGTCGCATGCGCATCGCAATAAATACGTAGCGGTGACAGGCAAAAAGGCGGGAATGCGCGCGCACCGGCGGCCGCGCATGCGCGCCCCATGTTCTGCCGCTTTTTCCCAACCCCTCATAATAACACGTCGTGTTCTGGTCTATTTTGGTTCTGGACACGCATACAGATTGATTAGTTAGAGATTGAGTTTCGATTAACTGATAGTGAATAGAGGACATTGCACAACTTCAGTACAGTTTTAGAATTGAATTTACAACATAAAAGATTTGCTCTCCGATGTTTTAGCTATAATTTAGATACCTACTTTAGGAAATTTTTCTAAAATTAAACCAATTGAGAAAATGTTGAACTAGGCTTCATGTTAATTATTTTTTTTCACGCTAAAGTAATCATCTAACTTTTTAAAGTATGATTCAATTTTTAATGATGAAAGGAATTCTTACCATATTTTTTACTATTGAGTATTCGATATTTCGGAGCCATGATGATCACGACACATCCACCACGGGTTCGGAAAGCAGTCATCTATCGAGAAGAGTCAGGCATTAAATTGATACTTTTTAGTAACCGAGTTAGGCCTATACATAAATAATATACCTACTAAGCAGTTTACGTTAAACATTTTAAGTATTCAAAGTTGAAAAGTGTACACACACTTACGTGTGAAATTATTCGAGTTTTTATTTTGTATTTTACCTAATAGTAATAAGAAAGTACTATACTCGTATGTCACATCAATACCATAAAATCTTTATAACACGTTCGGATCCCATGTACACTGACCTGCATTGCGTCAACCAGTAACCCTTGTTTTTTTGTATTGTACACTATGCTGTTGGCTGTGTGTTAATATATTGTAGCATTTGTCTACGTTAATATATTATGTAAAAAGAACTGTAAATAATTGATAATTAGGAAACTTCTTTCAGAAAAAGGGGACGACCACCGGCGAGTTGGGTCGACGATATAGCCAAGACCGTGGGTTGCACGTAGCCCAGACTAGCGCAGGATCGAGGCGAATGGCACAAGCAAAGAGAGGCCTATGCCCAGCATAGGGTGGAGAGGGGCTGATGATGATGAAACTTCTACTTCTCATATTATCTTGGAATCTCTTTTTAATACAAATTGGTTGTTTTGTTGTTAACACAACTTTGGAACGTAAGACAGGAAAACAAAAAACTATCGCTTTTAAAAAAGGTTTTCGTTATTTTAAATTATTAAAAGAGTCCTGTTACAGTCAACCTCTTTTGTTTCGTGCACTCATAGCAAACAAGCAGGTTGGTTATAGAGCGTATGCATTTTCCTTAGTCAAAAAAAAGGTTTGTTTTCAAGTCCTCGGAGCTTGCGTGCCTCTGTCGCGCGCGCCAATTCCCGCATCGTCGGCGCAGGCGTTGCTATCTGATCCGCGCGCGTGAGGGCATTTGCCTGCCCGCGTCTTCACAGAACGCACCTTCTTGTTAGTCGAAAGGAACAACCATCGACTGAAATCAGAGTCTGTTGAATCATGAATATTTTGAGACGATGGAAACCCTATCAGCCTTCTTGTTGTTGACTATATTTTGAGACTACTAACACCTCAATTTCTCTGTGGGATGTGACCAAGAATCCTGTAAAAGGTTCGAATTTTCGAAACTTCAGTTAATGATATGCTTATTTAAGCTTCTCTGCTTACTTTAGGAAACAACTAAGACAAAAAAAAATAGAAATGTGTTAAAAAACAAAAAATAAAGAATAAAAGATATTTAGTGGAATCACATAACAAAACACACAATTAAACATACAACATGTAACAAAAAAAATAAAAATAATAACAATTGACATTGTGCCCTGTTATGAGATGCCAACACTGTGCACAGCTCAGTATACATGTTTTTCTACCATCGCGATTCGAAACCCTTTGATAATTGTGATCAGATGTGCTTACAATTATGCTACCCGAGTGCAATCATTTCAAAACTACAAATCGCGGTCAATGAACTAGGTTTTGAAAGTGGCGCATCATAGTGAACCCAGACAAGAGTGTCGCAGTGATCTTCGATGTCAAGCGTAGAACCCGGTTAGTTACATATGGAACCCCTTCGTTACGCATGCTAGGGACTCTTTGGCAGCGAACTGTAAAATATCTAGGCGTGTAACGCTAGATCAAAGTCTCTCTTTCCGCCCTCAGATAGATAGAGTAGGTAAGAACGCTAGGTTTTACTTAAACCGTCTAAATCCAATGCAAGACCGGCATAGTAAAATGTCACTCAGAAACAAGCGAACCCTCTATAAGGTTAGTATCAGGCCAACGATGACGTTCGCGTCACCTGTTTTTAGCCACGTAGCGCCCTCTGTGCTATATAATTTGCAAGTAATTCAAAATAAATTCACTCGCAGGGCCACTGGTGCCCCTATTGGTACGTTCGTAATGCTGACCTGCATCGTGATTTGGAACTTCCAACCGTGCAACAGCATCTCCGTACGGTCGCGGAGGGATAAGCCTCGGAGAATCACTCAAATCCTCTCATTCGAAAGGCAGTGGACTATAGTCCCGACCTTCCCAGAATCCCTCATTTTCGTAGACCGAAACATGCCTTATCGGACCCGGCCCATCAGTTGTCACGTGACCTGGATTGCGGCACAGGACACTGTGATACTTAGTTAAGTCAGCAGACATAGGCAGCTTCACTCCAGTTTAAGTGCGCCCCACTAGTGGGCGCACCGTGTCCCACTTTTAACGGCGACTTTATCTGAGTAAAAAAAAATCGTGGCTCTGTCCGGAAACCACTATCTTTGAAAAAGTCAACAAGTTGTACATAAATTTTGTACAGCATAGAATCCAAGTATTTTGTAGTGTCTGGTGATTCAACCTTCCAACAGTCCCCCCGTCAACCAGCTCCCGGTTTATGTAGGAAAAGCCGTGTCAGTGTCAATACCCCCAGTGTATATTCCCTTCTATTGCCATCCTTATATTGAACGATAGAAGCGTGTTTTTGTCTATGGCGTGGCTTACAATGCATTGATACGTGAATAGGCAGCTTTAGAACCATAGACTGTGACGTCAGTGAATTTTTGGGTCATCCGATACCTTGTTTATATAACTTGTTTATTGTGAAAAAAGTGTTTGTGGAATGATGTGTTTTTATTTTAAGTCTCTTGTGTATTAAATGTGGTATGAATAAAGACCAATTGAAGATTAAATCGTAAGTTAACTTTTATTCAATTACAAAATAAAGATGTGGGTAAACAAAAGAATTTTTTTTTTTCATTTGTTTATTTTGGTGATTTAAAAGTGGTATTATCTTACTTTATTGGAGTTATTTATATAAAAGAGACAGGTCAAGTAATTATTCTAAATTATGTTTAAATAATTTGCTTCCTACAAGTTATTATATATATAATAGATATATTATATAAAGTAAATAGATTCCACTCAAAAAGCCCTGTCAGTGTAAATACCGGTTCCCGGTATAACACCGATACGGGTTTACCGGGAGCTGGTATTGACACTGTTGAACACTGTCAAGAGGGTATATTATATTATATTATCTCTCAAACGGGTTTTAAGGCCTAATTTTTCTTATTCTTGTATAGGGTGAGCGTTTTATATAGGTCAAGGGAAAAAATGAAGAATGCTTGAGGTACATACCTCACATTTCACACATATTAAATCACTATAAATCACAATTAGTCTATAAAAGTATATGTATAAAATCATACCTCATTATAGGAATATCTAGAAAAAGTGTTCAGAAAACGAGTTCCACGAGCAGGGCTTGAAACCGCGCCTTTTGGCTATCTTGTATTTGTGGTCATGTAAATGTGCGTTTGAATAACATCTCGCATTCCATCACAATTTGTCACAAGCCACAGCAATTCGTGATTCGTGACTGAAAAACAAATTCAAGTAAAGCACTTGTTAGCTTCCGCTCGCGTTTATCTCGCGGTTTGTTTAAATAATAAAACGTGAAATTCGGTGTTTTTGTCTTCGGCCCAGTTACATCGGAGCAAAATACACTTTGGATTCAGATACCTAAACTTGGGTAACTTCGAATTCAGATATCTAGACTTGGGTAACTTCGAATTCAGATATGTAGACTTGGGTAACTTCGGATTCAGATACCTAGAGTCAGGTAATTTCGAATTCAGATATCTAGACGTAGCTATTTCCAGTCCATATACCTACATATATGGCAAATCAAATCATTCCGCTATAATTTTCTCTATATTCAATCACTAATATACTCCACTTTATTTCTCCAATCCCTATGTGACCAAGTTCTTATAAATATGTAAAACAAAATTTTAAGCAAATTTTGTTGCGAACTAATTACAATTCGGAAAAGTTTTAATTTTTTTCCATGAGCGGGAGTTGTAGATATTGCCTAGTTCCTAGCCTAGAGTAGCCCTCGGGTTATTACGCTCCCGACCCAATCCTTGGAGAATCTAGTAGGAAACGAGGACGGTTCCTCCAGAAAACCTCTGACGGTGTTTCGTTTCACACGGCTTGAGGAACCCTTCAAACTCTCTCCAAAAAAAATGGAGTGGCTCGAAATGACCTAGATGAGCAGACTGTCTCGGCAACCCCGAGAAAGTCAGTTCATCGAGCGCCATCGAGCTCATCATAGGAATGTGTAGGTAATTGCTAATATTGATAATGAGATGGAAACGCAACGTTTTTCCGTTTTTTAACAAAAACTAATACTGTGGGATATTGTATACGTACGCCAATTAGTTCATCACATACGTTTTTATTAAGATATAGTTCTGGTTGAGTCGCCTTGTCGGCGTGTCCGTTGGCACCGCGCACGTACTCGCTCGGATGCTATCACGTCTTCACACGTCCATCTCGGGATCTTCATTCGAAACTCGAATGGTATAGGCATTTTGTTGAATAAGGCAATATTTAACAGGTCGAGATATAACGTCTTAACAAGGTATGTATAAAGATCGTTGAACTCTTTTGTTCTTAAAAAATCTGATCTGTTTTTAAATGTTTGCGTTAAAATATTTTTTTTAGCAAAGGTACACATAGATTTTTTTGGTAAAGATACACATAGAACTGTCAACCTCTTTTGACTCGACATTTATTTTAGAACGTCTTGAGAAAACAGTTGAAATGAAAATTCAATCATCTTTTCATCGTAAAGCCGTCTTAAAAATTTTGATATACACGTAGAATATACGTGTGTAGGACTTTTTGGCCCTAGTTCACCTTATATTCTTTCCAATCCTGGACCACACCACAGATAACGCAGTAACTAAGTACGTGCAAGCTTCTGAATGGTTGAAGTGACCCTTTGAAATCCAGGCTGATATCACTGACAGACTTTTATCGCGCTTAGCTAAGAGTATGTTAATTTATTATTTTTAAAATTGTGCACAAAAGGTAGTGAAACAAATAGGAGTAAAATAAAATCTTCTCTACTCTCAAACTTTGCCGTAATCAGCTGTGACAAAAATAGAACAACGCATGGGAGTGCATGGTATGGCGGCAACGAGGGGTCAGCCAAGCGGATACCCCGCTGAATAGTCGGCGCAGTGACTTCAGCGGGCGGCGCGGCGGCGCGTCGCAATCGTCGCCACTACGATACCATCGCCGCCGGCGCATCTAGATCGCGGCGGACCAAAGGCGGGATGAAGACGCGCCGGCGACGTGCACCCGGTATGCCTTTGAGGCCGGTGATGGCACGCTAGCGAAATTGCAACAAGAGCAATTTGCGTACGGGCGGCGCGGTTTGTTTGTCGTAAAATATGGACGTTGTTACACGTCCTTTAGTTGAGATGTTAAAAGGGCGAATTCATTTGGCGACGTCTCTATGAAAGCGCCGTAAAGATTTATCGGCATTTCAAAGGAATATGCAAGTTGCATTGTAGATTCAAATTTAATGATAACGTGACGATTTCAACATTTGTAGAATACTTTGTCACTACTTAGGTAAAGCCAGTAATAGCAATGATAACTGCTATGTAATCGACAAGATTATGCAAAATACTTGTATGTCAAAGCTCCATATATGTAATCTGCCTTTGTTAATAATAGCAAAAAATCTAGTTCAAGGTACACTACACTACATAACTACACGATTTGTAGAGTGTAGATAATTAATGCTAATTAAAATAGTAAAATTTAAACCTTTTTTATTTTGCACTTTAACTAATAACTTTTAGAACTTTTTTTAATGTGGAAGCTGAATGGATGGCATGCATTGCATTGCTGTTTCCCTGGTGTGGTCTAGATCCAGTAAAACTACAGGGTATAGAAACAAAACTGAAGCTTTCGAATCGGCAACGCTTGCTTGATATCCATAGGCGCTCCACAGACAGAGCAACTGTAGTTATAGAAATTTAACCGCCACTGTGGTCTGTGGCTAAGACCACCCGTTTAGACCCAGAGGTCCCGGGTTCGATTGCCAGAGGGGGGTACATGTTTGTGTACTCGGTTTGGTTGGTGGTAGGGCTTGTTTGTCCGCCTGGCTAGCTACCACCATCTTAAAATATGTCACCATAACATCAAAATGTTTGTAGCATTGTTATGTTCCGGCAGCTAGAGATAAGATAGCCAGTGTCTCACTAGTTGAGGATCCCGGGTGAAATGCGCTTCCATCATTGGCCTTATCATCACTTAACATCAGGTGACATCAAGGCACTGTGCTTACCCGTTAATATAAAATAAAAAATAAACAAATTTCAAAAACACAATGTTGAAAAAATTTCCACGAGCAGGATTTGAACCTGCACCCTTCTGACATACCGGGTCAGGTGCTCTTCCAATTGAGCTATCGTGGTTCTAACCAGCTCGCCGAAATTATTCAACACTATTTACTTTTTTACTGGAAATCTGGTGGAACTGAAACTGGTGGAAATCTTTTCAACATTTGTGTTTTTGTAATAAATAAATAATATATCTAAACGAAGCCTTCTTAATTGATATAAGCACAATACATTTGCGTTTTTTCATTACTATATATAGCTTGTTTCAACCATGTTAGGTGGTATGAAACACCTCTGTATAGCTTTCAAGATCAAGAATGTGTGGCAATCAAAATTCCCGACCACATATAAAGGAGCGGGGCGATTCGCTGGCCGTTTTCAAATCGTACAGATGCAATAGCTGATACGTACATTTTTACATAAAGAAAATACCGCGCCCACCTTATATGACGTCGAGGTGTTCGGACCTCATGCTTGACAAGAAAACACCCAGACAGCCAATTGTTCCGTCCGGAATGCAATCAACAGCTTTTTGTTAGCTGTGAGAATCGACACCGGCCGTGTCATACTCGTCACGTCGTCGTCGCCCGCAACGATGCGCACACGCATTCCGACTTTTTCGCGAGATTTATCATGGCCGAACGTGTGTCGCTATGTGCTTAGAATTATCGAGATATACCCACACCGCATTTTAATAGGCTCAAATGAAAAGCAATTTTTGTATTGTAATTTTATTGGTGTTGTTGAATGGTATTGATTTCATATTGCATTCGTGTTGACAACTGTATCTGAAATGAGCCATTTTAGGTTGGTAATGCTCGCTGTATTTCGTATAATAAATACATTTTGTGTAAGTGGTTATAATTTTTTTAATGAGATGTGTTGCGGCTTGGTTATAAATTGCACTTTTATCTGTCGAATGAATGCGGATGTCTACTTTTTAAGGTGGATTTCGGTCATATTAATTCGACATTCGATATGTATTACATTTGTGTTTATTTATCACCTGCAGTGGGTGGTGTGTGTCCGCAATGCCAATGGGCGACCAAATGTAAATCTCCTCTTTGCTTAAGAAATCTTGAACTGTCTTGGTCGTTGGTCGAAACCACTTACTGTTACCGATCCGATCCGAACCCCTCGGAGAATCTAGTACACGGGGACACGCACTACTGCGTGATGCCGTTCCCTCTAGAAAATCTCCAAAGGTGATTCGTTTCAAAAAAGCCCAGTGACAATCACCAAACTCTCTCCAAACTAAAAAAAACTTACCGCTATATTAAAACAACGACCGAGCTAGTTAGCTAGCTGTAGTCCCACAATAGGCTATGTGACAATCTTCGAAGGTCAGGCCTAATAGTGGGTTGTTTATATATAGGCTGACGATGATGATGATTAATATTCTACAGAATTTACTACTACTTAACGGTCAACCCGAGTCCAAGTACTAAGGCCTTCCAAGGCCTTCGGGTTTTCCGCTACTCATCGCCCGGTTTGAATGCCTCGGAGAATCTAGTAAGGGATGGAGACACGATTGTGTGATGGTATCCCTTCTAGAAACCATCTGAGATTAGTTCAGTCGCTAAGGCTAAAGGAACGTTAACTTTCTCGCCGCCCTTTAAAACCTACGTAAAGTATGTACTTTTAAATAAGTATTACATAGCTCTCCAGAAATGTAAAAAATTTGAACATCGAATATGTTAAATATTGTTTTTAAGAATACCGAAGAGGTCTCAGTCGCTTAAAATAAGTAAAAAAAAAAAACTACCAAACGTAACTCCGATGCACCAAATTATAGTGTTTAAACATTCTTTAATATAACGCTAAGAAATGTGTGTAAAAGTTGGGAATAAAAAAATCGACGCGGCCCCCAAATATTGTACCGTTGCCTTCTGGGGGCCATTACTTAGTCGGGGCTTGTTATTAAAATGGACCCTATTTATTTATTTATGAGCCGGCTTATTGTATGCGATGGTCCTCTCATATTTTCGGACACCGTGCTCGTCGCGCGCCGAAACAATGGCTGAATTTAATTTGTTAATTCGAATTTTTGCCAGCATTTTTGAATTTTTATATATCTGCCATTGGCATTGTGAGAATAAATAGCCTGAGCTGAACGCATGGTATTCGTGTTTAGTAGTGTCACTGAATATATTGGTAAGAGTATATTCTGCTTTTATGTTCGCTAAGCATTTTTAAATTAGGTAGTTCTAATTTGATCCAACATCCTTTTTGCTCTGTGGTTAGATCGCCAGTATCAAACGCAGAGGCCCCGGGTTTGATTCCCAGCGGGAGGTTTATATTGTACTTGGTTTGGTTAGTCGGTGGTAGGGCTTGTCTTTAGTCGGCATGACTAGCTTCCACCATCTTGTTAAAATATGTCGCCAACATCAAAGTTAGTAGCATTGTTATGTTCCTCCAGTTAGAGATAAGGTAGCCAGTTCCCCAATGGTTAAGGGTTACGGTTTATCTGAAGTGATCCACCTTCGGCCTAATCATCAATTATTATCAGGTGGTCATCTCATCATCTGAAAGATGTTTATATATACATAATCAAGAGACAACTTCAGCAGTTGGTTTCGGATACAATCAGAACATTTCAGTGGTAAAAACAAGTCATTTCACAAATTGGCGCCTTGATTATTGACTTGCGTATTTATTTTGTCATTCCAAATCAGAGATTGGCCTTCATCATATCTGAGTGACGATAAGGACAATGAAGGAACTTGCTATCTTGTCACTAACTGCTGAAGCTCAGGGTATCAATAATAGTTTGTTTTATTTTCAATTCGATCACGTTAACGATAACTTCTATGGCTTTTAAGCAACTCGTCAAACGAAGAGAGTGAAACGAATGACAAACAAAACTCGCACTAGGGACCCTGAACCTTGCAGTATACCACGATAAGTGAGAAGGAGATCCACCACAGAGCAGTCAAACGACTATTTAGCGTACCCATTAAAACAAACACAAACCGATGAATCACATTAAAGCGATTATCGGTCGCGATCACAACGGCTAGGCGTGAACCGAACCAACTCTAATTCAAACTTTAATTACATACGCGCGATCGAGAGTTATCGGCGCGGGCGGCGGTGGTGTGTCCTAACGCTGGCAGGTGCCGCGGCCCGCCTCGGCCCGCGGCCCCCACACTTATGTCCCGATCCTCAATACAGTTTTTATTAATTTATGGACCGTGTGTACTGTACTTTATATTGACGCCGCGTTTCGGCGGGGTCGACGACCGCCGTTTCGCCTGTCTGCCTACGACTACGAGACTAACCGTCTTTAGACTCCAAAGCGTGGGCTAAAGTTGAACCTATTTCGGAACTAAAACTTAACTTGGTAGTTGATGATTTTGTTGTCTTTACAGTCCCATTGCTGGCAATAGGTAAAATCATTGAAATCCATGATCGGTATCGGTAAATCGGTAAATCGGAGCACATTTTGCCCGCGCTGAGAGTTGAACCCATGCTCCGAATCTAAAGAGCTAAACTAGATTAAGCTATGTTATATAGTATAATTTTACGCAAATTTTTGTAGTGAACAAATAACGATTTGAAAAACCAGTGTTTCTCAACTCGTTTTCTCAAAACGAGTTGAGTTCGAATCCCGCTCGTGGTTTTTTATCAACATTGTTTTTAAAATTTGCATAAGCTATCTTAGATAGCTTAGATAGCGTCTTTAGCTTAGGCTAAAGTCGCTTAATTTTAAGTAAAGATTTTGCCTCCTCATGCTTTTTCTACCGCTTGAATTACGTGTTCGGAAAATATTCGACATGATGTCCACGGTTACTTTCCATCTTTGTCGCATCGCTCACCTTTGGGAAATTCTTTCTTATATAACCGAAATGGTAGTGTGTACAATAAGTACGCAAGAGTATACTTATTCAAATTCACTACTTAATAAAAACTATTAAACGCAAAAAAGTAAATTGCAAACTCCGAGACATCAAATCGGTCACCGACTAAACAAGACTTTAAACGATAAACAGAACTAAAAAGTTAGTCCAAGTCGGTAACAGTATGACCGGGAAAGTTAAAGTCTTTTCCCTATCTCGCAGCTTTATCTTTAAAACCTACTCGGCTTTCTCGGGTCGTTTGCAGGTAACATTAGCGCAGCTGAGCAGATGCATCGAGCACGAATCGAGTTTTCCAATAATTTCATAGTGAGTACGGATCGAGGGACCGTAGTATCGGGAGATGGATCTACCGCCGTTGGCCACGCGCACTCTCTATATACGGACCTTATTAAATGCAAAATATTGCATCTTTACATAAGGCAGATCTCGTTAACATTACATTATCCATATTTTACAAGCGTACACTCTTCTCTGAGATTGTGTTTTGTTATTTTCGAGCTTTGTGTGCTAAGAGTTGCTGTGGAGTAGGCTTGTTCTTTAATTTTTTAGATTCAATGATAAGCTCTCTGTTCTCTGATGTAACACTACGATGTAGATCTTAACTATTGACGGTAGCTATATTAAAAGTAATCGGAGTGGAAATAATAATATTTTGTTTGTGGATCTATAGATATTACAGTTCAATGCTTTTGAGTATTAAAACTTATCTTGGTGTGCGAAATAAATGAGTATCTTAAACATTTCCATATTGGTTATTAGTAGTATTAGTAGCTTAAGATTAGGTATTGCTTCTGGCAATTGCAATTTGCTCATTGCAAGTACCAACTCTCGGTGTCGCATTGGTTAACGCGCCCGGTCTACGAGTGATGAGGGTAAGCAACTTTTGCAAAGACCGCTCATTGGATGGGTGACCAAAAATTTATCATCTCGAGCTCCTCCGTGCTTCGGAAAGCACGCAATAGCAGTCGTTAACAACCACCAATCCTCACTGGGTCCGCGTGGTGGTTTATGGCCCGTTCTGCCTACACATCCATAGGGAAGGCTCGTGCCCCAGTAGTAGCTGGGACATAAAATGAGCTGATGATGAAGTAAGTACCAACCCACTTTGATTTTTAACAGTTATTCTTAATGTTACACTTCTACGTACTTACTACTACTAGTACACTTTCACGTACGTAAACGTCCAATGTGGTGTCACAGTGGCTTTGTTCTGACATTTTCCCAATTTTCAAATGTCAAAACTAGGCCACTGAGGCTAGGCTGACACGTTTGTGGACGTTTTGAAATAGCAGGATCGAGGCCCTAGTATTAAACTAGTATTGACTAGGTTTCGTATAAACAAAAACAATTTGAAATCAAACTAGGTAAGTATAGTTGCTATGTGCCAAAAAAAATTGTAGAAAAGTGGGTTTCCTCCACAAATCGTGGAAAAGAAAATTTCCATTCTTTCTCGGTCGAAGGCTCTCCTAAAATCCGAACTGATGGTAGATTCAGTAGTCTAGTTTAGTAACTAGTAGTTTGGTAACTTAGTTTATTTCTATTTGTACGTGTTTCGGATTTTTCGATGCATAGCCCGGGTTTGTGATCACCAACTCGCATTTGGCTAGCGTGTTGACTAAGGCATTACCCATCAATAATGTAGGACTTGATTTCAATGGTGGGATGCCTTTGTCCAGTAGTGGGACAGTCATAGGCTTGTTACTACTAAAATTATTTGTATTTTTATGACTTAGTTTGGACGTCAATAAGTGCCTGTAAAGTTTAATAATAGTGTCGCCATAACATCAATGTTTGTAGCATTGTTGTGTTCTGGTAGTTAGGGATGATTAGTTGAGGATTCCGAGTGAAGTGCGCTTCCACCTTCGGTCTTATCATCACTTCACATCAGGTGACATGAAGGCCAAGAGCTTTTTCGTAAGATATTAAAAAAATGTCTGTAACTTTGCACTTTCCACATTCTACCGTAGCCCTGTCCATAGAGGCATTACACCGTCGCCATGTTTTTCTCACTTCATATATCGCAGCAGCGATGCCGACGCGCTGGCCGGGGCGGGGCGGGCGGCGAGATCTTCAGATTGCTTGTGTTTGACGATGTTGTATTTTTCTTCACTTCAAGCTAAGTTGAGTTCATTAATAACTGATGTTGCTATGATGGCAAGGTATTTTAACTCTTTCGTACTATTGTATACCTTTAAAGTTCTTGGTGTTTGATTAAATGCATTTCTTAATCAACATTATCATTGTCAATGGTCTCCTAGTCATGGTCTTTGTACTTCCCACACGAGTATTAGCATAGGAGAAATTAGACCATATCTTTTATTTACGAATTCCTGCAATGCTTTTCTGGAAATGAAATACAACCTTGAATCTGAACATATTTTAATGCTATCCGGGCTATTTCTTTTACTAACTTATATGTCTGTACCTACATATATCAAGGTGCTTGCATATCAGACTATCCAAATCTGAATTTTTTTCTAAGTAAATGTTCAATCGCAAGCCATAGACATAAAGTTCAAAGTCTATTGAGGAAATTTGACAGTTTGTGGCAGTTTGTTGTGCAGGCGTGTGTACTTTACAGTGTCGTGTGTGTTCCTTCCTATGCCAAAATCATGGTGTAACCACAACATGGATTGCGCATAAAGAATTGAAAAGCTTATCACTCAGTTCTAATGACCAATACGTAGCTGTAACAACTCATTCAAAATAAATGCAAAAATTAATATAATAGCAAAAGTTTGCCTTGCACAAGCTGATTTATTTCTCATTGAATCAAAGAACACTTTCGCACTATACTTAATGGAATGATCCACAATTGGAAGGTCCCGATGAGCAGTGCTCGCCGGCACGGTGCGGTTACATCTGTCACAATTATCTGCCGGTACACCTGCCAACCTCTTCGGCGCATTTACATAAAATGAAATCGCCCCGTGGTACGCCACGGAATTCCGAATATCCATAAACGTTGCTGCGAGATACCGAGGGCCATACTTAAAAACAAAATTAAAGGGGATAGCCGTACGATAATATGAATTAAAAATAATAAAACAAAAAAATAGGAGTCACGGATCGCCTCGAGTGACTTTTTATGCGTTTTTTTCGATGCGATGCCCGCGAAGAGCGCCCTGTATCTCCTGACAATATCTTTGACGAGTTTTTTATGCGGCATTATTTTTTAAATGAACAGATTATAAATGGTTGTTTGGCGATTTAACGCCCAATCTTATTAGGCAAATGATATGTATTTTCGCAGAGATCGATGCGTGATAGACGGCTCGCTATTTATTGATTGGTCTTTATTGGGTGTTGTGTTATTTGTTATTTTTTGTAAAGATTACTAAGTAAGTTCTTATATCTACCGTCTATACTTTCTTTCAAGTCGATTGATTGATGGATTCGAGAATAGCTAAGATTTACAATTGGACCCGGTAGGTGGCGCTGCAATAGCAAAAGCGGATGAAGGCGCGAGCGGGCCACTAGTAAGATATATGATTTGAAAACTAGTAATTAACTTAAAACAATCCTATAAAATATAATGATATGCTTGATAAAGTACAGTTGATGAAAAACTTGATAGCTAATTTCGTACTGAAAGAAAATTGTTGTTTATACGAAATAATAACTATGTAAATTGACATCTATTTTTTATTTTTATTTATTTATTTTACAAGTTTATGTACACACATAAGGGGGTAACAAAATAAGCTATACGGGTGAATGTAGTACAAGGGCGCTGCTTATTTCAGTACTGAAATATCTTCCAGCAGGCCCGCAAAAGGAAACATTATAAATAGAGGTACAATGAATGTGTACCTTCTGCAAACTAAACTAAACTTACGTACTAAAATAAACTTACTTAAATATTTATAATACACATACATACTAATTGCATAAACAAAGGAAATTTAATATACAAAAATAAAAGGAGAAAGAAATCAATATACATAGGACGACAGAATCAACTGGACAGGTAGTGTTCCCTCAGACGCTTTTTAAAAAGGCTGATGTTAGGAGAGTCTTGAATGTTAGACGGCAGCACGTTCCACAACCTGACAGCACGCACGGAGAAGGAGTAAGAGAAAAAATCGGTTTTATAGGGTGGAATTTTCAGTTGGTGTAGGAGATGGGACCTGCCGGACCTGCAGAGAGCACCAGGAGGATGAGAAAAGGAAAAACGTTCTTGCAGATAGGATGGGTAGGAGGGATTATAAAGGACATTGAAGAGAAGACAAAAAAGCCTAGTATTCCTGCGTAGAATTGGGAGCCACTTGAGTTTCTCGCGGAAACTTGAAACATGGTCATACTTTCGTAGACCGAAAATGAATCGAATGCATAAGTATTGTAGGCGTTCAAGTTTACATCATAATCATCAGCCTACATTAGTCCATTGCTGAAAATAGTCCTTAAAATAAATGAGATCAAGTGTGTGTTTCCTTTAAGTTGTTCTCATTGCTTGCTCGTGCAGAAGTATTTAAAGAGTATAATGTAAGTATACCGAGTACTAAGTCACTCTCTTTTTATGAAGACTTACGAATACCACTTACGAATAAAACGTCAAATTAACAAATTATACAGCTAACAATATCTAAGAACCACAGCTTTTTTAAAATTTTTTAGAATTTCTCGTTGATATCTATAAATTGTAGACAGTTAACGACACAAGTTTTTAATTAAAATAAATTCTTAGAATAGAGCCTTACAAACGACAAGAGCAGCACATTTCACAACTACGATTCCCACTTGAGATAAGGATCATTTCAATGAACTTCTAGTTGACTTCTTTGATTCGAAGTTGTCCTCATTTAATACTAGTTTTCAAAGAGATTCAGAATGTCGTTTGCGTTGCGTCATGTTTGTTAAAGTTATATGAAATGAAATGAAATGAAATACATTTATTGGCACACACTACAATATATATACGATATTCATAATAACAATACAAAACAAAAACAAAAGATAAAAGTGTGACCAACTAGGCCCCAGCCTCAGCACCTGCTACAGCGACCTAGAGCCGCTGCAACGCTGGTATTCTGGAGGGGCCTAAATCGGTGACGTGTCCACAAAACAATGACAAACCAACATAGACAAATGAAAATAATAAAACGCTAAAACACACAAAAAGAAAAAATAAAAAATAAAAACACACAATAATGATTTATGACACTAAACATTTAACACTACTCAGCAATATATTGACTGTTTGCTTGCCTTCCCGTGCTTAAAGCAAAAAAAAAAAAGTTTGCACTATGGATGGTTGAAACAAACAAAAGGATGACAATAATGACACTTGACATGACAGCACAGAAAGAAACGGCAACAGCGATGGGTCGTCTACGGTTTTAACGTCAACGAACTAGACCGTTATTTTTCGTCCATCGACTAGTCTATCAACTAGTCGAATTCATCGACTAGTTAACGGTGACGTCTCCGTTATGTAGACATTCAAACTCACGACACGTAGATTTCTACGACTAACTGAACAAATAATAGTTTAGACGGACTATCGTCGAAGACAACTTCATATTATCTTATTAATTAAAATATTTAAAAATGAGTTACTTATAAATTTTTATGTATATTTTTGTTTATTTTCGAAATTTTATATACGTAGTACCAATTTCACCTTCCCTTGAGACGATAGAGAGAGATGACAGTCGATTGACAACGGCCAGTCCATCCACGCAACTATTCCAAAATTAACTCCTTTGTGTTATCTACAAAGATTAAATTCGCTTGAAGCTAATTCCAAATAGAATTTTATGGTGAATGCACCTAGACGCGCGAATGCCGTCTATCGACGAGTCGTAGTTGTACTATTGCAAAATTAAACAATGTGTATGTAATCATAATTGTTATCTGTTCTACAATACACAACATATTATTATTATTCCTTACGGGTAAACCAATTTCCTTTTATATCACCTGATGCTAAGTGATGATAATACCGAAGGAATAAGGAAGCGCACTTCACCCAGAATCCTCAAATACTGAGGCGATGAAGCCTGGGCGCGTATGTGAATGCTAAAAACGGGGAGCTCTATACCATAGCATAGCTCAATAGCTAGCGAGTTCGATTTGCGATCTTGCATGTAAAGAAACTTTCACAATTTCGTATCACAGGATGGGTTACTAAATTCAAATATCTCGTTATTTGAGAGCGTTGAACTTGGTCCATGGCTGGCATAATGTTAAGTTTATATGTTTAGTAGTTAGTTTTGTTATTTGAACGTAGATGGCGGTGGCTTATACACTTTCTGAATCACGCTAATGAGATGTTTATCAAAAAGTTTTAATAGTTTTCAGAATCATAGAGTGCACAATTTTCCCCGCCGGATCCTCTATGCTGCTACACATTTACAGAATACACTGAACATGCACACTAGTTTAGGCCCAAGACACCGTACTCGTAGAACAAGGGTACGACGAACCGGTTTACACGCACTCTACAGCTACACCAGGTACAAACATGTACCTGGGCTCTTCTCGTTTGGGATTTGAACCTGCACCCTTCTGACATACCGGGTCAGGTGCTCTTCCAATTGAGCTATCGTGGTTCTTACCTTAAGTGATTGATGACTTAATCTTTCTTATGGGTAAACCTGAACTTACTATTTAACTGCTTAACCCTATACTTGGCAGAGGTTTTTTGTGTGGAACTATATATATTTTTGTATAAAATGTGTTATTTTTCACTATTCGAATTTTTTGTAAGTTAAGTGTCTCAAATAATCCACTATGCCAAGAATAGGGTTAAAAATTATGATAGTAGGGGAATTAACTGATAAGTCTTTAGCTGATGGTAAGTGTTGTAAATCCCGAACAACTAAGGAAATCTTTATCTTATTCCTCATTGTCGGATCACAATAATTTATGGAGACATCATTTAACAAGATGGTGGAAGCAAGCCAGGCACCTCTTACGCGTACCATTATTCGCATTACTAACGAAGTATTTGATGAAATCTATATGTTTTCGTGCGCTTGTGGTAGTGAATTCGCCGAGGTTGATATATTTTTGATTTGTCTTAGATAATAATTAGAATAAGTTACACTGTCTCATTATATTAGGGGTTAAAGTATGAAATTGCCGATTTGACTGAACTGAAAAAATTGAAATTCATTTTTTTTTGTTTATTTAACATATTTATTTAATCAAAATAATTACCATTATTATCGATACATTGCTGCCATCTAATAGGAAGGTAATTTATGCCTTGCGATAGAACTCTCGTGATCTAGATTCGACGAACTGTGTGAAAGCATTTTGTACTGCCTCCTGAGAAGAAAACTTTTTATCACGTAGAAAATTGTCCAAATCACGAAAAAAATGGTAGTCCGTTGGAGCAAGGTCTGGCGAATACGGAGGGTGACGAATGGTTTCTAATTGCAGTTCCTGTAGAGTTAAAACGGTTTCTCGTGCTGTATGAGGTCTCGCGTTATCATGGAGCAATAATGGTGAAGATCGATTCAGGAGTCGGGGCTGTTTCACTGCTAGTTTTGCTATCATTGTTCGAAGTTCGGCACAGTAGACATCTGCCGTTATTGCTTGACCAGATCGGAGAAAGCTATAGTGAATAACACCATGCTGAGCTCACCAAACAGTTACCATTACCTTTTTATTGGTAAGCTTTGCTTTAGGACACTGTTGCGGCGTTTGACCTGGGGTCAGCTATTGCATTTTTCCACTTCCACACAGTCCACTTTTCATCACATGTCACAATTCGATCCAATATTCCTTCATTTCTGTATCGATTCAACAAGGCAACGCAAGTTTCAACACGCGTTTCTTTCTGCAGATCAGTCAAATCATGAGGCACCCATTTCTCATATTTTGTTTATTTTATTGATTTGACGCAAATGAGTCAATATTGTTGGTAAGGTAACGTTAAACCATGTCGCTAATTCCTGGGTAGTTTGGCTCGGATCGGCTTCCACCATCTCTTTCAATTCATTGTTATTCACCTGTGTGGGCGGTCTTCCACGTGGTTCGTTCTTCAAATCAAAGTTTCCATCACGAAAGCGTTTAAACCTAAATCGCACGGTGCGTTCATTAGCAGTCCCCTCTCCAAACGCAACATTGATATTGCGAGCTGTTTCTGTCGCGTTAGTTCCGCGTCGGAACTCGTATTCAAAAATAACTCTAATTTTCGAAGTATCCATCTTTCTTGTCTAAGCTGAATAAAGAAACAACTGAAAGTCGATAATCGAATGTTGCACTTTTTTTAAAAGAAGAACTTCATAAGTACCATGTGAAAAAAGTTTCACTCAAAAATCTCAAACCATGAAGGTTCTATGTCAATTCGAAGTACCTAATACAATAAAACGGCAATTTCATAATTTAACCCCTATTATTATTCTTTAAAGGATAGCTGCAAACTGTGCCCGGTGGCTTGCTTATTGTCTTTTATTACAATTTTGCGTTAATACGTGTTGTCGAAACTTAGATAGTTTAATACTTAGTTATTTAAATTATAAGTAGGTAAAAAGATGTTACGGTACGCGGTAAATGGGGGGTTACCTACGCCATATCGAATGCCAATTGGTCGAAAATCAAATGACCGACAGCGATTAATCGAAAATTTAAATAATCGAAAGGTCAAAACATCGAATTTACAAATGATAGAACGTTAATGAGATCCAATTGTAAACATTTACCTGTAATTTGCGTTAAAATTATATAAACAAAACAAAAACACTGTACCTACATGTAAAAAAAACATGAAAGTTAAGACTACCTACTCATAAAAAAAATTAATGATCTATGTAGTATGTCGATTTTGATAAAGAGTCATTTGATTCGTTTATTCAAACGTTCAGTATAATAAAATTTTGATTTTTTACTTTTCGATATATCGCTTTCGCTCATTTGATTTTCAAGCAATTAGCATTAGCGTGATTTTTTACGGGTGTAAATGGGTAGGTATTATGGTGTTATTGTTTCCAGAAAAGATTTTGAACATAGGATAAAATAATGAGCTTGTATTTAGATGGGTTGGGAAGAGTTATTAGATGGTTGGGTAAACCTTATCATTCAGAATCTGGCACAGACAGGTTTGTACATGAAATATAGAAAGGGGTTTTCTTATACATGAATGAATCCAATTTAGAATCAATCCTAAGCAAAAGTATAATGTAACGACCAATTGACGTCCGACAACTTGATGCCACTTGTGTTGTGACTACTAACGAGGCTAAATCTGCGTGGGAACTCCGCAAAGAAAGTGGCTAGCAGACTTCGCTAGAATCACTTAAAACCTCTTCCCATTAAGGGAACGTCTACTTCAATAAGAGTCAAATCAAATTAAATAAGTAAACAGCGCACGTGACGCTGCCATTGCGAGCATCGTAAAAACGGTGGAACATCGGGCGAGGTAAGTAGTAACTCGCTTCTTCGGCCGACATCATAATTTAACTTCGTAAAAAGTGGTGTCTTAATAAATAAATCAACGGATTTTTTCGTCGTCCATAACTTAAGAAGTCGAGGCGGGAAATCGGATGTAAGTTGAGGGCGAAACTTTTGAAAAGGAAGCTGGTCCGGCGGCGACGCGCGGCGCGCTGATTGGCCGGCGCGCCGGGGGCGGGGGCCCGCGCCGCCATTGGCCCGCCGCCGACGCAACGTGGGCGCGCTCATCTCCAGACGCGAACAAATAGATTTTTTTAAACAAAAGCAATTTTCCTATTCTTCTTGTTGCCGCACTGTTCCAATAGTTTGTTTTTGCTCGGCCACGTTTTGTATTGTTTATTGTATTAACGTGCGCGACAATCCGTTGCCGATTCATTCTCGGCGATATTAAAGGCGCGACTTCTAGCATACTATTGTTCTGTTAAGGCTGCATGCAAATTTTTATAAAAAAAAATTTACAATTGTGCGGAAAAACTAACGAGCAACTGAGAACAGCCAATAGGAAAGCTCGTGGCATTAATTAGTATTTGAATCAACACGCCAGTGACAATAGGCATTAAAGTTAGTTAATGGACATGCAGTTTAGGAGTTTCTCATTTCGCGGCGAGATAAAATATAACACTGAACAATAGTAAGCGTTATCTAGATTTGAAATTATCCATTCATGGTGATTATTACAAACGTAAGTAGGTACCGCCATGAGACTCATGAGACACTCGCAAGATTTTAGCATAGAGTATGAAACGATACAAACTATTTTCTCACCCTTGTCGCTAATTATTCACATTAACTACACGTACTCGTACATTGTCAACACGCACCGGTTCTTTAAATTTTGACTAAAAACACCATGGTTTTATGATTGAATGATAATATTTACTTATGCTCTTATAACACATGAGGAAACTTGTATATCTATGTAAGTACAAAAAACTTAAAAATGCCAGAAAACTTGCATAGAAAACTTGCAGATGACGCGACTGTGACAGAGATGCAGTCCCCATTCTGGTGAAATTATTTACCAATAAATAACATTAAACTATGATTAAGCAGTGGCCATATTCTGGTGCTGTAAAAGAAAGGGAGAAAAGAAATGCCCTGGCTGAGTTTCTTGCCGGTTCTTCTCGGTACTCCCGCCTTGTGTAGAGTTACGAACCCATTGTATAGTAACATTCATAAGAGCTATTGGTAGCTTTAACCGAGTAGTTGATTTTAAATTTTGAACAAAACTATCTTTAATAGTTACCTATTAATTATAAGTTTTTGTCATAGATTTTAATTACATTTGCAACATTAAATGAAATCACCAGACGAGACGATTAGTTTGTAATTTGTTATAAAATCTTCTAATATACAAGTATAGTTTATCGAACCTTAAAGTGAATACATTAAAAGTTAATAAAAGGTTAATTAATATGGACAACACCATTGCAACAGGATGAAGGCATTTCTTGAGAAACAGAACAATGAAGAAGTGTTTACCTAATGACGTCACAAACCGCCAAGTACATAGGTGCACGAGGTCTTGTAAATGAGCCAATCAAACTGATGCACCAATTATCGCATTGAAAAAATAATGATAATTTATTTATTTATTTATTTGTAAGTCTTACACCAAAATACATAGTATAACATGTACAATGTACCATGTACCCATACCCTAAGTATAAAATTTAATATTTTCAACAGTAATTCCAATTATCTAACTACCTAAAAAATGAGATTCCCATCCAGCAAAAAACAAACGTACAGAGTCCGATTATAGGACCATACAACTTTTTGAAGAATTACTTTTCGGATACATTACGAAGCGCATGATACTTTTATGGAACGGATAGGTAATCCACCACTTATCTTTATTTTTCTATGAACACAGAATACAGTACATTCTGTGTGACTCTGTTCGTCATACATTTCATCACCCTTCCTATTTTTTAAGGCTCGTCGCAATTCTCATTTAGAGACAGCTGACAACCTTATTGTTAATTATTAGAGACATATTTTACAAACTTATTTCTACTTAGAGTTGGGCCCCAAATCTTAACAGACTTTTTTTAAAACGAAAAATCCTAAATCAAAATCTTTATTGCTAACTAAGTGTATAAAAGGTGTTACATTTTTAAAGGAACTTAAAACTTAGACGCCTATGTAGGTACCTAAGTTGTAAACGCACTAACAATGCAGCGATCTATCTGCATTCTGAACAGGGAAAACCTGCAAAGACCTGAAAACTATCTCTAAGCTGAGTTTTTCAGCTGGTTTTTTTGTAAAAGCTATTTTATTTTTATTCGATATATAATTTAATCATTTATTTTTTAATCGTCAATTATCAAAGTCGTCTCTGAGTGCTACGGTAAGTAAATTAATGTCCTCCCTCACTCATCTTCTCTACCTACTTTCTAGTTGAAACTTTCTCGTACTCCAGAACTAAATCGTGATACAAAACTCTTTACCTTTAACTTCGTGCTTGAAAAGAAACTACGTACTTAAAATATTCATTAGGTGAAATAGGATTCGTGATCTACCTACCGCCAAGTGTAATAAAATACCTATATAGATTTAATCGCCATATTTTAAGATGTATCGCCGTTGACGTGTTTAGAATAATGCTAGATTTTGTATCAGATTATTGAGATTAATATCTGTGGGTGTATTTTACTGCTAGCTAGACAATATGTCTATAACTTTGAACTTTCATGGTCATTTTTATTTGAGTAATTTTTATTGCGATGTTTTTGTTGTATTTCCGTATCCATATTTAGGCGCAACTCTCTCTGATGAACCTACTGAAAACTCAAAGATAACAAATATCTAAATATTCTACTGTGAGTAATTAGATCTGCGTTTGCTTCGTTTTTTTTAAATTGTACAAAGCTTTACAGCAATGTTTATCAATCTCTACTTTTTTATGATTAAGTGTTCTAAGTGTCAATAAACGCTTATCTAAGTGTAAGTTGAAACCGTAAGCTTATCTCTAGCGTATCTAAAAATATCTACAGCAACGTCATCAGCTTATTGTTCGCCATCGACTACGAGGTTTGATGAGGATCATAGCGCGGCTTCAGTGGAATACAAGCGTTTCCAATGCGTTCCAAGCGTGTATAGGCTAACATGGTTTTATTCAGTTTCGATGCCTCCCCCTCCCCCTCTCGTCCTCTTTGTCGTAAAGAAAATAGTCAATTGTTTTATCGTCGTATGTTTATTTTCCAAAATACAAGCCCTTTACATTTCCGAGTCAGGGCCGGCCGTAGTTTAGCCCCAAATGTACTATTATTTATTCTGTGCCCCAATGCTGAGCTAGCACACACGTAAACAAACTATTCAAACCAAACCAAACAACCAAGCAAGCAAACGTCAACATAATTGTTCTATGCAGCGTGGGGGTACGGTACTAGAATCAAAATTCAAAATTCAAAATGAACTTTTACAAGTGGTTTTTGAACGTCAATTCAAAGGCATGACTTCGTAAACCCTACGGTGGAAACCTTGTACCGAGAATAAGCCGCAAGAAACTCGGCAAGGGCTGTTTCTTTCTCCTGTAGTGTTACAATACAAGTTTATTAAAAAAAAGCCAATAATTATTATCACATTCGTAACATTGATTTGCACTATTTTGTCATTAACATAATCTTCCACTTTATAACCTTTTCTCATTAGAGTCTTTTTGACATTTATGTAAGGGCATTTCAACAACATTTTGTGGAAATTTATTGTAAAACATTATATATTTACCCAAGAACAAGCCACGTGTTTTATGAAGCCTGAAAGTTGGGGCGGCATGTCAATCAATTCTTTTAAATATTTATCACTAAAATAATAACTACATATTTCACGAAACAATACCAGGCTTTCGTAATTTATTCCACTTATCCCAAATAAGTGTAAACAAGCACAAAAACATAATTTTAAGAATAGTTCAAAACAAAGAGCATCAGAAGCATCAGTGAATACCGAACCGAGCCAGCCGCATCAGTCAACGTGACGCTCTCCGTAGGCGCACGCGCACCCGAGATGATTCGAGATTGCGCCCATTTTTCGTCCAAATTGCGCCCTTTGTTATGCAAAGCGCGCGGGCGCCGTGTGCGGGCACAATCGCTCGTTTGCGTACCGTGTGACACCGGCCTTATCGTCCATCGGCGCACACAGCTTTTTACAATGCGTCTAGTAGCTGATTAGAATATTTCATCAGTCTAGCGTTAAACTCTTTCTGGTTTTAATTGCTGAAGTATCATGTGGGAGGTCCAGTTGATAAGTATCTGTTAACAATACGGTTTGTGAAACAAACGCGAGGTGGGTCGATGAGTATTTTGGATTCCTTTCCGTCCTATCTTGGAGTCACCAATTCACTATTACGGCAATTTCGAATTACTCCGGCCGTTTTCATTAATTTGATTTTAAAATGGACGTCTCTTCTGTGAGAACTAGTCAAGTACGTTACGTACGCACGTACGCATGGTTAAAGTAAGCACCAACAAGTACACACGCCTGCACATCAGATTACCACAAACTGTCAAATTTCCTCATCATCATCATCAGCTCATTTTTATGTCCCCACTGTTGGGGCACAAGCCTTCCCTATGGATGGATAGGGAGAACGGGCCATAAACCACCACGCAGGTCCACTGCGGATTGGTGGTTGTTAACGACTGCTAATGCAGCCGGGACCAACGGCTTTACGTGCCTTCCGAAGCACGGAGGAGCTCGAGATGAGAAAGGTTTGGTCACCCATCCGGTGACAGGCCATTGCGAAAGTTGCTTAACCTCAGCCACTTAACTGCGCCATTGAACTCCTCAACTGCTCCAAGAGATTAATATTGACTTAAAAGTGAAGATATTTTTCACAAAAAAGCTTAAGCAGAAATAATGAATTTTACTTTCATCAACGGTTATACTTTTAATAAGTCAACATACCGATAACACGATGATACATTACCCTACTCAAGTGTAAACAAACACCTTTTATGTTGATCGAACTCGTTACACTTTGCCATCATGAAAACCTTCAATTGATGCATCACGCCACTGAAACGTCCTATCAGTCATTCCAAAGTAGGGAGGCAATCTACAAAATGTGCTCTCATAGATTCTGCTGTATTAATAATTGCGATAGCTGATACAATACCACACTATTTATTCCTTCGGTCTGGAATCTTTGACGCCTTATTGGGAAGACTTAAAAGCTGTTTTCCCCTGGCAGTTTCGTGCGATGATGGAATGCGGGAAGGCAAGTATTCAGCCGCTATCGCTCATCGACCGATGCATCATATTTGTCCAGTGTTTCGTCATCGGAACACGCGCTATCCCGATCTCTGTGATAATGATGGGCCCATTAAATGTTGCCTGCGAACTTGGCGCTTTATGCTACCATATTTTTTTTATTAATTATCTGTGCCAGCTTTACTTTCAAAAGCAGGCCCAGGAGAAACAAAAAACAACACATCATTTAATGTAAAAGAATATGAACCGCTTATTTTGTCTCTTTTTTATTTGTAGATCAGTTTTAAGTGGGTGGTTATTTATTCAAAAAATTATGAAACTCTCAATATTTGAGAATTGTGGGTAAAATGCGGATCGAACTTTTGTATACGACTTTCGTTCATTTTGATCGCTACATCTCGGACACTTAAAAGGCTGCTACGGATATATTCACTATAAAAATTAAGCCATTCCTATAAACGTAGCATTTTCATCTCTAGAACGTGGGAAGGCTAAATCTATCTTCCAAAAATTGGCCTCCTCCACATGCTGCCATTCGGTTGGACAATGTTCCTCATGAAATCTCATAATCGAAAGGCTAGATACCCACGATAGTCAAAAAGAGCGCAAACACGAGCGTTGACTTTGTTAAAGCAAATTCGCAAGACTCAGCCTCAGCTCAGAATATACTGAAGACCTGACTGACCAGACAAGCATTTGATAAATGTCTTATTGCTAAGCACAGGACCCTTTCAGAACCATAGCGACGAGCAGGTCCACTCACCTGTCCGTAAACACAATATTGACAAGGGTGAACTACCTATATAAATTCATTAGAAGATAAAATTTATGGTAACGTTATGAATTTTCTCTCATCTTTATTTGTGAGTTTGCAAAATAGGACTCACACCATGAGGAGAGCCGCTTAAAATGAATATCCTTTATTTGTTTCGAACTCGTGTAGGATAATCTTAACAAAAGTCCAGAGCCAGATGTCCGAACTAAACGTGGAACAGTGGAGATCACGTGAGATTAGGCCGCATACGCCATGTTTTTTGCTCCAAGCCTGCCTTGCGCGTTTAAAATGCATACCACGGGCATAAATTTAAATTTGTGCTGTTATCAAAATAGTTGTACAATTTATGAGCGGCGAGAAATGTAAAGGAATGAAATATGCGCCCGTGGACATGTTCTTGGAGTGTAGTGCGTCTAATTGCATTCCTCTGTACAGTTTGTCGGTTTTTTAGATTGTGTGCAACTAACTTGAGTGTCTGACAACAACTAAGTTGTTGATGGTCTATACATAAGTAGTCTTGTATAAGTAAACAATAAGTAGTACTTTATTTTATTAAAATAAATAGGTATAACATTATTGTAAATTTGCTATTTAACAATAGTCCTTTTAACACCTACAAATGCCTTCAACGTAGAATTTGATAGAGTTCTTTTTTTGTAAACTTCTTAAAATGAACAACAAGTGAAATTATGTAAGGTAGGCACCTATGTTTGACCGAATCCAGTTATCGCCATTTTTTAAATCGATTTTCAACTTTAGCAACAATTGAATAGAGACCATCTGCTTCTTAACTACCATCCAGTAAAATTTCAATTGAATTCTTTGTTATTTTTTGGCTACGAAAGCTGTCTTACATTGAGCTTACTGTGTCGGACGCTGGTAACACTGATATTGGCGAATTGTATATGATATACTTTTAGAAATACAAATGCAAATAGCAAATTTAGGTTCGTAAGGAGTGGGTTGTCGTTAGTATTCTAACGAAAACCTACAGCGCACATACTGCTCACGACTCTAGCCCCTAGCAGCAGTGAGGACTACGGAAGATTCTAAAAGATTCTAAAGATCGCTGTCCACCGCAGCAAGCAGCGAAACTATGTCTGATTCTCCAATATGATTGCTATATTTTAAAAGGCTTGTCGGAACGTATTATAGACAGATTGCATTATAAGAGCACATCTTTGTAAGACCCCGGTCTCAGATCCAGAGCAATCAGGTTCGAGTTCGAGTCCCAGCGTACAGCATTCTAGTTTTTTTTCGGAAGATATTTTCACCTGGCTATCTACCACCGGCTTGTCTATCTGACGGAATAGTAGTATAGGAATAGGAATAATGTTGCAATGGAAACTGTGTTGTGTTCCGTCGGGTTAGAGATAGGTGGACAAGTTAGCAATTTAAGTGTGAACAATATCACCGCAGAAAACTTGACAAAATGAATCTCTTATTATACTATTGTCTTACCACGGCCTTGGAAAAAATTACCAGAAGTGTTGCGGCTTTAAGTCTCGCTCGTAGAAAACATTATAATTTTTTTGTTGTCAGTGTCTGATTATGGGTGAAGTTTGTTTTCTGTAAGGTGTTTTCTGATGGCCTCAGACGCCTTTTTAGCTCCACCTAGCTTTCCGAGGGCAGCGAGGGGAGTAACTTAAAGGGTTCCACAAGCCGTGTGATTGAAACACCGTCAGAGGTTTTATAGACGGAATGGGTTCACACTAGCGTGTCCCCGTTCCCTTCTAGATTCTCGGAGGGGTTCGGATCGGATCGGGACCTGGTGAAATGCGCTTCCATGTTCTGCTTTTTCGAAAACGAGAATTTACATGGCATTGAAACAGTACCCGATACGGCAGACGAAGTAAGTTAAATTTTTCCATATAATTTCTCATAATTTTTCATCAAAGAAATTCGAATGGTGAATAATACTCGCATTCAGCACCCAGGTAACATGAGACCAAGTGCTTCACCGTTTGTTGAATTAAATATTAAAAACCATTCCAATTTTGATTAACGACTTATCATTCGTATCAAAACTTCTTATCTAAATAAGGCGGATCAATTCGGCTACAAACACGTGTTCACCACATTCACTAACTACAATATGAGAAACTTAAAATGGTCTCAATTAACTGTGCACCTAGCAAATTGCTATCGATCAGTTGCTGACAAGTTGATAGCGGTGCCAGTTGTCTCCCTGACCGCAGCGACCGCAGAGGGTTGCCGACACTTACTTAAGATACTTAAAAAACGTATCCTTCAAAAAAGTAAATATTTTTTATCATGACTTTGAAGTGTGTTAAAATGTAGTGTGTATATAATAAATGTGTTCAAGTGTAGGATGAATGCATATATTTAACTCTGCAGCTGTAGTAAATACATCATAAAATTTGGAGACCATCATTTACGTGGTGGCACGTGGCAAGTGAATGAACCTGCGGGAACACTGATCAGTGCCGCCAAACAATTAAATTTAATTATGTCTGTATTTTTCTAAGTTTTACAAAAATACTATACAATTAAACACTTTATACAGATCTATCTTTGATTTTACATTTTCATCTCCAATAGCCGAACAAATAACTTGAGTTGAATGCGAGAAATCGTAGTTCAATTCCACATAAAGACTACTGATGTGAACCCTAATTATCTAACACAAGCGTATTAAGATAATCTATTGATCCTAGTATTAACAGCGCATGAATAAAAATCTTTTAAAATAAATTATATGTATTTTAGGTTTATAGAAGATATTAGAACCACATAATATATAAATAAATAGTATAAAGTATACAAGTGTATGCACAGCCCTATCCGCGAGTCGCGTGACCGTCCCTCTGCGGTTTTCTAAGTTAGCCGTCGAGTAAACGTGTCGAAATGTTCTAACGTATTTTACTAATTAAAGAGAACCAAAACAAACGATAAGTTTTTAAAATAAAGAAAAAACAAGAACTTATTGTGTCTTCTTATTTTACTTACAAATTCAGAAATTTGATATAGTGTCTTATCAGTCTATAAACGCCCCACAGCTGAGCTCAGACCACAAGAACAACACCACAGTGTGGGTCACAAAGACATAATCCACCACACTAACCCCATGCCGGTTGGTGGGGTTTTTAAGTTTCTTGCGCCCATTCTTCCCCACAGCTAAAAAATAGACGCCCTTCATGGATAGTAGGTAAAAATGTATGGACGATTCAAAAGCACTCTTCTTAAGTTTATTTGAATTAAAAAAAAATTACTTTGACTTTGACTTTCGAAGCACGAAAGAGCTCTAGATATTTATGTATTTTTTTAATTATTATTTCATTCAGTGACGTAACTTCCTAAGATCCTAAACTAAACAGTCAAGTCGTTCCGCCATCGAACCCCACTACTAGGTATATAAATTACATATAAAGTACTTAGTAAGTTAGTAACTCTTTATCATGCATGCGGTGCAAAAGTTCTTTTCACATGGCAATGAAATTATCAGTCCACAGTTCCACACTCCTTACGAATTCAATTACACTGAATATGACACCTGATGTGCAATTATAATTTTCGATTACGACTTAATTTACTTTATAAGGGGGGCGACGACACCTGCCATGTCTAGACTTTGACCAGGCTCTACGCAAAAGTGCTTAAGAAAAATTGAAAGTAGACAGTAATGAGTCTTATTTCTTAAGTTAGAAAGGTGTATTTGCTTTTTCGGAGTGCGTTCGTTACGTTTGCTTTTTTATGTTTCAGACGTCTTAAGTAATACATAAGTAATTGGGTCTAGGAGTTAGACGGTCGTAGTGCAACACATTGTGATAAGTCGGTAGTAATTATATGTCTAATATTGTTTTTTTTTAATTAATCTGACTACATAGTTAGGTGTGCAGTTGATAGCATCGTTGCTCGAAGCTTTTTGCGTACGTTTGTATAGTCAGCAAGACAAAGAATTAATACGGAGTATGCAATATAATTGCCCTTGCTGAGTTTCTTGCCGGTTCTTCTCACAAGTCCGTATCTACAAGGAGTCTACAAGGTCTCCCGCCCTGTGTAGACTTACGAAACTATGGCATAGTGACATTCATAAAAGCTATTTATAGTCATAACTGAATTAATGATTTAGAATTTTTAATTTTGGTACCAAAAACAATGATAGAAACTTTTTGATTCGATTTCGGTTTTGCTATTTTTTTTCTTAATAGTGTAATAGTTGTTCAATATATGGAGTATGGTATTATTATAGTAGGTAGTTTATGTATATTCGTTTTGATAGTCTAACTAGTTAGACTATCAAACTGTGACTGTCTGTGGTCTACTGACCACAGACGCAGTGACAACATTTTTGTCTAAGTAAAAAAAGTTTGTAAGTTATAGTGAACAACAGTTTCCCGTAGTATTGCTGTCAGCGAGCAACATTTCTGTTGGCAACATAAAATTGCCATAACAGCATGTATGTTTTAGGGCCGCAGTGCGTGAGTTCCGATCGCGTTCGAGATTTATGAGACGTAAACTTTACTGCACACGGTCGGGAATCGGATCGCGCGATCAAACGGAAAATGTTTAGGGTGTTACGTGTTTAACAGTAACACTACATGTTGTTACTTCTTCGAGGAGAACAACCTTCGTGCTTACGCCTTTCTTCACGGTTGGTACAAGGCAAAAGTGAAAACAGTTTTTATTCAGCTAAAGCTGCTCTTTATAAGCATTTTTATATATTGAAATGAAACAACTTTTGCGGACCTACTCGCGTTTATTTTACACATTAGTTTTAATTAACCATACTGCCAGACCAAAAGATACTGTAAGCTCTTTCTGCGTAAAACGGAACTTTGTGAATATTTTTTTATTATAGCCTATCATTTGCACAATCTCATGTTCTTACTACATACAAATTTTCATTATGATCGGTCAAGCCGTTCTTGAGTTATAAGAGAACATACAGCCAGACAGACAGACAAAAATTTCAAAAGTCGTAGTATTGGTGTCAGTGAGTCATAAAACGAATATTTATCCCAAAATTTGTTAGAAAATTTGCATGTACAGACAGAGCCTACAGATTTATATAGTAGTATAGATATAGATAGATTTAGGTATTTGATAAATAGTCAATGTTCTACTACTGCGAATCGAGATCGTCATTTATTTCTTTTCAGAAGCCTATACTTTAAAAATCAAACATTTTCAATCAATGTACATGACTATAATACAGTACAGAAGATATCGTTGTGTTAAAAAGCCGATAATCAAAATCAGAATACCGATAAAAATGAAATAAAGTAATACCTACATGAGTTGGCTGAAGAACTTTTGATAGCATAACAATCTTTTTTTCAAACATCTCAATGAATACCTGTTCACACCTAGTGATGAATATTTGGTTTCATTTGTAATGGTATGTCGAACACTGATGCTACTATCCTATTCTGGTTTCTTTCATATGCTTGTGCAGTCAACACATACACAGTCATACAAAGCATCGGTCAGTCTCTTTTCCTATCCATACATACGATTGCATCGTCCGGCGACGCGCCGGTACGCGGCTTCCCTGCCAACGCCGAACGCGCTAATGAATTCGTATATCCGCCACAAATACTTAATTATGGGAATATGAATCACCTTGTGTGTCTTGTATGTCGCATTGTATGGAACACAATGCTGACATAGTAATTTATACGTTACAACTCGCTCCGCTGACCGCCGTCTGTTAAAGGCACATCGATCATGCTTCACGAAAGGGGGTGGCGTTTGATTTGCAATGCTATATATGTTATCTTACTCACATATATTACTTACATTATGTTACTGTTTTTATGTTAAAAATAGGCAAACGAGCAGGCGGGTCACCTGATGGAAAGTAATCACCGCCGCCCATGGACACCCGCAAAACCAAAGTAATCGCAGATGCGTTGCCAGCCTTGAGGAAGGAGTTGGATCTCGAGGAGGAAGTAGGAATTGGGAGGGGGAGTGGTGAGAGATGGGCCTCCGGTACTTTCACTCACCGGACGAAACATAACAGCAACGAGTGCCATTGTTTCACGCCGATATTCTGTGAGAGGGTGGTATTACGCCGGGCGAGCTGGCCCATTTCGTGCTGCAACGCAGCGTAGCTCTATCACTCAGACAGTTTCAATCATTTAGCACCATCCAGGGGTCACGTGTAGGGTCTCAAGGGTCAACCTTCGGACGCGAGTAACTTTAACCCTCAAACTACCCCAACCTTACACATGGGGCAATGCGGTCATAATTAGTTAAGTTTTATGCTGGTTTCATTCGAAAACTAAAACTAAATTTCCAAATGCACAAATCATCGATAGTACTAAAGTCTCTTAAATATAATACACGAGGCAATTGTAATTAATAACAATCCAAATTCTCTAGATGTTCGGAATAGCCGGACCGTACAAAATATTAAATTCCATCACAGCAACACTGTAAGACCAAACGATAACAGCAAAACTGCAACAATAAAAGGTACCGTGAACTTATTTTGCGTAAAATGAAACGTTTGACCTTATATAAAATAGTTGACGGTAGCATGTAACCAATTAAGTTTGTGACCACCAACACCTCAGTCTCCGCAAAGGTTGAAACATGTAAAACAGACGCTATTAGAACCGTATAAAGTATATCACTCCAAGTTATCGATTTATTAAATCGATGCTCCAAGTATACAAATTAGTAAAGTGTCAAGTTTAACCTTTAAAAACGTAAAGAGGAAAACAAGACCTTGGCACGATTTGCTGCATCCCGATCGAAAGCGTTTATCGACTAGAGGTCGCGTGACGCCGCCCCATTCGGGCGAGCCCCGTGCTCTGTAAGTTTCCACACACAATTCGTTAAAGTTGCCTCTATAATTTATCAAACTCCATATCATTGCGAATATCGTCCGGCCCTTGCAGCCCACGGATGCACCGCTAGCTTTTTTCAACGACGATGTACAGATACCCGCCAATTAACAGATGCCATCGCCAATTCGAAAGCGAAAACGCACGTTTCTCGCAATTTTCGTAGTTATTTGCATCGAAATTGAATATTTTTTTTACGATTGTGAAACGTCCGCCATGCGTACACGCATGCACTTACTCGCGACGCATGACTAATTGGAATACGAATTAGTTTGTCGTTAATGCAAATGCTGAATTTCAATTCCGTCTGTGTGTACGTTAATTGCAACTGAGTACAATGTCGCGTCGTCGGCCAAAGCTGCAGTATCGATCGAACCATTTTTCAAACGACCAACGAGGCAATTAAACAACAGCAATGGGATTTTATTCAGATTCATCAAACCAATTCGAAATCATAATTGATCTGCCATGTAAAAAATATAGAGGGCTGTTAGGAATGGAATAGGCGCCAAAATATAAAACTAGAACGATGACTGGCCGAAACACTTGGAGCCGAAAGTCAATTAACAACCGGCCCGCGCCACGTGGAACCGAACCAACTGATAACGCAGTACACCGCTGGCTTGCAGATAAACATTTGTAAGCTTTATTTTTGTCTTATATGGACAGCCCTATATTACCATATGGTTGACCCAAGCCTAGAGAGACATATTTTGATGGTTGCTTTGACACCTAGCTACTTTTATTGATTTCAAGTAGAATACCTAAATTAAAAACTCATTACACCTAAATACAATTCGGAAAAAGTTTAAATGTTTCAGTACCTTTTTTAGGGTTCCGTAGTCAACAAGGAACCCTTATAGTTTCGCCATGTCCATCTGTCTGTCTGACCCCAGTCTAGCTCATAGACTATTAGTACTAGAAAGCTGTAATTTGGCATGGATATACATATTAATCACGCCGACAAAGTGGTAAAGTAAAATTTTGAAAAATATTTTTTTTTAGTTTACCTCCCCTACACGTGAAGTGGGGATGTAATTTTTTTTTTCTTGTTTACCCCTAAGTGTGGGGTGTCGTTGGATAGCAATTTGGATTAGCTATTAAGCTTTAAAGTGCAAAATTTTGTTAGAGTCAAGTGTCCCCCCCCATGCCAGCCAAATGGTTGTTTTTGGATACGTGAAAAAATTCACGGTAGTTGTATATATGATGAAGTTAAAAGGAAAACTATCACAGCTAAGTAGGCTTTACAAGTTTACGAGTAACAGTCGACCAACTTATAAAATGTACTTGGCGCAGTACAATTTCCTCATTGGGAACTACTTAAATAACGTTGTCAGGTGTGTGAAACCGGTAGTATCTACATTTAAGTATATGAGCCATCGTTAAATAAATCAGAGTCCGCATTATTGAGATGGGCTACGGAACCCTGCGCGTGGCCCGACACGTACTTGGCCGGTTTTTTTTACATTAGGTAAGCACTTGGCCTTTATCTCAGTTGATGTTAACTGATGATAAGGCTGAAGATGGAAGCGCACTTCCCCCGGATTCCTCAGCTACTGAGGCACTGGCTATCTTATTTAGCTTCCGGAACACAACAATGCTACAAACATTGATGTTATGGCGACATATATCGATAAGATGGTAGTAGCTAGCCAGGCGGGTAAACAAGCCTTACCACCAACCAAACCGAGTACACAAAGATTTACCCCCCGCTGGGAATGGAACCCGGAACCTCTGGGTTTAAACCGGAGGTCTTAACCCACTAGACCGCAGAGGCGATTAAGCCTACCTTCCTGATCATAAAATGTTTTATAAATTCGAATCTATGTTTCCTAAAACACAGTCAAAACCATAGCTAAGGCTATGGCCGAGGGGCAAAGAGCTCGGCCCGAAACTCAAAGGTCCCAGGTCGGGCAGTGTGTTTAAAAATGTTTGATGCGTAGCCCGGGTGTGTGATCACTAACCCGCATTTAGCAAGCTTTCCCCCAACAGTGGGACAATTATAGGCTATTTAACTAGCCTATAATAATCGTGATCAATTCGATTTTTTACGGCCTCTGTGGTATGCAGACCAAGGCGGAACTAATAAATCTGAGATAGTGAAATGAAACAATGCGTAAATCTATAAAAGTGGTCACGTTTCAATGTGAAGTGTTTGCATAAACTTTAGACAACAAAATCAGAGAAAGGTAGTGTTAACCCTTCCCTAAAGGATATTGCTACCCACACTTGATTTCCTAACTAGATAAAGATAAACGAATACAAATGACCTACTGTTCGGTGAAGGTAGATAATTTGTTACTTTTTGTAGGGTAGATTTTTATTCAGACTCCAGTTCTCATGTATTCTAATGGCTGCCGGTCGGTACGCGTTAAAAGGCTTGTTTAATCGGTTTTTGTATAAATTTCATCGGTTGTGCGGAATATTATATCTGTATATTACTTATGATGTTTACTTTTAACCGGTTAATGTAGAAATACGTGAATAACGTGTGCTACGGTGTGTGTCTCGTCAACAAGGAGCATGAACCCCCCAACGGACTACGGTGCATCATGGGTAAGGTCAGGATTATTACCTATATTTGTGCATTATTGTATTTTTACCTCAAGCTTTTAAAATTTATATATAGATTACATTTGGAAAATATCTATATTTATTTATATACGTCCATAGAATCTACCTGTCATAAAATTTTATGTATATTGGGAAAGTCGTCCAACATACATTGTTCAGGGTGATGTAGGTATAGAGAATGTGGGCGAAGGTATAATATAAACGTTCAACGTGTATGAAAAAAGTCAATAAAAAATATTTTTTATTTTTTTATGTTTAATATTTATTTAAATAATTTTTGGTAACAAACGTCCCCGCTACACACGACTTTAAAGTTTATACTGACACCCCTTACCAACCTAACGGTTATAAAAAGTAGTGTCAGAACATCCATACGCAAGCACATGGGACCATCTGCGTCAGGTCATATCGCCGGATCAGGACGCACCGAAGCGCATTCTTCATCCGGTACTTTTAAGACAAGTGCCTCGAGCGAGTTGCTCCGTGGACACGTATAGTCCACTACCTAATATCCAGATAGGTTACCGGAGCTGTAAGCTCGCTCACTTCTCGTTGCACCATAAGCACAACTCGCAGTTCCACTGCTCGGGCCGTAAGTTCTACAGCCGACTACCAAATGTCCTCTTTGGTGGCGGAGTTGTAAGCCCACTTACTTCTCAGTACCCATCCAGGCACCTCACCAATTCCAAAAATCCTACGCGGCTGATTCAACCGGAGACTTTGCATCTAGCGGGCGCCTCTACTAGTTATCCAGACTAGTACCGGAGATGTTGGAAGCCTACTTAATGAAAACCACCAAGCAGAGCAACCAACTATGGACAACTCACGTGCCCCGCGGATCCTTTCGCTTCAGGCCCCACACTAGACCGCTACTCGGACCCGCTCGCTGTGCACGAAATGGAAGCCTGGCCAACACCAACCAGACAGACAAACATTCCCACTTCTACAGCTAACCACATAGCCAACACGAGTCCAACCCATGTCCGGGACCTGCCGGAGACGCCCGCGATGGCATAACCGGCAAGGGGCCTAGGATCCGAACTCCCGTGGTACCCTTGAAAAGACAGCCGGACCCGTAGTTCCAGCTGCCATACCCTACCTACCAGGGTCAGTAGATAGGGACAACATACGAACAGTGCAAGTTAAATAAAAGCTTGTAAAAACAAAGCTATTTTCTCTACAAGCTATGCTTGTACTAGGATGCGTTTGGAGCGTATGGCGGCCCGAAATCCGGGGGGCTCGTGTCCGGTCCGATTGATATCATGTCCGAATTCTGCAGCTCTGACCGCAAACCAGACGCAAGTACGACTGTTGGTTCGACTCAGTTCGACTGCACTCCATGCAAAGTTTTCGATGTTCATTTGGTTGTCAAGAAATTTGAATTTGAAGCGAGCATTTCTTTTTAATCATAAAAGTTAGCAGCATTGCTATCCAACGTGGCAATGCTGCTATATAGCTTACTGGGCACTCTGTCTGATGGGGATGATTTGCGTCAATTTTTTTATTTATATTATGTATTAGTTTTAGTTTATAGTTTTTTTAACAGTTAATAAATAAATTATTATAAAATTTAAAACTTATCAAAACCTCTTTTTAGTACCTTATTAGGGTGTTTGGTAACTTACTTGGAAGTTTTGGATTTAAAATGAAACAATGCGACAATAACTAGTAAGAAAAAATACTTTGATACTGGCTAAAAGTGCTGACCGCACTAAGCCATTAACTATGGAAAAAAGAGAATGTGTCATCATTTTGTTGTGAATAACCTAACGTTGTAATCTCGGAACATAAACTTTTCCGGATGTATTTATAATAAAAAAATAAAAAAAGGAAGTTAGTACCAGGCAGTAGCTAAGTAAGAAAAAGAGAAGTCATAAAGTTGTTCTTTGCAATAGTTGAAATCGAACTATCTATCATGGGCTAGACAGACGAAAATAAAAAATATCTGGCGTCGACAACAAAGCATCAAAATCAAATAAAATTCTTTTTTACATTACAGACCATACAAGTTTAAAACAAAACACATGTTATATCAAGTCGACTACAACAAAATTTTCCATACATCCACAAACAAGAATAAAGGGAACCACGCATAATACCCCTATGATCGTCCACTTTTATTTACCAAGGGCCCATTCACATAACGCCAGGCGTATTTATCCCACTTTTCCGCTTCTGCAATAATTTCACGAGCGACGGCCCGGCTGGAGAGGCATCCCGAGCCGTTATCGGGACTACAATGAGTTTCTGACTCGCTGGACATCTTCAAACGTAATTCGCATTTTTCACGACAGGGGAGCGGCGCTCTCCATCCGCCGAATAAAAGTTTTGAAAAGAATTACCGATGGAAATGCGCCCGTTTGCAGATTCTCGAATGCGGTTTTTAGGAAAGCGATTGTGAGGAACAATTGACGTGTTAATGGGTTTTCGGACGGTCGTTTTGTTCGTGTTCGATTTTTGAAATTTGTTACGTAAAATAGATTTTCATCTGTTTGTGTTTAAAAATATGGTATCATTTTATTTTACTCGGAATTACGCTTAAAAACTTAGGGCGAACTACTTAAGTATTGTGTATTTCTAATCGTCCTTGCTTTAATGTCAGCTTGAAACGTGTCAATTATTCTTTTTAATTCGAAAACTTACAGAGCAACCAATCAGTAGGTACTCAATTGGCAACATAGATTTACAACTTAAGTTTAATCTAACCTTAATTTTTACCTTAATACCTTTAATGTAATTTGGCGTTAACTAATTATTAACTACGAAACATTTTAATCCACTAATAGCACCTGGCAAAAATATCAATAGGTGCTGAATGTGGACTAGGTCAGGTATAGCACCAGGTTAGGCGGGTGCTCAAAGTGGATTACCTCAAAATTTGAAACATTATTGTACGTAAAGTAAGTTAGGTATTATTAAGATTTAGTTAATTCTATCAACTAGTTTATAAACACCGCACCTCAGATGTTAAAGTGTCCTAGTGTTCTCCATTCATTTAGTTGTCAAGACGAAGTTCAACACCTTGTTATAAGCTGTACCATAACATAACATACACACACACTGTATTGTAAGTATCTACATCGCCTTCATACTCTATGTATTTCAATGTATCGTAATTTTTACAGCGACACTTATCTGTTGTTTACAGCGCGCTGCTCCGTAACAATTGCGCCTAGGGACGGGTCAAATAATACAGCCAACATTATTCCATTGTACGTTTGTACACCAGAATATAGCGGACAGTGGTACCACAAAAGAGTTGTATTTCCCCTTTTCGAGAGGGATGCATGAGATTTAGATTATGAACGTTACATCCTGTGTAGAGTTAAACACAACACAGATAGTACAGATACAACAGAATCTAGAAAAAAGTATATAGAAAAAAAGTAATGCTAGTAGTTGAGGATTCCAGGTGAAGTGACACCTTTGGCCTTATGGCCTTGTCATCACATAACATGTGGTTGAGGTGAAGGCCAAACATTTACCAGTAAGACTTTAAAAAGTCCAGAAGCCAAAAAAAAATCAGTACAATTTCAGGATCTTCTTGTTTTAGAAAAAGCAAGATAAGTAATTTTAAAAAAATTAAAAAGTAAAGTAAAAAGTAGGTATCTTATAACCACCCCACTGCTGGGCAAAAGCCTCCATCATCGAAATCATTTCATAGCTATAAAAAAACTTTTTAAATTATAGGGAAAGTAAAAGTCATGTTATCGATTGAACCATTCCTTATCCGTCTTAACCAAGTGTTGTTAAGTTGAGCTAATAAAAGAAACATCACCAAGGAATTAATTTTAAAACTTATAACATGAACTTTGTCGTACATTAATGTGTGTACGACACGCTCTCGCTGGGTGTAACATTAAAGGCTAAACACGTTTAAAATCGCCATTTTATGGACTCGTTTGATCCATTTGAAGGCCGATATTTCTTCAGCAGTGTTACACTGAAAGGGCGGTCTTCTGTGATGTTTATACAGAATGACTTATTAGCATGACGTCACGATCACGATGCGTTGTCCTTCAATGTGTTGATGAAGTCTTCTCTATCAGTTTTGTGGCTTGTTAGGTCTGTGGCTCTACCATGAAAATGTCAATATGTACTTTTGTTGGATTTGCAAAAATCAAAAGTACTTTTATGAAACATTGGAATTACGTTTCATTGTTAATTAAATCACTGTTTCCAGCCGTCTTGAAATCAAGAAATGTCTACAAGCAAGTATAGGTATTGTTATAAATACTCAGACACAAATGTTGAAAAAATTTCCACGAGCAGGATTTGAACCTGCACCCTTCTGACATACCGGGTCAGGTGCTCTTCCAATTGAGCTATCGTGGTTCTAACCAGCTCGCCGAAATTATTCAAAACTATTTACTTTTTTTTTACTTTGAAATCCAAAGGCGCCAATTCAATGTCAACTACTACCGTCATTAACATCTGATCATAATATTTTTACAAATACTAAAGATCAGTTAAGAAGTAGGCAAGCTATTTATAAAATGTTTTTGTGTTGTTTATATAATTTTAACGCAAATTTTGTTGCGAAACAAATTACAAAAACACAAATGTTGAAAAAATTTCACGAGCAGGATTTGAACATGCACCTTTCTGACATACCGAGTCAGGTGTTCTTCCAATTGAGCTATCGTGGTTCTAACATTGCGTTAAAATTATATAAACAAAACAAAAACATTTTATAAATACTCAAATTAAAAAATAAATCTAAATCTAAACACCTTTCAAATAAGTTATTTGCCACTAGATACCATTCAAATAAGGAGCTCGATGGCGCAGTTAAGCAACTTTCGCAAATGCCGATCATTGGATGGGTGATCAAAAATGTATCATCTCGAGCTCCTCCGTAATTCGGAAGGCACGTATAGCCGTTGGTCCCGGATGCATTAGCAGTCATCAACAACTATCGCACCGCAGTGGAATCGTGTGTATATAGGTTTATGGCCTGTTCGTCCTATCTATCCCTATGGATTGATAGGCTCGTGCCCCAGCAGTGGAGACTTAAAAATAAGCTGATGATGATGATGATGATGATGATGATGAACATTGAAATTAAACAAAAAAAATGAAATTATAAAAAATTAATAAATTAAACACAAGCGTTTTACAAGCAACCTTTTTTTATAGAAAGTTATTCAAATGATTCTGCTCTGCCTATGTTAAGCAAAGAGTCCAGATAGACAGCTATAGTAGGATCAAGGCAATATTAGCATGTTTAATTAGCATGTTTAATTACCAAAATCCTCTCTTTGATTTGGTTCACGTGTACACGTCAGTGGTGCTTATACATGGAGGATGCTAAGAACTTTATAAAATCGTCACGAACATAACGCGTACAAGCTATCTGCCAGCAAATTAAAAATTAGTCATGTTAATAACCAAAATATAACCCACTATTTGGTTCGTGCACTATGCCACCCTTACCGCGGTGCTTGGACAAAGTCGTCCATTGTATTTTAATTAATTGTTATGGCGTCGGTCAAGGAGTCGCGAATAGCGGCCCGGCATGAAACTGAACCGATCGTAAAGTGTGGCAGCCAACTCCATTTTGAATAAACAGTAGATAAATTCGTTTAATCGTTTTAAATTTGACAAAGAATTTAGGTTAAACGGGGGGGGGGGGGGGGGGGTTTATATGTTGCTGTGGTGTTTTGCTTTGGCGTTTTTTTATACTAGTTCTAGCGGTCATGCTTCGTCCGCGTAAACATCCTTATCCCGTAATTTTTTAAATGTTTACTTTGCGCATTTCTATGCCCTATGTCGTACCTACAGTTAACACCGAGAGTCGATGATCTAAATCAGAATACGAATACTTACGTAACTAATGATTGATTGCTAAGTGAGTATACATAGGGTATATTGCACCAAAACATCCGGTTCATGTTACTGTTAAATATAATTTTAACATTGGCGATCCTCACTAAGTAGGTAGGGTAAAGCCACCAAAGAGTACGCACTACCAAAAAGTACGTATTCCCATACGAAATTCTATTTTACCTATTGGCAACACACACATTCATAGGATTAATAAATACTACGTACCATATTGACTCCATGCACACGTTATGTCACCGGCAAGTAGTTGCTAACAGATTTAATTATATTCAATTATTAGCACTGCGATCTTATCTTATCTTAGTGGGGCCTGCCGAGGTTTCCCTCTCGCAGTAACACCTCGACCCATCGGGATCTTTTGTGCAACGCAATCCTTTCACTCTTCCTCCTCTGTAAAGATAGAGGCCATAAGTTTGGCAACGTCTTTAAGAGCGAAGAGCCTGAAGTCCTCCGGTTTCGGATAGGCCGACCCCAGGAGTCCCATTCTTTTCCTAGCCAGAGAGTCGCAGTCACACAGTAGGTGCTGCTTTCGACTCCGTTTCCTCTCCACACGCCCTACACAAACTATTTGTTGAAAGGTGCATTCTATGAATCATTTGTTTTGTGGCATAGTGCCCTGTCAAGGCACCGATGGTTAGTTGGGCCTGCCGTCTACCGCCTCCGCATATGAACTTACTCCGTCCAAAGACGTTTTCGCCAAGGAAGGATTTGGAGTGTTTCATACCCGGCTGCTCCTTCCATTCGATGCCGTGCCTGTTTTCGATGTAATCTTTAAAGGCCTTGTTAATGGTACTTGATGCAAGTGCCACGAACGGCTCAGGACCAATGAGCTGGGTCTCCGAGCCTTCCTTAGCACTGCGATACTCTTTGGTGGTGCGTGCTCTTTGGTGGCTTTACCCTAACAGGTTGCACCATACAATACTTTGCTAACGTTAAAGTTGAGCTAGTCAAACGAGATACATTTGCCCCCAAAGCAAGTTAGGGAAAAGTTTTTTCATGTGACCCTGGACTAAATGTGGCCATTTTTCGTTAAATATAAGATTTTTTAATAGCTACGCAATAATTATAAATTTGGTTATAAAATCACCCTTAGGGATGTTTGACAAAAATAAATAAAACATTTTAATTATTTTATATTTTGTTTACAGAAACTGGTGAGCAAATAAATTTTACAACAAAGTACCAACAACACTTTTATTAGGGCCCGCAAAATTAACCGTACACTGTAACAAATCCCCGAATAGTAAAGTTAGAATAGTCCAGGGGCTGTAATTAAAGCCGACCGCGATTACTATGCAAATAGGGCGACGTTATGTGCGCCCAGCACGACGACACGGGGCGCAGGGCGGACTAGCGCGAACTAGTGTCATACGTACTAGTAACAGTCGCCATCCTTAGATAACGAAGACACCACAATCATTATCCGGAGTGAAAAGATTCCGTACAAATTGTCTTAGATTCACTTGTTTTCCATCAACGAAATGTAACTAGTAATGGTAGTAACAGGCGACCTTCCTAAAAAACTATAAGCCTAGCTTTATAGTTAAAGCAAGGCTTAGATCCCGGTAGATCTAAAGATTTTCTATAAATATTTTTAGATTCACGTATTAACTAGTGTCAATAGTAATCTAGTCAAGTATTCGTAGTCTTATCTATTTTGCTTTTACCTAATTGTAACACTTTGTAGACGGACAGCGTGTTTAGATTGCGACGCGCGACAGTGCAAGTTAGTTATCTATGTAGTCTGGTTTAACATAGGGGATTCGAACTTGGCACCTCTGAGTCTAAGCCCAGTGGTCTAACCACTAAATAAACTATTAAAACTCCATATAAAGCTGGATACCGAAGCTTCTTATATAATAAACGTACAAACATTTCTTCCTTAATCTCAACACATTCTTAAGATATTACTCTAGAATATGTAACATCTGTTAACGCTTAAATAAATTCAATCAGTCGAAAGCATACCAAAATTACGAAACATGTAACAAATTAATGACGAACGCGCGCATGGTACAGTACAATCCATTGATGATTACAACAGTTAATTGTGCAGTGTTTGCAAATACGCTGTTGGCTCTTAGTAGTGAGTGAGCGGACAATGGCTCCCTTTCACCGAATGATTGGACGCGCCGGTGACGAGCCGACCTCTGCACGCGGTCCTCCGTGGACGGAATGACCTTTGAATTCCGATAAACAAAAGCCTATTACGTTAGGAGACCTTGTCATCAGCCTTTTACATCCCACTACTACTCCATCTTACTACCTTAACCGGGACCGACTGTGTCTGCTTTCATCATCATCACCTGATAATATTTATGTCACCACTGCTGGGGCACAAGACTTACTTAGAGAGAACGGGTTCCGCTAGGGGGCCCAGTGTGAATTGGTAATTCTTAATGCGTGCTAATAATGCAGCTGGTACCAACGGCTTAACGAGCCTTCCGAAGCACGGAAAAGCTCAAAATGATACATTTTGGGTCACCCAACCGATGACTGGTGAGGACTGATGGCCGCTGGGGCGGAATAGTCCTTGCGTGGCGACCGCGTACCGGAAAGCGCAGTGTGGGCAGGCGTCCAACAAGGTGGACCGACGGTCTGGTGAAGGTCGCGGGAGGCCGCTGGATGCGAGCAGCACAAAACCGGTCGTTGTGGAGATCCTTTGGGGAGGCCTTTGTCCAGGTGTGGACGACTTTTGGCTGAGATGATGATGAACCGATGACCGGTCTTTGTGAAAGTTGTTTAACCCTAGCGATTGCAGACCGGGCGCGTAAACCACTACGCCATCGAAGGTCTGTTATACCGACTGCTTTAAAACCACGGCGGAGTTTGATATATTATAATTTAGTTACTCATTTCATGTTACGGCACTAAAAAGTTGGTCATCATTAGCCCACATCAGTCCACTGCTGGACATAAGCCCCTCCCAATGCATGCCACTCAGCCCAATCTTCGGCTATTGATAGTAAAAAGTTGCTCAACATGGAAGATTTCAACTTACTGAATGATTGGACGCACTGGTGACAAGCTGTCCTCTGGCACGCGGACCGCGGCGGAGGAGCGTGGACGGAGTGACCTTTGTAATGTTTTATTTTTTTTTATTATTATCATGGAATCATGAAAACATGGAATGTAATGCGATAAACCAAAGTCTACGTAAAAAGACCTTGTCATCATAAGCTTAAGTACGTTTCACTGCTGGACTCAGGATATCCTAGATGGCGAACGGGCCAAAACAAATTACACTGGTCCAATGCGGGTTTAATTGGTTTATTTATTTATTAATTTCATTTAACATGCTGATTTACAGATTATGCGTCACACACCCGACATGTCATACATCAAATAAAAATGTAAAAACTTAAGAGCTAGAGTCACAAATATACAATAAAATTATTAAAATTAACAACAACCGAGAACAAAAGTTGATTATTTAGCGTCCTTTTAAAGCCACGAAGGAGTTCAAGATATTATAATTTTCTTATCCATCTCATGAATCGACATCAGGAAGTTGCTTACTTTGCAAGAATTCAATCCAAACCCTCGAGATGCAGGGTTATTAAGCTTCTCACCGAATGATTAGGCTCTTCGCTGGCTGATCAGCAGATACATATCCGACCTTTGACACGCGATTCTCTACGAACAAAGTGACCTTTGGATTCCGATAAACAAAAGACTGCGTTACGTTATATCACCTTTTGTGGATAGTCAATCAAATGGTTTTTCAATGTAAGCTAATGATGTGGAGTTGTACCTAAAGTTAGATATAATTTATTTACAAATAGAGTAAGTGTTGTTCCTTAATTTTTTATACATAGATAACAACGTGAAGACACACTAATTAGCAGTCTGGTTTCTTAATTCTGTAAAAACTACCGCAGAGAATATAAAATTTAAAATACCTACTGGCCTCTTTCTCGCCTGATGGTTAGTGAAGGAAGATAAGCCCTTGCCCTTGCCGAGTTTCTTGCCAATACCAAGTCTCCCGCCCTGTTTAGACTTACGCACTGATGGCATAGTGGCATTCACAAGAGCTGCTTGTAGCTTAAACTTAATAAATGATTTTGCATTTTGAACTAAGGCCGAAGATGGAAGCGCACCTGAATCCTCAACCACTAATGATCTAGTTATTTTTTTAATAACCTTTTGGCAATCCGAGCCAGGTGCCCTGCCATTTGCAGTTGTTCCTGAAAATGCAATTTTATTAAGAACAAAACAGACTTTTCGTAATGAATTGAAAAAAAAAATTCCCGGCACCCTACAGATTGACAATGATGACGCACCGAAATCACAAAACAAATTTCGTAATGGCGTCCAGCTGTAAGCACAGAGGTTATTGTCTAATGAAAAGTAATTAACTGGCCTCCGCCAGTGGGGCGGGTGGGACGCGGGAGGAGGGAAATATTGTCAGACAATGCCGAATGGAACAATCACTGGAAAGAGTTAAAGAGACGACGCTGAGTCAGCAAGAACCTTGGGAGACATGCTTCGTAACTAGCGGAGCGCGTGCGACCGCGGAGTAAGGAAACCGGAGATGTAGGAAACTCCTTTGGTATATGGACACCAAAGGAGTTTTAAAACCTCCAAAGCTTAAAAGTGTACGTACACTTTAGAACTCCAGCGTTCCATATTTAAACAAAGTTTTGAACGAGATTGAACGCAAACTAACTATGACTTCTATTGGCCTTACAAACAGAGTATAACTCTTATCTCAAATAAAAAATACATGACAGGAACAAAACACGGAATATCTATTCCAGGCTTATTCTTTGTTTATTTACGGAACATATCCGTTACCGAGGTTAAAATTAATTTCATATAGATTGATGGAAAACAAAAATGACACATGCGATCTGCAGTGGCAGTTAGCAGTCTGCAGCCGCCAATGAAATCGCACCTAAACATTTAAATCATGCCACTTTTTACCGTTTTATAGCTCATGCAAATCGGTCGAAACGGTAGGTATAAAAAGGTATGCATAGAAAAACCTACACTAAGTAGTTGGTGTCACATACACCTCGTTGAAAATGTTATTTTTCTCTTATTTTTTATAAAAGATAGTACACACGCCTGCACATCAACCTACCACAAACTGTCAAATTTCCTCAATAGACTTTGAACTTTACCACTATGTAAATATGGTTGAAAATTTATTTAAGAACCTTGACAGTTTTGGATAGGTTGATGTGCAGGCGTCTGTACCTATATATTATGTAGGTACACCAAAAACAGCATGCGAAAACTCTAGGCGTAAAGGGAATTGTTCAGTTTCGGCTTTTCTTGAACAAGTTATTTCTTAAAATGTATTTTTACAGTAAAATATAAATAAACATAATAAAAATATCTTTGATACTGTCGTTGCCGGAAAGTAAATATCTAAATTAATTAGTTTTAAAAGTATTTTTTGAAGGAAAGTCACACCATTAATTCCTGTGTTGCTATAACAACAAATATGGAATAAAAATCTTTAACGTTGGTACGTGATACGTAGTTACCGATTATAAAAATAATTATTTTATCAAGTAATCTTTTGCAAATTATTTTAATTGTTTACCTTTAAATCAACTTAAAATCGAAAAACACTATGTTTTACTGCAAATTGTTTTACATGACAATTAGATAAAATCGATTATTCCTGTAAGTATCGATTTTTGTTTCTATTTTTATATGACAACATCAGCCTGTAAACATTGATGTGATGATGACGTTTGTAAAAAAAATATTCGCTTTGCCATCGTGTACTGTGAATGTTAATTTTTCGACTGCTTTTTCTGTGAACCCGATTTGCTTTTATAATGGACTCCGTTAACGCTCGAAACGAAGACCCGGCAGACCGAAGACTTGGACACCGAATCTGCTTCTGACGTTGACCCTAGCGCTACTTATTTCATATTATAGCATTATAAGTAAGATAATGTATTAAAAATTATTAAATTAATGGCTAGTCAGTTAGTCATTTCTTTTGTTATCATAATTACATTGTTCAGCAATAATTGGGTAGTTGACAACAACAACAATTAATTCCAGAACAATAAACGTATAAACGAAATCACGTAACAGTTCTTTATATAACATTGGCCAATTTTTTATTTGACCTAAGTATGAATTTCTGTAACCTAAAAAGTTATTAATAAACACTCAATTGACGGAAAGAAATAGTGACGTCATAGTTTGCTAATCCCATACAATTTCTATTAAAAATAATCGTTTTGACAGTTGTCAAAAAATTTCTACATTGACTTTGCTTATTTAAACAAATATTGCGTTTTCCTGCAATTATATTGCTATAATAACTTTCTTTTAGATACAAAGAATTCAAAATACTAATTTTTGATAATATTGCTTAATGTTCACATTAAGCCAAAGCGCCCTAGTAAACTGAACGATTCCCTTGTAGAGAGTTTATTTTATTTATTTATTTATTTAATCTATATTGCACAATACAATAAAATAAAGTACAAAAGGCGGACTTAATGCCAGTCGACCTAAGGGCTAGGCAGAAAAATTGGTAAGCGGTGCGACAAAGAACGTAAATGAAACATATACTACATAAATTTATAATAACTGAAATATGCAAATTAAGCTTATTAAATTAAGTGATAATAATAAAATATACACACCATTAAAAAAAAACTTAAATAAAAATAGACTACATGAACATACTTAAACATAACAGACTAAAAGATGATGGGAATCTCTTAAGTATTTTCCATTTTACTAACATTTATTAAGTTACTCTATGTCTTTCTTCTTCCTAATCGTTCCCTCACTGCTGAGGATCGTGACTCCGGTTCATCCGGTCAACCAGTCTCCATCGGTTGCGCTCAGGCGCTCGATGGAGTGCGGTGCTGACGGGCATCGCCAGATTTTCGGAGATCTGGTCTGACCAGCGCTTGGGACTCTTGGTCTTTAATTATATAAAACTATATTCGTTATATTGTTAAACACTCCTTATCCATATGGCAACTTTTTCTATGCCAAATATCACATTATAGTTTAAATAGATATATTATTTGATAGCTATAATAGATATATAATAGTGTTTGTAACGCGTCGATATTACGCAAAAATAATTATGGTTATATATAATTTTATGCAAATTTTGTTGCGAACAAATATACTTTGAAAAAACCACAAAGTGTTGGAAAAATTCCACGAGCGGGATTCGAACCCGCACCCCATGACATGCCGGGCCAGGTGTACTACAAACTATGTTATCGAGGCACAATCCGACTCGCCGAAATTAAGGGTTCGAAGGAATTTTTTCAACACTTTGTCTTTTTTTCAAACGCTAAAATAAGTTTGAAATAAGTACATAAGCTTTGTACATAAGGGGTTACAAAGTTTTTTTATACGTAGGTAATAGGAACAAACCAAACACATTTCCTCGGGTACAATACATTGTAGGCCGCATCCATTGTTCGTCACAGCTCAATGTTACGTTCGGTTAGTTAAATCGCAAAGACGCCGACATAACTTCATTGATTAAAGTTCATGTTGATCGAATGCTCACTCTATGTTGCCTTGATTTGTGTATTTCCTTTGTAGCTCATTAGTTCTGCATCTGATATTTTGAATATACAGAAACAGGTTGCAATTGTAAGGTACCCGTTACTGACAATTGGAATTCTATGTACATTTACAGCTAACGTTAACTAAACCTATGTTAGTCTGAAAAGTAGAAACTATTACAAAATTCTGGAATATGTTTAGTATTTTTTTACACTGTTTTAAATTACTTTAAAAACCCTAATAAATGAAAATTTATTTTAAAAAAATGAGGTGACATTTAATATAATAAGCATTTATCAAACTTAATTGTATGTCTATGTTATCAAACATTATTGTAATAGATCTATTAAATCTACGTAAGCAAAGCTCATTCAAAGGCTTAGAATATTCTATGTAATAACAATGGAGTAAAAACTTAATTATTATAAACGAATCGACTGAACCAACAAGTTACGGATACGCAAGCTAATGTAACTAGAGCGTGCCTTACGTCGAATGCAAGCTCATCGAGCATGCGGACCAATCAGCTGAAATCGCGCGTTTCGCGGGGCTGCGTGCGCAGGCGCAGGCGACGCGTGAAGATCCCCGATAGCAACCGCCCCGCCACATGACGCGCGCTCCCGCGCCGAAGCGCCGCCAGTCGCGCAGACGACGCATGCACTTTTTAATTGAACCCTAGAGCTTTTTTCGGAATTCGAAATAATGTCTTTTTTATGCACCTTAGTGGCCGAGTACCAAAGCGCTCGGTCTAATGTCCAGAGGTTCAATTCCCAGGTCAAAAAGTAAAGTGTGTTTCTAATTTTTCGATCCAGGTTTCCGGGTTTTTGATCACCAACCCGCATTTGGCAAACGTGTTGCAGGCGCAAAATGTCCACAGGTCGCAAAAGGTCCTTTTCGCTAAATGTCTCTTTCGCAAAACGTTCCTTTCTCAGAATGTCCATATCGCAAAATGTCTCTTTCGCAAAATGTCCCTATCGCAAAATGTCCATTTCGCATAATGTCCCTTTTTCTTCAAACTTTCTCTTATCATATTTACATCTTTGACTGGTACAATTTGTATGCATACGGAACCAATTATGGAGGCCTACGCCGTGCAATGGGAGCCGACCACCTAGCCTTATCGTCACCATCAGGTGAGATTAAGGCAAATAATGTTACGATATCAATATTATTTCATCTATCACTTTTAGCGAAACGAACATCGAAGTTAAATATATATTTTTATGCATACTGACTAAGCGTTTGGCCACCAACCAGCCTGTATATTTTCCGTAGTAGGCCTACTGGATGTATCTATGCTGATTTTAATTGCTGACTACACGCTTAAATCGATCGATTCGATTATTTTCGTTTTCGTCAACGTGATCGAATGGAAAATAATACTCGCACTGGGTACTTCGGTGGTACGGTCAACATCACACATTAAAACCTCAGTGGCCAGTTCCTGTATACAATATTAAACTGGTATATAAAACAAGTGGGCACCCATGATAAATCAAACTAATTTAATAACGCTACATCCAACAGTCACACGTAGGTGTACGGGCGAAACCGATGATTGTCCGATACAGGCACTTACGAAACGGTTCACCGTTAGAATACAAACTAAAAATTAAAATTGTTAAACGGTGGTGCGGCGGCTAAGCAGGCCAATTGTGGCTCGCAGCGGGTGGCGAGACTTTCATTATTTTATAATAACTCTCATACAGGGCGGACGGAGCACCGTCATCGTTGCGGTTGGGGGCCAAATAGCTAGTCTTACCGAATTAATTGGCCCATTCTGGGAGGCCAGCCTAGTCCCAGCTCGGTTCATTGTCGTTTACGCGAACGATATCGTGATGGCGATAAAGAGATTGGCCTCCGCCGACACCCGATTCAACTGTTTCGATCAATTGAATGCCTGTTCGTGTTCCACGGAAGTTGCGGGTTGTTGGGATGCGTTCGGTTGGAGAATTCGATTTATCTAGTTACATCTTTGATATCTGTAGATTCACCAATAGGATATTTGATTTAAAATATTATTTTTAAATATTTAAAATATAAAACAATATTTAAAACACTAGATATTGTCTACAAATATTTAACTTAACTGATAACTCTGAACGAAACAACATTTAAACTACTCACAATTTTATGCTAACGGGGAGTACAATCAATTACAGTGCTAATAATATATTATAATAATAATCTTTATTAACATATAATCTTTTACAAAATACAGAAAAACTATGACTAGTTATAGCGACCAGTCAGTGTTACCATTGCTAAGCTAGATTTCCTAGGAAATCTGTACATTCAGCAACGAGTGCTCTCCCTTAAATTACATTCAAATTAAACCTAAGCGCTAGAAAACTTAACTTAGCTTTTACTTACTCTGAACTAGAGTTCACATATAGATACGGATGTCTAAATATAAATAAGACTCATAATATCCTGAATCATCGACAAAATGTCTGTAACAAACCAGGTTCCGTGTGGAACCATTGCATCTCGCTATATTCATCAAACTACATCGCAATTGTTTAGACCACTTGGCTTATTTACTTCTCAATATCAGTGACCAATAAAAACAATTGAACGTACCCATTTAAAGGATATCACACATCCACCGGGCACCGTATTCTGTTCGAACATCTGTACATACTGATCGATATAGCACGATCAAAACCCAAGATTATGCTAAAGCGATGTTGAGACGTGTCGAACCGACTATCTCGCCTCGATATAAATCATCTTATTAACTATTGTTTTGGGAGGTGTGGTGTGAACGAGCCGAGATGCTATCGATGCTCCGATGTGTTTTAAATTAACATAATAGGTTTTGTGAATGGATATTGCCTTTCTGTGTTTGTTGTTTTTCGTGTACGCGTGTGTGAAACTGCTTGGTTCGCTCTTGCATTATTGTCTGGAGCTGTATGTCGTATTGGAATGAGTTAAGGTTTACGCGTCTTTCAAGGTTGATATTTACTTAACATTAAAACATTTAGTATAGAGTATTTTCATAATCTGCCTGGTTATCTAACAACATCTTGTTCGTGTTTGTGTTCACCTAAAGTCCTACGCTCCACCCCACTTAGGTGTGGGAAAGAGTAAGCCCCCTCTATGTATTTCCAGTTTTAGTGCAAAAGGAGATAAAGGAATTCCCGCATATCTAACCTCTATACAACTACACAAACTTATCAATGTCTGCTATAATTTCAGTAGCATATTTTTCGGAAGTCAGTAGCGTGCGCAAGAGTTTCTATTACTTTATGTCTTTGTTTAATTGGCGCTAATCTCCACGGCTCTATGCACATCAGGCTCTATCCAAATTTGACCCATGACGTTCACAATGAGAATAGTGTGAGCAGAGAGAAGGCTATCTATATCTAGCAGTGGGACAACTTGGGCTGTGGATGATAATACAAAAGGAATCTAAAAAAATTTGTTAAAAAAGATATAAAGAAAAATGTACAAGTATGTTAGTAAGTACAAGCTTGTATAAGACATGACGTGGTATGACAAAAATCGTGCACTTGGTGCCCCATGGTGAGGCTTCGTAGAAGTACTGCAAACAACAAGTTTGTTATAACAGCAGCACTGCAATTTTGAATCTTATCGCAGGTGAATACAACCGGAGGAAGGTGGAGATGGAGATGTTACAATCTCGGCTTGTTATATGAACCGCAGCGCACATGAGAACGCTCACTGCTGACTCATTGCGATTTGGTACGTCGGCTTGGCACAGGGGGATCCAGTTTTGACTATGAAAATTACTATTCACACACGGATACATACAGAATTGCTCATATTTTCTAGTGCAAGAATCTCGCTTTTTCAAATGGGCAGAAGAAATCGAGAAGTTTTGACAATAATATTTTACAGTTATCCAAACACGAAAATTCGAGGTAATTGTGATAACCAAAATACAAGTCTCAATGATATAGGTAAAAAACTTGAAAACTTAATAAAACGTTAAACGATGTTAAACGACCGAAACGTTAAGAACCTAAAAATATAATATGCCTAGGATATCTAAAGTGATCACTTTGCATTAACCACCGTTAAATATTTTATGAACAACTAGTTGAGCCGGCGGACTTCGAACCGTTTTGACAGTTTCCATGACAAGAAAACAAACAAATTATTTTGTATTGGAAAATTAAATTGTCGTTTTTAGTATATTCTATTACTTATTATTTATGCTTCTCACCGTTCCCTGAACTTCCACAAATATTTCAAAATCAAAATTAGCCAAATCGATCCAGCCAATCTCGAGTTTTAACCACTCAAACGAACAGCAATTTATTTTTATATATATAAATAGATAATACTTATAATAAAAGATTTGAGGATTTGGACATTTGCCCAGCAGCAGTGGGACAAATTTGTAATAGATGAATTATAATAAACATACTTAAACGTATGCAACACATTACCAAAAATTTTCCTCAATTATCATTATCACCTGATACTGGTAATAATTCTATTCATAAGAGACTTGTTGTGTTCATACGCAACAAAATATTACCAGGATGTATGTTTATTCGCTACCTTGGCTGCGCAAAAATGTAAAAATATACAAAACTATGTCTACAATGAGCAACGACGTGAGCAATTTACCACTATTAGCAACTTGCAAAGCATTTATTTAAGTTGCTACCAGCTTATTGTAATTCACAATTTGTGTTTCAAATGACCGCATTACTCGTAATCGCATAAATATCAGTCTCATAAATAATCTGGGTATGGTAAAAATCATAGTTATTCACATAGTTAGAGACGTGGTTAGTAGTTTACGACCATGTGTTAAGTACAGGTGCAAGCCAAGAATAATATCCCTACTGTTCAATGTAAACTAGAAAATGTTCTAAAAAAGACTGGATTTTACTCTAATTGTTCCTTTTTCAAATAATTTACGTCTACTTACTTTACAAGGTTGACGTTAATTTGAATATTGTGTTAGTACAGTTGCGAGTATTAACATGTAAACCATGTGTGAAAGTGTATACATGTTAATGCTCGTGACTGGACTTAACTGCTGCATTCAAATACTACAATACAATAATAGTATGATTTTTCATTGTGAAAAGGTCTGTATTTAAGAAGCCTTAAGTACTATTTGGAATAAAAAATACAAGTTCCTACCAAGTGATGTTTAATATTAATTGAGATATCGTAAACCTTTTAGATACCATTTCGTACGTGGGTACTCTTAAATGTTAACCAATTCTATCAATTCATAAAACACCCAACCACAACCATATAGTCTTTAGATTATGTTTCTGTTCTTGCTGAAGAAAAATATTATTTTATTCCATAAGATCTTAAATCAATACTTACTTGGTTTTACTCCCATTATGTTGTAGTTAAAACGACAACGAACAATTTGGTATATATTAGCACCAAGCCTAGTCATTCGTTAAAACATTTTAATATCGATATATACCAATTAGATTAATAAATGCTTAAAGAGTTAATTAAAAATACCGATCAGTGAATTAATTGTACATATTTTATAGATAGGAGTTAACTTACGGCTTAACTTCAAATGACATAGATAGATAGATTTTTTTGCTTACACTATTTTACACAATACAAGTAACAGAACATTTAAAAATAAAAGAAAGCAAAGGCGCTTATCTTATCGCTTAAAGCGAACTCTTCCAGATAACCTTTGTGGTATAGGACAAATAAGGAAATAATGAGAGGTAGTATACCGGCAACTAGTACATTTAAAAATTGAAATTTATTTACATAATATATATACTTACATAATAATATATAAAAATAGATATTCAATGCTTTAAGTTTCTCTACATCCTGTATAGAGTAAAAAGTACAATAGAGCTTGCTAAACATTTTCAGTTTTTAATTGCTTCAATTTAATTTCTCTGTTATCCTCTGGTCACTTTTTTAGGCCATAGTGATGTGGTTGTTTTATATTAATAGTCATTTTTCACGAAAACTTTTTACTAGAAGTGACAAATAAGTTAAATCTTTATTTTATTTATAAACATTTAAACATGTTTTATTCTTATTACGAGTAGGTTTAATCACACGAGATCAAGATACATCGATGCATCACCAATATAATTGTTCATTTTTGAAGTGTATAAAAAAAAGTATTAAGAAGCCTTAAAATATTTTGAAAAGTATTTATTTATTTGACTGTTTCGATGATATTTTATGTTTTTGTGTCTCTACAGGTCACCTTTGATCATCCGGAGATATATTCGGGTATACAAACATGTGTATCCGCCTTTGTTTCTATTTTTTCACTTAGATCGCTTTTATTCGAATAACTCAATTCGTCATCATTGTATCACTTTAATTTGTAACTTTTTGTTTTGTACTTTACTTTTTGTTATGTATATAATAGTAAATTTTACTTTTTATTTTTAAGTGCTAATTGCTACACAGAAGCTGAATTAAATATTTATAAAATACAGTTAAAAAATTAAACTCCTACCCGACCCAGCCAGGAATCGAACCTGGGTCTTCCGCAATCCGGGCGGCTGCACTGACCATTATGCTACCGGGAAGGCTGACGTAAGCACTAAATTTTTTCACTGCTTTTTGTTTTTTTTTTTAATTGGTTGACTGCTTTTTAGCGGCAGAGTGCCATCTATCCAACGGTTGTTGCAACCGATCGGCTATGCAGATCCATCTTTACAGACAAAATCAGCCTCATACGGGCAGCCACCCGGATTGCGGAAGACCCAGGTTCGATTCCTGGCTGGGTCGGGTAGGCATTTAATTTTTTCACTGTATTTAATAAATATTTATATCCTAATAGTAATTTTAGTATGATGTAGTATTTATGTGTTTTATAAATACTACATAAGAATTATTAGGCATACCATATTGCTGAACAAAAAGCAAAACTTTTATTAATACAATATTGTATAGTGTCGTATCTAGCTAAGACTTATTTCTGCGGTTGTTCTTAACCTTATTAGGGCCCTACCGAAGCCGTGTTATGGCGGGAAGTGATTTTCGTAAATATGATTGAACTTTGGAGAATTACTTAGCAAAAATGGGTTTTGAAATATGAGTGGACCATTTCTCTAGCAAACATTACTACGTAACTATTTACCTACATTCATCTTTATAAATAAGTATAACAACTTTAGAATGTATTTTTATTTTTCTTATGCTTGCCACATGGTTAAATATGGAAGAATACCTCGGCATTACAGTTATGAATTATATTAAACATTAGGTGCATTAGAGTTACACTAAAAGCCACAGAACAAACAATGTTTTCGATACAGTTCATTACATTTTTATCACTGGAAAAACGCAATTGCCTCTGTTAGGATCCGAACCGACGACCTCCGCAATTCGGTCGACTGGCTATTATAATTCAAGTGTTGTTTCTCAAACATTGTTAGGTTAATAAAATAATTTATCAATTAAGTTTGGTTGAAGTGTGTCACTCACTACGCATTATTTACTTTTAATTGTTAAAAAAAGACAACATCACATACATTATTCTGATCCCAAGGTAAGTAGCTAAAGCACTCGTTTCATGGAAATCAGATACAACGACGGTACCACAACCATACAGACTGAATGCAATGCTTCAGACTTTTTTCGAAGTGTACCTACAGAACAGTAGATACCTACACCTGTAAACGCCACCGATACGACACAGAAAGTCTCAAAGTAATTACTGTTATGGACCATTGTAGCCTGAAACAAAGAATTAATATTCTAATGCATATTCTAATGCTATACAAGTTCTAGTTTTCGTTAGTGAAGTTGAATGAATTCGAGTACCTACCTAGTTAAGAAAACTCGCAGTAGGCACTTATATAGTGCGTACATGCACCAAATAAGAAGACCCACAGAAGGTAAACTTAACACCAGTGTTGCCGACTTACACGGTCTGGATTACCCAAAAACCTAACTGAAAATCCCCAATTTTGAGGGGAATAAAATCGATATTCCCCACAATATCCCCACAAGTATTCAGCAAAGAAATAAAAGGACTATTCATATAAATCAAATATATTTCTTGCTTATACTTAAGTATTAAATGATTTTAATGAACGTTGTGCAGCTCTTCATTGCTCCAAAGGAGATTGGCGAACTGGGTATCATATGAATTATTGTGAATTTTAAACGTACTGAAAGCGAACTATATGCAATATGTAAGGCAAAATACTAATAATATTTTCCAAGACAAAATGTTCTGATAGCTGTTGGGAGTACTAAATAAACCGTAAAAAATAATTTCTATTCAATCGTGACCAATTTAGTTGCAGAAACAAAACGCACATCCACTATAGTAAAGCCTATGTTGCCATACTCAGCAAATATCGATGTTGATTATCGATCATAGATATCATCAATATTTTACCAATTGTCTATTTTGAATAATGGTAAGAATTAAAGATTGAAGAATGTCTTCACAAAACATATTCCCAACATTGTAAAGGTGGTGTTTGGAGAGAGGAATGATACAAACGGATGCCGATATCATACTGTTTATTATTGAATAAATGATTGCTTATATACTACAATGATTACCTACTACATCTTCCCTTTTCAAGAAAAAAAATTAAGTTTTACATTTTTTTTTATCATAATAATATAAACCAATCAAGTAAGAAAAATACTACACATTTTATAATTAATCTTTACTTACATCACTACAATTACATAATTTTGTGCGATTTTTATGCACTATGTCCTCCTTTCCTTTTTTCATTATTTTTACATTACAATCTAAATCTTCAATTACTACATATGGTCCTAAATATATAGGATCCATTTTGTTATCCGAAGGATTTCTTAACAACAAATAATCACCTTTATTATAATATATGGGCTTAACCTTAGTATCATATTTTGTTTTCCGTTTCATCTTACTTTTAATAAGACTATCTCGAGCATCTTTTTGCGCTAATTGCAATCTATATTTAAACTCTAAAGGATAACTATCATGAGCGTATATAGGATCTACTATACCTCCTTGAAAATTACTAGGTAATACACTCTTCTTACCAAATACAAGTTCGTGTGGAGCGTATCCGGTTTCACAGTGCACCGTGTTGTTGTAAGCAAAACACCAATACGGTAGCCAGCTGCTCCAGTTATCTGTCTTATTATCACAATACATTCTTAAGTACGCACCCATTGTTTTATGTGAGTTTTCCAAAACTCCTATGCTTTCATGGTGGTAGGTGGTAGATTTATTTTTAAGAGTTGGCATATTTCTATCATTGTCTTGGAAATAAATTCCGTACCGCGATCTGTCGCAATTTCATTAGGGATACCAAATCTTAAAATAAAGTTATTTACAAAAGTACTCGCGACACTTACCGTATCCTTCGCCTGCAGTGGATAGGCTTCTGAAAATTTTGTAAGCTCACACTGTATAGTGAGGATGTAACTATGGTTATTCGAATCTTTAGGAAGGGGTCCTACTATATCTAAGAAAAGTTTTTCAAACGCCGAATTAGCTGTTGTTGTTACCACCATGGGTTGCTTATTACCTATTGAATATTTTTGCTTACTACACTGATCACACTTGGAAACGTATTCAATTATGTCTTTTTCCATACTCGGCCAAAAATAATGTCTTTTAATATTATTCGTCATTCGCTTGATACCCACGTGGCCACTAGTAGGCAGCAAGTGAAAGTCGTTTAAGATTACCTTTCTGTCGTCTAAGTTATTGATTCTTTGCGCATTATTAACGATACACAAACGTAAGCCGTACCATTTGCTACAACTATTTATTTCTTTAATGAACCCAGCAATAAAATCTTTATTATTTTCATTTCGTCGTATGCATACTTCGTTAATTTTTAATTTTTTACATATAAATAACAACTCCCTCACCAACTCGTCTCGCGTAGTTGATGATCGAAATGTTGTATTTAAGTAAATAGCTAACCTTCTGGGTACATATATAAAATATTTATATTTTTCTACGAATTCTTCATTTAATAATTTATTTAATCTAGAGCTAGTAGTTAATAAAAGTTCAGTAAAACTCTTCGGTTTTTTAATTATTTCCACAACTCGCGGTTGATCAGGCCTCGAATTAGTGTCAATATTATCGACCGAACCAATGTTACTGTTATTTTCCTCTTTACAAGTTTTCATTTTCCTATACTGAGCCCTTGTCATTACATTAATTTGCTCATTAATATTTTTTAAGTCATCTGAGGAAGTATTGATACGTGATAAAGCATCCGCTGCCGAATTAGATTTCCCTTTTATATATTCAATGACAAAGTCGTATTCCTCTAATAATAATCTAAATTTTAATAACCTACTAGATGCATCCCGCATGGAAAATAAGTAAACTAATGGTCTATGATCGGTCTGTATCTTAAACCTTTTTCCGTATAAATAGGGACGGAAATATTTTACACTCCACACTATTGCTAAGAGCTCCTTTTCAATAGTGGGATAGTTAATTTCTGCCTTATTCAAACTGCGACTGGCATAAGCCACAGGCCTACCATCCCCATTGCACAACACAGATCCTATCGCCTTCCCCGATGCATCTGTTTGCAACAAAAATGTGTTACTCTCGGAACAATCCGGGTATTGTAATACGGGTGGTTTAACTAAAGCTGATTTTAAAATTTTGAATGACTTTTCACACTCTTTAGACCAAATAAAGACAACATTTTTACAGCACACCCTATTTAATGGCAATGCTATTTCCGCGAATTTAGGAATAAATTTACGGTAATAATTTGCGAACGCTACAAAACGCTTCGTTTCCTCGGCATTTTGTGGTGTTGGGTAATTTTCTAAAACTATAGTTTTTTCTGGATCCGGTAGGACACCATTTTTAGAAACAATATGACCTAAATATAGCATTTCCTTTTGTAAAAATTGACATTTACTTGGATTTAATTTTAAATTTATTTTACGTAATCTACTAAAAACGTCCATTAAATTTTGATTGTGAAAAGTTAGATTTCTACCGAAGACAACTAAATCATCTTGATAAATGAGGCACTTATCGTAATTTAGGCCAGACATTGCGATTGTCATCATTCTACTGAAGCTATTAGGACTAGACTTAAGGCCCATTGGCATTCTCGTCATCTGGTATTGATTTTTGCCTGTTGTGAAGGCTGTTAAAGGTCTGCTTTCTTTATTTAAATTAATTTGATAAAAACCTTGATATAAATCGAGATGCGTAAAATACATAGCCCCCGACAATGAATCTAAAATTTCGGTAATATTCGGCAGTGGAAACTTATCGTCTTGTATCTGATTATTTAATTTGCGGTAGTCTATTACAACTCTCCATTTTTTCACACACGAGGAGTCTACTTTTTTAGGCACTAATAATAAAGGACTCGACCAAGGACTCCTCGACTCCTCTATTATACCATCATTTACCATATTTTGTATTTGCTTATCTAATTCAAATTTTTGCGAATTTGGTAACCGATATTGCTTTGTATAAATAGGGATACTATGCGGTTTTAAGTCTATGGACTGTTCATAAATAGGAGAAGTAGATAGTTTATCGCCTGGTATATGGAAAATATCCGGATATTTGGCACAAATATTTTCAATAGATTTTTGGTCTTCTATATTTAAACCCGTCAAATTTAATAAGGAAAATAATTTCTTTACTCTATCTGAATTCATCGTAGGCTTATCAAAACTGCAAATAAAATAATCATTCAACTTAGAAACGTTTAAATTAAAGTAACTCAATTTTATCTCCTTGTCTCTCGTATTTAAAATTTGTATTGGAACTTTTCCATTTTCCGGCCTTACTAAAGTACTTCCCACATAAACTCCTTCGCATAATTCTTGAGAGGCTACTAAAAAATCATCTTTAAATTTAGTTTCGACATAGTGAATCGATTCACACCTCGGCGGTATTATTAAATAACAATTAGACAACGGCGCTAAGCATTCGAAGTCTACGGTTACATTATCACCACATTTCTGAAATAATTTTAATGTGTTTAACTCAAAATTCAATACGGCTCTATACTTTTGAAAAAAATCTTGACTTAAAATCCCGTCTGATCTACAAGGTAAGTTTTTAAAAATAAAAAAATTATGTACGAATACTTGATCTTTAAACTTTAGACTAAGACAAACTTGTCCAACTGAAACTATATTTCCTCCAATACCTATGACACAAACTTCATTTGTATGGAATGGTATTTGTAAACATTCTATGCATTCATACTTGATGGCAGATATTGAAGCTCCGGTGTCAATAAGCCAATCATGCCTAATTTCGTTAAGGTAACATGTTACTTTGTTTAAGCTGTTACATGAGAGCATGTTGTTATTCACGAAAAAAATGACTAAGTGACTCCTTTTGTGGATCATCTGATTCTGATGCAACATCGCGATCTGTTGCCATGAAGTTTACGTTGCTACGCGCGAACCGAGTACGACCACGATTAGCATGATTCCTACTCCCGTTACAACGAAAGTTATTTCCACGGTAGTTCTTATTTGCATACGGTACCTGAGATTGCTGATGAGGAGCGTACGCCTGATGCTGTCTTGCCTTGTTAGAAAACCCGCGAAATCCCCGATGCTTTACATACAGCCCGCGTTGAGGTCTCCTAAAGGAGTTATAGTAATTAAAGGGTTTTTTGTACATACCCATCACGCCCTCCGATGCCGATGGAGACGATGTTTCCGAGTCCTCCGCTGCTTGAATGGCATCTGATAAGGAATCATAATTACGCGCCTCAATAACGGTACTCAACCGACTATTTCGCAACCCTTCGCTAAATCTTTGTATAGCAAATTTTTCGTTTAATGGCTTTAATACATCATGTTTACTTGAATCTCCATTGGCTTGCGAAATGGTCAGTTCCACCAACAACTGTGATATTTCTTTTCCAAAATCAGAAATAGATCTATGATTTTGTTTGCATTGCAACAATTTAGCTTGCAAAGCTGTGGGGTTCTTTTGTGGTACAAGACGTTTTTTCATATCCAATACAAGCTCATTGACAGTATCATATTTCTCTGAGAGCTTTAGCTTCGCTCGCGCAGATAATCTATTTTTCAAAACACACTGAATTAATTTTTTATGACATTCTGGTGAATTTAACACAGAGCTATAGTATTCTATCCCTTCTATTAATTCTAAAACACTGTTTACATCATCATTCATGCGAGGTAAAATAGTAAAAGCATTTTTTAAATAAAAATGTTCACTAGCCATTTTTGTTGATTTAGAAGGGTTTCCCTCTTCTGTGACCTCTGAACATAGGTTTAAAATCTCCGAAAATAAACAGTTAAACTCTTCACAAATCTTATTGACTAAAGGAATTTCATTCTTTAAAATTTTACCTAAATTTAACTTAGTGTTATATATTTCTATGTAATTATTATATTTTTCTAGCACTTTATTGGCTTCTACTCTTTTTGTTTCTACTATATGACCTACTCTTCGTTTAGAACCAATTTTTATAAGGTAAGTTCTAATCACTTTCAACTCATTTAAAATTAAAGTTAATTCCTCAGCCATTAAAGTTCACGAAACATTACAATGATAATTACATATCTATTCTAATATATTATAATTAAAATATCTCGTAGATAGACAATACATGTTTAAATGCGACAATATAAATGCCTTTAAATGCGATTACATGGGATAATACCAAAGGTTTCTTTCCGCTATAAACTAGAGAAAAATAAAAAAAAATTAAAGTTACGTTGCTTACATACCGGCACTTTTTACACACCGCACTGGACTAAACCACTGATTTCCCGTTTTTCTTCACACTATGTCTTTTGGGATGTCTTTCAACTCCTGTCGACCTCGAAGTAGACTGGCATACCTCCGCAAGGTAAACTCGTTCAGCTGCCTCTGCACCAGTTTCTTATGGCATCTTCTATACGTCTTGTATGCTACACCGATAATGCCTATGCCCAAAACTAAGGCGATGACGATCAAAATGCAGTTTGTTGTACTTGCATGCACCTTCAACTGCTCCAAATGAGATGAGTTTTCACCTCCAGCGGCATTCTGTGCTATGATGACCGGTTCTTTGTCTTTAGAGTATGAACTTCCCATTTTTCTTCTTTTGCAAGACTACAGCAACACAATTTAAACGATGAATCTCGTCGAGGTCAAAGCGCGAACAATAAATCATTTTGCTTAAAATCACTGCACGATAGTATAATAGTATTTATAGTCCCCGGGCCTTATACGGACAGCGTTGGTTCTTGTTACCGGCGCCAGCGCGGCGATGGCAGGGTCGCCATGTAAAGGTGGTGTTTGGAGAGAGGAATGATACAAACGGATGCCGATATCATACTGTTTATTATTGAATAAATGATTGCTTATATACTACAATGATTACCTACTACAACATTATGTTGCACAGTGTCAAAAATAGACATCTATCACAGGAATAGATGACCTAAGTATGTTCTTATGCCTGTTATGATATCGATTTTTGTTATCGATTATTTTCTTTTATGTATTGGCAACACACACTTTAAAAAAAATGTATTCTGAATTCGATTACCACCCCATAATACAAGTGCTTTAGCAGCTAGGTACTTAGCCTAGGATCAGAGGATTTATTAGCAAACATCATTTTGTCTAATTATATCTTTGTTTCGGTAATAATTGCGGTTACTAGTTTAGAAAAAAACCTTGAAAGGTTGAAGATTAGTACTTACTGTGAACCAAATATTCCATAATTGAGTACCTACCTAATCTAGGTACCTATACCCGGTAAATCAGAGTATTTGTCGGTTACGAAGTGTATCAAATTCAAAAATCATTTATTCAGTTTAGGCTACAAGTAGCTCTTATGAATGTCACTATGCCATCGGTCGGTATCAGATCATCGGTATCGATCTCCAAAGAAGACGAGCCTTAGGTACAATAATAATCAGGAGGAGACAACCTTGCCAATTATTTTGTCATTGTCATTTTCATAATTTAAACCGTAAAGGTACCTTACATACAACTTACAAACGTCAGTAATGAATTCGGATAATGTTTAACTACAGGAATATTGTATTCCGGCATTAAAAGATGAGATGCCTGTTCCTAATTGTTGAGGCTAGGTGAAGATTCTTATCATCATTTAACATTAGGCAAGATGAAGATCAAGTTATTTCCCGTTATGTATAAAAATAATTTTTCATTCGTTAGTGGAATAAGCGCCGTAGCAAAATGGCGTCCGTCCCGACGAAGGTTATGATTTTGAGGTTAGATATTGGAGTTCCCATTTTATTCCCAACTTTAAAGTAAATGCTATGATTACATTTTTTATTACTTTATATTAAAGCAATAAAATCCACATATTTATTTAACGGTACGCTAAGCCTATATGCGATACTGAAATTACATGGGCGACTGCCAATCTCCTTTGTTTTGTTAACATGTCAATTCAATTCAAAATCATTTATTCAGTTTAGGCTACAAGCAGCTCTTGTGAATGTCACTATGCCATCGGTTCGTAACCGATGGCATAGTGACAGAGTCTAGTCTACTCTGGGATCTTGTACTGATAAGAGCCGGCAAGAAACTCAGCAAGTGTCCAGCTCTTTTCGTTACAGCGTCAAAATGGAAAATTGTAAAATGTTCTATCATAGGAGGACACTTTCCATCACATCACTGACGGATCAAATTTTAGGCTCCCTCTTTTCTTCTTAATACCTTCTCTAGTGGCCATAAGTGCTACTACAGTGTCATTGTGCAAGCGATTACGATTCTCTGTTTTCAAATTCTTCAGAGCGCTAAATTTTCTTTCGACAGATGCGTTTGAGAAAGGCAGAACGAGCAGTAGGCTTATTGCGTATACTATGTATAGTTCGTTACAAAGCTAAAGTCAACAACAGGTTCTACCCCGATAAACGATAAAATTTGATAGACATAAATGTTGCCATAAAATAAACTCTAAATTCTTCCAACCGGATAAGATGAGTTAAAGTTGGATTAAATATACATAATTTATAATTATACTTACTTTTTTATACTACTTTTATTACTTCTAAGTTCAGTTCTAGTATGAATGTCCAAATTCCCCGTATTTTCCCCACATAAACGCTCTCCCCACAAATTACCTAATCGGGCTGGAAATCCCCGCAGTTTGGGGAATTCCCCACAGATACGCAACGCTGCTTAACACATACCAAATTATCATTAATAGATACGTGGAACCTCGCAACAGCTGCGCTTGGGCTGTTCCGGAATTCGTGTCCGTGAGAAGTTGTCTATGTGTGGATTGCTCGAATGAGTTTCTACGAAGCTTACCTTCTGTAGGTATCCTTATTGTGTGTACATGTAAGTGTTGCTGAGCAGCCCCGGGTCTGGTGTGAGCTGCGATCGTGGATAGCCGCACTCGTTAGCACTATCAGCGGTGGGCGGGCTTGCCCAGACGCACAAAGCCGGCTACAAGCATAGCCTTTTAAAACACATCTATACAAATATTATAAAGAGGAAAGCTTTGTATTTTTGTATGTATGTTTGTAACGAATAAAGTCAAAAACTACTGGACCGATTTAAAAAATCTTTCACCATTAGAATGCTACATTAGCGTTGAGTAACATAGGCTATATTAAAAAAAATCCATCCGTGCGATTCCGGGGCGGGTCGCTAGTATTCTATAAGAAAAATGTAAAGGTTACGTGTTAAATAAAAATATTCAGTGTAGTGGCTCTAGTGTTCGACACAGTTTTCGTCGCCAAAAAATAAAATAAATAAAAATAATAAAATAAGTGTTTTTTATATATTTTAGCGTTTTATTAACGCTTAAATATACTTAAGTAAAATTTAAACACTGAAACAGAGGTGAAAACTTCTAAGATTGATGAAGCAATGTTGACTAAAAAAAAAAACATAAGCATCAAGCACTGAAAAATTTCGACGGGTGAAAGCCAGACCTCGGTAGCCAAGTGGTTAAGGCAGCCGCCCGGAATGCGGAAGGTGCGTGGTTCGATTCCCGCCTGAGGTTGTCGTCTTTTTTCAGTGTTTAAATTTTACATAATAAAATAAAATAAATTATTTTCATTGAAATTTTACGCAATGATAGCTAGGCCTATTTTTAATGGTTAAAGGAAAAAAATATCGAACTGGTTCCTGTCGAATTACCTCCATTCCATAGTACCTATTAATACTAAATTACATAGTTATTTTATAGGAAATCTGTAAATTGTTATTATAACAATGTTAGGTAATGTGTTTAAGAAAATTACTCAGTATTAATATAAATAACAATAAAAATATTATATTCGTGGTAACGGGCCACGAATTATCGACAACGTTGGAACAATCATAAATAATGGTACAAATAAATAAATAAAAAATATTTTATTGACATTGAAAGTCTAAACAATTTACCGGCTGAGTCAATGTATTTTTGTTACAATGTAATCTACATCTACACTTCTATGCTAATATAATATAAAGCTGAAGAGTTTTTTTTTGTTTGAACGCGCTAATCTCTTAAAGTACCAGTCGGACTTGAAAAAATTTTTTTACATTTGATATCCCAATTTTTGTGGAAAGCTATAGGCTACATAACATCACGTCATGACCCTTATGAGCTGAGCAAAAAAGAAAATTCAGAAACAACGCTAATCAAATACGAAGTAGGTACTAGCGCATTCGGGCGACGACGCGATGCGACGCTGTTGGTTGGGGAACAGCTATACTCGTATAAAACGGTTAATCAATAAATACGTAAATAATGTGCGATTCGGTGTGTGTCGTCGTCAAAAAGCAGATGGCTCCTGCATCAAAGATGTCAAGCTTTTGTTATGTTTACGCATTATTCATAGTATTTGTTTTAATTGTCATGTAACTCCACGTATCGCGGATACATGTAAATTCGTCTATTTATTAAGTAAGTTACTTCAATGTTAATTTGATGAATGTCCGTTATTTTAGTCTCTGCATGTCATTTTTTCACGACTGTAGTCTTTGGCACGAAAGACTTCAAAGCACGCCTTATGTAGCATAAAAAATGGGCAAGAACAAGTGTTTCTTTACCATCTGATCTGAAGCACCTACTTCGCCAAAGATTATTTCTTCTGTGGCCAAAGTTAACCAAACTTTCATGATCGTAGCAAAGTAGCGCTATCGTCATTATTTACGTACACTGAGACTTGTCTTGTCAGTTCAATTGGGTAACAGACACATAGAAGTCGTTTAATGAAATATAGATAAGATACGAATTGTACCAGTTCCTTTATTATCTAATAAGCATCATCGTTCCTAAGCATTGTTCTGCTACTTTTCATTGTGGCGTTGATTAAACTTTTGAGAACTCTTAACAAATAATAATTTCACCCAATCACACGCTGACGGGCTGTCTTAGATTGTGTTAGACAATGAGTTGTTAAATGCAACACAATTGGTTATTAGCCCTGTCATAGACTCTTAGCGATTATATATGGTAGTGCTGACTATATTCCAAGCTGACAAACGCTAATCTTGTTTTCGTGTCGTGTTTGGGTATGAGTATCGTGCAGGGTGCTTAGAACAAATTTATTTGCCTTTCGTCACGTTACCGATAACTAGGTAGTGTGTGGAAATATTTTGACTCCCCTTTTTTGTCACCAGGACTAAGGACAAGAGGCGCTGCTTCTTCTTTCTTCTTTCTCAACAGTTATCCATCCAATGTTAAGTGTAGGTCTCTTCTATTCTAATGCACGCAATTCCCTCCGGTCTTGCGCCTTCCTCATCCAACTCTTCCCCGGCGTTGTTTCAATGCTATACAAATCTTTGTTTTCGATAGAGGTGGTCGAATGAAAAATAAGAGAGGTTGCGACATTTTGCGGTTACTCTTCAATCGGGCTAAATTTAACTACAAATTATGTGAGATCGAAAAAGAATAAATCGAAAACGAGAATGTATATATGGGCGGACTGGTAGTTAAAATATAGAAACCAAAGATAACCCTTCAAAACAAATAACTTTTGATGAACTTTCGTTGTCTTCTTCGTAAAATAAGCTCAGGGATATACGCCCTTTTATTGACAGGGAAACCAATCTCTTTGTATTGAAATGAAACTTTGCAGGTTCCGTTGCAACCACGGACCCTGCAAATGGTTCGAAACGTCAGGATAAACATTAATTAAAACTAATGTATAAAATAAACGCGAGTAGATCCGTAAAAGTTGTTTCATTTCATTGTGTAGTGTTCGCGTAAACTTTAGAAAACAATCTCTTTGTAGATTATTTATGTTTCGATAAAAATATAGCATTCTGAATGCAATAAAGCTGTTTATAAAATGTATGCATAATATATTCGAAATATGCAAACAGGTAGAGTACCTCAAACTGTAGAATGGAGTAGTGGAACTGCGGTATAATGGCGATTTTTCCCGCCACTTCTATGCTTTATTCTGAATGGATACGCCCTGGCTGATTAGTTATGGGATTGCTCAATAAATATCGCCTCATTATAAAGGCTCGCGGCTGCAATGAGATCGCACAGTATTTCACGCTGCCTCGAATATTAAGACGCGTTCACATTGCTGTGGCGTGGTGTGGTGTGGCGTGACGTGGCGTGGCGCGGCGTAGCGTGGCGCGGCGTGGCGTGGCGCTTTTCACACTATTATGTTGTTGTTAATACTTTAAGACCTCTCTGTACACCTAGTGGGCAAAAATTACCTTTGACTTTGATTTTGCTATAGTTTATTTTGTTTTTACTATACAAAACCTAAGTCGACGGAATGAGGATAGAAAATGTGTATACCACGGTCATCGTAGAATCAGAATGTCCTAGACCCGACGTAAAGGTAATCGATGTTTTCAATTTGTTGTGACGTAACTTCACAATAGCCCTTTGTACTTTTCTTTTGATAATCTTTAACTTACTAACTAATAGTTTAATAATTGTCTTTTATTTTCATATTTTAAACTACTTTGCATATTTTAAATTCAACATCTAGCTCAGTCTGTTAATAGCTGATATGCTTAATGCACGTTGATGTGAATACACATTGAACACACACACCATGCAAAACTGTGAAATCGGCTTTAGGACACAAGTGCAAGGACACATTTATTTGTTATGTGGGTATTTTTTTTCTTTAGTAGCTAAGTATAGTAGAAGTTAGTAGGTAAATGTAAATTACTAACTGAAATACTTCACAATTAGCTTTTAATATAAACTGTATCTATAACTCATTGAAGGTTCTTACATTTTTTATGTAACTTACGAATTACGATCACGTTGCAACTGTGGTAACATGAAAGAAAACCTCATAAATTCCCTAATAAGAGATCGTGACTGTATTTTTTTTACTTGTTAATTTTAATGCCTGAAACGTTATTCGCAGATATGGTTCGATACAAAGTTTTATTCCTAACATAACTCTGGCGTCGTTCTAAGTCCGGGGCACGGGGCGGGGCGGGGTGCGCGCAGGCCCGGGGCGAGGGCGTGGCGGCTGCGCGCGCGCCGATAACTGCGCGGCTGGACCCCCGCCGCCGGCCCTGCTCCGCTTTGCGCACTTCGATTGAAGGTTTTCATTGTACTCACACGATTTTCCAAAAATATAGGTTTCTTTATGGGTAAGCACACTGCCTTGATCTCACCTGATGTTAAGTGATGATAAGGCCAACGATGGAGGCGCACTTTACCCGTCACTAGTTGAAGTGACGTACTGGTTATCTTTTATCTAGCACCAACCAGACCGAGTACGCAAACGTGGACCACAGAGGCGGTTAAAACAATGAGGGTATACTAGATGATAATGATGATTTTGCGTATTAATTATCAAAGGCTTTGATAATAATGCTTTATGTCGTACGTAAAAGGTTAAACCTTAATACCTTTCTAGCATAGTTCGAAACATGAGCCTTGTGAGAGAAGATAATTTTAAAATACTATTAAAATTTAAGTTGAAATAATTTATACATAATTATCTCAGATCAAAGTCAAAGTTAACTTATTATGTGTAAGTAAATTATTTTAATTATTAAAAACTATCAACGTACTTACTAGAAACACTTTTAACACAATATTTATAACTTCCTAAAAATAACAATGCAAAAGTTGAATTGCTTAATCACCAAATACGCCAAAAGGTAAAGATAATAAAAAAAAATTACTGTACCTTCTTCCTCTATTTCCATCAAACCAAGAATAATATGTGCTCCCGCGGTAACCAAACCCTCATTGTCGGATCCCGATCCGATCCGAACCCTTCGGAGAAACCCTCCGAAGGTGATTCGTTTTACACGGCTTGAGGAACCCTATAAGTTACTCACCGCCCCCAAAAAAGCCCGGTGAAGCTGAACCATCAGCAAACTCCCTCAAAAAAAACATTTTCGGATTTCGGTCCAAGACCTCAGTCTTACCACTAGACCGGAAAAGTGGCTCTTTGTCATTTTATATAGGTAGATTTAGGTAATCGTTCATATTTAAAACTTTTTATATCGCTTAATACTAATACAAACTTCGTACAACGGAAACATAAAGTAAGTGACCAGTTGAAGGATACAAAATATCAGTTTTAAATTAGGTACTATATAGCCAAGATAGATTTTACGAATGATTTGGTAACTCTGGTATTCCACAATATTACCGATACTTTCTTTGTCAGATTCAAAATATTCTAAAGTAAAATTTTTTTTTTTGCCATAAATTACATGTATATTTTAAAGTTGTCAAGGTAAAAGATAGTGTTTCAGTGTTTCAACATTTTTAAAATGAATCTAAAATTGAAAAATAAACGCTCATGCTCAAATAAACATTACATTTAATTTAAAAAAAAAACAATTTAAATAACACGAATTCAAAATAAAAGCTATCTTAGCTTTCAATCACCACTGTGGTCTGTTACTAAGACCTCCGATTTCACACTTTCGTTTCCCAGCGGGCGTATCTACCCAACAGTACTAGGTTTGGTTAGTGTTTAAACAAGCCCTATGTTTTAAGTCCACCTGGCTAGCTACCACCGTTTTATCAAAATCTGTTGTCATAACAACAATGCTAGTAGAATTGTTGTGTTTCTACAGTTACAGATAAGATAGGCAGTGCCTCAGTGGTTGAGGATTCCGGTTGAATAGCGATTTCACCTTTCTTAAAAGCTAGTGGATATATTTTCAACACTTTTTAGGACATGACAAAAATATATGGACAAAGCCTTACTACATTCACAATAACATACGAGAAATAATTATAATGAATGTGATAAATTTTTCCAAACTTTGTAATGAAGTGTTTATAAGGAACATTGAAACACTGAACCGGGAGAAAGATATATCCATTGCCAAGGTTGTTGTTGCTTTTTCTCGGTACAAAGTCTCTGCCGTAAGATTCACAAATTCATGACTTAGATGACTTCATAAAAGGTGCATAATATTATTGTTTCAAAAGTTCCATAGGCTTGCACGCCGGACTTTGGGCGGCGCTAACTCTGAGGTTCCGGGTTCGATTTTTTCGATATTGTGTCGGTTCTGGGTGGTTTTGGTACCGTCGTTGTTTCTGATTTCCATAAAACGAGTACTGTAGCTATTTCCTTGGCATCAGAACAATGTATGTGAGGTTGAATAATATATATTTTATTGATATTCAAAAGTCTTGACTCTCCCTACTTTCCTTAACGCAAAACTCTCCTCCAAATCATTACAACCGTCGATCCTATTCCAATCTGTGTCTGTCAGGAGGTGTTAAATATATTTTTGTTGCGTCCCGCGATGGTATCAGCCGTGGTAGGTGCGTGCTTTAATAAGAGCGATAATTAAATGTTGTAGCTGAGTGGTTTATACCGCGCGCGCCCGCCCCGGCACCGCCTCGTTACAACGAGGGATTAACGAGTTGTTCCCCGATGTAACTTTAATATGTGTAAGCTTATTTCTTGTGGTGTTAAATTGTACGCCGTTGGTCAAAGTTTCAGGTTTCATATTTAAATATAATAAAAAATAATAATAAAAACTTTTTTTATTTTTTTGAGAGAGATTGCTGATTGCCTCAGACGGCATTTTCAGCTTAACCGGGCTTTTTTGGGGGCGGCGAGGAACGTAACCTCAAGCCGTGTGAAACGAATCACCTTCGGAGATTTTCTAGAGGGAACGGCTTCGCGCACTAGTGCGCGTCCCCGAGCCCTACTAAATTCTACGAAGGGTTCGGATCGGATCGGATCGGGTAGAATAAAAACGGTACACCAAAAGGGATCAGATTTGATAAATTGCAGTTGGAGAGTTCACTTCGTAATCTAAGCTAGCCCATTAGCTAATGCACAGATTAAAAGGATGTATCTATGTAAGAAAGCTAGATTAGCTAGATTAGAGCTTAGAGATAATGTGGAAATTTTCAGAACTATTTTATTTTCAAATCAATTATATAAACTTTATTTGTAACAAGAAATCGGGAACCTCTAACAAGAAATATAAATATCTCGAATCAATTATTAGTTTCTTAAATGAAGTTGATGAATGAATGAAGCGTTCATTTTACGTTAAAAAAAACTGTTCTTGCATTTAGTTATTTTTTTTTGTTACAAATAAAATCTGTCTTAGTACGAAGTTTTTTGTCAATTTTAAAGAATCTCTTTTACCGTGTGTCAATGACTGTTATCTTACGATAATAAAATCAGGAATATGTCACTTATCTGGGAATCAATATTTGCCGATTTTATTTAACTTGTATAACCGTAACCTATAGACACTAACCGCTGTGCTAACAAGCTTTACATAGACTAACGGCTTTACTTGACTTCCGAAACAAGAAGTAGTTGGAGATATTGTTTTCTAAAGTTTATGCGAACACTACATATTGAAATGTAAACAACTTTTACGGATCTACTCGCGTTTATTTTATACATTCGTTTTAATTAATGTTTTCCTGACGTTTCAAACCCTTTGCAGCGTCCGTGGTCACAGGGAGACTGAGGTGTTGGTCGTGTCATAATTAGTTTATAGCTTGTAGTAGGAGTAGATCCGTAAAAGTTGTTTCATTTCAATAGTTGTAGATGTTTTTTTCTTAGTTGACTTTCGTCGAATTTTAAGTGAAGTTATTCTTGCAAAGTTTGTGTGATCAATGACAATCCACTCGCTCTAACTAGAGCTCCGTGTTTTGTTTTCTCCAGCTTTTGTTTTAGAAATATCCATGAGATAAGTGTTTTCAATTGTCCTTTAGAAAAAAGCTATTCAAAATGTGGAAATAACATACTTTACTTCCTTTTGTTGTCAAATGTGTGAATAAGCTTAGTCGTTACAATAAATTGACCGTGTAAATGTTCCCCATTCTCAATTACCTTAACATAATTCAATTCAAAATCATCATTAAGCAGCATTAGGGGCTAACATAAAATATTCAGGACACATAAAGCTCACAGCTTTTTCTTTCAAAACAGCAGTTAAGGATGAACCAAAAGATACACTTTAGAAGAGAAGTGAAAAGGTATAATTTACAATTGCAAATAATCTTTTAATTCGGAAACATAAATAGATTATAATGACGGCGACGACCTTCCGACGTCTTCCTAATGGTACTAAGCTGTGAGTAACGCACCGTTGATACGCAAAACGAAATTTTAAGAGGCATCCCGCTCCACATCTGCGCGTATTGCTAACAAATCACAGGCGAATGGGCCGTTTAGCTGCCGTTTGTTGGCCCGAGACGCGGGGTGGGTAATTGTGTTTACAATATTCCCCCCCCCCCGAGCCCCCCCCCCCCCCCCCCTTCCGCTCATTTCTCATCCTCAGCCATCAGGCGGTGCTTAGCGATTCACCTCGGGAAATCTGGTGAGGTGCGTCGGCGGTTGTTCGGCGCTTGAACGGCTAATGTTCGGTAGCACGATGTTGAGGTGGAATTTATTTAAGATTTGTTGCAACTTTTTACTTTTGTTGTTAAGTACACAAATTATCTACTACAGTCCATGCTTCTACGCTGTCACCTACTAGAAGGTTATTGCGATAATATGTGCATACGAATCTTGTCTAACAACATTCTTCATAGTAATCAAATTTGATTCAAATTGCCCAGTTATAAAATTTGTAACTTTCTTTTCAAAAGTTTACGCGAACCTGACAGAGTGTAATGAAACACAATTTACCGTACATTTAATAATAAGTATGAATATTAAACGCGAGTAAATTCGTGAAAAGTGTTTCGGTTGCACTTTTACTTATCTATCTTTCTCAGTTTTTGAGAAGCTAGTTAAGCCATTGGTTCCAGCTGTTGTCATAAGATAGTCATTACAAGCCACCAACCTGCATGACCCAGGGTGGAGGGCTACGGCGCCGGCGCGGGTTTTCCTCCATCTTCCCATGTGCAATCGACCACAGATAGCATGACCGATTGCCATGCTATCCCTGATCGGTCGATACAATTAAGTTGCCTACATATTTTAAGATAACCAGTGTCTCAGTATTTAAATCAGGTGAGAAGAAGGCCAAGCGCTTACCCGTTAGCAATAAAAAATAAAAAAGGACCCGCCATTGCGAAATTTACTTAATTTGCAAGATCTGACCTGAAGCCTGAACGAGCAAACCACTGCGTCATCGGCGCCTCACACCAAAATAATAAACACATCATCATCATTATAACCAGCCCGTATCTGTCCACTGGACCTTCTGCCTGCGGGACAAAGTCCTTTCCTAATTCAAACATCTGGCCGATCATAAAAAATGAAGAAAAAAAAACAAAAGAACATCTATTTTAAATGCAACCTTAACCTACGCCAGAGGATCTACTCTTTTTAAAAGGTCTTCGTAACGAGACCGACATCACTGCCGTGAAAATCCCATAAAAAATAATAAACAATTTACGTTCAGTGACACGCGCAAAGGACTTCTTGGCGGGAAAGTGAAGAGTCATGTCTGCGGTTTTGTTTTATTTTCAAAAATTTGTGTTATGTCGTATATTAATGTGAAATAATGGTGGATTATTAAACGTTAAGTGTTCGTAAGTGTGCATGAGTGTTGGCAAATTAAACAAATCAGTGCAACTACACTTTTCAAATTCTCTCAAGAAGTCCGCCCAAGGAATTAGTAAAGCCCCACCATCTTTACTGAGATACTCGAGGGGTTGGGGGTATATCATTTCTCACTTCTCATTTTTATTATCATTCATCATCATACTGACTGGAAGGAAATATTGTATATTTATGTACTAGTTGTAAGAAAAATTACTTTGACACTGGCTAAATGTGCAAATCGCACGAAGCCATCAACTAAAAGAAAGAAACGCGCAAAACGACGCGGACGGTGCCATCTCTGCTGTTTTAAGGTAAGTTATTCGTCTTAAATCACTACCCTAAAAGATATATTAAATATTTGTTATTACATTTACAATCTTATAAGTTCTTACAAACTAAAATATCACAAATATCATGATTACAAAAGTATTAAGCAAATTTAATACTTTTGTGATCATAATCTACACTGTGGATCTGTCATAGGTTTATCTAAACGAATATAATATATCTAATATCTATAATATCTAATAAATAATGTATAATATCTGATATAAAACAAAAAATTAGATTTTAAACTCGGGTAGACACATAGGCAAAATCACGAGGTAAAAGAAAAGTACCTATTAGTTATTTTTAATAATTGGCTTCAGTGTTTTGATATAGTTATTTATCTTATGGCAAACTTATCTGTTTAAAAACGAGTCTCTTTTCGTATTCTTTATGTATCTGTACGGGTTACCGCACAGTAATTTGGTACTCGCTAATTTAGGTCACTAAGAAACAATGTTATTGGCCATTTACGCACATATTTATAACTTCCGTACTTCTGCTTATGCATAATTTTTATAATTGATTTTAAATAAAAACAGTGTTAGAACGACTTTCATTGGGTTTGTTTCGTACATTAACCTTCCCTTATAATTCGCACTCATCTCATCTAATAAACTGTAAACACACTACAGTATCTATAGGTAAATATTTTCTAACTCAATTAAGGGTACTACATTTCATTCGCAACACAAACAAACCGACCGAATGTTACCAGAGGCACAAGTGTATAATTCTCGGAATACCTAACAAATGTACAGTTTTTTCGTTGTTCTTCCAACATGGCCCAATTAAGGCCAGCACTGTACCGACGTCTTATAATTTATTCGCTCACAGTTTTGCACAGTGCATAAGGACAGTATCATTTATTTCGTAACGTCGAAAAAGAGGTTTTATATCGTTTTGATTATTTTTAAAACAAAAGTGTTTTAACTGCACATTCTATTTTTGAAAAATAGAATGTGAATTTACACGTTTTTAGATTTGAGAACTTCTTTAAGGGATGCACCGATCATAAAAAGCTAAAAGTGCAGTCACGGTTAAGTTGATATATGATGAAAAAACTGTCGTATTTCATAAACAAAATATATATTTAGTATTTTGATACTTCCCTTTGGGGAACGTGTTTACAATTAGTCCGACCCATAAATTCATAACACACTATAGTTTTTTTCACAATATCATTTAAAGTTGGGCAAAAATCATGAAAACGAGTGGTGGCGTTTAGTTGATATCTTATATTTTATCTGAATTATTATACCTCTAAATTATGTCTAAACAATCACCAATGTCTTAACTACAATCGTCCGTCTCACATTTTCGATTTATCAAGCGGTTTTTTAAATTATAATTTTTCCAATTAACACGTTAAATTCCCCATGCAAAATTAGTATGGGCGCGCGGTATCAAATAAATATGGACGAAGACATTTCAAATAAAATATATCACACTTGTCTCTTACGGACGGCGCACCATTAAACGATGAAACGTGGTCGCCAATCTGTGAACAATTGTTTCAGAAAAACTTTCATTAACCCATTTAAGCCGATCAGGCGTTTGTGTGTGGTTGTAAATTAAACTTTAAAAGTATCACATTACATGCCCTTCAATGCACGTTCACGAAAAAACGAGGTAAGTTGCAATTTAGACACCCAAGAACTCAGGGGGATGCCTTACGATTGTGCACTGCCAGTTTTGTCATGCTTGTTGGAACAGATTATTAACTACTTAGGTCTCGAAAAAAGCCTCGGGAAGTTAGTAGATAACGACCTATGTTGACTAAGTACTAGTTACTTAGTTAACCTACCTACTTCCCGAGACTCAAGTGGATTGTAAACGGTTGACAAAGGCGACCATTTGACTCAAACATTGGCTCAGAGTTGCCATACTGCGTACCCCCGCCTCCCTGTCTGTAGTTTTAGTTTTGTGCCACGTTTTTTCCGATTGGAATCTGTATCGTAAACACCTTGTTTAGGCTGTGCTTTGTCAAAGATGGACGATAAGCCTTCGGGTATCGTGCGTGGGATATTGATAATAACGGACGGTGGATAAGAGTTTGGGAAAAGAATAAATTAGACATACTTTGTAGATGATAGACGAATTTTTGCATTTTATAAGAGCGAATAGTCATTCGAATAGTCAGCATAGGCACATATAACGCATTGCCGTGTGCATGCCTATCTATAACCCTGAATATAATATGCCTAAGTTTTATGCCTTCATCTGTGCACTCTTAAAGACATCAATTAACATTAATCGTCACCATCGTCACCAGCTCATTATGTCCCTACTGCTGGGGCACGAGCCTTCCCCATGGAAAGATAGGGAGAACGGGCCCATTGCGGATTGGTGGTTAACAATTAACATTAGTAATGGGTGTTATTTAAACGGTTAGCACAAAGTATTCGTATTTTTGTTAGCAAAAAAAATGCTAGTTTGGCAGCAAAAAAGCTAGTTGGGTAGCTACTTATGATCAGCAAATATTTCTAAATCAGTCTGCAACTTATATCATTCTGAACAGCAGTCTTATGCCGCTTCCCCCTTCCGTGACTTGCCCTCGCTACGCTGCGCTTCGCTCGGGAGAATAAAAATTAACTTAACGTAACCAACAGTAAGGATTTCTTATGCTGACTCGATTGTATAATTCTGCTGACCAAATAATAATTTTGCTGACCAAATATTTATTTTGTGATACAAATAAATTATTTCCCATTAATAATTACTTGGTACCTATGATTTTTTATGTATACGAGGAACGTTTTCTATACTAATATTATAAAGAGGAAACCTTTGTATTTTTGTATGTATATATGTTTATAACGAATAAACTTTTTTGTCCAGTTCAACATATGGTTGCCTGAAAGAAATTGATTTTTAGCGATAAGGCCGCCATTTTTACTTCTTCTTGTATTGTTCTCTTTAAGTATTTTGTATGGTGTAAAATAAAGAGTATTTTCATTTCATTTCATTTTCATTTCATAAACTCAAAAACTACAGGACCGATTCAACAAAAATCTTTCACCATTAGAATGCTACATTAGCGCTGAGTAACAGGCTATATTTAAAAAAAACAAGTCCACCCGTGCGAAGCAGGGACGGGCCGTTATATAAATTGTAAAAAAGATTTTATTATAACAATAAAAAAATCAACCACCTTCAGCTGCTTTTGTGTAAAAGAGTAACTTCAATGAACTGTAAACTGACCCTTAGTATTGATTTTGCAATCCTAGTCTATGGATATAGATTATATAGGATTTTATATATAGGTTAGGTGCTTTATCGAAGCGTCGTTACCATTTTGTATTATTGTATTTGCAACATTTATCTCGTTATGAGAGTTTCTGTAAAGCACGAACTCATTCTGGGCACAACTCGCAAAGCATAGAGGCTTGTTCTGAATGCAGCGCGGAGCAATACCGAGACAAGCCAGTTGCCAAAGGGCCTGTAAATTGCACAATTTCACATCTTTAACCGTTTGGATAAGGAAATACTCTTATCAAACATCCAACATAGACTATAATCAACCCTTCAATTTAAGCACCATTGCTTATGAGAACCATTTTTAAGAGACTGTTGTTTATAAAATACTAATCTATATTTATAAAATTTTATGAAATACAGTGAAAAAATTAAACGCCCATCCGACCCAGCCAGGAATCGAACCTGGGTCTTCCGCAATCCGGGCGGCTGCACTGACCGCTATGCTACCGGGAAGGCTGACGTAAGCGCTGAATTTTGTCACTGCTTTTTAATGTTTTTTTTATTATGTGGGTGGGCGTTTAATTTTTTCACTGTATTTTATAAAATTTTATATATATATTTAATTTAGCTTCAGTGCAGCAATTAGCACTTGAAAATAAAAAAAGTAAAAATATACTAATCTATTCTGAATTTAAATCTAAATTCAGGCTATTTTCAAAAAGAAGGAGCGTTGATGGGCTGTGAAAAAGTATAATCCTTATTCTGATGTCATAATTACTGTTCGTGCTATCTACTTGCGACTGCTGAGTGCTCCTGAACGGAAACCATTATATCTATTTAATAATCTAAACCTAATCTATTTTTTTATAAATATAATGAAATGCTGAGGACAGGGCGCTATGGCGCTCATTAGGGGAGGCCTATGTCCAACAGTGGACTAAGATAGGCCGATGATGTGATGTGATAATAAAATGCGTAAGCTATTTTATTTTTTAAACAATTAATTTATTTTATTTATACCCGTGCCAACCGACCAAGACGCGTTGGGCCCAGTATTGGGTTATGCGCTCCATAGCCCCCATGTCCTATTGCGAACAGTAATAGACTTGATATATTTTTTAATGGATTACCATTATTTTTCACAGGTAAACATATAAAAAAAAGCAGTGATATAAAATAGAAATCAATAAAAGTCAATAGACAAACATGTCTGCACGCTATCCCGGGCTGCCCAGGGCAGCACTAAGAACGCGCGCGATATTCGTGCGCTACCGCGCGGGCCAGCTTCAGCTTCTCGGAACTCTTTAATTGCATTCGCTGCCCCGCAGATCGAACGCTTAAAATCGATTTTTTATTCGATTTACTTCATGTGGCCCGGACTCGAATCTTGTTTTTGTTTTGAGATAGTGAACGCTGTGTTTATGCAAATTCTACATACTCGCACTGAAACTTCTCAATTAATTAACGCCGGTGACAGATGATCGTATAAAGAAACGTTTCGCGGTAAGTTCTGGTGATAATGATATATTTAAATAAAAGTTAACTTTGAATACTTATTTAAAATAATCTCAAATATTTAAAATTAAATTTCAAAGATCCACCTGTATTTTTGCTGTTTATCTTGTCAAATTAAACTTCGAATATCCTGACATCAAATGTCACATCTGCTCAGAGTATAACTCGAATAAATAAGTACATTATAAAAATAAATTCATTTCAAATAACTGTAAATTTAATTGGTAGCAAAGCTTCGATCAACAATATCGAAGTAGCAAAAGGAATATTGGACATTAGTAGAAACCATTCAAAGGAGGATGGCGATGAGCAGAATTGTGGCATTCCCTGCAAACGACTGCCCATGTCTTCACACCTCGGGAAAACAATAAAACCAAACACTAAAATATACTACACATGAACCTCAACGCTTAAGTAATAGAGGCGATATTTGACTACTCCGCCCTATTTAACAAGAGGAGATTGATAATCAAAGTATTTCGATACTTCCAGTTCATTGTATTGGGTCTAATTTTCTTTAAGAACAATTTTGATTCAGACCAGAATGAATCTCATCATTTGACTTGAAATTAAACCCTAATTCCTTACTAGTAGTGGTCAAAACTGTTTACAGCATTTATAAAGTTTCAGCACTGTCTGTGTATCGTAATGTAATGAGGTAAAACAATTCAGAGTACGAAGGGACTCAAATATGTTTAGCTCAATAGTAATTGGTTGGTTTATAATGGATATTGCGGGTGTTTTATGTGGAATTTTCATACAGTTTTCAGTTAAATATTGGTGGTAGAATCATCCTACTAATATTATAAACGCGAAAGTTTGTAAGTATGGATGGATGTTTGTTACTCTTTCACGTAAAAACTACTGAATGGATTTTAATGAAACTTTCCTCATATACAGACCATGACCCAGACCAGCATATAGGATACTTTTTTTTTTACTGGAGTCTTCGCGAACGAAGTCGCGGGCAACAACTAGTAGTTATTTATAAATATGCTTCTGGCAGTAAGCTTGCTAAAATTAATAAAGCTTTTACTTCTTATCTTCTTTCCTGTTTTTAAAGAGCTTATTATACGTTCCAATATTTCCACCTACACTATCTTTTTCCACCTCACTAGTTAGTCGACCAATCTCCCGGGTTTGATTTTGAGTAGATGCTATATATAATTTATTTGGTGCTATATAGCTTTTTAAAGTCCGTCTTGCTAGCTTCTGCTACCTTCTCTAAGTGTGTCGCCAAAGTAGATAGTTGGAGATAAGATGGCCAGTTCCCAGCAGTTCCAGATGTAAAGCACTTCTACCTTTAACCCTACCGTCCTTCATCATCAGGTAAGATGACGGCCTTGAATAAATAAGAATTATTTATTTATAATATGTTTCTCGATGCTATTAAAGCTGTTAAATGCTGGTTCGTTCGCCCTTTGTTCGTTCCCCCTCCAACAAAGCTAAGTTATACGCTAAAAATATTAAACAATGCGTGTAACAAATTTGAAGGCGCATTGAAACAACTACATTTTCGCAGCGTAAGACCATTATAATTTTCATAATAGGCGCTACATTAGATGCGCATTCTTTAAATATTAAACCTTCGTAAATAAAGGACAATCGCTAGCGGCTAATCCACTTTTACTATTAGCCATTAGCTGATCCTGGCCAGACAAGAACAGCAATAAATATGAACGAGAGTGAAAAGGACAGGTGTATCCAACCGTCCACATTAGGAGCAAGGTGCAAGAATAAAATCGATCAGGTGTATTTGTTTAAACAAGGTGTTCTTTAATATATCAAGGACGTAAGGTCTTAAGTCATAAAGCAAAAAGCGAACACTAATGAAGTTAATTGTTGTCGGTTTAATATCCTTTTTGTAGCTAGTAATTTGGAACTGTTAAAACTCAGTAAAGGTAGTACAACGGTTATAAATTAATTGATTTGTTTTAAAGTTTATGTTTTTTTTACATAATTTTCTTTTTTAACCATCGCACATAACCATGGTGCAGAAATAGACACTACATCCCTTGAACGCGTAACAAAATCAGAATTGCTCATAGGAATTGCTTCCACAATCCTTTTGTCGTGCCCCAACTGCCTAACTGCGTAATGAACACGTTTATAGAATTAATGAGGCTGATGATGAATTGGTGGAAGTTATCAAGTATATATTGCTATCGATCTTAAATAAGAACCAATTCATTTAAAAAGTAGGTTCTTCTTTGTCTCATTTGTGACGTAGGCGGTTGTTGCAACGTCACAAGCCTCATTATTTGGTGATGACCGTTGTTTGATGAAAATTTCATAGTAACATCATGGATTTACACATTTCTTTGTTTGGTCTCACTGTGTTCTCGAAGCGTCGACAAATATAAATATTTTTGTCACCACTTTTTGCATAGGTATCGTTAACTTAAGAGAATGAACCTTTTTTTTTTTTTTTTTTTTTGACCCAGGGGAACTCATTACGAGTACGAGGACCTTGAAGAGGCCCAAGTTATGTGGGACTCACCCGTCCGCCTTTCCACACCCACTGACGAGGAGAGAAGCTCCAAGTCAGCTGCCAAGACCCGGCTGGGAGGGCGAGACGGAGGGGGATACCGCACTAAACCCCTGGAGGTCTGCAATCCGAGTACTAAGGTAAGGCGACGGCACGGGACGTGTCCGAAGATTATGACCGCGACCGCCACCCTGCGCCCGTGCACCGACCTGCAGCCATCTCCACACACTCATTCCCGTGTTGCACGGGAACCCATGTGCTTTGACGGCCGCGCGCCAGGGCACGGGCACGTACTGTTGACACACAGCAATATGAAAGAACAAGAAAATAAGAAAGCCAGCGCGCACCCCCCACAGACAGGGTGCAGCGCTAGCACCTCAACCAGAGGCGCACGTCCATTGGGACAGTGCGGCCTCAACCACCGACCAAACTTTGACACGCATACACACACAAGTGCACACACACACGAACGACAAGCAAACAAAATTCACAGACGACACAAAGTACATTACAACCACAAACAACACAAGATAAGAGAATGAACCTAACCGAACGTTCTCAACTATATGCGACAAATTGATATCTGCGTGCGCCACCAAAATGGACTATAAGTACCTAATTAGGCTTGAAGCTTGAAGTCCGATCCTTCAATTGACACAAGTCATCACGGTTGACTAATTCTGTGTTGTTTTGTTTTAATTGGCCCAGGTGATCGGCGCGTGCGGTGCGTCAACACGTATCTGCATGCTCGCAGCCGGCAGTTCATGCGATCGAGTTGCAACACATGATCTGTTGGATCAACAGGTGAATGCGATCGGATTTTGTTTTCAGACGGAGCTTCGAACCTGTTTTTTTATATCGTCTACAGTAATTGAAATTTATTACATTATTCAAATTTATATTAAAATCAGGCCACTGAGACATTATTCTAGACGCTAAATCCTATACGATCCTAAGTTAAAAAAAAAAAAACTCTGCGGTATCGAATCCGAAATGAGGAGATCCGTAGAAGAACAAACACGCAGACGCAGTGCAGGCAGGCAACAAGGTAGACCGACGATCTGGTGAAGGTAGTAGGGTACTGGGTAGTCGTTGGATGCGAGCAGCACAAAACCGGTCGTGGTGGAGATCCTTGGCGGAGCTCTTTGTCCAGCAGTGGACGCCTTTAGGCTGTGATGATGATGATGAAGTTAAAGGCACTTTGGGTCATCGTTTTGGATTATGGTGCGATCACTCCTTAGTGCTATTGATCATGTGGGAACGCCTGGGCACAGCAGTAGGGCGGTTCAAGCTGATGATTAAACTCTGGTGATTACTTATGTGAGAGGAAGTATATGAGTTTTTAATGGGGGATAACCCTTCTCGATCAGGAGACGAGGGAGAGTCGCACATAAACATCTGCGTCTCCCCGGCGCGGCGCAGTGGTATGCTTAAAACGTTTTCTTCTGTATAAAATGGTGATGATGATGATGATGTGACACTGAAAATAGCAGTATAAACATTTTTTATATGCATATACCTGCGTAGCCGAGTGGCTTGCCGGACTTTGGGCGGCGCTAAGTCTGAGGTCCCGGGTTCGATTCCCGGTCGGGTCAATGTCGAAAAGAACTTTTCAATATTGTGTCGGGTCTGAGTGGTTGTGGTACCGTCGGTCGTTGTTTCTGATTTCCATAAAACAAGTGCTTTAGCTACTTAACTTGGTATCAGAACAATGTATGTGATGTTGTTTAATATTTATTAATTAATTCATTATTTACTAGTTGACCCGGCGGACTTCGTGCCGCTTTGACAGTTTCCATGACAACGAAACAAACAAATAATTTTGTATTGGAAAATTAAATTGGCGTTTTTAGTATTTTCCGTTACTTATTATTTATGTTTCTCACCGCTTAAACCTTCTTAGAACTTCCACAAATATTTCAAAATCAAAATTAGCTAAATCAGTCCAGCTATTCTCGAGTTTTAGCGAGACAAACGGACAGCAATTGATATTTATACATATACTAGTGGGCACCCGCCCGCTTCGCTGTACGAATATAATGGATCAATGAATGCTAATCAAAATAATTATTAGGTTTACTAACATCATATATAGCCTATCATTTTCTCAATCTCATGTTCTTATTACATACAAATTTTCATCAAGAGCCGTCACCCGCCCGCTTAAACTAGTGAATAAAATTTCCTTTTTTTTATAGCCTATCATTTGCACAATCTCATGTTCTTACTACATACAAATTTTTATTAAGAGCCGTCGCCCGCTAAACTTTTTTTTTACATATCCTATCATTTACACAATCGCATGTATTTACTACATACAAATTTTCATCAAGATCGGTCATACCCGTTGACAGACAAAAATTTCAAAAATCGTAGAATTGGTGTCAGTTAGTCATAAAATTAATATTTATCCCAAAATTTGTCAGAAAAATTACAAGTAAACACAGAGCCTACAGATTTATATAGTAGTATAGAAGTATAGATATAGATATACAATTAAAAAACCACTCGATATGCGAACACTGCCAGTTGCTCCTACCTACATGCAGAAAATTAAATATGAGTAATTTTGACAAACGACATACAAATTTACATTAACATTGACATTATTGATTATAATAATTAGCACGTAATTTATTATGTATTTAATGTTATTTATCGATATACTAAACAAACTTACATTAGTTACTACAATAACTACAGATCAATAATAATAATATTATAATATACAAGACAACATCACATACATTGTTCTGATCCAAAGGTAAGTAGCTAAAGCACTCGTTTCATGGAAATCAGAAACAACCACCCAGAACCGACACAATATCAAAAAGTTCGTTATCGACATTGACCCGACCGGGAATCGAACCTGGGACCTCAGAGTTAGCGCCGCCCAAAGTCCGGCGTGCAAGCCACTCGGCTACGGAGGTCGTCGAATCAATTATTAAGACAAAGCTTTTAAAACAAGTTATAACTCTAGCAAGTATTAACACAGCACGATTAAGCATGACAATAAGTTATAGATTTACCCCCTTATTCATAAAAACTATTTAAGCATTATTAATTTAGTTAATCATTGTTTTGTCTCTTTTCTCAAATTCAAAATGACGTTTTTGTGACGTTGAAAAAACAATATTTAAATAATCTATTTATTTTAATAATTATCACCAATATAACATGCAATGGTGTGGCTAATTCCTATTTACGATTTACATGCATTTAATAAATATTTGAAGTACTTTTGAGCTTTCGTGCTATGTATATGATAGAATCAAACTGTAACTTCGTAAAATAACGTTTGTTTTACATATTACAACCTTTCTGAGTGTGTCATAATGGAAAAAAAATAAAATGTAACGTCATAAGTTATAAAAGAACTACAATTTGACTCCGTTAGCAATAACAGTTAACATGGGCCGTTTGCAAACACGAAATAAAAAGCTAAAATCAAGGGTCTTATTAAGCACTAAAAGGTGCGTGGTTCAACTTCCGGCCGCAGCGGAAGTGGAGGGCGCCACAGGGCTGAGTAACGTGCAGCTTTAGAATAATTTTAGGTAGCCCGTGTTATATACACCTTGCTATACGCTTGGGGTTAATGTGAAACAATGTGCAAATTAGGTAACTTTATTATCATCAAAAAGAGAAAGAAAAGAAAAAAAAGATAGATGAGAGGGTTATTTCGAACTGTGAAAATATATGTGATCAAATACGACTGGGAAACATGTTTTAATTTTCATAAGTGTGACGAACGCAAACGCATTCCAACGTGTGACCAGTTTGTACTATGACCTATGGCCAACGTGGTGGGCGCCCTGATCCTGGTTCTGGTTGCTATTATCCACATGAAACCGTTTTGAAGGAACGCCTGCGCCTAGCTGTTGGACGCTTATAGGCGGATCATGATGACGATGAACTATAGCAAAATGTTATGACAAACAGTAACTGCTTCCATTAAGAAAATGACTCACTTATTTTGGCGCCTCAGGACCATAATAAACATGACATCTGGATAGGTACTTTTATGACGTAAAGATATCTCTTCTTATGTTTTTTTTTTATATAAAGCACCATTTGAAGTAGGTTCCTACCTAGTAGTAAATATCTGACAAGTACCCGTTATAAAAAGATTACCATTGAAATTATTAATAGACACAGAAGGCAACACGGCACGCATTGTCAGGAGGTTTCTTTCTCTGCCGCCTTAATCGCCGGTAGCTTGAGTCTTGCTCCGCTGCTGACGGCGTTCTAGGTTTAGGTTTTTATAAAAGTTGTATTTTTGTCTGATATTGTGTTATATTTTACTTTTTATATAATTTTTATAAAATCTAAAGCTAAGATTTGAAATAAATATAGAGTGAATAAAAATAATAATGTATTCAATTCAGATTACAATCAATTAAAAACAATTACAAGCCATATGTTGTCAGTTACGAAGTTATTAGCAGTTTTCCTTAAAATTATGTTAATATTGTTAGTATTAACATAATTTTAAAGAAAATTTGTAAAGTAAAGTTAGATAAAATGAGCTGCAGTAATATTTTAACTAACAACTGCGATTTTTCCCTATACGGTGATTACCTAGAAATATTATTATGATAACCGTAGAGCCTTTAGCCTCATTAAAATCAGTAAAAGGTGCGTGGCTAAAGTTTTCCTAGGGGCAACAACGGAAAGGACCGGTACAGCCAGCCACAAAAGGCGTAACGCTCAAATTTAAAAAAAAGTTTATATTTATGACATCATTATTGTTGTGTAATCATTAATCATTATTATGTTATTTTATTAGACAGAATGGCTACTACAATATTGTTAGATGATATCCAACTTATATCAATATTTTTAGTAAACTAAAACCAATTTATCGTCTAATTAAGAATAAGTAGTTACTCCATTTTTCTTAAGATCTAAAAAAACCATAGTGCCTTAAGTTATGGCTGCTGCTATAAGCTGACAACCTGATTGAAAAAGCATAGAGGGATGTAGCTTGAAGCTTGTATCTCCTTGTGTTTGTATGTTGTGAGAAGGCTATTTTATAAAGGAATTTTATCGCATTTCATTGCAAGTAATACCTAAACGAAAATGCTAAAGATTGAAGTACCTACACTTCATTCAGAATCCTTATCTCATCCTTTACTGTCGGGACACAACAATACTAATTACATTGTTCTTATTGCGACATTATTTTATAAGATGGTAGTCTAACCAGCCCAGACTAAACCAAATGGAGATCGTACGAAGGATCTCTGGATCTGAGTCTGGCGGTCCAGTCACCAGACTACAGAGACGGTTAAAAGGCGCTAAACCCCAGCAGTGGAAATAAATCCAGTTGAATAAAAGATAATTAAATAAAAAACACACTTTAACGATTAATTATTAATTGAAAGTTATTTTTAATTCGGGAGAAAAAACATAGAAAGTGTAATTTAGTGTGATTGCGATTGTACCTGTAATCAGGGACAGTAAACGCTCGTAGGCTTTGGATCTTTCCGTAGGTACAGGTGTTCGAATTTAGTTAACCTTTTATGTATTTAGCTGATAAACTGTTAGAGAGCAGTACATTTTTAAATATGTTCCTACTTTCCGAAATACAATTATTTTCGATTCATAAGAAGACGTATGAGCGCGAAGGTATATAACTAGTCAAATGGAGATGAAAAGTAGAAAGTAAGGTTTCTGCTCGCAGTTTCGGTTAATCTACACGGTTTAGTTGGTGGCAAGACATTCTTAGTCTTAGCAATCTACCACGATGTTATCTTTGTCTGTTGCCATTACAAAAACTTATGTTGACAGTTAGAGAAATATAGCCCATTCTTCAGAAGTTGACAATTCCGGGTGACGAGCACTTGCATCTTCTGCCTTATCGTTCCAAGAGAGCTAGAAGCCGATCGTCTCCTAAAAAACAATATTCTCTATACTCTATACATTATTGCATTCCATAATTTTGACACAAAAATATGGTAGGTTTTTACAATGACATTACATGTTATGGACCCTGTCGGACACAGCACAGTAGGAGAGGGAAAGAGAGATCATTAGTATTTCAATTATAATTAGGTATATAATATTTATTTGTTTTATAATTTATCATTGATTAAAAATTAATTTATAATGTTATATTGGAATATTATACCTATGTATTTTAATGTCATTTGCTCAGCGGTAGGATAGCACATAGAATATTTACTTACTTTACTTCATTTATAATTAATTATTAATTATTTTATAGTTGATGATTTATCATTAAAATTTTTAATAGCTTTTTTTTAGCAGAAAAATTCTTAATTTGTTAATAAAATTCCTCAACATGATTTAATTTTTAATATGTTTAGGTAACTTTATATATACTTTTATTGAAATAACCAAGGGTCCGGAAGAGTGCATTGTTATACGGGAATTAGGAAGATTTAACCTGTTTTCATGTATCAAACCAACAAGAACAAGTACCTTCAACACTCTAAAATTAGTAAAGGAGATAACATTACCACTATTCTTAGTTGTACAACTATTACTTATAACTTCGATGTATTTTACCTACCAAATAAAGATTTTTTCTATATCCATTTATGTTTGTACTTAATCTGTGGTTGTAGGTCCTATACGTTCACTCCCCGATCCGATCCGAACCCTTCGGAGAATCTAGTAGGGCTCGGGGACGCGCACTAGTGCGCGATGCCGTTCCCTCTAGATAACCTTCGAAGGTGATTCGTTTCACACGGCTTGAGGCACGGCTTTACGTTCCTCGCCGCCCCCAAAAAAGCCCGGTGAAGCTGAAAATGCCGTAGAGGCAATCAGCAATCTCTCTCAAAAAAAAAAAGGTCCTATACGTTGTGCTATTAGTTACTCTGTGGTCCTATGTCAATGTGGGTTCATTCCACGTGTGCCAGCCACCGGCAGCCGTTTGGTTTTATAGCCTGTCCCGCATGCTCACCGGACGACCAGCCGAAATTTCCACCATGTGTCTAGAATACCTAATCACTGAGCTGACGCGTGCCTGGCACACGCTACTCACAAAAACAAGATGCAGGAACAATAGGGAACTTACATTAAAGTTGTAATGAGAATTTATGTTGATTACTCAATGGTAAATTTTGACGATCTCCTTGGTCGAGTGGTTTGCATGGTGTCGCCATCTCTGAGGTCCCGGGTTCGATCCCCGGTCGGGTCAATTTAGAAATTATTATTTTTCTAAGTTGTCTCGGGTCTGGGTGTTTTCTATGTATAATAAGTATTTATTTACGTATTTTAAGTATGTTTATCCGTTTTCTAGTAACCATTTAACGAGTTTCATAACGAAGCTTCTCTTGGGCTAGATAATTGGTGTGTGTAGGATTTTTTTTTTAATTTTTTTTCATAAATGCTTAAGTAAAGGATGCATTGTCATAACTAAAAGTCGATAATCGAATGTTGCATTTTTTTAAAGAAGAACTTCATAGGTACTATGTGAAAAAAGTTTCACTCAAAAATCTCAAACCATGAAGGTTCTATGTCAATTCGAAGTACCTAATACAATAAAACGGCAATTTCATACTTTGACCCCCTATTATTTAATACTGTTATCGACCACAGATGAGTATTTTGTGGCCGTGTTTGAAGCACTCATCGGGAAAACACTCTCTGTGTTTCTTCGGTGAGAGACTTATTTGAAGTAAAATAGCCACCTTGATGACCAACTTGGAGGCCACACATTGAGCACGTCAAATCTAAATTAATATCTGTACTGGGAGCACTTCGTAAAATAGCACAATAATTAATAAAATCACATTTAGAATACCTAATTGAAATCTGAGGATCAGCCGCACCAACTAACCTAAAGTCGCTACAGAGAACTCAAAATAAAATTATAAAGACATTGTTCCATTATCCATTTCTTACAACAACTAAACAATTGTACGACACAACTAAACTAATGAACCTATCTCAACTACATAAATATACAAGATGCATTCTAATGAAAAAAAAAATACAAAGAGTATTAAATCAAATATACAATTAGATATAAAAAATATACGCATAATCGCCAACACAAAAACAAACTCAAATTAATTACACCTAGGACTAAATATGGGAAAAAGACAATTCTGATTGAGGGAGCACAGCTGTTTAATAGGTTACCAGATGAAGTGAAAACTTGTGAGACTATATACATGTTTAAAAATAAACTTAAACTGCATATCGCAACGAGTACCACAGAGTGACAATTTGTATACTGCATTTATGTATTGTTTATATCTCATTATAAGTGAAATGTAATTTGGTATGAAAATAAAGATCTTAAAACCTAAACCTACCTTCTAAGAAGTTGAGGAGTCCGGATGAAGTGCGCTACCCAGAGTCTGACTGGATGGCGATCAATCTTTCACCTATATTTACCACCAGCTGCATTGCTGCATTGTTTTACATTGCTGAAGAGTGACATAGCATTAGAACTGAAGTTTCAGGGTCTTCAGCACGCGTAATTTAACGCGCCCATGAGCTGCGCGTGCGTTGACCGCTTTTCCATCAGTCAGACCGATTCCTCGTCTACCGGCTCAGTAAAATAAAAAACGTCAAACATAATACTATGCACCGTATTCACAGTACCATTGTAGCCTTATTCAAAAGTACCTACATTAAATTATGACTTCATTCGCCACTCACTGCCGTTAATCAAAATTCCGTCACTTTTTGCCTTTACACCTGCCGGGCCCCCGTTTTGTTTGACCGTTAGCTCCGTATTTAAAATACTTTAAGTTGCATATAAAAAGATTATTTCGGCCCCCGATGACCGACTTAATATTCAATACGTTTACACCAAATAATAATTAGGTACGTCGGTGCGTCTGCCGTATGCATTGAAGGTTCGTTTTCTTCGTATACATTATAATGTTAATGCGAGGGGCGGCAGGTGATCCAGCGTTATTAAGTTACGCTAAGATACTCAATACTAACACTTTGTTTATTATGATGAGCATAAGCCGCGTAAATAATGTGTCGGCCGGCGTGAAGCACGTTAAAAAGCTTTCTTTATTTATTTGGAAAACTTACAGCTACTTTATACAATTATATTTTGACAATAGGTGCGTTCACTAAGTACTTACAGAAGTCATTTTAAAGGTCTCACGGATGGAATAAAGCCTGAAAAGCATCCTATAAGTGTGCCACTGCTGGGCACCTTCCTTTATAAGCAATACCATCGTACATATTGGGCCATTACCCTGGCCTAATGCGACTGAAGAACGTTTAGTACTGTCATCATACGACAACGACAGGAACCAAAAGCTAAACTTTTTTCAAAGCACCTCGGGTTCTAATTTTTTAATAAAGTTTATATTAGTAATGCGCTTTTAACAAATTACGCTTTTGTTAGAAATGGGTTCACGTCGTAATCTAACAGAGCTATGAGGATTGAACCAAGATTTCTCGCATTTACCCGAGTATTATATTTGTTCGGCTATCCCCATTCAGTGATGATGAATTACGAATGAGATCTATCTTGCTGGACATATTATGTGGACGAAATATCTGTGGACAGAAATTTTTCAGTTTTATTTAGGTAATTCCATTATGTTTTCCATTTTACCCGACTGCAAAGGAAGATTATTGTTGAATATTCTTTTTAGAAATAGGTTGTTGAATATTTTATGTCTTAGCATGTAATGGTAATAAATTTAAGTTTGTCTTTTAGGTAAATTGTAATTTCTTGACACAATAAATATTCTCTAAACCTAAATATGTCTTACGCTTCCATAATTTTTGGAAAATTAAATAAATAAAATGATTAGGTAGACTCACCAATCCGTGTCCCTGTGATCAACTTAATATGTTACGGCCCAAGAATAATGCCGATATTTATTAACGTACTTATACAGTAAGAAAATGTATGGTGCCATATTACAAGGGGCGTATGGGTGCCACAAACATATTAAAAACATTTTCGCCCCGCATTAAGGGGTGAATGGGTACCTTGGTAGGGGGCGAAAGGGTATTTTAGGAAAAGGCGTGAGGGGCGAACGGGTGCGAGACCCCTTTTGTACACTAAGTACACTAAGGTATACATAGACGACTCTGTGATTCATCCATCTCATTCCGAGCGGTCCACCGAGGACTCGTTAACATTCGGTTGTCACCGACTGTCATGTCATTCAAGCATTTTATATGTTAGCCAGCGGAGCACTGGATTCCAACGGGCAGTCACCTAATCGTTCCTGTCTAATTTGAATACAGATCTGTTATCTAATAGGAGTGATTCTAAGAATGGTCACTCCAAAACATAGGACGGGTTCCGTCGTTTATTACGTACTTAATGATCGAGTTTTAAGCCTTTAAAATTTTATGCTTGTACCTATATGTCACCACCATTAACAATCGCTCTTAGTATCAATAAGATACATATCTTGGTCCACGATGAAAAGTACGTTGGTTTTGAAATAATTTACTATGTGAAACGCCGAAGTTCTGTTTAATTTATCTTATGATAAGCAATCTCGAGATTTTCATATTAAACTACGCTGATGTAAAATGTTAAAATAAGGCAATTTAAATTTAATTTGTTTTTAATTTTATTACAGAACACTGTTTTCGTAGAATTAACCTGAATAGCTACACGCATTTAAAACTTTATTACTGTTCAAATCGAAACAAAAATAAAATTTGTGTCTATAGCTTGGGTGATCTTTGAATCAAGTCTTTTCGCTAAGAACCCGTTTTATGATATTTATTTTCTAGAGTACCTACAGATAGTTTGGAAATAGGTGCCGATAACATGGACATACTTACTAATGTACTAATATAATTAGCTAAATATCAACATCGTTGCTTCGTCTTACTTATATTAACAAGTATTGTATCAATCTATATATTGTTGGTAGTGTTAATAATTTATCATAATAGAATGAAACACTATATGGATTGAGTTTATTTTGTGTAATTAATTATTTTAACGCCTGGTCAGATTTTAAAAAGATGGTCTGAAGAAGAGTGACGAATTGTCTTTAAAATACATTGTTGACATTTCACCAGCGTGAATTTCATTAACTTTATATCAGACGTAAGGATCTAATTCATAACATAGTAGTACCCCTTTAGCCATCTCAAATCAGACAATCATATGTTAAAAAGATCCTAATAGTTCCCTATAAAAGAGATCCTATTATTTATAACCTATACAGTATCGAAATTCAATCGCAATTTTATTATCGGCAAGCCTCGCGATGGTAATAAAAGAGCGTTCACACTTGATTGGAGCGGTCCGGCGGAATCTGGAGTCTCACCTCGCGCCACTGCGCTAACCGGACGACTGATGACCGGATCAGGCGGGATCCCAATAGACTACGTTTAATAGAAAATTCGTTTCAAGAAACGATTTTCAACTAATCTTAATATGGTCAATGCACATCTCAATTGGGTTTAAGTGTTACTTAGAGAGGGTAACATCAAGGCTTTTTTTAAGATAAGGTAATATCATAATAAAAATCTGACCGATACTCGTCGTGGAGAGGCAGGCGTATGAATTAACTTAGGAAAAGAGCACCTGTTCACGTTTTAGAGATTATTTCTCCAATTAGTAAGCATGCATTAATGAATACGAGTATTGTCATTTCGGAGAGGAGAAAGAGTTTTCCTATTCTCTTTTAAGAGTGAGTAATTGATTGTTTAAATATTTGTCTGTTTTAGTCTTAACTAAATTGTTTTTGCTTAGTCTTCAATACCTTCAATGTACGATATTTATAGTTTGCGATTATCAAGATCTATATTATTTACTGCTACTGCTAGAGCATGGTAATTTTAATTAAAACTTATAAAAACCTTTATGGTTTTTTATATGCCCCGTAAAATAATCTTTGTTGTTCACAAAGTACTTGCACAGCTAGTTAAATAACCTCAATTTTAGAAGTTATTTTAGAAGCAACCTAATAATGGACAAGACCGACGATATGATGAGTACCAAATAAAAATTCGCTACCATTAAATACCAATAACATCCAACGTCTCCTACCAAACTATAAATAAACACAGTCATTTGTCACACGTCATTACAATAAACATGAAACAAGTACAGTATAAAAGTGTAATGTGTCGTGACATTCGTCTAGCGCGGGGTCAGCGAGATAAGGCGAGCTAAGTCCGAGATTGATTCCCGGATCAGCCGGATAGCCGGCAGCCGGCCGCGTGTAGGTGATCCTTTACTCACGACTCACTGCGCTCTATGACTGCGCTTTATGGGATCCTAGAGATCTCGGACACTTTTGAATTGGGATTTATTTCGCGCTTACACATATGCGATTTGAGATTTCCAAGTTCACTTATTGGAAATGCTAAGTTATGTTTTCTATAGGTTTGGAAATAATATACTATCGAAAGTAGGAGCTATCTACGAGCTTTTTACAGCAATTGATGTCCTAAACATGTAATGGAATTTACATTTCAAATGGTTTTAAGGTTATATACAAATAATTCTCACTCAAAAAACAGTACTTATACGTACGTATTACGTATTTGAACGACGACGTCGCTACCCTTGCTTAGTTTTTAAACAACTAGTCGCAACTTCGTCGTAACTTTTAACAAACAAATGGTCGCACATAAAGTGTCATCTACTTAAATTGAGTTATGAAACAAAAGCAGCTCACCACTCACAATTACCTACTTAAAATTTCATTATTATGAATATATATGAAAACATATTAATAGAGATTGTCTAGTCAGCTCCATGAGGCGGACTTCCCTGTGCTGTGGAAACCAGAAGCGACAACAATGGGCTTTATAACCTTTCCCAAGCTTTTACAGTTTGTTAAAGTCGAGCCGCTAATTATTAAGCATTTAGTGTGACTCATATCTATTAACACATCGGACCAATTAAGTATAAAATTTCAATGGAATTTCATTTGACGTTTTCCAATTCAGTAGAATAGAGAAAAAATCTAAACCTTTCTTCTGATTTAGTAAAGGTGTCGTTTATATTATAAGGTCTTATTAGAAAGCTAACTTATAAAACTGTTTTGTATCTGTTATGGTAATTACCATATCTGAATAGCAATTCAGCAACAAAAAATATGTTGGTAACTAGTGTTTTAGAAATTTCACGTTCACTCCACCCGTAACTTAGAGAAAGCGCCAAAGTATTTATTCTTTGTCCAACATTCCGAAATGCAGTCGTAATTTAGCGAGGTGCGAAGTTCCGTCACAGCGGGGGGTACATTCCGCAGTAGTGCAACACTGGCCAACCACCTCGGGTGTGAGCCTCGAATACCCGGTGTTGCCAGCGCAATAAATCGCGTAGACTGATGCCGGTTTTTGTTTCGCGACATTTTTTCCCGCGCTAGCGGCACATATATCACCCGGCCCGGTGACTTATGCGTCTGTCGCACAGCTCTCGCACGAAATACTCAACCCGACCACTTGCGGATACCTACCTCGGCCACAATCAATCTTTGTACGCCCGTACAATGAGTGCCCAAAGTATCTCTTACAAATTCAATCTCTTAAAGAAACAGATCAGAAACCAACCGAGTGTAAATGTGTCCTGAAATCTTGCGACGCGAAAGGGCCAATCGCAAACATTAATTGTGCGCCCACAATGAGCCACCCTTGAAATCCGCAGAGTTCAACCGCACATAAAACCAGCTTATTAACCAAGGTCTATCGTCGGGGAGCGTTTTATAGGCACTTTTATCCGATGTCCATTCTTCTGAAATGCGATTAAAATTGAATAGGTCCATATGTCGCCGGCAGCGGGCCGTTGCGCCACAATCACACGGCCGGCTGCATTTTCAATTTGCCACGAGATAAGCATGACTTTTCGACGACTTTTTCTACGGAACGACGGAATTGATCCGGTGACTTATGGTCAACTGTACGCAAGGAGACATAATTGGTTGGCCGATTGATTAGCCATCTTAACGAGGGAGACGCGGGGTCACCCTACATGGGACTGTCGAACGAAAACAATGTCATTTAATATCAATATTGATAATTTATTCACAATTTCATTTAAAATACACAACTTCACAATGATTTTTTTTATTAAAAACTAAAAACTTTAGGTACGGGATATCGTTATAGGCTGTTTTGTATGGATCGCTAATTTACATTTTATTCTGATAGTCTTATAATGAATCCTTCATTTATTATCTACAACGCTCATTTACATGTCATATGTACATTTTGGGGTCCCGAGATCTTGTTTGCGAATATTGTAACAGCTTAATTTAGAAAAAAGTATGCATATTAGGTATATTATTACCGTATTCACGAACAACATCTCGCAAAATAATTTATGGCCACTCAATATCTTAATTTTACAACGTGAAAATAATACAACTTGGAAATGACGCTTTGCCACAAAACAACGTACAATTCAATTTAAATATCCAATTCGGTGACCTGTTTACAATTATAAATATAAAGTGAAACTATATTCTCGATATCCACAAAATATCAGTCAATAATGTAACTATTTGAAACAGCATTTAATTTATTTACAATTTATTCGCATGATTTAACATCTATTACATAAATTACTATTGCATTTCATTCAATATCATCTACACAAAAAAATGTACAAAAAAAAACATCTCTGGGAATAATTTCTCCGAACACATCACAATTCCTATAGCGAACTGAAACCGTTCAAATTAAATAAAAAAAAAAGTATCAATTTATACAGGAACGGAATATAACTTATCAAGATTATGTACAAAATACACAAATTGTTTTTGAACTATACTTATGTATCGTATTACCGACATAATAACTATATTATAATACTGTACAATTTCGCTAGTTACTTCTCCATGTAAAACACTCTTATCATAATACTTATAGGAAATTGATCACGGAATATCAAAAGTCTTGGGAACGTTTACTGGGACGAGGTGCATTTCTGAGATATGTTCAATCAATTCTAAACTGTGTCGAATGCAGATAAAAAACGTTGAAACATCAATTCTGTTTAACAGTCTTACGATTAAGTGATGTGTCAATGTGTTTGCGTGATTAGTTCCAATCCAATGAAACCGTTTCATGATCAATGTATTTTGAGTACGCTATGTTTAGTCGAGTGCAAAATATTAACACAATGTATTATTCTTATTTTGTTAGCAATAAAATTCACAATCTGTAAAGAGTGAAATTTGTTTTGCACTTGACGTAATGACGTAAGCGGTTGGCGGGAACATGAAACCACAGATTAATAAATCTTGCTTATGTCACAGTGACGACACAGTGCACACGTGTACAGACTCTTTAGTGAAAAGCAAAAACACAACACGGTTAATTGTAACTTTAGTGTCCTCGCCTCACCGTTGTCATTTCCAGATCGCACCCTGTACTATTAACAATTTTATCTGGAATCACAGCATCTGTTTCCCGCGTTGCCTCTCGATTGGTGAGAATCTTGTGAACCCATCCGGCGATGGACGGTGTTGTGGTGTACTTCCAACGACATACTTATATATATCCGATTAGGATTCGTATTGTTTGGTTGACTTATCACGTGTACTCACTCCTCCAGCCGGTCTGTAATAAAATAAATATGTTAATTGTTTAACAGCAGACATAATGACCTACGTAACATTATTAATACTTTTTATGTTTAAATCAAGTTTTTAGTAACAAAAAGAACACAAATTAAATGTCATGCTTTGTAGGAAATGAAGTATTTCTAGAAACGCGGGGAAAATGATGACTGATCCCCTATAGACTTCATTATTTCTTCCTTTTAAATAATTTGTTATTTAGATAAATGGAGAGTGAAAAAAATAAAAACAATCTGAAGTATTCGAGAGTAAGTTGCGTAAGATTTACTGAATAATAAAAATCGTAGCTCTAATAACTCACCATAGAGTTTAGTTGCGCGAGGTGGTGATGATGGTAGGGGTTGTGGGACGCCGGTGGCGGGGCGAAGCCCTGGTGGGGCGCTCCGTACCAGTGGGACATGTGCGCTGCCGCTGGGTGCACCAAACCCACTTGGTGTTGGCCTGCATCAAAGAAAACAACATCTGTAAGTATGAGCTTTTTTGTTAAAAGTTTGTATGTATCGTGCAAGTTAATCTCCTTCCCGTCTAGATGATGACTAAGGTGGAGGAACTAAGTTAAATGGAATTATCATTATCCGACCAAATGACAAGACACAAGCTCCTCTTGCTTCAATAAGCATGATAAGCTGTTGGTCCAGTTGTTGTTGTAAGATGGCAGTCTTTAACACCCACCAACTTATATTGGGCCATCATGGTGGGTCATACTATGAGTTGAACTACCCATGTGAATTTCCATAAGGACCGGCCTGAACTCCACATAGAGTAGTTAAGAAGCTATTCATTATTATTGATAAGACTTGGACTGAGCGTATTTTTCCTGATTGTCCACTCTCTACTGCTCTTGGCTACCACTTAAGGGGTTGAAAGTAGCATTTAGCAGCAACTAAATAATTATACATCGGAAGCATTAAGCCTAGACGTGTCAGGAGAAACAGGAACAGCAGGAACCTCTGTCAGTAGCGATAAAATTTAGCATCAGTATTACTTCTACTTATATCTAACGGCTTTTGGGGGGAGAGGAATGTTTCTAAACACGGGCCAAGCAGCCCTAATAGTTAGTAAACACTCACCAAAGTCCATAGCCGAAGGGAAGGCGGACCCCCCGAAGCCCTTTGTGGCGTCCCCGAGCGGCTTGATCATGTCGCCCATGACGCCGCCGAGCGCCAGCGCGCACGCACCCCCTCCCCCCATGCCCATCCCCCCTTTTTTCTTCTTACTTTTACTGCTGAGCTTGCGATTCCTGGTCTGGATGCCCTCCTTCTTCATTGTCAGTGGCCGGTTTACCTGTTGACAAATAGATGTTGATGTTGATTAATGTTGCAAGTATGCCATCAAAACATTTAAAAGAGATACCTTTTCTAATCTTAAACAAATCTCAACCATGTAGGTAAAGTAATTTATAATCTACTAGTACTTTACATGCTACTTCGTCCGCGTGGATTTAGGATTTAAAAATAAACTCTTTTTTATAATAAAATAAAGCCTATGTTACTCGCAAGGGATGCAGCATTCAGTGAAAGATTTTTGGGATTTGGACCAGTAGTTCCAGAGATTAGCCCCCACATACAAACAAACAAACAAGGTCACAAACGTTACCTCTTTATTAATAGTATAGATCAGTAGTCGGCAACTGGCGGACCGCGGTCCGTCTCCAGACCGCGGAAGGTCGAATCTCGGACCGCCAAATCTTGTCAATTATACCTACATTATTTAAATAGTATTTTCATATAACAAACCCTATATTCATTCTGTTGAAAGCCAAGTAGAAAGATCAATAAATAATAGTACTTTCTTATTTCAGTTGAAGATCAGTTTTTTTTCTGGACCTCGATAACATTTTTCTACAGTATCAGGACCCTCCTTAACTTATCTTACTTATCTTACTTGCCGACCCCTGATATAGATAATCTATAAATAAGTATGATAAATGAAACAATCATCAACTTATCAATAGATAAGAGACAGACCCAAATCTTTATTGAAAACAAAGGTGAAATCAATTAGGTGAAAGAATAACTTCTATTTTTGTTGTTTTGGAGACAGTTTCAGAAAACTGTTTCTGATTGGCTCTGACGGCCTTTTCAGCGTCATCGGACTTTTATGGGGGCGCCGATTATTATTAGATAATATTACTTACTTTATAGGATTACTTTGCTTGTTGGGTAATTTACTTTTTACTACAAAGAATGGCGCAGCGACCTAAAGTGAGTCTTGGACTTATAAAGTGCGCCCAAATCCACACTTACATCAGCTTTTAAGTATATTATAAAACTGTAAAAAATATGGTATTGAGATATTTGTAAGATTAAATTTTGCTAGTTGGGGAGAAACTTAACGCCGAGTCATCGAAACACCGTCAGACGGTTTCTAGAGGGAATGGCAAGCAAACGTGTTCCCTACTAGATTCTCCGAGGGGTTCGGATCGGATCGGGTAATTTCTAGTGATCCTCTCATGCCGTTGAAAATTACATGCATGTTCTCAGATTATTCAATATTAACTGTAATTGCTTATTAATATATATAATGTTTGTGTGTTTAAGGAACGTTTTACCTAATTATCACACTAATATTATAAATGCGAAAGTTTGTGCGTATGTGTGTATATTTGTTGCTTCTTCACGCTGCAACGGATAGAAGGATTGTCAAAGCGGTACGAAGTCCGCCGGGTCAACTAGTTGATTATAAATCTACTCAACACATTCTTCAACATGTCTTGCAAAAGGTTTTTCCAGGCGTCTATCATGGTACGACACACGAATATTAACCTACTAATTGCAACTGTCTTCAATTAGAACCTGACAATATTCCAAATGCGGTAAAAAATCGTAATTGTACCACGTTGAATCACACGGTTACTTTTATTCGTCATAGTCCATTTTACTGCTCTGACATGACATTTAGCGGTAAGAAAAAAGCGAGTGCGGCACCAATTTAGAATGCTAACTAGGTAGTATAAAGGCTGCCGAACCATAAACTTGGACGACAATAGACGTGTGCGAATATTTAGCTGTTTGGTGACCGATGCCGACTGGATGGGACGCCGTGCGCATCTTAATAAGTGCAACTATGCACTTTTGTTAGTTCACGTTTCGTTTGTTTGGTGGGAATCGGAGGTGACGCGCGGGGTTAAGGGCCTCGCTCGTACTTTTTGCGATCATTCCGACATTCGGTTCTTGAAATCGTGACACTGAGAATGTGCGGTTCATGTAACTGTTGTTGCAACATGTGGGGCAAATGAGGAGGCAAGTTCTGCATTTGATTGAGAACTCTTTGAAGGAATTGAACTCTGCCATTTCGCTTGTAGGATATATTGGCTACTGACAATAGGTTTTCGGTATAATTCTGCTTACTGAACGATGTGACTCTAAAGTTTTGGTCATTCAAACGCTACAGAACCATTGAGTTATGTTTATTTTTCAACAATTACAACCATATTTTAACTCCTAGAAGAAAACGTTTGGAGTTGTAATTACGAATCAATTTCCATCGCAAGCTTTCAATTGTAACTTGTTCATAAGCCATTTAAGTAGTGCATAATATGTACTTGCACCTACACTCTACTGGAAAAGCCTAAAACATTAATATAATTGTAAGATATGCTATATCGCTAAATAACGTTAATGTGTGTACACAAATTAGTAGCCTCTTCACAATTTGAAACAACGAGATATCAAGAGCGGCGGCGCGGCGCGGGGCCACGGCGGTGTTTTGACGAGTTTCTCAGCGAAATTCGCGGGTCAAACATCTCAGTTGCAACAGTTCCGAGAACATGCGTCACGTCAGACGGACGGACGGACAGACAATGAGTTATTCATCGCGTTCCTTGGAACGGCGTGCGGCATGTGGCCTGGCCACGCATCGTCCGCAAACTTCTTTTTGAACCAATTGAGGAGGCAATCAAAGAACAAAGGCCGAACTTTCTAATTACTCCAATGTTTGCTCTTCAACGCTTCAGCGGTGCGTATGAAAGTGACGTTTGTTGTGATTTATTGATGCTTGCGTGAGGGGTTCGTGCTAATCTGCATAAGTTACTAAAAAAACATCGTGAATTCAAATTAAGGATTACGGATAATACGAATAAATAAATTTAAACTATACATGAATACAATACAAAAATATAATAAAAAAAAGTGATCCCATTATCTAATCTCTGATTTGATTCTCATTAATATATGTAACAAATAATCCTATTATAATTGTGAATTTTACTCAGTTGCTTAGCAATATATAGCGAAATTGTTAATGCTTGTACTATTTCGCGAACTGTTCTAAAAAAAAAACGTTTTTTTTAAATTCATAATTAACTTCTGCAAAGGGTTTTTTGAACGTCAATTGTCATTGTAAATGTCGGTGCATAACCGAAAGCTGCATCACTTCAACAAATCGACACTGCAGGCAATACATATTGAAAGCCATTAAGGCGCTGATAAACATAAGCAGTGTATAGGCTTTTAATGGTATAATAGGTTGCACTGCACTTCTCGGTTAACATGGTATGTTAGCGATTAATTCAGAAAACGGAGGCTATAAACAAATGCAAGTTTTCCAGTGGCTCCACAAGGAGGGGGCACGCTTGTAATGCGACTTGCACACGCTATCTTACCCTCCTCTCGTGTTTAGGTACGGAGTTACGTTTCGAAGCATCTAGTTATATCGAAGAAACTATATGTTCAGGATTGTACCTATAAGAATCCAGTAAAGTTCAGAATAGTGGACTGACAAACTGGTCTACGCGTGAAAAGTATGTTGACTTTAAAGTCTCTTCATAAGAAAGGCAGAGCAGAAGCAAGAACACAGGGCCGGATTAGAGGAATTAACGGAAAGCGTCTAACCCTCTTATTCATAAAAACTATTTGAGCATAATTTAGTTATTCATTGTTTTGTCTCTTTGTCTCAAATTCAAATTGACGTTGACAAAACAATTTTTAACTTAATAATGCTTAAATAGTTTTTATGAATAAGGGGGTAAGATTTTAGCATGTGATTCAAGCAGGAAGCAAATAAATTTATTTCAGGAATCCTCAACCACTACCTAAATGGAAAGCAAGTGCTTGGATGAGTCTTCGTTACGTACACAGGTGAAACTGATACATATCCGGTTACATTGTAAGGACTATAGGCATAACAGCAAAGCTCTTTCCAACATTCCGCTTATGTTTTTACTAATTAGTGATAAAAATTTTTTTTTTTAAATGTTTAATTCATTTATTTTTTGTAATGTCTTCTGTAAATAGTGTGCGCGTGTGTCAATAAATGTTTTTCTTTTTCTTCGTCTTCTTCTTCTTCTTCTTGATTTTCTTCTTCTTAATTATCATTTTTACCACCAGTAAAAATTACATTTACGAAACTAAAAAAAAACAAGCTAAAGGCTCTGCCTTAAAAAATAGGATTCCTTTCGTTGTTGTAAGAGGAACTTAGTTGCTAATGTATGTTAATTTTATTATGCGCTAATAATTGTTATCACAATTTGTCAGGCATAATTCAGCAATTATGCTGTTGTTCGGTATATGTTAAATTATAGTAGAAAAAATAATTGGCGTAACCTACAAGTTAACTCTGCATAGTTTTAACCACGAAAAAACAAGATATGTGCGTTTATTACTTAGAGTAGAGTTCCGTACCTTATTAACACGCAACTTTAATATACACCATAAAATAATTAAACAAGTATTTTTGTTATTATTTACAGTAAATTTTTATATCTTTGAGGCTTGCTGGTGCGTTAAATTAACCAAACTATTCTGTATAAAACAAAACAATTTAGACATCATCTGACCATGCTTTATAATATTTAATTAACGACAAATTGTTGTCTCTGATCAGCCTATTAAGTGTATCAACAAAGAAGTTCCTAAATAGTTTTTTTGTTTGAATTTATGTAGTTTGACAATGAGAAAATGAAAATAAGTGAGTACTTTGCAATTACCATGCGAAAAGATAAAAGCCTACACGATATTTCGAAAGTAGATTGTGACAGCAGCATCATCATAATCAGCCCGCATCAGTCCACTGCTGGAAAAAGGCCAAATGCATGCCACTGCGCCCGATCTTCGTGACAGCATAAAAGTATTGAATGCTCATCAATAGGATTTTTTTACAGCATATCGACACAGAACCCTAAAAATAAACAATTTAATCCCATGAAACTCACCCTGACTACAAATGAGTGCGCAACGGTAAACTTACGGGTTTTACAAGCACTGGCAATAACACTGTTTCATGTTACGTGGCTATTTCACGTGCCACACCACGTCGCACCTCCAACCTTAACCCCACCATCGTAAAGCACAATTTGGATAAGCCGTACACCAAAGTTTAACACAGTGGTGTTGGTATGTTGCATGCGAAGGGCATATATGGAAGTAGGTAGCGAATTCATTGCCATACCGCCGCTGTAATTCTGTACGTAATTATGAATGCTACCTGTTATGGCCTAAAGTTTTCATTGATAAGGTTCGGTTGTAAGACATCGGGCTAACTGGGCCAGGTCAGCACAGTACGGTTGTGTACGCAGAACGTTTTGAACATAGACTGGCTGTTGTTTCATTATTTTAATGATTGCATTTGTTTAGGCAGTGTCCTATGAAACTAAAATATTTGTCTTAGGATCAAAGATATTTCGGCAATATTTTTAATATTTTGTTACTGACTGAGTTACATAAAAAATAAAGTGATGTATCAATATCATAATGTTTATTTATATTGTTGGAAACAAATATAACTAGATTAAACAACACGATGATGAACACAAAGTTTAAAAAAAATGCATTGTTTATAATAATATAATGTATCTTGTGTATGAAGACTCAAATTAAATCTAAGTATAAATCTATTTTCATATTTTCAATCTTGTTTGTTAATTTTATTGACATGGCAGCATTTCAAAACACTGAAACTAAAAAGAAAACTTACCACCAAGAGAGCTTTTGCTGGCTATATCTGTATTACTCAATTGAATATCTCCGTCTTAGGGTACATTCAGAGCGAGCTTTACCCAAAAGCGTTATTATCTGAAGACTGGGCACTGTAGTGGGAACAGGAGTAATTAACCTGGTATAATGGCCAGTCATTATGCAATTCTGCCAAGATGGCGGCCGTCTTATGTCCTGACATATACCTAATACCTCTACGAATACCGTATACCTTATTGGGGAGTGTAGGTTTAGTTGACCTTACATGGCGTTATTGTTATAGAGCTATTAAGCCGTATAACATATAACTACATAACTATATAGAATAACGAAACGAACGAAGAACAAATTAAATAAAGATATGCAATATGGATTATTATCGATTTAGTTTCTATATTTTTTTTTTATTTTGTTGCATTTCAGAAATATATCAGTTTATATTCAGTAATAAGTTTCAGCAGTAAGTTTATATTGAGGAACTCTTTAGTTTTCTTGCCGCCCCCAAAAAAAGCCCGCTGAAGCTGAAATTACACAGTAGCAATCAGCAAACACTCTCAAAAAAAACCACATTTGAAATACATCAAAATGATAACATATACGAGTAATACACCTAATTTGTACGTATTATGAATATAAATATAGTTATGTCTGGCCAACCTGTTTTCCCGATTATTGTTGACAGAAAAAACTCTACAATGATTGATCACAACTCACGCTTGCTTTCATAACTAGACGTCTCCAGGATTCGCAGCGAGACAATCTATTTCCCACCTCAACAACAGTGCTCGCAATGACCCATTTAAGCTAAATCTGTCGGCATGTGCAGTGATGTTAATGCATTTTATATTGGTTAAATTGGCAGGGCGACGGCGCGGTATGCGCATGCGCGGCTGTGTGGGCGATTCGCGGTAACCCGTCGGGTACCAATTGGCACGCTAAGGACAAGTACTTGGGAAGGAAATCTTGTACTTAGATGATTGTTTGTTTAGGCTTATTCTGACGGAGTGGGGTAAAGAGAAGCTGTTATAAATAGGTTAATGACGAAGATAAGGCTCAGTGGCATGCTGTAGGAGCGGTCTATGATATTCAGGTTCGCTTATAATTAATTCGTAGGTTTTATTTAATTGCATACTTTAGAGAATAGAGGCAAAACTTCATAAAAAGAAAATTTCATGAAGAATGTTCAGTCAGTTGTGTAAGAGTACTATTTTCATTCAATACTTAGAGTATGCAGAAAAGATTTCATGAAAATTATAGTTTTTGCAAACTGTAAAGTTTTATGTGCAAATTGTGGAAAATCAATATTATTATTAACACTGTGAGCTATAAATACATGTAACCTTTTGATTTCTAAAGATTTTCGCGATCACTACACTATGAAGAGTAGGACACCCTGCAAAGGATTCGTAAAGTTAGGATAAAACATACACGAGTAGATCTCTATAATGTGGTTCATTACAATACATTATGAACGTCAAACTAACTACACAATGAAAATGTAAGCAAACGTGACAACCAGTCAGTTAATCGGACGCGACTTTCGTTATTTTTATTACTTATGCACACTGGCTGTCAGTTAGAAATCCTTAAAAAAATATTAAAGAATAATTTAAACAAAGAGGTACAGGCATTTCTTGGCGGGAAAGTGAAGAGTCATGTTTTGCAGTTTTGTTTTATTTTCTAAAATTTGTGTTATATCGAATAATGGTGGATTATTAACCTTTAAGTGTTCGTAAGTGCCCATGAGTGTTGGCAAATGTAACAAAACAGTGCAACTTAACTTTTCAAATTCTCTCAAGAAGTCCGCCCGAGGAATTAGTAAAGCCCCACATCTTTACTGAGATACTCGAGGGGTTGGGAGGTATATAATTTTTCACTTCTCATTTCTATTATCATTCATCATCATCATACTGTGAGGAAATATTGTATATTTATGCATTACTTGTAAGAAAAATTACTTTGACACTAGCTAAATATGCTAATCGAACGAAGCCATCAACTAAAGGAAAAAAAAAACTATGGTAGAACTTCTTGGCGGGAAAGTGAAGACTCATGTATATTTCCTATTGTGTTATAAGTATTACTTGTAAGAAAAATTACTTTGACACTGGCTAAATGTACTAATCGCACGAAGCCAAAAACTAAAGGAAAAATAAAAAAAAACAAAAAAGGTACAGCCACAGAAAAGGTTGCAGTCTGCAAATGCATTACGGTGCATTTGTGCGTGCGAATAATTGTGTTACGTTTCTAGAACGAGAGTGTGCAAGTTATTACGCTATCGGCGCATCTGGCCGCAGCGCAACACACATAAAATCAGTCAAATGGGAAAATAACAGGCTCACACCACAATGCCTTGGAAATCGTTTCGCGTACGTACTTACTTCAATACGTTGCGTTATTTTTCTAACGAGAAAACTTCACATATTAGTACCTACATTCGTTTGAAAGCTTTTTACAGCGCCTTTCGCACTCTTTACTCCGCAAACTGTTTTAACAGCGCAGCGCCTAGAAACGATATCTCTCCCATTTTTTGTGATCTCTTTAAATTACTTTATATTGTGTTAATTACTGTTTGACTAAACATACTTTATAAACTTTACCTCTTTAGGCTGTATTGTGTAGTATAATGCCGTAGGTATACGTTAGAAAGAGATTTTTTATTTGTGTTTTAACTATTTCAAAGTCGGGAATATTATTTTGCTTATATTGTTGAGATTTTTGTTATTTTAAAACCATGTAAAGGATTCTAAAAAATTAGTTTGTTCATACCGAAATTTGCGTGTCTATTTATACAAAAAGTAATTAAAAATATTTCTCTAACCTTTCGTTCTCTTTTCGCTAGAATTTCAACTAAACTGAAGACTCTAATTGACTTTTAAAGTTTTCACTAGCTATCAAGCTGATACGATAACAATTAAAAAGATAATCTTTAGTCACACGACGAACAATTATAACGTCGAAGCGTCTTCATTACCGCGCAAAAAGTCATGTAAATGGCATTAGTAAGTGATGCCGTTTCATTATATTGACGCTTTTTTATTGTAAGATTAAAATCAGTGTGACTTCATTCATAATGGCTATTTAATTTTTTGTTTAATTTTTCTTGGGAACTCCATTTTTCCGCTCGTCTTTTTTTGTAAACTAGTGTAGTCCCACTACCAGTCGATAGGAACCAGTGATTGTCAACCTTTTCCTTTTATCATTGAATATATAATTTAGCAAACATTTTAACGTCAGCAAGTTTGATTACAGACCACCTACTCTCGAGCTGTTATCCGGTGATATTTCAAATGGTCATTTCCATCGGGCGGGCCGTAGCTCGTTTGCCGGTTCAGTAACATAAAAAAGTCGAAAGAGTGCAGTCATCAGCGAAACAGCTGAGTGTCGAAAGTCGCAATTAAGAGCGAAACGCTTCGGATATGTGGCGTGCAGGGCAAATAAACGTCGGGGGCAATGGGCCGCGGCAGCGCGGGCGGCCGGCCGCCACACGCGGTTTACCCGGAATCGCGTAGTTCGGGACTACTGGGCCTGGAGCAGATGCTTTAAGGCGTCTTCTGATACTTTCGTGTAAGTGAAATTGAACAGTCTGTGCTGATCTTCTCTTGTTTGTTCGGATAGTACCTTAGTCTGACCTGAGCCATATTAAAAGTTGCAGAACACTTTCAAATGACAATAAAAAACACCAATTGATTTGCAGAAGTTGAGTGAACTTAAAAATTAATTGAATTTAACAACTGCATACGGCAACAACTGGGACCAACGGCATAATGTTCCTCAGAAACAAGGTAGAGGTCAAGATATAATAAATTTGATCATCGAGCTCCTCAATAGCATTTGAATTGATATAAACTATACTAGACATAGAATAATAAAAAGATTACGTCCATTTTAATTTTAGTCTACGGGTACACATATGTTCGTCGCAAATGAACGAAGCTGTCATACTGAAGCTAACCGCTCGAGTGAAAGTCAACCGACTATTACTAAAGGGGTTGAAAGGAGAGCGGTAACAAAAAAGGTTAAACTCGTAGTACTTAAAAAAATTACAAGTCAAAAATATGTCTCCCGATGAAGGGTATGCGGTGATAAAACGCGGCCGCACACATTAGTTTCGCGTTGTTAGTCGCCCCGAAATCTACGACGGCTAATCTACTACACCTGCGCAGTTGTTCTACTGTTTCGAATATCGAAACGTTTCTATCGAATTAATAATTTACAGATTTGTTCCTCATTCACGTCATTACAAATTCGAATTTAGAACCTAATCGGTAATGGAACCTTTCAGTTTTGAAAGCTCTACATGCCTCAAGTTTTTATTAAATTACATTCCAGTACTTTATTATTTATACATTAAAATAGGTAGGTATGCTTTTGCCAGAAATAACCTCTTCCTCTTGATAACCGGTCCATTGACTCTGACCGCTGAGCTTCCGAGGCCCCAGAACACTCGTTGGATTTCACGTCACTGTGAAGTTACTACCCTAACACAAACACTACATTAAAATACTTGCAAAAGTGTTTCTTTCGACTGTAAATGTTTCCATTTGTGTGGGTAGGAATTTCACAGTGACGTAATACCGCTGGCTTGTAGCGAAAATCACAAACTACTAGAAAAATTCAACGAGTCTACTCGGGCCTCGGTAGCTCAGCGCTCAGAGTAATGGACTGGATAAAGTACTGAAATCAAAAAGCAAATAAGCAACACCAAAACCTAAGCATACCAAACCCTTTATACCAAAATCAAATAAAGAAATTTCAAGGTCAAAATGTTTTTACGTAATTAGTGTTGCCCCAAGACGTTGTTACAACATCGAACTAGTCTGATGTGTGCGTGAGTGTGATTTAAATAAACTCCCGGCCAGTAGCCCGCGCTGACAGCTGCTACTCCGGGATAATTGAAACGGTGATTTATACACCCGCCAAATGTATCGATACGTCAACTTCTCGATTTATAGCGCGAAAACAACACTGTCGATCGGTACACGCTACATTTCTCTTAATTCGCTAAGTATGTTTGGAGAAAAGCTTGTTAAAGGATTCAATTAAAACGTCATCATTATTTTTGTTTGAGCTAGTTGCGATAAAATGTTGATCATGGATACCGTAATTGCTAATTGCATTGCTAAAATAAATACTTTATCGATGTCAATTAAAAATAATTTAAACCGTTTTGTATGTGTAAGTAAATTATAGTATTTAATTACGCATTTTCAAAATAAATCATTTAGAAAGGTTTGCAGGAAACTTATAAGGTTTTTATCGCTATGCCTACTTTAAAACTCTAAATTAAAACGATCGGACACCCACACAATGCTACACAAACAGCGGCTATCAATATTTGTAATGAAGATGGTATATGTGGCAGCTCATCACTAAGTTCTCATTTCAAAAACAATTATGGAAAACAATAAATCGAGCCGTTTCGCGCCCGTGGCGTCGTACCCGGTCCAATTAGAGGCCAGCCGTCTGCACTAAATCTCGCATGGCTACTACGCTACACTAATTCATACGCGTTCGCCACCGCGTAGCTGTCGACGTCAACACTAACTGTTACAGCTACTCGATTATCGATAGCTTTATGTGCCCAACACTATTCAAACGGCAGTATCGTACTAACGTTTTAGTAGGTAACCTTGTAGTTTAAACATTTTTTGTTATTCAAGTATATTTTAAGCCTTTTACTTTTCGTATTTAATTTATGCAACCAACAATAAGATAAATGGCTCTAGTTTAGAGTAAGATCCGTTAATGTTCTGAAAAGTCCGTTTACAATTATTGCTGGTAATTATTTTGTAAACTTCCATTTTGTGTAAAGTAATAAAGGCAGAATAATAAATGTAATAACGAAACAAACGGTCTGTTAAATAATTGTGGGCTGCGAAACACAATTTGTGTAATTTGTTAGTGCACCTTTCGGTGTTTGTAAATCGATTATAGATTACCTCTTTGGAGATCACAAAAGTTATTTGTTCAAAAATTATTCGCCTAAAGTTAAAAAGATATGAAGTTCTTACTCTTTTTCTCGTTTTCTTGTTAGGAAAAACAAAGGGGTCTAGCCCATACAGCCTGATCTTCAGTAAAAGTTAAATTAGTTTAATGATAAATTGATGACAATGAGTGATGGATGGATGATGATAAGCGATATTCCCCCAATTCCCTTGAGTTTCAGCAAAGATGTGGAATTTTAACCCCTCACACAGACTTGTAAGAGAATTCAAGAAGTGGCGTTACACTGTGTTGTTTCATTGGCCACCCACAGTTTACCTTAACATGCGACACTACATAAATTTTAAAGAAAACCAAACAGCAAACAAAACTTTTTACTTTCCCGCCAAAAAGTCTAGAATAACCTAAAACAAAAACTTTAGTTTATTCTAGACTTTTTGTTTATTTTTTATTTATTTTTGTGCAACGTTATTTGAAATAAAACTTGTAACGCCATATAAAAATAGTAACAGAAAGTGTTGACGATAAGTAAGCAAAAAAGCGGCCAATGCTTGCCCACTAAGTATAATCATTTGTCTTTCTCGGGCGCGCTGTAAAGGCCTGCTGCCCGCGCGTGCGCCGGGCACCTGCTCCTAAACCCCAGTAATTATTCCACCACTTATTATATGATTATAAGACTTTTTTGGTGCTTTCAATCAAATTACACCTTCGTCGGCCAGCCACTTTGTACGAGTGAGATGTCATAAAGGTTTTTTTAGTTGGCCCGCTCGGAGGGTGCGTATGGTAACGGTGTAAAACGGAACTTTGACAATTATTTTTGGCTTCTATAATCAAGGTTGCTACATTTTAAAAAAAATACCTGACACACCTTTAGGTAGATTGAGTAGGTATGTTGAAGAAGTAGGTACTTCATGCTGAGCAAAGAAATAACACATATTACAATAAAAAATATGGTCATGTTCATTTTATAAGTATATTATTATACATTGCATATATGCATATTGCATAATGGGTAAAATTTATTTTATTTTATGATTATTCTCTTTATTAAATTTGTTAAGAATTTTTTTTACAATATTTTATATAAAAACATATATACAATATAAAATATTATAAAAAACTTAACCTAGGTTGCCACCGGCAGCGGGGATAGACCCAAGTTATCGATGTTTAGGGCTGCAGAGTGAGGAACCTCCTGACAATACGTGCCGTGTCAAGGAGCCTTGATACTGCCTTTTGCATCTGACCCTTATTGACCCAACCTTCAGCGAGAGCCTCTCTAGGTGTTGATCGAGGCTCTTGGCTAAAAGACCGTTTGCCGAAACGACTATCGGTACAATAATGGTTGCATCCACATCCCACATGGCGGTAGCCTCGTGAGTCAAGGCAAGGTAATTACTGAGCTTGTCCTTCTCGGCTTTCAAGAGGTTCTTATCATGAGGTATGGTGATATCAACCAGTATTGCCCGGCGCTAAAGACATTAATGTTGTTTTAATAAAGTTAGTAAAATTTAGTTTTTTTTATATGAAACTATGATTTTATGAATACAAAAACACAAACAAATGTTGTATTTAGAAGTATAAGTATCTATTAGTTTTCTTTAGGAACATACATAACATATCGAAAAAAAATTTAAAGGCTTAACTTCCGTTAAACTTTTCCTGTAATATCTATTTTAATATTGTAGATTTCAAAAACATTTTCAGAAAAGAGTATTAAAAAGATACGACACGAACGTCTCCACAAAATAAATTCTCCGTTAGCTTCAAAATGCCACAAAGATCACCTACATGATAACGGATCGTCTCAATTCTAATTTTGAATCTGTGAGCACTGAGATTTGCGCTCATGCGCATCGATGGTGTGATAGGCGGACGTAAATAAATAATTAGACGGGCATAGAGGAAGTGCGGGGCGGGGGGTGGATAGTTCTCAGATAGTATCTCTCGCAACCGCGCTTTGTGTCAAACGTCAGATGGTTATCTAGAAGATGTTTACAGATGTACCGGAGGGGTAACGGCCAAGCTCTCTCACGCGCAATCAACCGTGCATCACTAATACTGACACACTGTCAGTTAATTACTTGCTTTTGTCTCGAACATCGTCGTTAATAGCTACCAACAGAATTTTTTAGTATGATTGTAACTGTATATTCCTTTACGTATGTTTCAAAGCTCTTTGCGAGAAATTCCGCCTTTTGAACAGCGTTGGCTTTGGAACGTGGGTTATTTGTGCGCTCGTAGATCACGGTAGATGGCGCTGATAGTGTGGCGCTCCGCCAGATCAGGGATGATCGCGGGCTAGATGTCTCATCAGCTAATTACTACATCAGCGGTTGCTAACCGTCCACCGTGTCTTGTGAAACTGTATTTCACCTGTGCTCAATTCACGAACCCTTTTTATCGTACTAACATCACTACCTATGTTACATTCAATACCAAAGCACGGTTTTTAAATAGAATGAATTGAAGCAGCTCTACTTCAGTGGCCTGCATTTATCTATACTACTAATAAAGAGGTAACGTTTGTGATAATGTTCGTTTGTCGAGGCTAATCTTTGGAACTACTGGTCCAATCCCAAAAATTCTTTTACTGATAGAATGCTACATGTCTTGCGGGTAACATAGGCTATATTTTATTTTAATAAAGATTAGTCTTCAGCTCGAAATCTTTCAATTTGTATATCAAGTCGGTAAAAAAAAGTACTGCTTAGAGTGCTAGTCCATACTAATATTGTAAAGGAGTAAATTCTGTAAGTTTGGATGTAGAACGTCTCCTAAACATGCTCATCGTATTTCAAAACATTCTTTCACCAATATTTAGAATGGACCGTCAAGGTGGACTAGGCTATATTTTATTTCGATAAATAGTATTTACGGAAAAATACCAAAGCGACGCGGACGAAGTCGTTGGCAAAGTGTTATTGCTAGTAAACAATATTTTAATACTTTTTCTACAAAGTTTATGACATTGCATATTTAACGACCAACAGAATATTCTGTTCAAATCTAGGTAGTTTTTAACATTTATTGGATGAAATGAGCAGTGTTGTATACAAACTAATTAAATAACATTATTTGGTTAAAACTGGCACATTCTCACCCTTTCATTCTTTACTTAATCACATTATTAGCATAAAAAATGAATAGCTTACATAAAGGCAAATAATGCTTAAAAAGCTCGCGGTTCTATGGCGATTGCGAACGCTTATTTCCAATCTAGATCATAGATGGCGTTAGTTGTGCACCACAATTTAGAACACCAACAGCTACAGATATACGCAATATTCGAACTGCTGATAGCTTAATTCATAATATGAGATTTGTAAACGAAAGAAGTATTTTTATTATTAGACACTTTCACCACTGAATAACTAGAAATAAGGAGTGTGTATCCGAAGCGTGCTAAGTTAACAATATTGTGTTATTCCATGTTCCAATATAGAAGTACGGTCTTTTTTTTATCTATTTCTCATTCATATTATAAAAACCAAAGTGCTTGTTTGTAGTTCTCTGAAGAAGAAACAAAGCAAAGTGTTGATGACAACGAAACGTTTACAATGCCAAACTTTTGCTTGACCGCCCAATTTTCTGTCACTTTCAAAGTCTTCAGATTTGGCTTCAGACAAACAAAGCCAGTATAGTAACAAAAGTATAGCAACATTACAACGGGTGTGGATTGTGCAAATCCCGCTGCAAACAACTAAGCAATAATTGTTTTGTAGAAGGACACTGGGCTTATCGTCCCGTCGATCAACAAATGCAGCTGCCATTTTGGTTCTTTAAAAAGAACCGACATGAATATTTAGAATGTAACAGTGTTATAGAAAGGGAGTGAGCGAAAAATTTAACGTTCTTTTTTGGTTTTTATACTGTTATATACTATCTACACTGTATGTACGTTTATGCATTATATAACATAGAATATATGTAGGGAACAAGATAAGAGAATGTGGAATCATTAGGACTAGTAGGCAAGAAAAAAAATGGCTATGTTATTTTTTGTCTTTGCATTTCATGTCTTTGTGTCTGGTATCATATTATGTCAGAGTCAATAAATGTTATTTCTTTCTTTCTTTCTTTCTTTCTTTCTTTATCTAGTGTTACATATTGTAATAGGTTGGTGGCGACTGGTGCGGTTTTTTTAAGAACGCCTGGTTTTACCTACTACCATCCTGAACCTGTCGCCAAAAAACATTGTTAGTAGCACTGTTGGTTTCCGACAGTAAGAGATGATATCGCCAGTTCTTTATCAGTTGACCTTTCTGGGTCAACTAAGGCTTCTACTTTCGGCCTTATGGCCTGATGGCACTATCACCATCAGATAAAATGAAGGTTAGCGCTTTGACGCTATATAATTTAAAACTAAACTATTAAGGTACTATATTTTACTAATTACCAGTGATCAAAAGCTCATAGTTACAGTTTCATCTATTCTAATTTAAAAAATATAAAACTTTAAACTTCCTAGAATTCATAAAACTGGTTCAAATATATTGCAGAATCGTTAACGTTTTATAAAGCTATAGCCAATCAATTGATTGTACCGACAATTTAAATATGCTAAGTTCATAATAAATTCCCTTTATATTCTCTTAATAAGTTAGCTTTAAGTTAGCACCCGCCGGCTTGACACTAAGCGCAGCTTATCAACTTGTTTCGCACTTAGCTCACTACAGCCGGAATTACTTATTATTGTTGGAGTATAAGGTAAGTAGTCATTTAAACAAGTCAACGCAAGTTAACCTTTGTGCAGGCATAAAACCTCTCTTACTACGTATGTACCTACATAGCTAATGTGAAAATCGAGTAACGATCACTCAAGACAGTAGGCATCGAACAACAAAAACCTTCTTTGTCAAAATTTACATACTGTATTTTGGTATATAATTAAAACAGTAATAAAGTGTTTTTAATTACATTGCGGCGATTTCGTGAATAAGCCCGACGTTCCTAGGAGATTTATAACGTGAACCGTAAATCAGCTGGCACTCACTAAACAGAATGGGAGTTAAGACCTCATGAATAAAAACATCCTATTTAGCACTACGCTCGCCACGTCTCCGGGTCTACCGAAACAATACTGATAGCGTGTAAAACGAAAATCAATGTTATTACTATGTTAGCAAGGATCAAGTTTGCTTATAAACTTTATTGGACATATCACTGTTCGAGGACGAGGGGCATTTATACGCAAACGCATTTCCGGCCGAACGATGCCGGGAAAAAGCCATTTAAAACAAAAAAAGAAAAAAATAGTAACGCGCGGCGCGCCGCTCGGACACTTCCGGTGGGCGCCATTTTTTCTGTATTGCCAACAGATAAAATCTTTCCGGCCTAGTGCGCGTACGCCCGCTTTTATTCCCTTTATTTTATTTATACGATCACATTTTGGCAAAATTAGATGTTTTGATACAAAAAAGTAAACATTATTTTGAATAAAATTTCATTCGCACTGTAGAAATGATAATTTTTTTAATGGCTTTCTTGCGTAAAACAATTATCTGTTGATTGTGTCGGTTAATGAACAAACGTTGTTTGGCAAGCCTTAGTCATAAGTTTTGAAAGAAAAAATATTTATGTTACAAGCTTACTATGAGTTAAAAGTGGCTATATCGAACAATGGACACCAAAACAATCATTAATCCCAAAAACAATAGAACGGATATCGCGAAATAGAATAAAACGCTCAGAACTTTTAAGTTTTTCCACTAACAATGAACAGCACAATTAGTGTTGCTAGCATCATTTGCATCGACAAAATTTATATGTAAATGCGGTGGCTGTTCAATGTGAATATTCAAATTGAAGTCATTATAACATTCGGCCAGGCAGGCCGTTTGGACACTAGCCAGCCGGCTCTGTAATATAATGTAATGAGTAAATTAAGTTTTTTTTTATCGCTTCGAAATTGTATAGTTGTTCACCCAAAACTCTTTTAGCGTGAATTCGGTGTACGCCTTTTACAATTTCTCAAAAATTATGTTTTGAATAGATAGACCTATTTACTGAAAGACACTACAAATAAGTATAAAAACACAATTTATAAATTACATTAAGTTAAGTACAATAAACAAACAATAGAATGTTACCCTTACCGAGAAAATATTAGTGTACTGCATATTAAAAAGTAAAATATAACAATACATTACAAAATATAAACTCCCTGTAGAAAGTGTTATGAATAACACGTTGCCCGTAACAAAAACAAAAGACATCGCTAAGTACAATCGCGGAGGATACACTGTATCCATAACCTAACATACGACTAGCTGGAGAAAACGGGAGAAGAAAAAACAGTGACTGTCAAATTCTCTCGGATGTTAGCTGAACAAAACAGCACTTTAGCCGAAAAAAAAAGAAAACTAGAGGAGCGTTCTCGATTCAAAAATTGAATTGATCGCCCCATTGTATTCGAAATGTATCATTTGAGCTGTTATTATGGACTCTCTAGAGCTCTATACAAACTGGTAATCCAATACTTTTGTATGGAGGCACTTAACGTAACATGACAGATCGAAAACGTCGTAAGTTATTGGTAACTAATTTATTTAGAGTTTTATTGGATGGACGAATTGCATGAAATGATTACAGTTTATTACGTACAGGATCTTAATTTGTATCAGAATCTTTTTTTAAATGTTTCTGTATTGGTTTTTACGTATTTATTGTTGCTATAAAAGCATTAATTAATAACACAGAATACTTTAATAGACACTTTATATTAACCTATCGCAAAAGGTACCTATTGTAAAACGTTGAAAAGGAAGAAAAAAGCAGTGTTCGACCAAAAAGGCAATGAAAATCGAAAACAATCGAAAGACCACAAAAACTTAATACCAATTCATTGGAAGATTAAAGGTCGGGCCAAAAAAAACGGAATACAAACCACAAAAACCGAAACGAACACAACATAGAGGAAGTAACTTAAACGAGCGCGGTAAATTAAATAAACAAATTTATAAAAACTCGCGCCAACAGCCGGACGGGCGCTTTGTACCGCGGCTGGCAGGTACAGCCAGGGAATCGAACCCACGCACCGCCTGTAATCCTATTAACGATTGAGGCCAAATAAATAATTTATTTTTGAAACTTTTCAATTGTATTGAACGGGGACGCTCCCAAAGAGACGCTTAATAGTTTGGAAATTGCCCAATCATGGGCAACAATCGCGCAAAGTGAACCCACCATGGGATTATTTAAATTCATTTTTTTTTTTATTAAGCATTGTAATAATCATTTAACTTATATAGTTATTGAACGACCTGGAGAGCTGGGCATAACGAAAGCTAATATAAGAAAAAGACTTTTATTAAACAATAGTGTTTATTATGTAAAATAATTCATGTCACTAAAATACTAATTTTTATATCAGCACCTAGCGCTATAATAAAAATAATTTAGTTTACCGTTTTAAATTGTTTTTATTACCAGCGTACTAAGTTTTTGAGAAAACACAATTTATTAACTATTTTATCAAACCGCTCTAAAGTCATTTTATATATGTAAATATAAAGCCTTTACCAATTATATTGTAGGCTTAACCAACTTTTTTTTAAGTAACTTTTTTTTGAATATCACTTAAAATTAAAACCATCACATGTTCAACATTGATGTTATCTCGAAAATAGATCAACCCCCGTTCGATATCAAAAAGTTCAAAACTGAAAACGGAACTTGAATTCTTAAGCTTAAAGTTTCCCATATCAATCAAGTTACAGTAACACAAATAAAATGTTGTGTTAATAAAAACAATGATACAAAACGATCGGTTACAAGGACCGTCGGCCACTTGTGGGCTCTGCAAGGGCAATTGGGACCTTTGCCGGCAAAATTTTTATACTCATTCAGAGAAGGGTGTATAGAGGATATGTTTTGAGTAAACATACTTGAAGATTGCTCGTGTGATGTTGTAAGGCTTAGCGGTTTTGATATTTGAAAATTATTATCTTTCTTTTTTTTAATGGTTTATTGTGACTAATTTAGAATGTGCGTTTTCTTTATAAAAATATAAAGAAAAACGCACATTAGTGAGAAACAGTTGAATGTTTAAAGTAACAAAAAAAATTTAACCTGCCGGCGATTAAATTCTATCATTAGCCTGGATGGCGATCACCGTAATATCTCTTTTTTATTATTTTTATCCTATAAAATACTTGTACATTTTTTAAACATTCTTTTAACCATCGAGCTTGTTACGGCGACGTGCTATACTATGTGCGTTATTTCACCATGGTTGATATATTATTGCCACTAAGCAGTATTGTTGTTGTGTTCTGGTTTGAAGGGACTTAAATTAAGTTAAACTATTACAGACCACAAAGATAAAAGAACTAATAACATTCTCAGTTACATAAAAAATAGGAAGAGGATCTATTTCAAATATAATATTTTGCGTGAAGCTCTTAAGAAAGCTTTATCATAACTTAACTAAATATTAACGTTTCCCTCGCAGTATCAAGAATGTTGGTTGCACTACATTAGGGTGACGTCGGTAAATCACAATGCGCTCGTGCTTTGTTGTATGAATTGCATCTTTTTTTTGTGAAATCGATCGAACTTAACCGCCTTCAGTCCACCGTTCATTTTACGGCGACTATTTACACATTGTTGCTCAAGTACCTTGAAGGAATGGTTATACTTACAACCGTTATTGCATTACGATTAAGTAACAGATGCCTGTTGCTGATAAATAAATCGTTGATCTAAGCAAATGCTGCTGCGAGGAAGTCTCTTTGTTACCGTTAAGCGCTGATTTTTTAATTGTCGTTTGAAACTAACCTATTTAGAAGAAAAAAACCCTATCAAATTAAGAACACAACAGAACTTATAACACATTTCCATAACGGTTGTATATTATATATAACTGATAATTAATAAGTATTTACAAATCGGCCTTAACCCACAGTTCATTCTTTAAAAAGTTGTATAATCGCGCGATATGTTTAAAGCGCAGTGATATACCTAAATGTATTATATTTAGCATAACGTGTTCAAATAGAACTGACCTTTCGACACATGTGTGATGGGTCAACTTCTCGCTCTGATTTCCCTAAACACGGGCGTATGTCATCGTCCTAGACCTTAATCTACTTTTTATTATCTCGCTGTCATCGAGTTGTGTCAAAACAAAATAAAAGATCGTCTCATTAATTCGAAAAACCTGATTTTAGTCAACGAATTGAGATAAATTATCGTTTCGGGAACCACCGTAGAGGCGAATATGATACATGGCTCATAAATATGTATGAGGAGGCGGTGCAGTGCTTGACAACGCTACTGCCATGCTCCGGTATTGTGCTCCCGTCATTATGCCTTCAACTGTTGAAGGAAAGGCACTCCCATTCGCTCCTTTGTAGCTCCTTCCGAATAATTAGAGCACACAACATTGTAGCCGGCACTCGGCGAGGCAATAAAGTGTACATTACAAATGAAAAAATCTCGAGTGCCGCCGCCGAAGGGGCCGCTTTGACATTTAATTTTCGTCATTGTTACGTGCCCCGGCATAAAGCCCACTTTTTTCCAATCCAAATGTATCGCCAGTGTATCGCACGAGAGTTTCGGTGAGTATATTGTTTCCACTGGGGCTGTAAGAAGCGTGAGAATGCGCGAGCTTTATGATGAAACAATACTTCGAGCGTACAAATGAGTTGGCCACAACATGGAGTTAGTTTCTCAGGTTTAGCCTCCTTGTTAAATTGTACTTTCAACTGTCAAACGAATGCTTTATTATGAAAAAATAAAACAAAAGTAAATCTATAAAAACCGGCCGACTGCCAGTTCCTAATTTAAAAAGGAAACAATATTATTCGACCTCCTATCAACCGCAATCGAGGTAGCCGATTAAAAGCTTAAGTACCTAAACAAAAGTAGCAAAGATTATCAGTAGAGGACATTTGTTCGGATTAAAAACTTTCAAAAACTTAACTACTGGTCACATTGCAAAAGTAAACCAATGCAACCAGATAGTATCGTTTCATTTAACCTTAACTGATGTTATCGCGGATCGTAATTTATTTGAGACAATCGTATTTGGCTTTATGACGCGTTAGCTGGTGTGGGGTGCGCGATACCCCACGTTATCTGTTAGTAAGATACTGTTGACTCTGGGACGTCCATGGGGAACAGATTAGAGGACACATAGAGGGGTATGAACGGTTGAAAATAGCTTGTAATATTTGCTGGTGTTTTTATAAAATGCATTAGTGTTTATATGCAGAAGAAATTGGGAACCCAAGTATCGTAGACGGGCTTGCTTTTGAACCAAGAGACTTTAATCGCAGGTATAAATCTTTAAGTAGCTGCTAAAACACCCATGTTTCTAGCAATCTATGCCATGACTACCTCCATGATCATAAAATTATATGTCATAATACCATTTCAAAAAACAGGAGCTTTGTCACACTTGATTCAAAAGTAACCCCGTTTTAGGGGCGTGTTTTTCTATTCATCTACCGCCGTTAAAGCCAAATAACGACTAAAACAAATAGGCAATAGTTTTTATGACGTAGACAGGGCTCTGCGTTGACGACCTATACGAGTCGATGGTCATCATCTCACTTATGTTAAGTGATGATAAGGTCGAAGATGGAAGCGCAATCTTCTCCCGTAATCCTGAATAACTAAGGAAATAGCTATCTTATCTGATGGAACGCAATAATTTAGTAACATGATGGTATGGTGGCTATAGCTAGTCAGGCAGACTTAAAACAAACCAAGTTTATTGAGTGAGTTGTTTGCCCTCATATAACTACGAGTATAGTTTGCTAAAAAGAAGGTTTAATACAATAGTGCAAAGAGTACTTACGTTATGAAGTTTGTAGTAGAGTCCGCAGGCGTTGCACACCGGTTCCCCGTTCTGGTTGCGCCGCCACAAGGTGGTGGTGGTGGTCTTGCAGTTGGCGCACGAAGTGCCAGCTCGCCGCGCCGCACTCTGCAGCGACTAGAACAAAGGAGGTTACACGTCATTATCAGCATCAATGAGGAAATACATGGCGCATAGCTACGATCGTGAATGTTAAGCAACTTTTGCAATGGTTAGGAAATGGATGGGTGACCAAATTAAAGTATCTTGAGCTCCCCCATACTCTGAGTTAAGCCGTTGGGCCTGGTGGTTGTTGTTGTATGAATGTCGTTAAAAACCCGCTAACCCGCATTCCCAATTTTCTAATGTGCTTTTGTTAATGTGGGAAGGTCTGAACTCTGAACCCAGCATTGGGACTATAGGTCAATGTTGCCAAATGTATTCAATAATATTTCAAATAATATTTATAGCTTATACTAGGGATGCAAGAAAAGGGATAAAAATAAGTACTAGGTACATTACAAATACTCGTGTCCATCATACTAGCACATGATTTTACCGGGAAATGAACCAATAGTTTCTAACGAAAACCAGTTCTTTTTAATCACACAGTGAAAACACATAGATTAATATCTATTGACTGAAATTTATATTCGGTATCCCTTTAATAACTAATAGGTACCAATTAATTGACAAAAAAGTCCACAAATATTAAACAAAGCCTTTGTCATACATGACCCACCAATATAGAATTGTTTTACGCATACCACAAATTTATTTCTTCGGAAACTTAATGAGCTGCACTGAATTCCGTAATGAGTTTATGATTAATATATCATCGAATCGTACGTTTTTACCGGGCTGTCATACAACAAGATTTCAATGTCAGCGTCATTAAAATCCACACAAAAAATCACCTGCCGCGTGATGCTACATTTATTAAAGCGATGTGCGTCGCACAAAAACCCGCTTTGCACCAACGGCACAATGAAATTTAGTAGGCCATTAAGTTCGGTAAAACAATCAACATAAAACATGACAAAATCGAGTCGCAAACGGGGCGACACACAAAAAGTGAACATTCGATACGAAAAAGCGAGGTAGCTATCGCCCGCCCGACGCACCTGCCCATTACTACCCGTCAATCAAACAAAAAATATCTACGGAGCGTGCGGTGGCCGTTTTATACAGTCCACAAAAGTGCCTCACTCAATTAAAAATGCATTCGTCCTAACCCAGCCCAGCTCGGGAAAATAAAAGAGCAACGCAATCCGACTCATAATCAATCCATTAATTTGTCATGTCATTTATCGGACAAAAAGCTGTATGTGCTGCGATCTTATGGAGCAAGATGCACTCGGTGGCTAGAAGCGGATAGCAATGATAAATGGAATGCTCGATTTTATTTTGTTGGTACCTATATAAGTAACCAGTGCACGTCATTTGTTTGTGTAAAGGTGAACAAAGTTCTCAAACCTGTTTAACTGACTTCAAAAAGAAGGAGGAAGTTCTCAATAACAGTATTCTTGAATATTCTAGAAAGATCTTTCACAGAACTATGTTTTTTTTTACTGCTACGAGTAGTTTTGTTAATTTATTACGTGTTACTGTTTTTGAAATATCAAAACAAAAAATCCTAAAACTAACTAGCGGAAGGTGAAACAATCAAACTTTAAAGGTCACTATTTATATAACTGTTTACGAAAAAGAGAAACATATGCGGTGTAAAGTCTGGCCAATTCTTTTTCTGGTTTGTATCTTTGTTATTAATTCACATTTAAAGCAACTTACTGCGTATAATGGAATACCTATATGAAATTGTTCGCATCAACAATCGCTTCGTCATGGCAGTATCATAAGATTAGAACTGGCCATATAAGCTTCGACTGTCTTTTTCTTCCCACCTCAATCGGACGACGGCCATATCTGTCAAGTGCATTCGTTTGTTTTAAAAAATATGGACATAATTCTTTTTTTGAATCTATAAAAAGACGGCGATTAACGTACTTCTCAGAAGGTGCGGGTTAAAACATTATACTTTAATGTGTTGATATACGTTGGACATTTTTATTCTTGACATTTCGTAAGTGTTTTAAGGGGTTTCAATGATCACTATAAGAGCTATTGAGGAAAAGATATTGTTGAAAAATTATATAATACATACATACATACATATAATCAGTTTACAATGATACACATATGAGATTCAAAATTAACTTCATACTTTACGACTCAATTACGCCGAACCGATTTTATAATCTAGAGATAAGGTATCCCATCAAGTCGCGGGGTGCATCGCGGGTCCGTGGGGAAGGGGCCCTAAGCCGATTACAGGAGTCAACCGCCCCTCTGGGTGGTTTTATTCCCTCGAAAAAAACGGCTGTTTACTCGTAATTTTATGAGCGAATTACTTTCGCTCTTCAAACGCTGAAATGGCTGGAAAAGCTCGTAAATTTTACGAGCGCCGGATTATTTTTTATTAGGGTCATTCGCCATCAGAGTCACGGACCTTAGCGTTTGTGACTTTTGTGAGGCAACGGTGAAGCGTTTTACAAGACTCGATGACATCTTCGTATTGTTAGACGATGGTAGTATATCAAGTTTGCGTTAATTCATGCATACTTGTGATATTCGCTTTGTGTAAACAGACTAACATAAGCATAAACATAAGCATCAAGCACTGAAAAATTTCGACGGGTGAAAGCCAGACCTCGGTAGCCAAGTGGTTAAGGCAGCCGCCCGGAATGCGGAAGGTGCGTGGTTCGATTCCCGCCTGAGGTTGTCGTCTTTTTTCAGTGTTTAAATTTTACTTAAGTATATTTAAGCGTTAATAAAACGCTAAAATATATAAAAAACACTTATAAACAGACTATTCTAAAATAAAACTTTCTTCTCTATATGAATTTCAATGTAACATACTAGTCTAGTAAATTATTTATTACCTATATTCAAATAATAAACATATATTTAATCAATGTCAGTTTTTATTCATAAAATCCACGTTTCTTTCACTAAACATTATAAAACACAATCCTAATAAATAAATAACTAAAATTACAATAACGATCTATCTAATTGTAAGGCTGAGATCTTTTGTAAAAATATAGTAACAGCGCGACAGCTAAACAAGGTCAATAAAAAACGATTCCCATCATCAGAATGCAGAGTATGCGCACACTTGTACCAATGCCGAAGAGTTTTATTAATTGTTAAACCCATTTCACTGTCAACGACATTCCACGATCGATATCGTACATGCATCGGCCAAAAAACTTATACCATCTAATAGAACATTAACCGACAAAGGTAAAAAGTACTGGAGCACAGAAATGGGCGATATGCACAGCATATTGTCATGCAGCCACTTAAATTTTCAGTGTTGTGTAAACTCAAAGGAGCATGCGCCGCGACAATAGCAAGGGCCTTTTGTGTCTGTCACAACAAAACGGCGCTTGTAGTTTTTGGCAGGACAACAAACCGGGAAGTACGACTGCCGGCCGGACTAAGTGGCCATCTTTGTTTATCACAACTAGCCGATTATAAATATACAACACGAGAAAAACGAAACGTAAACTCGAGTCGACTCAGTCAACAATTCAATCTGTCCCGCTGAACGATCATTGACAAAGTTTAACGAGATTTTAATAAGCGAATGAGCATACATTTAATTATCGCCAACAACACACACCAAGCGCATTAATCCCGCGCCACTTCACAAACTCCGCTTATTCAATAAAGCACCCACATTAAAAACATATTTCTGTACAGCCCTCCCCGCGGCGATCCAATCACTCTTATCTCCCCTACCGTCCTGCGAACACCTCCTAATCAAATCAAATCACAGCCTCCGTCTTCCCTAATCTACCTATCTATGCTTAAACATAAAATTATATTACAAAAAGGGATCGCTACCTACCCCTCATATATTTGCAAACACAAGCAAAATTTAACCTACCCGGAAACAGCCCTTAACTAACCAACACAGCTGTAGCCGGGAAAAACAAACCTATGCGCACTAGCGCCGCGGCACGCACACTAAACCGCCTATCAGCCTATCTACGACATCTAGATCCCACTACGAGAACCCCCAAGGGGGAGGCAATCCATTTACTGAGGCTTCTATCCCATTCGAATATCAAACTTGCCCATATAAACTTAGAGATGACAATCGCGCGGCAAAACCGCTGTTTTTAAAGGTTTACACGGCCCCTAGCAGTGAAAGCGCGGAATCGATGTAGCCTTTACTCCTCACCCCGCGCCAGTTTTTCCGGTGCTCCGTCCTTATCTGACCGGGGCGATTAGATAAAGAGAGATAGAGCGTGAAAATAAAGATTTTCATCGTGTTCACTCACACCACGGCAGTTTCAGTGCGGCGATGAAGCGGTTTAGTGGTGTGGGTAGGTACTATATGGCGACGGTATGTACGTGCGGGCTCCTCGAATAGAGCAAGGGTCGACAAAACTTTGATGTAGCGGGAAGGTTCTTTTGAATGTGTTATAGTAGTTTATTTATTCATAAAGCCGTGGGTGGCTGCTTTATGGAAATCTGGTTATACAAGTATGTGCAATCTGTTTTGTGTAGGTTGTGTAGTTGAAATTCCTTTTGGTACTTTATACGTTTCGATAAGCTGTAAAAAGTATAAATTTTCGCTAAAAGCCCACTCCGCGTACAACACCGTGGAGGAGCGAGGATCTTTAGTTATTATGTCGAAATATTTACGAGCGATCGTGTATCACTGAAAGTTTATCGCCATCGAACGCTGAGGATCTCCGCGGTGCGATCATAAAAATGAATGCGATGCTCGTAATTTTTTAAATTTTCACACGAAGATGCAGCGGACATAGCCGCCCCGCGCCGCCCCGGCCTCCTATTGGCCGTGCCCGCGGAAGCCATGTTGGGAAATTCGCGTAACGATTTATTTGTGTGCGGATCGCCGCCGCCGACGACGGTCGCGTACGTATGACTCGATTACCGTAGCCGGGCGCTCGTGTGAACCTCTAATTGGCCGGAGCTTTCTATGCAAAGGAGAAGCGGTGCCGATCGTTTTCTCCCGTCATTTTTTTATTCCGTTAGGATAACAAAGCGTGTCGGTTGCCCAATAGGAGCTATCGAGCGATAGGGATCGACGCGCGGCCGGATTGACACATCAAACCGCCAGTCGGCTATCGAGATTACCATCGCAATACATTCGCCTCGTAATCGACACGCCGACGTCACGCCGCTTCGTTTGTGATGCCAAATTTCTTTTCTTACATTCAAATAGACCAAGAAATGAAATTGTATTTTTATCGAAAACATCGAGCCAGATACATCACGATTATTTGCAGTAAAAGATAGGCTGGCACTAAGGAATTAATTAGAGTGGTTAGACGTTGATCGATGGCGGCACTTCTTGGCGGTTGTATAAAAGCGGGTCGCAATGATATTGGGGTTACAATTTAGCTGATAATTCTACACAATTCAGCCCAAATTTTAAAGTGCATGTTGAAGACTATTCATTATTCTGAGAAAAACCTATTTTTCTAACAATTTGTCTACTTACTTGGAAGAGCACCTGACCCGGTATGTCAGAAGGGTGCAGGTTCAAATCCTGCTCGTGGAAATTTTTTCAACATTTGTGTTTTTGTTATTTGTTTCGCAACAAAATTTGCGTTAAAATTATATAAACAAAACAAAAACATTTTATAATTTGTCTACTTCTAATGACTCGTAAATAAGAGCCGAAAAAGTTAAGAGCTTTTACCAAAGTTATTATTACTTATTATAGTAGTTTCGAGCACTGTAACAAATAACGCCGACACAAAGAATACACAAAATAGATACACAAACGTTTGATGGGGACAGAAGAAACATTTAAATTGTGGTTTTCATAGGAACCACTTGGATTTTTTTAGTACAAAGTATCTACCGGCGCATTTGATAGTACTCTCTAGTGCTTGTGTAGAGATGAGACAAATCTTCCTAACCTCAAAGCGAAGGTCTAAAAGGTCGCATCGATTGACCAACCGCATTAACAATGAAAAAGTTGATAAGTTGCACTTAAATTACGCGAACAAGCCGGGAGTTCGGTGAAATCACAAAGCAACTCGAAATTATGTACCGGAGGCGACTAAACGTTGGTAATTCTGGCTCGAATCGCTTCTTATACCGCGCCATTTGCATTGAATGGGAAGGACACTGAGGACGACTCCGACGCCGACACACAGCCTCGCCAAATCACACACAGTGTCGACCTCCATACGGGTAACGTCCGAGGCTCTACTAAAGTGCTCTCAGCTGGAAAACGACGTTTCCATGTTCATAAAGCTCCACTGTGTCGTACTTGTACCCAAGATCTCAGTTCTATACCGTTTGCTGCGACTTGCTAGCTATTTTTGCTTTCAAATCGATGAAAAATCAGTGTAAAATATGGCATAGCGATAACAATCTCTTTAAATATAAATTGCGTAACGTTCAACTATAAGTATCTTAATGTATTTTTTTTCCATTTGCTTTAGTCGTGAAATAATAATTTAACAGATAAAAATCAGCAATATATTAATAAAGAACCGTTACTTAACCAATTTACTGGACATTCTTATATTTACAACGTTAAGGAACTAAAAACACCGACTAAAGTCAACTCAACTTTTTTTGTTGAACAAACAGCAGACGAATTCTAATGAAACGTTTCAATTATTTGTGGAATTACATTGTAAGTTAATTTAAAATTTCAGAGCGTTTATCGCGAATCAGGTGGATAATTGTACAATTATATGACACGCCGATAGCCCATATCAATTAATCAAACGACGAACAGGTGTAGGCGAATGAATGGGCCGCTGGCAAAGCTGCTACGGGGAAGTCGTAAAGAGTCGCAGCTGCCTTTCACTGGTCAGTTCTGCGTGCGCACCTACTAGTTTGTAGTTTGTTGTATTATGTAAATATGAAATGTCTTTGAAGCAAAGGCCTCTTTCACTGCAATCAAGTCATTCCAAATATATATTAATCACGAGTATATGCGGGTTGGTGAACAAACCCGGGCTATACTTTGAAACATCCGAAATACTTATCCGACTTGGAATTTGTTGACCACTATGCCATCGAGCATACAGTGGTCAACGCACTCGATCTGTGATTGCTGAAGTTTTCAAAATAGCAAAACCCGGTCATTTGATGATTGACCAAAATTTTATCATCTTGAGCTCCTTCGTGCTTCGGAAAGCCGTTGGTTGGCTGCATTAGCAGTCGTTAACAACCGCATCGCACTGGGTCAGCGTAGTGGTTTATGGTCCGACCTCCCTCCACACAGATGGGATATAAAAACGAGTTGATGATGATGATGATGACGATGATGATGAATAAAGTAAATAGCCTAACTGACATAAGCCTATTAAATACCACAGCTGGGCGAAGGTTTTCATCAATGAAATTAAGTCATAGCCGCGGTTATTATAGGTATTGGCTTAATCTCCATCCTTGCCCAATGTGAGTTGATGATCACAAACCCGGGATGCGCAACTAACAATCCAAAACACTTAGTCCGATCTGGATTATGGAACCATTTCATACTTCGATACTCCATAGAAACTTCAAAGCTAGATCTTTGAATTATGTATGGAGTACCGAATTTAGAATCTCTCAAACTAATAAACTGATTTTAATAAAATTTTCTATGCTTAAGCCAAATACAGAGAAATTAACAGTTAATAGAAGTTATTTTAAAAAACGTTTGTTCACAGACTCTCTAATCTCTAACATTTGGGATTTGCCGCAAAGTAAATTCGTCACAGAAAAAGTAGAAACGTAGAAAAGTAGAAAAGTAGAACCTGTGACAAACTTACTTTATCCGCTCAACTGTCAATACTTAAACGTATAACAATGGTTAAATCAATAGTTAGCGACCAGTGGCCGGTCGTTCGACACTGGTGGGGTTACTTTCAATGTATGGAGTGTACGAAAATGTGACGAACTTCATAATTTTAAGCCCGTATCAACCCACTGCTGGGCATAGGCCTCCTCCATGTTACGCTAATCCCTTCTGTTTTGAGCTGATCGCAACCAGGTTTTTCCAGCGATCACCTCTATTTCTCTATAGCTCTATATATGACGAACTTACTTTGTTTTAGATAAATGTACAATAACCCAACAGTTGAAACTAGCATTAACTTGTATTCCCCAGCAATAGAACCTATGAACTCTGGGTCTGGGTTGCTCCTTTTTTTAATGTATGTAAATGACAGCTATCGTTGATCCAAAATTCAAACCTACAGAGTCCTACCTCTTGGACACTATTACTCTGTGACAAATATAGATTTAACAGTGGTATCGCTACTTAAGGACTATACATAGCATCCTCTATAAATAGCAGCCGGCAAATCATACATGTCGTCACCTTTATAAGTTCTTGGTCACATTCTTGAACGTGACTCGAAACAACATTTGCGCACACTCCGTAAGTCCGTATTAATGATAAATTATCAGGTCCGCGATAAACACACACGCCAGACGCCTATGCAGTCCGGAGTGCGATAGTCGCACGGGGTCGCCGGGGTCAGTTCGCACAGTTTAGCACCGCGTCATATTTATAATTACCGCGGGCTAGCGCAGCGCGGACGCGGCTCTCCCGGCTGCGCCCGCGTCGATAAATCAAAATTTTAAATCACCTGTGGGCGGGCCGAGCCGCTCCACCGAACGCCGAATAAAATGAATTAAAAATAAAATAACGCGAGGGGGCCGTGCGCACGTCCTGAGAAAATCCGAAAGATATTTTTCGCTTTAGTTTTTTTTAATTAATACCTTGTTAAAATTTAATATTGAGGGCGCATACGTTATTACAATGGGTGTGCGCGAGATTTTAAACTCTCGGTAACTTATTGGAGCTTCGCGGGGCCCTTTAATTGGATCATTTTTGTAACGAGAAATGATAAGGCTCGATGAGGGGTTAGACGGAGAGGACGTCATTATGTGCGTCTCGCTTTCGCAAATTAATTGCGGCGTACATTATTACGTGGATTGAGTGAGTCGAGACTCTCAGGAGAGTTTGTATGTGAGTTTGGTAGTTGGATGGAATGTGAGAGGTTCTCGAAGCCCGTCTCGGAACAGACAAGCATGAAACGCGGCTTTGGCCGACGGGACGGCCAGTGACGGTCTGTGACGGCCCGTCATGATCTAGCTGCTGTGACGGCCGTGATATCCGTCACGAATGAACTCTCATGAGAAATCGTAACTGATTCAAGACGTGTGCTAGCAATTATGAGTAGGTAATTAAAAGATGATTAACTTACTAGACTACTACCTGTTTTCAAAGTTACATAACTATTTATGTTCTATTATCTGGTGAAGCGGATTTCTACCAAATTCTCTCCTAAGGTCTACGTCGCATATTTCAGGTCGACTTACTAAATATAAGTATTTTTGTTAGCTACCTACTAACAACATAAGTCTTAAATCTTTTTTGATTCATACGGTACAAAAAGTTCTCAAAATTATATTTATGCTGACCTCAAATGAGCCCTACAGCCTACCTATATAGTCAAAAGTTTCTTTCTCAACAATTTCTTAGTAAAAACCAACACCGTCCGAATAGTAATCACGATCTCAAACGCACCTATTAGCTTTACCAAATATCACAATCGCCGTACAGTAGATTAACCCGGGGTCATGCGCGTACGCTCGTCTGGTAGCGGCCACGCGCGGCTGCCCTGACAGCTCCTCATCGGCCTGACGTAATGCTGACGGGTTGGCTTTGATATTTTACCATACCGACCGGTGGTAGGTACCGCAAGGAATGTGTTTAAAAATTGTATTTATTTTTAGCTCAACAGAGTTTTTTTTACGTTTTCCACCAGATGTTTGTAGAGACCGGTGTCGGCGTATTAAACGACGTTTAATACTTTTACTATTCATTTTAAGAACTTTGAAAACTAATTCATAAGGCAATATCAAACTTTTTAAAATTACCCTTTTTTATTCTACGGATAAAGTGTAACGGTCCGTCTGAGAACGGAACAAAGCGTTTCTATGTATCAATATAGTGTAACTTGTGCGTTGCTGACCCAGAGGCCTTGATCATGTTGGCTCCGTCCCCAGTAAATTAACTGCATCTCATACCCTACAAATTGGAACAAAGTAATAGAATAGAATAGAATAGAATAGATTTATTCATTTCAGGCAACAAAACAGTGTACAATATGGTAAAATACAAATAGGCCCATAGAATAGATACCTTACAGACTAACATACATACAAATAATATATATAAATTAAAAACTATGTTACTCGTGCGACGCAGCGTGGTGTCCGGTAGCCGGCCTCGGAACCCCCGGAACAGGACACCTTTCGACCAATAGTCCTCTTTCATGAAGGTCGATAGATGGTCGGTCGGTACTCTCACCACAAATTAATTAAAATTCACATTGTAGAAAATTGATTGTTTTTCTATTGTTTCTCAGGCTGTTTTTCCAGCAGCGGACAGAGTGGTGAATTTTGTGGAATTCATTAGTTTAGTTTAGCCCTCAGACTAGTTGGAGCGACGATCTTTGCAAGGTGGCTTGGTAAGGACGCGAGTAGCCGCGGATCATGCTCAGTGGCGTGCACTAGGAGAAGCCTATATCCAGCAGTGGACTAGTATAGGCTGATGATGATGATTATTGTGATAATGATGAAGATGATGAATACAGTTTCCACCTCAGTAATTAAGTAGTAATTCAATATCGTTACGTAACTTTATCACGCATGTCAAGCTATACAAAAGTCTAGCAACATACTTTAATGAATTACAAAATTAAAAATAAATTAAAAATCCAATAATAAATAGTTTTATTTGACCTTTGAGCGATTCATGACATCAATAGGCTATTATTATCATCAATTACCACAATTATTATAGCTGCACCAATAAGTGCCATACGTCTACGTGTCTCGTTGTAATCGTAACTTCAAGCATTCACCTGACCTGTTCTATATAAAATAAGACTAATTACAATAATACAATCGTTGAAATGTTTGATTCAGCTTTACAAGTGAAGTAGGCAGGTGCGCCGGGCCTACACTTACAACACAAGGTGGGAGCCATCTTGGTTTATTGCCGCCATTCAGTGGGTCCAACATGCCATTGTGTTGGCCCATATTTATTTTTAAATTAGTACGAATAAATTAAGAAACATTCGTAATAGTTTAAGGTTACGACTCGACTATTTTCTTTCATAACTATTATTTTAAAAGCTACCACCAACATACAAAGGCATATTTGTCCATCCAACGGTTGTCTGGAGGAGATCACTCTTAGTGCTAAGACCGCCCTTTGTAGGTACGTGTACTTTTATGTAGTTTATTTGTCAAATGTTGTTTATTATTGATAAAAATAAAGTATATTTGTGAAAAAGGGTCTAGCTGATACAACCCTAGTAGTCTCCAGTAACTTTTTTTGAAAGTTTAAAGTGACGTTTTATTTCATTTGGCAACACAAGCACGCTCTTAAACACTTAACGGTTAAAAATCCACCATTATGTCATATTAATATTCAACAAAACACTAATATTGTAAAATTAAGAAAGCTGCAAACATGTACCTTTAATTTCCCTCCAAGAAGTCTTTTTGTCATCAGTAAACTCTATGATAGCCCCGTTTCGTTAAATTTTCAAATTTCGAATGTATTAAAGTTACTAATGCGTATATACCCTCTTTCATTAGTACTTATTAATAGTGGGGTAATGTATTTAAAATATGGTAACACTAACGAGATAGTAGAGCGTGGAGTCCACATAAAAAAGTTCTGCATACATTACATAATTCTGCAAGTGCGCCAATGTCGGTCGGTTGGTGGCAAAAAAGCCGGAGGTAGCTTATTAATTACCTATCTGTCGAATTAATTGCGAACAGCTCATCGGCCTTAAGTGACCGTGAAATGACATTCAGTGTAAGAAACAGGGTTTTTAACTGGCGTGTGTCAAACGAATGTAGGTAGTCTACGAGCAATACTTTTATGAGTAGGTAGAGGTAATGTTTGAAAAAAAGCAATAATGCATTTTTTTAATTGTTAAGTAATCACAATAAAAAATTTATTGCGGATTTTCTTAACAAAATTCTTAGATATTAAACGTTACTATTGATTTATCTAAGTATTAATATTATGTACATTTTTAAAAAAAACTAAAATTAGTAATTCACTTCATAATTATAAAGCTCATATAAAAATTAAATCAACAATTCACAATTAGTAAAGCCACTTGAATTTCAAATTCACAACAAAAACAAAAGAGTGGGCTAACCAGAAATTACTTGCATAGCTGCTAGAATAGTGTAGAATCACCTTAGGTATTTTTTTTTATGAAATTAACAAAGGTGCGTTTAGTTTTTTCACACAGCCTGATGACTGATGCACGTAGTCAATTCTCCAACGAGCGAGCCATTAAGCTATTCAATTCTGCACTTTTTTTTCTTAATTAACAAGAAAGGATGGGGTGTTAAATTCAATTTAAATTGTGCCGTAAAACAGCAAGCGCGCATGCTATGGTTATGCCTGCATTCTGTGTGAAATATACATAATAATGCTGGAAAGTATACCTTTGTTTCGGTTGAAGGCAATCGATACAGCCTTTTGCAATTTTAGGCTCTTTTTTATGGTATTAATGAAATTTCTAGTCTTTTAATATATATTTAATAGAAAAAAAATTATGATTTTACCATATTGAAAAGTCAGAAAAGTTAATCTTTTAAATTGGCCAATGATAACTACCAAAAACATTTTTTTTCTATGTGAAGATTTAACGGGGGTTTTACTGACTACCTTTAGACAAACACGCAAAACATCTAAGCACACTTCCGAAGCACGAAAGCGTGAACCATTCAAACATCATTAGGATTCTCCTTTCTGAACGCTGTTAAAACATCCTTAAAATACCTTAACGGTGTACAAAAAAAGACCATCTCTCTCGCTCCTTAACAATCCACAATTAACATTCGTTAAACGAATTAAAGTCAGTGCAAGACAAAAGGCCGGGATGTATCGGCCGGCACTGCAAACAAGGGTGGCCCGTTTCAGTTAACAATACGGATTAATTATCGTCCGAAATCGACTCAAATATACCTGTCACCGGTGTACGACGAGTAGTCCAATTTATATGGGCCCCGAACAATGGTAAAAGCGGTAAACAGAATGCGAACGCCCGCAAAATGAGCAAAACAGGAGCGTGCGCCGCAGTGAGCGGTATGAACGGCGGCGGCGGACCGATAGCGATTATGCGCCAATAGATTCCGTGGATGTGCGTAAGAGTGCTTTTTAACGCGCGTAAAAATAAGAGAGAAAAATGTAATTTTTATAGTAAAAAAAATATTCGCTTTAAATTACCAATTAAAAAAAAATCGTCCGTTTATGTCTCAGAACTATAACTAAAGCTATTATATCATATCTAGCACAGTCAATTGTTTTGTTCAGTATGTATTTCATGTATTTCTGTAAAACAAATTACAAACTTAGGTAATTGGACGAGTTATTAAAAACCTAATTTCACATCTACAAAAAAGGTTAAGGTAATTTATCTAGCCTCTTATTAGAAAACCTTTTTCGATTTATATTTATTTTAATTCATAATATTATGCGAATCGACATGTGAAATACATGCGGAGAGAGCGGCGCACGCGCGTGCAGTGACGCGAGGACCACCGTGCGGCGGTGTCAGCCCTGATTCACGACTGCGCCAATAGGGTTGCCACTGACTTAAATAAATATTTATAAAAACATGTAAGTACACAAAAAGGAGAACTATAGATGTTAATATTACAATACATAATAGAACATCAATGAATCCTAAATCATTACAATAAAGCGCAAACAATCTAAGTCTAGCTTATCAGCGATTGAAGAAAAGTTATATTTTCATTAATAAAATATATTTATTAAATTATAATTAACTTGGCTGTATCATCTTATCGTTATTTGCTGGGAATAGTAGCGAAAAATAAAGTTAAATTTAGACTTCAGACAAGATGGCTCTAAAGCAGCCCTGTTTTACAGACGTGGCGGCAACGACAAGCGTAGCATTGTTAGGAGAGGCCGCCCTGAGTCCTGAATAAATACATTCATATTGCCACTCTAAATATCTGAGAGCCCACTATAGAGAAGTTAGATGCCAACGACTAATATCCACTACTGAATTTTTTTTAATCATCATTTTTTGGATAGAAAATTTAGTAGCTCGTATTTTTTCATACACTCATGATAGTAATTGAATATAAACGCACTTAATTTTTTTTTTAAAGAAACTACTTTGTATTTAAGATAAAGTCAAGACAAGATTTTAACTAAACGTTTACACTAACAACTCATTCTAGCGACCACCGCCGGCTTAATCGGGCTAAATCTGCCCCGTGTTGCGTTCGGCGCGTCAAAATGTGCAGAAAATGGAAAAAACATGGCGCTAAACCGCGAAACCGAATGTATTTAGACGCCGATTCCGAGATCTCGATTCGCGAAAAAAGGGCATCGAGCATTCGGTCATTTAAATTTTTACCAAAACATGAACACAATGGAGCAGAATCGAGCCTCCTTGCTCTATTTTTAATTTTTAAATTTTAAAAAAGGAATTCGCCTCGGCAAGGCCTGTCACATCATTCCAGCGCTGCTAAGTGACGCCGGACGCACGTCAGTCCCCTGGCTATGTTTTATTTTCATACGAATCGGACTGACTCGCCGCGTTTTTTGTTATCATAGCGTTGTAAACGAGTCTTGTACGTGGTGAAACGATGTTTAATATTAAAACTAATACACCGGTTTTTGTTTACCCTTCGATTATATTTCTTCGAATCGAGTTTTGCATAGTTTATGTTTAAGTCTGTCCGGCAATGAGGGCTTTCCATCTTTTGATCATAATACGGATTATAGTTTCTTATTGTTTTCTAAAGTTTACGCGAACACTACACATTGAAATGAAACAACTTTTACGGAGATCCGTTTATTTTACACATTAGTTTTAATTATTTTTTAGGTTAGAACTTAAGCTTTTCGCGCCATAGAACGTTAGTTACAATATTCGTTTTATAATGACAAGGAACTGCCCTAGATAACATAAAGGCCCCCGTTCACTGCGCGCCGCCTCGCCGCCATCCATGACGCGCGACACAGGATTGACAAGCGTCCACATGACGCTAAAAGGTCTATTGTATACGGAGCGCTCGTTACAGCGGACCGGTCTTTAACACGCTCGGACAATGATCACTCTATACATAGCCGCGGCTTATCTCACGAGCCAAGAACGGCGTTAGATGTATTAGCGGGAGACCTGTTTTTGGTATTATTAACTCCATTCAGTGGTTTATTTTTCCTAGTGCAACTTTGTAACCAGTATGTGACATAACTTTACTGATGAATAGATCTTTTTTTTAATAGCAATTTCTATGTTATTTATAATTATAAAACTTAATAAAAAATGCATCTATGCCAAAATATCAGATACTAATAGATACAGACACAAAATAATAGTAATTAAAACAATAATAATAAAATATCTATTTAGCTGGTATACTACTAGTATATAACTATGTTTTAAAACAAAAACAAATCAGATATGTAGCTCTGTTAAACTTTAATAGCACAACCATTTCTTTTCCAAACACAAACAATAACTATAAAATTCACGCCACCTCACAAAGTATTAACAAAAGCAATTATGATAATAAAAAGTTCCATTATACATTTAGCGCGGTTAAATATTGTCACATTCGATAAGGCTATCGCATCGAGATGCGTGATCTTACATCGCGGATAATATCGAATTGCGTCAATTACGCCGATCTCGGCGATCGCGCGATACATACGAGATGCGTTGTATGCAACGACCTTTATTATATCGGGAGAAGCATTGTGAAACTGCTTTTTATGTTTCAAAATGGTTTTTTAGTGTCAAACAATAGTAAAAAAAGAATGTATTATAAAATAAATTGTCAACAGTGAGTGGAATGGTTTACATTAAATAATCCTTATCGAGATATTTCAGAGTAGTATTGGCGATTATGGCGTAGAAAGGTTGTTCACGTATGTTGGATAATATTTTCGTGTAAAAGTGATTAATCTTAATATTTATTACTGTAGGTATAGTAGGTATTTCGTGATTCGGTAGGCATGATAAGCGTTGGGTTGTTGTAGCTAAATAACAGTCGTTAAAATTCGCTAACTCGTATTAGGCTGGCCCGGAAGACTACGGCCCGAGCTCCCTATGCGCTATTTTTCACGTGCGAAAGCCTAAACCCTGCTATGTAAATAAAGTATTTTGACACCTGTTAATCTAATCAAAATTCTTGTTAACGCATTTGCATGCAATTTCGTAGACAGCCAATCTAAATTAATCTATTCGTAATTGACGGCATTGCCGATATCCGAGCATCGAATCACTCGTATTCGAATGGGCCGAGCGAACATGTCCATAAGAGATTAGATTGCCCCAATCGGAGCGATTCTCGTTTGTTTGATTTGCGGACGCAAGACGCGGAAGCCTGAATTGGGTCCGGAGACTAGTAGCGCGGGCGCGTGGGACGCGGACAGCGCCATACGATTGCACCAAAGTTGCTAGGGCTGACGGGGTGAGCTACTTGCCGGTCGGCAAACTTCCCATATGGTAACGGTAAATGTATGAAGTTAAAAAAAATACAAAATGTAATGTTAGAAATTTAATTAAATGAGGTTTACCGTAAAGGAAGTTTACCAAGACTACGGAAAGTAGCCAAAGTCTCCAGGTTTTAATGAATAGTGGAACGAGTGTCTGGTAACGGCACTTCTTATGGATCAACAACTGGATGCGATTATCAGTCTGGTGACGGTAGTAGTCACAACTCGAGAGTGGTCCCACTTCATTCCTATTGTATGCGATTCCTACTACTAGGTATAGCGAGGTATCCTTGGGGTTTTACTCGGTATGAGTCCAATAGAATCCATGAAATCCATAAACACAAAGGTGTATGTTGTAAGGAACGGATATTACTTAATTTCTTTTGCGAATGAATATACCTATCTAGCAAATTTTTGTTTTCGTTATCGTGGTCGAATGGCAAATAATAGTCGCACTAGGCAGGCACCCCTATAAAAGGACTGGAGACTAGAATCTTTTACAACACTTCCCATTGTACAAAGGTGCAACTTTGATAGTTCTAGAACGTTAATATTGAATGGGCGCTTTTGACTTGTTGTTTGGCTTTCAAAGTAAAAAAGTAAATAGTGTTGAATAATTTTGATGGACTGGTTAGAACCACGATAGCTCAATTGGGAAAGCACCTGACCCAATATGTCAGAAGGGTGCAGGTTCAAATCCTGCTCGTGGTTTTTTTTGTCAACATTTGTGTTTTTGTAATTTGTTTCGCAACAAAATTTGCGTTGGATGGGTTGAATAAAAATATTGATCAAAAATTAAAATCTTAATGTTTACATAATCATCATCATCTTTTATAACGCATTCGTTATAAAAGACAAGTCAACACAAGTCGTGTAGCCCACGTGAGCAAAGCCGCGAGCAAAAGCTAGTCTCTTATAAAATAGGACAATATGAAGTAACGTTAAAAATTACCTATTTAATTATTTGGTAACCCTACCTGTATTTACTTTATTTAATAGTTTGATAGGTGGGTACCGTTAAATAGGAATTACTTACGAGCCCGAGAAATGTCGGGAAAGTAAATCTTTCTATTATCGAACATCGCCGCGGCCGGACTCGGCAAACAATGAGAAACGTGACCGTCCGTCACTCGGTTACACCAAGATAATTTTTACAATTTCCATCCAATAAAATTCAATAAATACAATTGCGAAAGACACACAAAAACCATCTATCTATCGGTCAATCACAAAAAGTATCTTGGTACAATTGGTAAAATGTTTTCAAATAACTTATGTAAGTTTCGCTCAAAGTTTAGTGCAAGTGAATTATAGAGTAACACAACAATTAGATATCGTGATGAAACAGCACGCCTTAGAAACAATACCGTTCTGTAATAACGCTGAGGGAACGGCCATGACACGCCTCCTATATAGTCGAAGGGCCACAGTCCACTCTAACCCTATACTTAAAGGAAATGGAATAAAAATCGGTCAACCCGTAACCTGGGGCATATGTTGCATGTAGCCGATATCAATAATTGAAAAGTCTAAATACGTTTATAACACCGTCAGCGGCGCGGGAGTTGCGTCATTAGTCAAAGAGACACGGTCTTGGAGCCCGACAATTTGGCCGGCCGGGTGCGCCCGCTAAATTGCTGGCTGCCACTTCACGCCGCTCCTTTTATTTATTTGTATTTATAAAGCATTCGAGTCCTAATTACGTCGGTGTACCGTGATTTGGTTAGTGTTGCACCCTGCCTGCACCCGATACGTGTTATCGTAATTCTGGAGTTAGGAGAGCTTTCGACTGTAACTATAATAAGGAGCGACGCCTGAATTCAGTTTGTTTTTATGAATATTTGTTAAATTATTGGTAGAGCGCGTGACCCGGCTTGTCAGAAAGTGCGAGTTCATATTTAAACGCCTTTTCTGAATGGACACAACATTTTTTGTAAATCATAAAAAAACATAATAAAAAATTATAACGTTTATGTAAACAGTTAATGTGTAATTAAAATCAAACACTTTGTACGAGTTAACTCGCTTTTACATATTATTTTATCATGACGTTTCTAACCCTTTGCATGGTCTGAAAGCCCGAAAGGGTTTGCTCCATATATACGCGTCCGTGTTCCCAAAAAGATCGGAAATCTCAAAAAAAAAATTCTATTAAAAAAATCACATCAAATATCACGTGACTGATAACATTACTTCGAAAGTCCCAGCCCTATCGCGAATCGAGAGCTTTTCGGAACAGTTGGTGCTACCGTGCGCTGACGGGCTAATGACAGTGCGCGCTTCCGCTATGTTAATTGTCGGGAGGAAGTCAACGCGGGAGCATCGCGGCATAGTTTATTTGCCTACACACGAACCTTTTTATAACACTCTACGCGTTTTCAGGAGTCCGGCGGTCGAAGGGAAATTCTTATTCATAAATATTTTATTAGAAAAACATGCCATGTTTTCCATTTCCAGTTTCAATTGAAGTAAACATACATTTCCGATCTGCTCTTAATTTTATTGCTTTTACATAAAAAAATAATACATAGAGAATTAGAATTAATTAGTATGGAAACAAGTTTTCATCTACCAAAAACCTTAAAAGAAAATATATATATTTTTCTAAAGGAAGAAAATCATCCCATCACTTTTTAAATCCATTATAAATATAAGTTATAAATTTTACAAAATCTATGGTTGAACGTGAGTTGAACGCTATGTGATCTATTTACTTTCTATATGACTATGGCGATACCTATTATCTAATCTTAATTGAAACGACCTTTACAATAATTTCTTATAGAAAGAACAAAAACTTTTCGAATACCCTTTAAACGCGAGTACAACTCACTTTTAACCAGTTGGTTTTTTTTGTATCGATTCGATAACATGACGTTCGGTAGTGCAGCACTTACCCGACTGTCAATCGAGAATGTTAAGCCAGATTAAGACGTAATACGGTAGTTTGCTTGTCCCCAAAGACGTTTCACGCGTTGCTTAAACGGCGTATCAACTAATTTAATATTTTCTTGAAATGTACTGACTGATGACTGATGGGGCATTTATATTACTTATTATCATACTCACAAAGTTCGTGAGACTTTCCTAAAGCACTATACACCTACAGTTACAGCTTTCAATACCAATAAAATGTACATAAATACTTACCTAAGTTACAAAACCCAAAACCATATTCTAAATCGGGTCATATGCTCGTTTACCGTCTCAATACAATAGACGATTCAATTTGAGCTTGAAACCGCAAAATCTTAATGGAGACCTTGTGACGTCACAGTACCTAAATGTTAAATGTCAAAACTAGAATACCAATAAAACCAAATATAATCATCACCAGCATTTTTATGTCCACACACCTGCATGTCTTCCCTACGAATCACAGGGAGAACGAGCCGTAAACCACCACGCGGGCTTGGTGGTTGTTAACGACTGCTAATGCAGCCGGGCCAATGGCTTTGCGTGCTGATAAAGATATTAAATTGAATATTTAACATGAATTACAAATGATAATACATTATCAAGTATAGAACGTTACTATTCGCTGATATTAGATGTATAATTTTTCATATCATTTGCTAAGGTCGGTGCAGTCGGTTGTGATCATTGACTATGCTATACCACAAATTGTATGTATCGTAGTGGTGCCAATGTTCGACACTTTAAATACATTTAATATAATTTAACAAATTGTAAAAAAAATATAATCATATATATATAATTTTTTAACACTTTAATTTGTTTCGAATCGGTTTTTTTAAATTATGTAGTTAGTTAGTTTTAATAAATTGTTGTTGAACCATACAGGATCGAAGGCGCTGGCGTTGGCAGTGACACAGCTGCCAACGTAAATCTCATAAGATTTAGTATTGAAAAAAATGTGTATTGTTATTAGAATAAGTGAATAACTTGTACTTGGAATGATGAATAAAATATATTATAATTATTATTATTATTTATTACTTTAAGTTACCAAAAAATAGTCGCCAAAAAAAACATAGATTTTTATAAAAATTTTACGGGATGACACACGGATGACAGCTATTAAGGAGGTTGTCTGTATTCAATTGTTGTCCGATCCGATCCGAACCCCTCGGTGAATCTAGTAGGCCACGGGGACTCGCACTAGTGCATAATGCCGTTCCCTCTAGAAAATCGCCGAAGGTGATTCGTTTCGCACTGCTTGAGGAACCCCAGTCCGATCCGAACCCCTCGGAGAATCTAGTAGGGCACGGGGACACGCCTTAGTGCGTGATGCCATTCCCTCTAGAAAACCTCCAAAGGTGATTCGGTTCACACGGCTTGAAGAAACCCTTTAAGTTTCTCGCCGCCCCCAAAAAAGGCCGGTGAAGCTGAAAATGCCGTTTGCCTCAAACGGCATTTTCATCAGCAACTCTCTCCAAAAATTGTTGATTAAGACTAAAATCAGTTGCTGACGTCTATTTGTAATGATTAAAGGAAAAAAAAATCGATCTAAATGATTTCTGCCAGAGATGCTTGCGATACTATACCAATGGCGACGAATCCAAATACTCCACGAAGTTCCTCTCACATAATAAGCCGTTCGCAACATAATATCGGAGTGTGCAATTTGAGGCTTTAAATCAAGGAACCGTGTAAGGCTGCTACCGATAAATAACACGGAGCCTTCGCACCGAACGATTAGTGTAACGAGAAAATGTTTCATTCCGAAACGGTGAGCCGCTTTCATTTAGCCATTATGTCAGTGATCATTAATTTTGTGTTTATCTGTACACTGTGTGTTAACGGCACGCGAAATGTAACATTGTATTAAGTGATGTAAAGAAAACTAAACATATTTTAAGTTTTGAATTTATAATTAACTATGTAACATTCGTTAGGCAGCTAAAACAATAAAAAATCTTAAGAAAATTCACTAATTGACTATAATATTAAAGCCGCGATTGTGAAAAATTTGAATTGTGCATAAATGCGCGTTGGAAAAACTGAGATTGTGATCAGTGTCGCCTGACTCAATAAGAACACTATCAAAATACAAAAGTTTATTTAAAAACTCACTATTTGAGTTTTTGTTGCTATGACCACTATTAAAAATAATATTATGTTTATTTTCAATTTATGTATTTTACAGTCACTTTCACTATAAATATAGAACTTTATTTTAAGTGAAAAAAGCATACAAACAAAGAAACTTGCTTCAGGTGGGACTCGAACCTTCGATTTAAGTAGCAAGCGCTATCCTGAAGTGTATTTTTTAAGTGTTAACAAGTTTAAATAATATGTACATTAATGTACACACACAAATTACCTGTATGTATTTAAAGAAATTCCCGATTCAACTTTCAATCTATGTTACCGTCATCAACATAATAATATGGATATAGGCCTCTCCAAGTGCGCGATCACTAATCTTCGGGTCAAAATATCCTTTAGCAAAAACAGCACGATCGAAATACAAATTAATCGGTTACGTAACAAGACAGGATTAGTTGAGTGGTGGTGCGGCTCCCTGCGCCTGCGCCGCGCGCCGACGCGTACGGCGAAGAATCGATTCGGCCCGCTCCGTCGCGTGAAATCAATTGCGCACTCATTTCGAATCGATCTAACACCGCTCTATTCTATTAGTGTTTACTTTAGTTTACCCAAAAATTTAGGGACGTTCTCAGGTCGCTTATAATTGAATCATCTCTTCATTAGTAAAGCGAATTTTTTTTTACTATTCATTCCTGTGTCAGAGAAACGCTCATCTATCAGATGGTAAGTGATATAACGCCAAAGATTAAAGCGGCCTTTACCCGGCTTTCTTATCCACTAACGTACTGGCTATGATATCTTTAAGTGATGGAACTTAACAATACCACTAACATTGTTGTTATGGCGACAGGCTAGATAAGAACCAATTTGTAAAATATGTAGGTACTTTATAAACATATAAAACATATAAAATTTAAAAACAAAGACAATATTTCAGATTAAGTTAACTCACGTCAGATGAAAGATAAACATCACGAAACCCTGAAAATATATTATTTAAAAAGAAATTCGCCATGTGCCTTCCGGAATTTGACAATGAAAAAAAAACATTCGCATAATATTTGGACTGAGCAATAAAACAAGCCCCCACCATTCCGTCACTCGAATTTACGATCTCCCGCTAGGCTTGTTTCCTCATTATTAATATCGACATTAATACGGTCCCAATATTCTGGCCATAAATGTCACAGCCACTGGCGCCTAGCACAGGTAGAGCACCAATCAGTAAAAAAATAAGTACCAACACAAAAACATTCAATTCCCAACAATAAACGGTGACTCGGAAAAAAACACCAACGAAAATTTATAACACCTCCCGCTACCCGGCCACCGGTATAAAAATCCTTGGAATAGTAATTTCTCTTACAAAATTTAGTGATATGTCAAACCTGTTCGAAGTGGCAAATAAAAATGTACGATGCAACCGACGTGGAGGGGAAAAAAACGTCGAGACTCTGGGTTATTGCTAAAACAAGGGAAGGTTACCATATCAATCAAGGCGTTGACAAAAGTGGAGTTTTTTTCAACGCGCTCTCGGCCCATGCGATGAAAAAAGGGTCTGTGTTTATGGAAATGCAATAAAAGCGATGCGAGCGACGCGAGACCACCGCATCATACGGGGAACCACAGGTCATAATTTATAGTGTTGTCCCTTCACAAGACTTTGCTTAAAGAGTGTCACTTAAAAGGACAATCGTCCTAGTACACATAAGTAGTTTTTAAGAAGAAATATTACTTCATTATAACCAACTTTTAAACGTTCTAATGCTAGACTAGGCCTTCTTACAGCCGCCCAATGCGGGTTGGTAGATACCTTACGACAGCAACCGGGTCCAAAGAACCACGGGTTTGGAAAACACGTTCTCATTACAATTTTTGATATTTTCAACCTTACCTTGTATAACAAAACAAGTCCTATAATTTCAGTAGTTAGTAGTTAAATAGAACCGAACCTAGATGCCACCTGAGTCAAAGCAGCTCAGGTAGGCGAGTTGTGTGCGAGAATGATGAGAATGGTAAAAATGTGAGACGCCCTCCCACCGCGCGGATATAGTCCCGTGTGTCACTCAGTCCCCCTACACCGGGTACGCGCCTTTTCTGCGCCGTGAGAACGTATTTAATTTTAATTTATGGACGTTTAGCCACTATAAACGTGATAATTAACATTACCACCGACGCTATCGCATGTATGCCCTATGACTTCGACGTACAGACTGAGTTATGTGTACAATTGTATTTAATCGCCATTAGATATCGATGATTGCTTTATTGAATGATCATTGTGTTAATTGCAAACGTTTTTTTTTTTTTTTTTGGAGAGAGATTGCTGATTGCCGCTGCGGCATTTTCAGCTTCACCGGGCTTACATGCAAACGTTAGACATACTTATCAAATGGCTTTATAAGCAAAAAGTCACAGGATTGATAAAATATATTATTTTTATTATTGATTTTGAATTCAGAGCAGCAGGGATTTAAATCAATAACAATCAGGAGGGAACGAAATTCACAAAATAACTAATTTTGTATATATCTTGTGTAACGCTGTTATTAAGGCAATAAAGGATTTGTAATATGTTTATCAGTAAAATTACTATACCAAATAGAACCCTATTTGGCCTACTATTAGGTTTAGCCAAGGTGTAGCAGCCAACAATGTAAAGACATCTTGATAGCTATCTCATGACAATATTAATTTAGCTATTTGCAGTTGGTTGGATCATAAACAATGGAAAAGAGCAGTGTATTGTCACAAAATAAGAAAAATGCAGAAGGTAAGCACCATACATGACGCGCTCGAGCAACGCACACAAAGACACGTCACAGACACGGAATCTCGTACCAGCTGCACTAGAAACTGCTGCTGAAGTTGGATCAGGCAGAGGGCAGAGGTTATGGTTGGCTCTACGTAGTATGCCCTTGGAAGTGCGAACATCTGCGAATCGCGCGCGAGACTTCATCCGATCCTGTCACATACTACATCATTCACTATTATAAATACTTAATTTACAATTGCATGACAAATTAAAGTTAATAATGATGTCTTAATAACAACACCTACAAGTTCTAGATCGGATACACTTTGTATTTTTACCACACCTATCGGTTACACGTTGTATGAAGCTTACCTTCTAAAGTCTCCTTACTTTGTAGTATTGCTGCTAACTTGCTACCTTCATACTTAATGGAGTGTGACCGCAAAGAGTGATCGGAGCGTGCAACCGTTAATCCGAGTGACAAATATATTATGAGTTGGATCATAATTGTGGAGTAATCAATTTGATTCAACGCGTTAAATGTTTTATGCATTAAATGACGAATTAATGAATCAACAATGAAGAAAAACGTCTTTTTTTTGCATTTAGAATGGTAAAATTACGGAATTATCGAAACTGATAATAGCACAAAAGATCTAAAAGCTGTAAACGCCGAAAAGCTTATGGATACTAACAGTTAGATGAGTATTTTCATTGCTTGAGTGAAAGAGAACCTTTATAATAGTTTTCATTTCATTACAACTTTATATAATTATAACAATATATATTTTTTTAGCATTTTGCTAGAAAATAGGTAATGATCTTTCCTGATTACGAAACTGTGGGAAAGTCTCATGTAGGTACTTGTTCATACAAACATCGAAATATCTAAATAATGAAGACCGCTCTGTTCCCCTGCCTTGCACCACATCAAGGCTAAGAATTTATTCGTCGGGCAGCCGTGATCGATTGCCGAGACTCCGGTGGGACCGACACTACCGTCCCACTAAAACGTATTTACACTTCGTAAAATTTTATTTTAATTAGGCCGAACCTTTGTCTGCGTTAAGGGTTAACAGCCTCAGTTCCGTCCATTTCAATCTGCGGTAAATAAAATTTTTCTGTCAAATATAATGCAACTACGCGTTCCAGTGAGATATTACTTCCTTTTTTTGTGTTAAATTAATTTGCTCGAATTTTATTTTTAATTTGTGTTTCCGCTGCAGTGAGTGCGATTCATAACATACGAGGTCATGTTGCACTCAATTTTTATGTTCAAAAAAAAATCGCACTTTCACAAAAAATATTAATCACAAGAAAAGGAAAAATCTTCAAACTAACATGTATGTAGACTATTCCATTAAACTCTGCCATCGTTATAAATCTGTTCAGAGACATCGATCAGCAAATCGGACAGATAGAATAAATTTTTACCTAACTGCCCGTTTAAGGCCATTGGTTACTCATTGTGATAGTTAATTTGGCACTGCTGTGCCTTACGCATGCCAAGTAGGAGAGTTCTACGACCGACGGATTCTAGGAGCCAAGCCTCATACAATATTCACAATAACAATCTAAATTCATAATCGACCGTTGTACGTTATTAATAAGACTTAAAATCACAACGCAATTTTTAGATTTTACTTCTCGTCGTATGTACTGACACCTGAGTTAGAGGTAACATGCCGAGTACACAATGTAAAAATTGATGGGTGCGCAATTTAAATAGCAATAAAAGTGATAAATGTCGTCCTGAAATTGATAAATGATTGTTTATCTCAAATCGGGTTGGCTACTTGTTGTTTGTAGTTCTTTGCTCAGAATGTAGGTAGGTACTTATATTGTTATAAAAATAGCAATGCCCATTTAATTTGCATTTGCTTATTGACAAATTCAATCCAAGCTATTTCAATCGCTTCTCTGATCTAATGGTAAGACTGTCAGTCTCTGACCCAGTGATCTCGGAATTGATTTCTAGCGACGAACGCATATTGTACTAGGTTTGGTTCTAAACTCGCCAAAGTAACTCACAACGTCTTCTCTAAGTCTGTCGCCATAACTACGCGTTAGGTAAAATTAGAAGTTTTCTTAGTATTCTTGTTTTTCTATAGTATGGGATAAGATAGCCAGTTCCTTGGTTCCTCAAGTAAGATAGGGTCATCTGGTGACCACAATAAAAAAACATCTCGACATTCAACTTTACTTGACTACCTTATTCCGTGTTTTTGATCAAACGATAAGGCTAAGAGCAAGATAGCCAGCTCCTCGGTTCTTCAGGTGAGGTAAAGGCATCTGGCGATCTCAATAAAAAAACAGCTCAAAAATCTACATTGCAAAAACACAAATGTAAATAAATGTAAACAAATCTACATTACTCTCCTACCATATTCCGTAGGTATTTTTTTTGGACAGACCGCGGTATATCACTTAAAGAGTTGTCCAGTAAATCAGTGAAATAAAATGGTGGCATGTTCGCGCGTACGTGGCAGGGCTCCCGGCTGGATGTATGGGCGAAGGCGGTCGTACGTAACGCACGCTGCAACGCAACTGTGCTTTTATTGCCCACTGGGGTACAGTCAGCCACGAAAGTCGCTTAACACTTTGTCGAACTAACAAAATACTGTGACTGGCGCTTGTAAATTTTTAGTAAATCTTATATGATACGGTACTAAAGTGATCAGAGACTTTTAAAGCTGACTGTACGTTTTTTGTACACTCGCTTTTTAGAATGTGTATTAAAACTTAATAACGATGTAAAAAATTTTTTTTAAAGTTATATTTTTTGTCGTTTCAAAAACATGGTTATAAAAAAAATGTAGCTGTACTTTTTTATTAGGACACAAAAATGGTTATAAGAAATCACTATCTTAAATACTGAGACTACAAACGGGAGAAATTCTAAACACATGTTTTTTCAATAAACACAAAACTCTCAAATTATCTTCGTTTAAAAGACTTCAACGAGTGTCTACACAAGAATAAATTATTCTCTAACACAACGTTTCCAGTTAAAAATGTTTTTTTGCTGCCAATCTCAACCTTATCTCTTAGAACTAAAGACAGTTTCTAAAGAGGCTTCCACGGTTGGTACCGGCTTGCAACGCTTTCCCGTATGCTCAATTGCCCGTGCGAAATTTTATAGACGCGCTCAAAGGCTCCACTTGTCCCAGCATATTAAACGCTAGACTGAGACGACCAGAACTCAGACCAGTATATTAGCATTAAGAAGGAATTATATAAATACCTGCGTTTTCTAAGGTTATTCATGTCTAGAAATACTTATAGTGTAACTTTTCAAATATCCTGGTCACTTCTTTCATTATTCATTCATTACCGGGATTCTTTCATTTCATTTTTGTTATTTACGGATTTATTTCATGATCGTAACGCGTGCAACTGTGCCAAAATAGTGGAAACTCAATAAAAATAATTATATAACAGTGCTAAAGTTCTTGTTAAACTTATAGTTTTCTTACAAAAAAGCTTGAAAGTGACACAAAACGCGAATCTATTCGCGCCTAATTTTACATCATCATATCATGACGTTTTGGCTTTGTAAAATATTACGCCGCCTTAAAAGAAACGGTCTGCTTGATGGTAAATGACTTGCAGTCTGGGTAAGTGTACTCGCGAGTTGCAGACCCAGCCTTAGTTCTCAATAGCCTTTGTCTTCATCATGCACACATATTTTTTAGGAAACTAGATTAATACACCTCTCAGTGTGACTCAGCCTTATCGAAAACTGCACAGCCACTAGCGGCGACTTCAGTGCGCCCACTATTTTGTTGCTATAACTCCTACTAACCACATTACAATTTATTTTCGCGCCACACTCAAACAAAAGAAATATATTTATTTCTCCTCGTGATCCAAATCTTTATGGGAAACTCTAGAGCTTTTTAATACACTTAAGTACAACATCACAATGCCATTTTAAATATGAAATATAATTATTGTGTTAAAAGAATTGTCCTCTGTTATATTATCTAAATGAGTTCATTTTAATTCACAATAAATTTAACTAATTCCCTATTCATAGTGCGTCAGCGGTACGCGCTCTCTCGCACAAGACTCTGTCAAAATTATGAATTTTTAAATATACTGAATGGTTGTATAATAAAATTCTTATCTGGGAGCCATCTTCAGTCGCAGAGACTTGGTAGCAAAACGCGCCATAATTACAATGTTTGCTACTGACGCCAGTTGTTACTGTATTTACATTTTTAATGTTATACTTATAGATATTTAGCGTTCCGTTGTCGGCAACACGTACAATATTCGCATACCATTCTCACTGTAACGGAGATTTACTTAGAAGATAAATTATAAAATATGGGGCTATTTAAATTTATGAGCAGTCATCATGCATGTGTCGCATATTTGAGTGTCATAGAAATTTGATCTCGTTTTAAATAAAAAGAAATACTTACTTCAAAATGTTTTCATTTTCTTTGTCTTCTTTTTATTATGATAGTTTGTGGCATACTTCATTGTAACTTGAAAGAAGAGTATGTGAAAAAACAACACTTTTGAAATTAGCCTCGATAGCTCAGATAAAAGAACTTTCGGATTGCAAATATTTTAGGTCCTCATTCCGTCTTAAGCAATGGGTCTTTTACTAAGTGATATTTTCAGGTTCTATAGTATAAATACAGCATCGTGAATAAAAAAGAACACATTAAAAATAATTATAGAACTAAGTAAAAATTTTAAAACAAAAACTTTACTTCCAAAATTTTAGTCGCATTTGTAATTGCGTTTATTTTGCCCAAGCGCATTGTCTACAAAGGTCGCTATAAATTAATCCAAACAAAGAAGTTCGTTAGACGCAAGGTTAACGCCTAACTTTATTAGGTGAGACAAATTATTTTCCGATTGTTCAGTTCACACTTCTTGCTAAGCAGCGCCCATGTATTGTATGAAATTTTCCCATCTCCCTATTTATGTCAAGTGCACTCATGTAATAACACTAGTCTATTTATTATGAATAGGAGTTTTGTTTTAATGCATTGTGGTTTGACGTTTTGTTCAATTAGCGAGTGGGCAAGGTTGCAGTGTATCAATGGCCACCGTTAACTACCGTGTGCTGTAATCGACCAATTAATTAAGCCGTAAGTCGTCATTGTCGGATTGGTGTAACATTTTTTTTTTATTTGTATGCTTATCAATATTAGTTTTATTGTAAGAACCTAAGCCTTACTGAAACGTGAAAGCCAGACCGGTGAACGTGAACGGGTGAAAGCCAGACCTCGGTAGCCAAGTGGTTAAGGCAGCCGCCCGGAATGCGGAAGGTGCGTGGTTCGATTCCCGCCTGAGGTTGTCGTCTTTTTTCAGTGTTTAAATTTTACTTAAGTATATTTAAGCGTTAATAAAACGCTAAAATATATAAAAAACACTTATCTATAACGCAGCTTCATCTTAACCGAATGTTCAAATATTTGTAAAAATATTTCTTTCGGATCTCAGAGGTGAAAACTTCTAAGATTGATGAAGCAATGTTGACTAAAAAACATAAGCATCAAGCACTGAAAAATTTCGACGGGTGAAAGCCAGACCTCGGTAGCCAAGTGGTTAAGGCAGCCGCCCGGAATGCGGAAGGTGCGTGGTTCGATTCCCGCCTGAGGTTGTCGTCTTTCTTTTTTCAGTGTTTAAATTTTACTTACTGAAACGCCTAATAAATATTTTAATTTGCATTTTTTACTTTTTTACATGTAATTAAAAAAATTACTGATTCGCTTCGTGTCATCAAAAACTTCTAAGTCACTAAGGTTTTATAAAATTATTTTAATAATTTTTCATTTTATTATTCATTTGAAATCAGGAATTTGAAATCATGGATTTATTGTTTGTTGGTTTGTCGTTAAAGGCGTTAAGAAATCTGATTTTAGCTTCCTTTTTATGGTATACTAGTGTTGATTCTGTTGTTTATGTAGTCTTAGAACTCTTCATTTAAAATCTAAACACCTAGATAAATATGCCCGCTTCAGGAGCACTAGAGTTCGAAAGCGGTAGTCTAATGCATTGTCTCATAATTCCCACAGTGAAAATAAAAGTGAGAATTCAATGTTTGCCGAGTTGCATTAACGGTATCTCTGTACAGTACAATGAATATAATATTAAAACCAAGCGGCGTGCGGACTTAAAAACCATGACTCGCAGCGGCGACGCGCGACGCCAAATTGTTTTACAAAACCGCTCTTATTATTAATAAGCCAATTGAAACAAAAGTAGCATTTTATTTTTTGTTTTTTTAAATTAAACAACACAACTCATAAAAACAAAGATTAATTAAACTTATTACGTTCTAAAAAAGACGCTTAAAGCGGATATACTAGTCTAAGTATATGTTATATGATTTTAGTTTGACGTTTTGACTCCTTTGTCACAAGGAGTCTATTTATAGTCGTGTAGTTCTCTATGGTGTGTCTTATTATTGAATTTAAGTATCTGATGTAACTACGTTAGTGGTATGCGTCATGATCCGTTATCCGTTATCAACAAAAAACATGTTAATTTATCCGTTAATAATTACTTTATTAAGTCAGTGACAATGATAGATTTAAATGAATTGTAGGAAAGTGTATAGTTTATAATGTAATATTGAATTGGTATAATGTACGCTCGAGTGTGATGGGCCAACGTGGACCGCTGGCAGGCGGAACGCTGCAATGAAACCATAACGCCCGGGCATTACGTAATTTGGCCAACAAAAGGCAAATATGCCGCGCCATTCCGCTAGTTTATGTCTGCGAGATGGGTATTAAGGTAAATTGTATGTACGATTGCGCGCACGGGACACTCGTTAGCCGACACGGGGCCCGACGTGACGCCGCTGGCCGAATGTCGCATTGTTTCAGTTTTATGCGTGCCCGACCTTAGATTAAATGTTTACCGGAAGATTTATGGCGGTCGCGGTTAGGCTAGTTTAGTGGACGCAGTGCTCTTTCGACGAAACGTTCAACTTTCATAAGTGCCCAATTTGTGGGAGTTAGTGCGGTGTCGTGCACGGGCGTGCATGCTCCGCCTTTTTATTGCTGCCCCTTAACTGTAAACAACACCCATTCTTGTTGGTACTGTCTCGAAATCCCACTTATAACTGTGTTATCTCTGACATAATGTCCGAAATAACAAGCGTGCTCACTAGCCTCACTACTGAGGTGGAACCTGTCCCGTTTTGGTGTAGGTACACGACGACTTCAATTCGAACGTACTAAAATGTACTTATAAGGCAGCTCAATCTTGAGATTACCTAAAAACTTTTACGAGTTTACACAATTTAAAGAAAAGAAAACACTTTGTACATTAAAATACCGACAAATCTTTATGTTTCAAATGTCTTAGGTCGCGGCCTCTAAACGCAAATACAATAAAATTGGTCGGATTCTTACACTCACCAATCTTCGCTTGGGCTTGATGAGCGGGCGGTTCTGGCCGTTCATCTTGTAGTAGAGGCCGCAGGCGTTGCAGAGGTAGTGGCCGGTGCCGTCGCGCCGCCACAGCGGCGTGCTCGTCGCGCCGCAGTTCACGCACTCGCGACCCTCTGGCACATACGAAAGTAGATTACAATTTGTCGCACCGTTGACAGCAGACTTTATTTCAAATTATATTCTCATTGACATTATTTATAGAACTGATTGCTTTAAATTTCAATATAATGAGAAATTTTTACTTATTGATGGGAAAATAAATATTTTTCAGTTACTAAGAAATTAAGATTTACGAAACTAAATCAATAACACACTAAAGCGAAACGAAACAACAAACACCATATTGTGTCGAAAACAAATACCGAAGCGAAACCGAAGCGTTAGTTTGTTAGACTTGTGAATTACCTGTCTCCTGGCAGGCTGAGAAAGATGAGAGAAAAAATCACATTCAGAAACATTACAAATGGAATATCAACTGACAAAGCATGCGGTACGAACATACGGTAAGTCATAACTTAATACTGCCGCGTCATCCTTCACGACTTTTACTCAGTCAACGTAATTGCAATTACAACTAAAATTGTACAATATTCATTAACAAGGGAAAGCGGAGAGTTTCACTCGGGAGCTAGGGGGAGGGGAAAATATCAAGATTTTTTACACGCAAAGGAAAACTGGAGAAAGTAATGTTGGGCGTTTACACCGAGCTACGGACTAGGCAAACGTACCGGCACGTAGGTTTTAACGAGCTGCGCTTTATTGGCCATTTCGTTTTGCATAACAACACAACATTAGGTGCACCTACGATTTTATTAGTAGCTCTGACTGACTTAGTTATAGAACTTTAATATGAAATACCTCATATTGTTTTCACTGGTTTGACTGGTCCTTAGAAGGTTTAGTACGACTCTAAAAGCGGATATCACCAACATCTATCGTCTACCTATGTAACTAAACGGTACACCTACAAAGAATATAAATTATTCGAAATGTATCGAGTAGTATGTAAAAACTATTGACGATCAAAGAAAAGCAAACATTAAATGGAATACACAAATCAATTACGCATTAAAAAACTACCGCGAAATATTTATAACACAAGCAACAAAAGCGAATCGCAATAAAAAAATATGTTTCTGTTGCAAAAATATCCAAGAGCGTCTAGCCGGAAACAGAGCGTAACCAGCTCTGTTTATAGTAAAACATTACCTACATGCAAATATTCGCTACATTTAATTGTGTACACGCTTGTACCGCCTCGTCTCATACAATCTCCAACGCAAGCCATACCACTTCATCCATGAACGAAGTTGATTTGCAAATCTTCGCCATTACCATGAAAAAATGCGCAGATAAGCTCAGCTCTTGTCACCTAATAAATCAAACTACTCAAGCGGCGTATAGTACTCAAGATAAGTTACATGCGTTATAGTATTCATGCAAAAGTATTAGACTTTGACCCCGGAATGAGCCGCCCTCCGGGAAAGACGTTATACGAATATCAATTTTATAATTGATTTCTTCTTAAAGAAACGAGCAATTTCACGTGGTTAGTGAGAGGATGTGTTCACATATGGGAAGCGCCAGCGCCGCCCACAATACCTCTAAACTCAATTACACGATCGATGATTTACCGTGATCGAATTTAGAATCTCGTTACACACCTTCGCATCCTCTCTTAAAGAGGTTCGACGCGTCCTAACGACGCGCAGCTACACCGCGAAACGACTGCGTAAATATCATTACCGCCAGTTAACTCTAGCACAAAAATAACAAACAAGTACATTTCACTATCCACCGATGGTACGACTATCGGTGCATCTATACCTATCTGTATAGATAGGAGTATACCTATCTTGATCTGATTATCAAGGTCCCCAGACACTGCGGTTGTCGCTTTGAATAAATAAACGCGAGGATCGCAACAGCAAAAGTGAAAGTCGAATATCCCATAGAAAAAACTTTTAAACGAACCCAAAATGTTTTACGAGCTTCAGGCTATGCGGCCATTCATCTTTTTTATGTAAAACCAGATCACAACCGGCAATTAAATCGCCCGGACCTTATCGAAAACTTATTGCAATCGAGCCGACGACTCACTTTTTGGACTAACCCTTTACATTTTTTGTTCCGTCGATAAAGCCTGTAATTTGTTCCGAGTTTGTAATAAATAAACACCAATAACGATTATTAGGAAAAAATAACAGGATATTATGCCGAACACGATGTTTTATGGCGGTGTCTCTAGCTCGCGGACTGATTTAGTTCAATAGTAACGTCTCTATTGGTAAAAACTGTTGTGAAAGTCGGCGCGTCCGCGGGCGGCGGCGTTCCCGAGATTTACAGCCGCGCTCTCATACATCGACATTACACGTATTATTAAAGACAACAGCGTCTCTGATTAATAACTACACGTTATAATTGTTCAATCCGGTTCAATCACGGTGATAACTGTGTTTTAATACGTTCACACTGAGTTATTTCTTCATTTCCCCTGAAGTTTTAGTTATCGAGCAATCGCGCGACGTGATTTTGACAAGCCATAAAGATAGTCTACAGCGCACGTTGCGGTACTCGGTCTGATAGTAGCTACCCTGAAAGTGAGTCGTTTGAGCGAAAAATTCTTGTGTTTGTTCAAAATTAGAATGCGGCGCGCTCTTTATGGATCGCAGTGACGTGCGCTCGTGACGCGGCGGCGCTACGTGACCGCGATAAAAGATTTTCATCTGCCATATTTACGTGGCTGAGTGGGCGGTTTTTATGCTTCGAGAGTCTCCTGCGAGCTCTCGGCAGAGAGCGGAGTTTTCACACGCCGCGGCCGTGTTGGGAAAACATCTCGCCGCCGGCCGCCACCGCCGAGTCCGCTGACGGTGCGAACCACCTCGAGTGACGACCCTAGAACTATCGATGCGTTCCAAAAGCCGGGCCGTTACTACTCAATGAAACCGCGACCGTAAAAACTCGAACACAGTCACGTACAGCGCTAATGTGCACTGGGGTAATGTAATTTAAATGAAGGACTAATTCGCTCCCGTGTACCATGACGCGCTCTCTCGGCGCATCGGCCCATCAACACGTAACGGTGCGGCTATTTTGCATACAAACCATTAAATTATTGCTCAAAACTTATTCTCTGTTGCGCCACAGAGGCTGTTATTACGCCTTAATTATATGCTCGTATGCAAATAGGAAATTTTAATGGTAGCCAATGGTCTCGCGCGGGGTCTTGCTTTTTATTGAGCATTGTACTGTTCGTAGGCGAACAAAAAGAAGAGTATTCTTAAGTCGTTGACTCGCGAATGCTCATTGTTTTTGTTAATTTCGACGCGAGTGACGCGTGAGGGAGGAATGAAGCCATTTTGCGGTCCGGGCGGCGGCCCGCGTCGGTGGCCCGCGACTGCTGTTTGCAATCGCTATTAGCATACAGGAATAATTGCGTGTGACGAGCTGAATCCGGACCGAGCTGAACCCCACATAATTATTACGTTATTAATGAGATGAGCAACACTGTGTTAACATTCCCGTATCGTCCCGACTAGTAGCGGCAGTCTTATCATTACATAAACAAGCTCTTGTTACATTAAACCGGCTTGTACATGTACAGTGTGTTTAAGAAATCTTTACTTAATTGCAGTGTAGAAAAAAAATTGCTGTAGAGACCTGCATCAAAGTTACAGCAACATTGTTCACATAATGTTAGTCTATTAAGTTTTATAATCGCCTGGCCCTAATGCTTGTTTAATAATTCAATTAATCAGAACAGTTTGCGGACGTCTAACATAAAATGCAAATTTGGATTGCAATTGTGCCGTCAGAGCGTGACGAATTCGGTGTAGCTACGTATAAAATATATGGTATGTTTTGGAAGTTTAAAAAGAGGATAGGACATCGCTTTACAGTTAACTTGAATGGAAAGTTTTTGTAGTAACTAGCTGTAATGAGCACAAGTTTGTAAGTATGTTTTATATAGGTAACTAACTAAAAGAAATGCGCGGATCACGGGTAATAAACAAATAATAACATATACCTATTATAATTTTTTAAGAAAATGTTTTTGGTTAATTCTCTATTCATTATTGACCAATAAAATTACCTTAAACAACAGCTATTACCATGGACTTATACCACCAGGAAATCCGTTAAGCGTTTGTTTAACAAAATGTTGCTAATTTAAAACCAACTTTATCGGAATAAACATACTGTTTAATTTATGATGTATCTTTCTACTTTAGATTTACAAGTAATAAAAGATTGGTATGTACACCTCGTCTCATAGGATTGCTTTAAAAGTTTACTAAAATGTAACCATAATACGTTCATCACAGAATATATCCCACTGCATCCGTAGCTAACTTCAACACGGCCAGACAATGCAAGCTTACATTCGAATCGTTATTAGAACATAAAACTGTGGAATAATTTAAATGCCATTTAAAGTGAACGCAGCATTGTTTTAGAAAGTGTTGAATGGAGCAGTTTATTAAGAAATAGCCCGTGTTATAACTACAAAGCTATAGTTGAGAATGTTACTGGCCGCGTGCTATTTAGATTGCCCTTTCCTTGGCATTCTTCTAATGCTGAGTTGGTGTACACACGGCGGCAGATCAACCTACCCAAACCTGTCAAATTTCTCCAATAAATATTGAGCCTTATAATCAAACGTTAAAGTTCAAAATTGATTGTAGAAATCTGACAGTTTTGGGTAGGTTGATCTGCCGCCGTATGTACTAAATCAATTTATATCTCGACCAACACAATGAATTTAATTATCTCATAATAAAGCCGCTAACGTTCGGCACGTTTAGGCTGTAAGTACAAAAACAAACGACGGTAGTTAATGTGAATGTATAGCGATAAGCAAAAAGATTTCATTACGTTTTAAAGTTATCTGTAGTCACAAAGTTAATTTGTCAACAAAATAGGATTTTAACCTATTTACTATGTAAACACTTAGTAAGTTTAGCCTAGCAGTGGGATAGACCAGCAAACTGATTTCAAAGTATTTTATTTTAGTAGATAGATTGTAGTCGATGAAAAGTAACAAAAAAAAATATTGTCGGCACGTGTAAGTTACAGACGATATCGCGAAAGGTCGTCGAATCAAATTCAGCCTCAATAGAATTTAAAAAAAAAAACCATAGTTTTGCAAATAGTTTCCAACCTCATCCGACAAGGTCCCACCAAAAAAATCACCACCACATTTCTAAACGGATGATATAGCAATTTTAATTTGTTTTGTGTATGTTTTTTTTAAATCCGTTTGTTCTTAACAGATACAAGGTGCCCGAGGTCAAGCGATCGGCAACAATGGAATGGGCCATATCCGGCACTTATTATCATAATACCGTTTGCACCAAGGAACTGCTGGTACCTTAGACGCTACGGCATTAACAGTATCTGCATTTTATAACGTTTGTTACGTTAACGCTATCAATTTAACGCCTGCAGTGTATAACTTGGAGGAAACGGTATTTTTAAGTTTGTCTAAATGTGGATTTTCAACAATAAAATGGAGCAATGAAACGATGTAATTTTTATGCACGGAGTTAGTTAAAGGACCTCATAGATATTCATATCCCGGTCAACACTGTAAGTGTTCATTAAACAAATACAAAAGAAATATTAGTAGAGATAGGATGTTAGTAGTACTGTAGGGCTTAGAATGACGTTAAAAAATACTTGTAAAACCTCATTAGAATTTTTGATTTGAATTTTGTGTTTTTTAAATTCTGTTACGTTTTTAAATCTAACTAAGATTATAAATCTGGATTTGTGTATGTTTGTTCGTTTCCTTCACGATCAAATGGAGCAGCGAAGCGATGTATTTTTTTGCAATGTGATAGTTGAAGAGCGCACGTACGTAATAATTTATCTAATAAAAGCTTAACTATTAAATTTTTCGAAAAATAACACGGTTCAAATCTGCCTTTAGTTAAAGTCATGTGAAAACCGGCAATCTAGCAATGAAATGTTAGTTCTTAAGACAAAACACAACAAAGCTAATAGAAACATCAAAAACAGGAAACACTCGTGGCTTGTCAGCAAATGCAGCTCATAAACACCACAACGAACGCACTGTAATTGTTATCACTGTAAACACAATCGGCAATTAATTACATAAATGAGCTAATAGTCAATTTCCAATTACATACGCGCCTGGTGTACGCCTATTAAGTTTTTTTACCACAATTAAGGAGAACACACTGTACTGAACAAAAACTGGTTAACGACGCGTTACACTGTAGAATGGATCAAAGACCGTTCTACTTGGACAGGAACATCGTCTAGTAGCTACTAAATTTCTTGCTAGGGTCTTATTAGTAGAATCGACCTTCCGAACCAGTGGAAGAAGAGCATTGAATATATTTATTATCTATCAAATTACTTAAATAAGTATAATTGTGTTTTCTCACATTATTTATTATAAACGAACATTCTCCTTTAAGAACTTCAACGTCTGTAGCGTTAACTGATTTACGTTTTGAGAAATTATCATAATTGTCTATGTCATACTGTTTTCTTCCGGAAAACATAACTGGCCGTCAAGCCGACAGAAGAATGGAATATTCAAAATCCATTAGAGCAACACTCTCAATTGTTTAACAATACAGCCGCATTAATTAGCGTTGATCTAACAATCTAATGCGATCTTAATTAGCAGCATTGTCGCCTCCACCAAAGAAAATCTCATCGAAAAAGAAGAATTATGAGCGAGCACTTTAATCCGTCGCACACGGAACACCGCAATTTGACATAAAAATGTCTTATTTAGCGTCTTGACGTGCGTAATTAGCGTTGCGTCTGGTTTTTTCAATAAGTTATCTCCTGAGAAATCCAAGCTATCTCGCCCAACAGCCGCTGGTCGCTCCGTGAGATAGAGACGTCCCAATGAAAATAAAACACTTGGAATTTCACAAAAATATCGAACATACATAAGTAATTGCAACGGTAATTTCGATTCTAAGTTAATCTATATTAACAGTCATCGTGCATAATGCCGCTGATTCATTATACTAATAAGAGACAATACGCGAGACGCTCTCGGTTCCCGGCCATTGTCAAAATTTAACTATGAGAGTCGTAATTACATTTTTAGAATATTAAAATAAAGCAGCATTATGTGGTACTAATACAATAACTGTTGGGTAATTCTCTGGGTTCGCAACTGGTATGTTCACGTTGCGAAAACTAGCATTCGCAGTTGTAACAAAGATCACATTAGTATTAAAGGTCACGCCGAGAGCACCCCGCAAAGGGGACTCTTTGTCTGAATGTATATTGATATTTGCTTTGCGAGCAATATTGTTAAGAGTGCGCGTTTACTTTTTATGAAAATGCTCTTTGTAATGCAATCTTGCAAATGGATATTGTCCACATTCAAATACTTCTACAGTCGTGTCTGCGCTATTCAGATCTCTTTCCTATTGTAAAATTATGTAAAGGAACATTCTAACGTCGCCTTACGACCAGTGCGCAGAATGAGTCAGCGTTTTCGTTAAGATAATTGAAAAACTTTGAAAGTTAATAGAATTTACTTAGGAGCATTTGTTTAATTGCGTATTTTAGACAATGGTGACTCGAAAATAAATAATGAGAAACCACTTAAGTCGGTAAGGTCGACATCACAAGAGACCGCCCGTTCACATGTACGTGTGCCCGTACAACAACAATGAATCTCGCGCCCGACCGCTCCAGAACCGCCTATAATAGCTAACAGTGATTAACCATGTGAAATTTAATATAACACCTACTTAAATCGAAATAATAGAAGTGTCTGGAAAACCCGTCAAACCAATTAGTGTTACGAAAATTCTGAGCTCACCTCTGCTACTGTGAAAAAAGTTAATCAGTCGTTAGTAAAACCATCACCGTTAGCGTTAGTAAGCGATAGTTAACATCGACAGATCCCAGCCCAGTTAGTACCCGACGCCTGTGACAGAACGTGTGGCGCCACAACCCCGGTGCAAGGATCACGCTTATCCGACCACATCTCACATTCCCTACACAATTATTCGACCATGCCATTCAGAAATACCAAATTAAATATTAAGCTCGCTCCGTTTATCGAATTAATAAATCGCAATTGTCGATGAGACAATCTGCACTGAGATTCTAATTACGCCAGTGACTATCGTGGCAGCCGTTTTGTAGAGGCTTCGATTTGGAGAGTCGGACTGCGAGCGTAATTATATGATTAGTTTGTGAGTGAAAGTCAAGTTGCTAGTGATTTCGAGTGTTCAGTATCGCGATTAGTGGAAATGTGGTGTGAAGCGCACGAGTGGCATTCGTGATCGGATAAGCGTCCAGCGAGTGACGAGTGCAGAGCGGTGCAAAAGGAGAAGTCCCCGCGGACTCACCGGCGCTCGTCCGCGTCTTGTTAGGCCGCGGCTTATTCTGCTGCTGCGCCCCACTAAACCCTTTCCCCTGGTAGTTGTAGTAGTCGCCGCCGGCGGCATTGTACTGCGCGTTGTATTCCCCAGAGGGCTGGCTCGACTCCTGGGGGCACGAGTCCGGCTGCGCACCTTCGCGTTGTTTCGACGGAGGCGCCCCCATCATAGGTTTGACGTCGCCGCAGAGAGGCAGCTCCTGTTGTTGCTGCATGAAGGCGACGCTCATGGCGGTGGCGTGCGCCACGGCCGCCTGGTAGTCCTGCTGGCCGAGGGCCGCCGCTGCTACGGAGTCGGGCGTGGAGTCCTTGGGCGGCGTGGGGGGGAAGGAGAACAGGGGGTGGGGGTGGTGATGCTGCGCGGGCGACAGCGGCTTGTCGGCGGGCGAGCCGTCCTGCTGGAAGCCGCCGCCCCAGGCGCCGCCGCCCAGCGCCTTCGACTCTAACCACGGGTGCAGCGGCGTGTGGAAGTGCGGCCGGCACACCTGCCCGCTGCCGCCGCTCAGACTCCGACCTGCAAAACGCAACGCGATCATTAAACAAACGAACGGAACCGTAACCGTTTCGAAATTGGAACACCATGCCACCGCACCGTAACTATGCATTTTAATTATTCTGGTAAAAGTTGGCGTGCTCGTAACGGCGCCGGCGTCAACGTTGGTGTCATTCGATTTCCTGAGCCTCTCAAAGTTTACGAGCGTTTAAGTGACCATTTTTATAGGCTGAGATCACCTGATATGCGAGTCATTGTAACGTGGACACAAAACATCGAAGCCCACCGTCATTAGAGGGACAATTTGAATGCGTTTTGTAGCCACGCCTGCGGTTGTCTAAATTAATATTATTTTATCTAACAACTTCTTTTTCACACGACATCTTCATCGTCGAAGTCAGCGATACGAGCGTTCTGACTCTAATGTCTATTTGATAAACAAATAATGGGTTGGCATTATTCTATGATCTCGTTGGCTGCGTCCGTGAACAAAAGGCCGCTCTTTTCCGAAATGTTTCAAAAGTACGATGTCACAACACAGCGCAATTAAAATAGTAGGCCACTTGGAAATTTCATTAATTATGTGCGCATAGTAGCGTCAGTTTTGATGATACACTACGTTGATTTGTTTGCCCGCCGTATTAATGTGAGTTTTGATTAGCTTAACGCCTTAACTGATGTTTTTATTACTTAATAATTGTTTGCGAAACATTGAGCAAATTCAATATTTTAAAGAGCACAACACTCACAGATCAAACTGAGTAACAATTATTTGCCCATCCCCATAACTGTCACGCATCTCCCCTTTTTAATTCCACGAACTGTATTCGACAATTATTATTTAAAGTGAAAGCTAACATATGTACAGTACAGAGGGTGCGCACTTTAATGATATCCTTTCCGTTTGCCGATTGGTTAGTTTTCGTAGGGGCATATCCCCAGGCCCCCGCGGGAAGGGGCCTGCGAGCCCTGCGGGTAGCTAATAGCCAGTTTGCACCGCGAAACCTTTATTAGATTGGATACAGATTAAATAACGTGGAATAACTGTGGGAATGTATCCAGTAATCTCTTTATGTACAGCTTTGAGTTTGGTTGTTATAGTAAGTATTCGTGTTATTGCTAAAATACTACTACTTACTGGTATTAATACTAAAATAATTCTTTCTCCTGTTGGTATAGTAAATTTAGGACTTATGAATTTTAATGTGCAATAAACTCACTACCCTATAGCTAATGAGTTCAATGGGTTTTATTCGTTTTTTATAGTGTCATCAAGAGACAGTTGTATAAGTTCTTGTATCTACCCAAATTTTTCTAAACATAAGCTAAATACAAATAAATAAATTATTTTTATTGCCTGATGCAATACTATTTGTCCAAATTAAAACTTCACTTAAACGACATTTTAAATCAATTAATCCGAACAGCAATGAAGACGTAACAAGAAATCCACAATCGAAGGGTAGGTAAAAACAAAACGCCATCGCTATCGCCTTGAAATCAAACAAACAATCGCCTATCGTATCGAAATGACACAAAATTTCGTAACAAACTATATACGAAAGAACTGGGTAGGTACACGATAGGGCCCGCATAGCGCCCAGGTGTCGATCGCAGACCGAGATTATTGGCGATGCTTATCACAAGGGCACCCGTTCGATGCGGCCCGGCAACGGCGGGGGGAATGAACCTCACGAGAATTCACCAAAATATACACGCCGAGAACATGCTTAATTGTGTGTAATATATTTCATGGTAAATTTTAACGGTACCCGTAATATAAAAAGGTCGTTACGTAATTCAGCACATGAACTGGGTATACCGAATTTCATGTTAAAAAGGCGACGCTGAGTTTAACCTGACTAGGTTAAACTTTTGGCAAGAGATGCGTTTGTAATCGATTGGCATAACGAATAAATCAATAATCAATCGAGCTGGCGTCACATTAGGCCGAGTACACACAACAACGTTGTGACAGCGTCCGCGACAACCGGGAGCCACCCCTCGCGTTAGGCCGCGCTCACAATAGCCCCAGCGATGGCGGACCGATAACGCGCGTATGAATAATTCCTCTTATCGCACCATCTCGCCACATGCCCTACCTGCCCTGCTACCATGAACCCCGAAAACAAGCGACTACCAAACTACACCTTTAAATTTGGAACACAACGAGCGAGGTAGCGCGATAACATGGTACCGGCCGGCCACCGGCACTTTTTATTCATTAGAGGGCTGCAAGTTTCGGCCATTGTGCTAGATACGTCGTTTGTGTGCCACTAAGCCTTGATTGTTTGGGGATTTTGTGTTTTACAAGCACCGGGGCTAATAGAAAACAAAAACTACGCGCGCATACGTTAATACAGCGGAAATTGAATTAGGATTCACATTCGTTATCTCTAGACCAACATTTTATTCATACACGACGATTTCGTATTCAGGCACCTTAAGTATTATAAACTGAATGTCGTAAAATGTCGACCGAAATAAAACTGTCATTAATATTCTGCCTGAGAGTTGACATTGGCAAATTAAAATTGAGTCTTGAATGGACGTGGTTTGCTGTACGAATGATAGCCGTACGTTTCCGTAAATTCTAGTAAATGTCACTTCGTTTATATTAGTAATAGGAGTAATGAAACTATGTGGCATTGTTTATGGTTTGTAATCCGAATTTTATGATTATAACCTCATTTAGCTTTCAGTCAAAGACAAGACGGCTCTCGTTATAACGAGTTTAGTTTCATTCTCTGTTCTTGGTTCAACACATCCGCAACCTTTTTGGCAATGAAAGTTGTATCATATTAATATTGTTTTCTAAAGTTTACGCGAACACTACACATTGAAATGAAACAACTTTTACTAATCTAGGTACTCGCGTTTATTTTAAACATTATTTTGTATTAATGTTTATCATGACGTTTCGAACCCTTTGCAGGGTCCGTGGTCACATGGAGACTGAGTTGTTGGTCGTCTCATAACACTAAACTTGACATTCATTAAAACTAATGTATAAGATAAACGCGAGTAGATCCGTAAAAGTTATTAACAATTAAACGTGACGTCATCCCCAAGCCCCTATATGCTTAGTCCCGAGCAGATTCAGCGCTGTGATGTTATCGCTGTCAGTGCAAAGTGTTCTCTGCATCACCCGTTCTGTTTAGACTTTGTAACGGTTTTAAAACCCTTCTTCTTTATATATTTTTTATATTTTTAATGTAGCAATCGCAGCTGTTCTTTAGGATGGATGGATGAATGCGACATGTAAACTCAAGAAACATTAATAAACTTACAATTTGTTTTAATTTATGCAGGCACATTAATACGTTATACAAATGTGGTATGTTACAATAGTTCACGTAACTTCAGTCAATATAATTAAGCCATATGACAGTTTAATGACAGTATGTTCTTCTTAAAGATAGAACACTAGATAGGTAATAATGAGTTTGTAATTATAATGAAAACCTACCAATTATTGTTAAAATATAACTTTAAATAGGCCTGCTGACGGTCGGTACAAGACGGCTGAAATGTCCGTCGGGTAAGTACTTCGGGTAAGTACTTAAAAATGTACCTATTAGCATACAAAGGGCTGGGACACCTACTGAGCATTTTGCGCTAAATCCCGTCCAACAATTCGTCATGTCAGCCGTACAAAATATAAGCATTTTCCTATGAAATTCTAATCATATAGAAGTTATGTACTGTTTGTGCACATACAATAAGTATTTTAGTACATCTCATCAAACAATGTGAGCGGCTAATAACGCGCCCTACATTTATTCCACATATCTACAAAGCATTAAGGCGTGGTTAAAGCGAAAGTGAGCTCCCACCTTTTTGTGTTCCTTAGCTGGCGGCGAAAATTGCCCCTTTTCGGTTGGAAACCGCTCGTAACCGATGCATATGTACGTAATAAACCCCTAATGTGCGCATGCTGTTCGCTGCATGACGTCTTCCGGCGACTGTCGACTGTTACAATTATTCCCCTACTTGTTTAGCTAATAAAAATTTGTAGGTGCTGCACCAACTATGTGAAGTTTGTTCGAAATTCGCCACACTTTTTGTAGTCGTTAAAGTAATTGCTGCCGGTTTTCATTTGGAAAATTTTGTGCGACGATTCAACTGGGCAACGGTTACAGTTCCTATTGGGTATGTTAACGTTCGAACTCTGGTATTCATAAAGTATTATGAGACACTAACACCTCAGTATTTTTGTAGCCATGGACACTGTAAAAGGGTCCATAACGGAATCAATATCGGAATCAATCGGAATATCATAATTCTTATATAAAATTGATTGCGAAAAATTTATTTTAGTGAAAAATTTTTTTTTACGCATTCAGCGTATAAAGTGTTTCACTTCAAAATATACGAGTAGTATTCGCGAATGTATAGAATACAGTTAATTTGTGAAGCTAAGACCATCACTACTTCAGGCTAATAGTTGCTATTTTTGTTCAACTGTAGCGACATGAAATGCAAGCAAGGAGTACAACACTAGCATGCTTACACATTTCCCTCGGTTGCATCGTTTTGATTTGTACACTTGCACGATCAGATATCAGATTGAATCGCCAGTGAAATGTGAGGAGGGCTGCGTGAGAAGTTCCGCGGGTCGCCAAGGCCACGCGGCCAGCGTCGCCCAGTCTGCCGGGGCTTATTTGCGCCCGTGACATCAGCATCCGCGTGCGCTACGTGCCCGCGCGCCCGCGCGCGTCGACACCTCACCACGCTTGTACTCCAACTTATCCCTTCCACTCATTGTTATTAGACGTGTTATCCTTTGTTCCCCCCGACGGGTCATTACGTGCTCAATCATCGGAGCGTCTGCAACCTCTATAGCTGTCCCTGTAAAGACTACAATCCCTCGACACGCGTCCCTGTAAAATGTCCGACGTGTTAGCGAATGATAAATGTAGGCGTCGGTATCGCGTATCGGATCTCTCCGTTCGCACGCCGAATTAATTTTAATTTATTGATCGTCGTATCGACGCCGAGTATTTTAGGTGCCTACTAACACTGCAACGCTGCTTTGCTTTTAAAGTTTCATGCAAACCTTTTTGCTTTTGCACAGATCCCCGATGCTGTTAAGCGGAACCCTCATGAAGCACAACATATTTGAGACATTCCCGCTTGTCGCGCGACGTTTAAATCATAATGACAGATATTTATTCGTCTTCCTTATTCATTGTCCATAGAAATAAGTCGAATAGCCATCTCGCCGTTTCGACATTAAAGATTAATGTATTTAAATGTAAACGGTCTTAACGTGGGAATTATGCAAGTCGAAATAACGTGCGCGCCTGCTGGCTGTGGGCAAGTGGGAGTCGGGTCTTTGGCTTCATGCACTACCGTCGTCGAACTTGGGTACTTTGTTCGACGACACTACTTTCCGCCTCGCTGCTTCCCTGCGTCTAGGAGCTCCGTGTTGTTCTCCCCATCGCTGTCACTGTGGCGAAGTTGTCAACGTCCTCGGACACCATGGCCTGTCTTGCAGTCGAAGTGCGGGCCGCTTAGCCCGGCACGCGAACATTAATGAGATCATCCGACGAGCTCTTGTCACCGTCGGCGTTCCAGCTGTATTAGAACCCAATGGTTTGGCACGCGACGATGGCAAGCGACCGGACGGCATGTCTTTATTTCCTTGGAAGGTGGGTAGGCCTTTAGTATGGGATGCAACTTGTGTCGATACTCTTGCTCCATCCCATCTTCCTAGCACAGCGTGCTGTGCTGGTGCTGCTGCTGCGGCTGCAGAAAACCTCAAGCGGCGAAAGTATAATAACCTTATCGGCAATTATATTTTTGAGCCGTTTGGGGTTGAAACCCTCGGGCCATGGGGTCCAAGTGCTCATGTTTTATTTACTGACATCTCCAAACGGCTGGTTGACACTACCCATGACCCAAGGGCTGGCTTTTATCTTGGCCAGAGGCTAAGCATTGCCATACAACGTGGCAATGCCGCCAGTCTCTTGGGTACATTACCAGTCGACAGCGACGCGGAGGAATTTTTTGACGCCATTTTTTAGTTTCTTTCTGTTAAATATCTTGTACTATAATCGATTATATATACTTTAATTATTAATAAATATTTGCGGATAATTATAGTCGAAATTCCTTTTATACTTTTTGTATCTATAAGTTTTGATATAGCTCACAGTAGTGTACCTATTGTTACAAAAACACAAATGTTGAAATAAATTCCACGAGCAGAATTTGAAACTGCACTCTTCTGACATACCGGGTCAGGTGCTCACCCAATTGAGCTATCGTGGTTCTAACCAGCCCGCCGAAATTATTCAACACTATTTACTTTTTTACTTTGAAAGCCAAAGGCGCTCATTCAATGTCAACAACTACCGTCATTAACATCCGATCATAATATTTTTACAAATACTAAAGAAGAGTTAAGAAGTAGGCAAGCTATTTGTAATATGTTTTAGTTTTGTTTATATAATTTTAACGCTTTTTTTTTTTTTGCGAAACAACATAAAAGTAAATACTGTTGAACAATTTCGGCGGGCTGGTTAGAACCACGATATCTCAATTGGGAGAGCACCTGACCCGGTGTATCAGAAGGGTGCAGGTTCAAATCCTGCTCGTGGAAACTTTTTCAACATTTGTGTTTTTGTGATTTGTTTCGCAACAAAAAAATTGCGTTAAAATTATATAAACAAAACTAAAACATTTTGTACCTATTGTTGTTTACGAGTGTATGCGGAGATACGCGTCCGTATTGTGCGGCATCGGGACTCGTGACGTCACGACGCGTGTGTTCTGTCGCTAATTAAGCGGATTTCCCGCTGCAGTCAAAGCGCTCCTTGATTATGAAATATGCAAATTGAAATTAGGTGCATCGAATGTCGAGTACAGACGGCTTGTTATGACCATAGTTTATTTATAAGTAGGCGGCAAGTTAAGTCCTGCATTCTTTAACAGTTGTAATTGATAATTCCCTCACATTATTGGAAATGGTAACAATATGTTAGGAGTATGAGTAGTTCACACAAGTGCATATGGAAAAATACTAGCAAAATTTAAATTTGACAAAAAAATATCAGGTGTTTTTTTCCGAAACTAGATAAATGAAGATTAACTTCTAGCAATATTTATGAAACAATTGACATCGGTGTTGTAACTAATGCTTACCAAGAGCTGCCAGCACAAAAAAAAGCGTAAATTCCTTACAAAACACGATTCTTTATCGAGTCCGATACGAAGGCTTCGGTGAATCTAGTAGGGGGTAGGGACACGCTGTCGTTGGTGATGCTATCCCCTCTAGAAGGAAGGAATAGTTTCTCGCCGCCTCTAAAAGTCCAGTTACGCTATAGGCTATCAGGGGCTAACAGCAATCTCTTTCAACAAACGATTCTTGGAAGCAATGCCACCGGCGAGTGAATTACACAAGCCATTTATTTCTAATTCTTTCGGGTGCGTTCACAAATACTTGAATCGTCGCGCCTCGCATCCTAATCATTCTCATGGGCGGCCCGTCACCTATGATTGGATTATAATGTTTTTATATTACAATTCTTATTATTGCCGCCACCGTGTGTGACAGGCATTGAGATCACGACGGAAGCGTTGTCTATAAACTACGGAGCTTTGGCTATGCCAGTGATGAATGGGGATTTGCCATAGATGCAGCAAATGTTAAACTTTAATAGAATTAACAGTTAATGTAACGGTTTATGTAACTATTTTAAACTACAGATGTTACTCATGCTAAAATTGATAATGTCTTTTGCTTTAACTAAATTACAAAAACCTATTTCGTGCACAGTATTTTATTTCTTCCAATTAGATGCCTATTATTTATGATTTGGTATTCTATTATTATTTTATAAAGAGAGAGAGAGAATCATTTACTGACACATAAATAAAAATAATAATAATAAAGCAAACTCTTATTACTAGACTAGTATCTATGACACCGTGATAAGGTATATCGACTACCAGTTGTCACTTATACAATGAATAAAACGATTATAAAAATGATGTGAGTTTTCGTAGGTCTATCCCATCTGGAAAAATCTTAATTGTGACGTTTAGTTTTAAAAATATCTTATACCTATAGAATCAATGGCTTTTTAAAGTATTTCCTCCGTGCTTCGGATGGCACGTTGTGAGTCTTTTGAGTCTACATGACTCAAAGTTAAGAAAAGTCTGATTATTTTCAACAATAATAATTTCCAAAAACTACGTTTTCCGTATACTATATACTTGTCTATTGGATTTTCGAACTATAATATAATTTGACGAAACTAGTTATCAAAACATGGCTACGAAAAGAAATTAATATGTACGAAAATTGCAAGCAGTTCTTTTTCTATGGTCTTACCATTTTCTCACACAACGTTGAAGTGTACCAAATGGGTTTGTCACCAGATGGGAAGAACCCATTATTGCTGACTGCGGTTAGGACGGGATTAGCTCAACCGTTGCCGTGGGTGTCTCGGATTACTGGGCTCACTCTGATCGCTTACACGCTCATATGACTCGTAAATCAAGACAAAAAATGCTCTGATAGACACGTGACCAAAAAAACAGTCGAAAATAATTTCTTGTTACTACAGCATTACTTATTTCACAAACTTGTGTGAATTCTACCTGAGTTGTGGCAAATGACTATAGCTTCATTTTGGTCGGTATCAAGGGAGCTGGATATGTGATATATATGTCCAAAATGTGACGCTGAAAGAGAAATGGCGAAAAGAAACGCCCTTGCCGAGTTTTGTTGCCGGTTCTTCTCTCTGAATAAATGATTTTGAATTAATCGAATTTAATTAAATTGTTATAAGAAAACAATAACCTAAACTTTATGGCGCATTTTTTTCTTAAATAATGCTTCTCTCTTATTTCTACAAAAAAAATAAAGCTTAGTTTAAGTTTGTTTGTTACAGCTATTTACATGTCTTTGCACCACAACTCTAGTGGACAAGCATCCTAAAGGTAGCGTGATGAGCCTTGAACCGTACAAGATGGAACGAAGGAGAAGTAGCATTTGCCCTCAACAGGACCGTACCGGCTCATAATAGTGAAACACAACAAAAAAACCACTAGCATCATAAATAACGGAATCGGCAAATCAACAACACATTTCATTGCTAATAAAAAGTAACATTAAATTCAAGAATTCTATATAAATTGGGCGCGCTTCGTTAATTTATGCTAAACAATTTATATTTTGTGTAAATCACTCCATTGTTCAATGTTATGATGTAGGTATTGAGCCGTTTGTGCCGTTGCCAATTGGCTGGTTTTTTTGTCAAAATACCTACCGCCGATATACAAGGAATATTCATGGCGCATGTATAAAGTCTTGGGAGAACATTGTAAGTGCATTGGAATTGTAATTCGGATGCTGCGCGCTTACAAATTTTAGTATTGATCGCAATTGTGGACGATCTTCGATTAATTATGACATTAATTTTTGTTTCGAAACTCGTAATCAATAATATTATAATTTTATTAAGTCAATTCATTAATGGTAAGTTTCGAAGATAAGAAAAAACAATAGGTTATTTTTTCACAACGGAGAAACTTTATGGTAAGTAATACGAGGACGAGAAATGGCCGAAAATAAAATCGTCAACATTTCACCCGGAATCCTCAATTACTAAAGACATGGCCAACTTACCTCTTACTGATAGAAAACAACAATGCCGTCAACATTGTTGTTAAGGTGACAGGAATAATGATAGTATTTGCTAGTCAGGTGGTTCGAACAATCCCTGCCACCAAACAAACAAAGCGCAATATTGTTAGCTTAACTGGAAATCCAACCCAGAATTTTTGGAGTCAGAGGCTGGTGGTTACCACTAGACCGCAGAGTGGGTAATTAAAATACTATGTTATTTTGGGTTGTTTGGGTGCTTACCCAGGTTAGTTGAGCACACAAGCGCACCAACAGCCCATCCACCAATTTCGTATTTTTTTTTCCATAAATCTAAATATATGTATATTTGTTGTTTTATTTGTAAAAGTAGTTTATGTAATAATATGCATAATATTTGTTTTTATAGGTATATGTATATGTAACTATAATGTTATATTATATTATATGTAGGTATATATTGTGCGTATTTTTCACTATTTATTTTTTTATCTTAACCTAATTGCATTTATCATGTTATCTCTGCACCACCCTATGGTTGACTGGTAGAGAATGCCTCAGGCATTGAGTCCACCATGTAATTTATGTTGCAAAAGTTTTTAAATAAATAAATAAATTGTCTAAAGCAACGACTAGACAAGAGACTATTTGTAGTCTCAACTAAGCCATCTCAACTAAGTGTGTATAATTTAGAAATTTTGATTTTGAATTTAATTTATTAGAGACACCATGACACAAGGCGCAAGAGCATGATCCTCCAAGAGCCTCTACGACAGGTTTATTTCATATATGACTATACCATTTGGTCCCGGCCTTATAGCAGGGCAAATTAAATGTCAACATTTGTTATAAACAAATGTTGACATTTAATTTTATACAAAAGTTTACAAAATTTATAAATCTAGAAACTAGATGCATGTTGCTGCACCAAGATAGCAAAAACACGTTCCGAGCGAAGGCCTTTAAATTTCTTTGCATACGGAACATGAAATTTCATGCGCACGCGTGTCGCATACATATGCCGCGCCTCGGTAGCCGGGGTGGTGCATTGTATTTTTATTTTCTTACGAACCCATCACTTCTCATTAAGTGGCGTTTGGAGAATAACTTACCATCGCTAATGGTAACGGACACGAAATTTTATTGTTATTGCATTTTAATAAAACCGTCATTGTTCTGTGGCAGCGTCAACAAGCCCTCCCGGTGTATTTCCGACTACTGAGGAGGAAGGAAGTTCATATTTTTGAATTTTTTATTTTCATAATGATTTATGTTTAGAATCTATCGTGACAGATGAGGTTACATACCTAAATTAGCTTTGAAATATTGACACATAATTTTACTCCAACCTGTTTGGTAAAGATATTTGCATGCTACATTGTCAGCTGAGATAGAGAAGAAAAATAGATTAAGACCAAAAATGTACCTTTCTCAAGCGCAAATTAAATATATTTCATTTCATTTCATTCAAATGTAGTTGCGGCCAGTGTTCGTGCAGGCATCCTGGCAGATGTAGTCCATACATCTATAAATATATAAATCTTCTGTGCGTCTGTATGTTACTGAACTCCTTCTAAACGGCTGGACCGATTTGGATGAATTTTTTTAGTGTGTGTTCAAGTGCATTCGAGAATGGTTTAGATTTACAATTGAACCCGGTAGGTGGCGCTGCTATAGGGGTCCATCATTGGATACGGGTGTTCATAAGCGGGCGAATGATATATTTGTTTTGTTGTCATGGAGACTGTCAAAGCGGTACGAAGTCCGCCGCGCCGGTCAGCTTGTTATATATATTTACCTGCTTGGTTTTTAAGTATCATTTGAACTCACTCAGCTACATACAAACCCATGAGAGGTTAGAGGTTTGCTAATGAGAAAATTAGTCTCTAAATCAGCCTATCAAGTAGGTTTTCATATGTATTGTATTATTTTCTATCTTACTGTAAGGGGAAGGCCAAGAGCTGTCCAGTTTCCGAAGATAAATAAAAACTTTAGTAGGTTTAAATAAAACCATATGCTCATAACTTAAAGCCGAAAAAAACACGACTAATCACGTAAGAGAGAACAGGTTTCTATCAAAAATCGAGAGCAGTAAAACAGAGGACAAAGTTCGTGGATCCGGAAGGCACCCGTTGCGACCGCACGGTATGCCACGCTACACTTGTGATGGGAGATCAAAGACGCCGCCCATTTTGACATGCCGCATGCCGGCCGCGGCGGGTTTCCACGACGGTGCCCCGACAGCCCGGCTGGACTAGATTCAGCCACTCAGGGAGTTTGAAGTAATCGAAGATGATGTTGTCAAAATGTCACTGTGGTGGACCCCCTTGGTTTGGTCAAGTATCGAGTGTGGTTATTGTGTGTTTATGTCGGATTTTTAGTGCTCTTTTGGACCGGGATGTATCATATCTAACCGTATTTGTAATTATTTTATGTTATTAAATCTACAAGTGCACGCCACTGAACACAACCCGTGGTTACTCGTGGTCGCTACACCTAGTGGCGTGCACTTGGCTAGGCCTATGTCTAGCAGATGCGATACGCCTGCTGATGATGATGATGATTTTGAAGATGCTGATTAAGATAGTGATGATGGTGATTAATAACGATGATGATGATGATTCAAGCTCACTTAGATGTTGAAATGACGTATAAGTTCACTTTTCTGCCACTGCAATACACAGAAATAGATAAAGCTAAATACCCATATATTTTTTGTATTTTTTTTTTACAGGTTGACCGCCGGCAGGCCCAGACACAATAGAAATTCAATCGGACATATGGCGTTTAAGGTGTGTGATTCAAATATTTTTTGTAATTATTTAATTATTATTTTTAATAGTTTTTACGATCACTCTAAGAAGCAATTGTTAATAAATTTAAATATAAATTGCCAACGATAATATTGACAGTACTGTCAAATAAAGACCAAGAAGACTAAAAATCAAGGTACTACTTCACTTAGCAAATCAAGTGATAACGATAATCGTCTGCTATCTGAGCAGTGATAAAATATCACTTGATGCTTCGTTTGTCGGTCATGTGCGGCCCAAATCAGACTATAAAGAATAAAAGAAAATCATGCTGTCTTTGATATCAAACGACGCCAAATAAAGGTCAAATCTAAAAGCTACATGCGTTGTTGTATACAAATTCTCGTTTTCGCTAACGTGTTCGAATTAATTCGAATAGTAAATAAGCACTTAGTGGTACTTTAACTATTACGGCTTATGATAATGATTTTTCAGATAAAACGTTTATCATCATCATTATCATCATCGGCCTATCTTATTCCACTGCTGGACATAGGCCTCCCCTAATGAGCGCCATAGCGCCCTGTCCTCAACTTTATAGGTATGGAATAACCAAATTTCTACATAACTCGCTAGCTGTACCTATGTTACGTACATAGACGCTAACAAGTTTGGTGTTGTGTCATATTGACTTTAACTGTCCTCTGAGGTGGTGGAAATAGCCATAAGTATCTGGAACCAATCCAGACTTTTCTAGGTACGCTTCCCTGTTTTAGTAAGGAAGGTAATAAAGTTTTAGTTTAAAACATAATGAAGACATGACCTGATTATTGCAACGCGATAATTCACCGTCGACAATCTATAGGCAATAACATTACATTACATCAATAATTCACATTCAATACCTCGAGGCAGGTTGGCAACAGTAAATACCTCCTTGCGCTCATGACAATCGCATACATCATGAAATCGGACACACCACAATGCAGTCATAATCATTACCATAATTAATAAGCACGAGTCACGACGTCTACCATTAGACGTGATCCAAACAACAGCTTCAGGATTATCGCAAATTGTTTTACAAGCAGCGATTTATTGGGTTATAGGAATGGCGAAATTACAAGTTTGTTAACGTCCGCGCCCGTCCTGGGTACGGCTGACCCCGCAATCTTGACAATGGCCAGGGACCTTACGCTCCGCAGTAATGCCTATAATGACGGCGCCGGCCGGCAGCCTGCTTACATAACCGCTCGTGACTGGCGCATTACGGTATCGAGAAAAACACGCGGACGCAGGAGCGGACTTGGTAGAGATTTATTCACCATTCGATTCGATGCGACAGACCATTCGATCAGGCTGGGACACTCCAGCCCTTGAAGTGTGCCAAAGTCATTTGGCCGTTCTACCCCATTACCTACTTAAAGCCGAAGGAAATAACATCCAGGGAGTAAGCAGTACCTTCTGGCCAGAATTTGAACTCATCTCGTTTGTCACTAGAAGGCGCAGCTTCAAAACCATACAAAATCTCGTTGTCGTTAATGTGACCCGATCTGCCTGTGAAACTCTAGCCCCTGAAGGGGGTGAAGTTATTTGGCTGCTCTTCGTCCCTCTTGGTGGTGTGAATGGTGAATAGAACTCTGATTATTGTTTTTGCCTTTCTTTTTATGTTTTTTTGCGCCAATGCCTCGACTTTGATATTCTAAAATGTCCCCAATTGAATCTCAGTAAACTAATTCTGACGTTGTTCCCACGGTCCATATTATGTTAAAATCAATTCACGATGCCTCTATTACGTACGGAAAAATCGCCACCTCAAGTCAAACTGCAGCATGTACATTCACATAATTAAAAGTCTTAAGAAACGTTCATACTAATCAATTCAATTAATAAAACCATTTTGTAGGAAAAAACCATTTTCAAACAACATCAAGTTTAACCAAGCGAAGCATTGTCAAGGCACGCGATCCGCCGTCCTTTGAGCAATGGAGGAGAAACTCAATAGGTAATTCATCATTTTAATTTAATTAAAAAAAGTTGAGTTTGTTTTAAACCTTGTAGACCTAAGAAGCTTTAATAAATAACTCAATATACATTACAATGGTAAAGTTACGTTATAACTCATCTAAAAACAATAGACCATAAAACCTAACATATTCCTGGACTTAATTATCAATTGGTATAAACTTAGCCCATCAGACGTAAGAACGATAAGCCCTTAGTTCGTCCCAGCACACGCAACCATCTAATCCGTTTCGGATCGTCAACAAAGTATAACTTAATCCCTGCATCACAAGATCTACTGACCTTTAGTGGACTGGACGTACGACACAGTTGGCTTAATTTCTATCCATTTGCACTTAAACTTAACTTTGAAACACGTCACGGTGAGGGCAATAAACAAATAAAATATTTTTGAATTCATTACGCCACAACTGAGTATGTTCCACACAATGTTTTATCGGACGAAATCTTTAACATGATGAATGTTTGCATTTAAAATGGTGCATTAATTTAAAACTACTTCGTATCAATTAGTATTTAACTATTTGAAATGTTGAATTCTTTATACCTTAAGCTTTTATTTTGTTTAGTAACTTTATTGCTTATCTGCTTTTCAAAGTCCATGTGTTTTTTTTTTGTTTTTACAAACACCTTGCAAATATAAGTCAACTATAAATAGAGTTCAAGAGTTCTACTCTAATATTGTAAAAAATAAAATGTGTCAGTTTGTTAAGGGTAATCTCAGGAAATACAAAAAGGATTCTAAAAAAAAAATTAACTAATAAAAGTGTACATAACACGCAGTAATATAGTAAGGCTATTACATATTATCCTGGGCAAATATAATGGGAGCACGTGATAAAGATTCTTGGAATAGACCTAATTTCACGGCAGAAGCTATCTAGAACCTTGCACACTGCAATGATGATTACGAATACATTTTTGAAAAGTCCTAAAATTTGAAAAGAGCAAATAAAAAGGTGAACATCACCAATACCACTGTAACTCAATAGAAAATGAGTCGACCGAATCGTCATAAGTCATTGGTTGGAGCGCAGTAGCATTTTTCACGTTGTGTCATTGAATTTTGATGGTCAAGTCAGTGGCGAAAAATGTTTCTTTTATTTTATTTTTTATTTATAATTTTAATAATGATTGTTCTTATTGTAATTTAACATTTTGTATGCCTTTATGGCCAAAACATGTTAGGACATCACCAACTAATAACCATGTGTGTGTTGTATGTTTTAACAAATAAATATATCTTTATTTTTAAGTTTATCTTTATCATTATTGCAATAACAATGTTAGGGCAGCAGCACTAGAAACATATACAACGAAGCATTCACAGAGCTAACAAATGACAAGTCCATTGACTATGTCGTTAATGACCTTAGTAATCAACACGATAGCACTTGAAGCGCACATTGGTCTCAAACATGTAACGGCTTCATTACCTAGCGAGACTAGCAACTTTTTCGCTCTTAAAAATTGAGTTGTCCGTTTTATCTTAAAGAAATTAATTATCGCCCTGAGCTTTAGGACAGCTTTAAGCGTAACGTCCTTATCTAACATAATAAATCAGTTGGGCCATTATTACTTTGTGGACATTTTAATCAGTGCTATTGCTATGCGCTGACAGATCATGCTATCCACCGTCATAGTGTCAGTGATCGATACAGGCGCGGTGGCAAGTCACAGTACGAGTGTACTTACGTATACATAACATTATATTACTAGTTGTCGCCCGCGACATCGTTCGCGAAGACTACACTATCCCACAGGAACCTGTTACCGGGATAAAAAGTATCCTATATCCTAGTCCGTGTCATGGTCTGTCTGTGTGCAAAGTTTCATCCAAATACGTTCCGCCATTTTCACGTGATGCGCGGTCAAATAAACAGACAAACAAATAAACAGATAAACAGACAAACAGACAAAAATTCTAAAAACTGTTGGAACGTGTTCTGTTATCGATTCTAAGTATCCCCAGCCAACTTTTTTTCGAATATCTTCCATGTACAGACTTTCGACCCTCTTTAGCTTTATTATATGTATAGATAGAAGGTTATGTAAAATTTCAATTGTTATTAAAGTAAGGAAAAGAGGTCCACATATTTCATATATGCGGACCTCTTTGGTTTTTACAATATTCTTTTGTTTCAGTTGTAACGATCACAAAAGTTAAACGTCGACTTCTTGGCGGGAAAGTGAAGAGTCATGTCTGCGGTTTTGTTTTATTTTCAAAAATTTGTGTTATGTCGAATATTAATGTGAAATAATGGTGGATTATTAACCGTTAAGTGTTCGTAAGTGTGCATGACTGTTGGCAAATGGAACAAAACAGTGCAACTTTACTTTTCAAATTCTCTCAAAAAGTCCGCCGAGGAATTAGTAAAGCCCCACATCTTTACTGAGATACTTGAGGGGTTGGGGGGTATATCATTTCTCACTTCTCATTTTTATTATCATTCATCATCATACTGACTGGAAGGAAATATTGTATATTTATGTATTACTTGTAAGAAAAATTACTTTGACACTGGCTAAATGTGCTAATCGCACGAAGCCATCAACTAAAAGAAACAAAGAAAGAAGTTAAACGTCAAGTCCTTAAAAATTTATGTCTATTGCGTAAAACCCCGTTAAACATGCGCAAATGTAAGTTAATTATTGGATTGGTGTTGCACAGGGGATGCCTTAACCCAGCAGTGGGTAGACACAGGCTGAATATAATGATGATGACGTTATAGAACGTTATGGTACGTACGTGAACGTGATGCTATAAAACAACTTAGAAGTTGCTTACCAAAGTCGTGGTCGAACCAATCAAAACCTTGAAGGTAACCAAAACTTGGTTATCTCATAGTCTTTGTCTTGTGGTAGGTTCATTAAGCTGCTGGTTCCGCGCGATATCTAGTCAGAATCTTGTCATAGGCTTGTCATGCTTAAAAATTTAAGCTTAACCTTGACGTAGATCACTTAATAAGTAATGACTGATTAAGGTACCTACATGTTGGCAATTGTAAGCAAGTTTATTGAAGTAATACTATAAGACAGAGTTCGTATCGTGTGAACTTTTAGCTAATAACTACAGTAGCCATGAGTCACTACACTTGCATGATACTCGTATACAGGTTTAATTAAAAGTTTGTTATTATCATAAAGCAAAAGTAACATTAAATTAAAATAGTATATGTACAGCTATAATCAAATCCATATGGTATTCGCTGCCTTTGTTTTTTTAAGCGATTGTCTAAGCGATTCGCAATAAGCCTAAAAGACTAAGGTTTTTAAATATCCCCGAGTATTCAACAGGCCTCCAACCATACTCTGTGTCTAATCGTTATACCACCACCACCGCCACCACCAGTACCAGACCTAGAGTAACTGGCTTCGGTTGGTAGCGCTAGCTAAGACAATTTTTTTTAGTCTATTACCATAGGAACAATGTTAATACCTACACTCGTGCGCTACTCAACTTTTTTGTGTTCCGTCAGTAAAAGCGTAAGCTAGCCAGGTCCTGAGTAGTTGAGAGGGTCCTGAGATTTCGGGTAAAATGTGCTTATGGGATAATTGACGGGTGCTAGGTAAACCTCCAGTCTTATCGTCAATTACCCCTTTGAAAATTAGATAAAGGACAGTTGGCCTTCATGTAATTGAGAAATAGAGCTTAATTAAGCTCTTGTCCGTTACAGATTTTTTTTAATATATAAGAATCTCTGCTTGACTTGTCTAGAGAAACAAAATCGCATCGCAAACTCAGTGAATGCTACGTCTCAACGACGGCTAACCAAGCTATACTAGGCACCTGTGGCGGAGAGCACTGATGACGGTTATTTGGCGTACGCCCGCGCAGAACCGTAAACTATATCCACTTATTATCCGCCGAGGATCGAACTAGGCTTATTAAGGCCTTGCAGGTGCAAGCTCGTGGTGTACTAACGAAGAATCTTGTTACGATTATGTTTGATATGAACGTCAGTGCATGTTCACTCATCTGTATTACTAGACGTTAGGCACAGTTTGTTTCAATTCCGATATTTATATTATTCGATTCCGATATTATTTCAGTACCTTGATATACCTACCAAAATACCATTTACTCTTTTAATAAATTTTCATTTTTGTTTTTTTTTCAGAACTTGAATTATTTATATACACGATAATAATATGTTACTTCAACTCCTTTTTGCGTAACTGCAATAACCAACGTTTGTGTGTTTTGAATAATTGCGTGTGTCTTGGATGTTAAATTCTTATTTTGAGTACATTAGCCGTTATCTATACAGTACTCATAGGCACCTATACGTTTGTCGAGGTATTTGACTTACTCGTGGAGTGTTCAAAAGTCGATTCAAAGTTTATGCGTATGCGCGGTACTGGCGGTACTACACTATACTCACTTGTAGTTCTATACCCAGGAGCATACACCGTAAATTAATACTGTCGATCATCGATAACTGTCACCCATATGCACGCGGGCATATGTCACTAACAACACAAAATAAGGTGACTGCAGATGGTAAGTGTTCCGCACTCGAGCAACGCACTCAAAGACAACTATCACGGACACGGAATCTCGCAACAGATGCGCTCGGTCTGTTGATATGTGTGCGACGCTCTAGCTAGCGCGATTTGTAGGTAGCTTACTTTCTATAGTCTCCCTATTTTGTGCTTAATCTTACACTAAGAAGTTATACCAAAGCGCTCTGCTATGCTATGTTACAGCGGATGTTTAAGGTATTCCATTTGGATCACCCAATCTGTGTCTTCTTTTTAGTATCATGAACTGGTTCGTAAAGCCATGAGTAGTTCGGGCATAGTAATTGAAACATATTTTCATATAACTTTTTTATTAGTAATAATAATTGTGATTATTAAAATGAACCTTTCTATAGTCTGTTCCTAACCAACAAATGCTACAATTTTAAGTTTGTTAATTCCTGCCTTGAGATTTCATAATTCCTCGAAGGTAATCGATATTTGTTTTTTTTTTTCAATTTTCAAGTGTAACATATGCATCATGATAAAGTATTATTCAATTAAATGGGAATGTCACCAGCAAAACAAAAATTAAAATTAAAGATTAATTAATAAGCGAAATAAGTTTTGTAAAGAGAATTATAAACTTTGCCCTAAGTGGAAACAAATTAAAAGTTAATAATCAATCAGCCTATGGAGGAGCTCGATGGCGCAGTGGTCAACGCGCCCGGTCTGCGAGTGCTGAGGTTAAGCAACTTTCGCAAAGGCCGGTCATCGGATGGGTGGCCACAAATTTATCATCTCGAGCTCCTCCGTGCTTCGGAAGGCACGTAAATCCGATGGTCCCGGCTGCATTAGCAGTCATTAACAACCACCAACCCGCCGCTGGCCCGCATGGTGGTTTACGGCCCGTTCTCCCTATCCATCCATAGGGAAGGCTCGTGCCCCAGCAGTGGGGACATAAAATGAACTGATGATGAATCAGCCTATAATAATGTCCCACTGCTGGGCAAAGCAAATCATTAAAGTCAAGTCAAGTCGTCGCTACCACAATTGATAAATATTAACTAGTATAAAAAATAAATGTTGTCATAAAAAAGCAGACGTTTTTGACGACAAGACAACCATTTTCAAGAAAATTTGTTTTTAAGTAGGTAACGGAAGCGCGAAATAATTCAGATATATTGATAATCTTCAAAAAGAAATAAATATCATGATCATTTAATATTAATTGATTATAGGTTCACGATACGTCCGAATGTCTATGTCACTTCATCTTTAACTACGAGTCTATACCTACTTACTATTAATAAAAATGTAAAGTTTGTAACTTTGTATGTTTGTTTGAGGAATCTAAGGAGGTTATCTCTGGAACTAGTCCACTTCCAAAAATTCTTTCTCTGATAGAATGCTCATTCCTTGCGGCTAACATAGGCTATATTTTATTTTGATTTAAAAAATGAGATTATTTTAAAACAAAGGACGAAGTCGCGGGTAAAGTGCTAGTGTTGTATTATTTGCAATAATAAACCATTCCTACCATTCAATGACAATGACGCTAGACTTGATGGATGAAGCCAATTTACCATATAAGTTAAATTGGCTCTATTTTTGGGATAAATGTATATAATTGAGCCAAACAAGCGGAATTGGCACAATCAACATTACGAGACTTGTTGGACGTTTAATATAGAAAATAGATTTTCGATCAATAATAAATATATAATTAGAGAAATAGGTTTAAAGTATGTCAATATGACATGTAAATCTGGAATCTTTGATGGTTTAGACGATTCTTATAGTATTGGAGATTGAGAGACGCTCGGCCCAATTTATTTATTTATTTAATCTTTATTGTACAATACAATAACATAAAGTACAAAAGGCGGACTTAATGCCACATGGCATTCTCAACCAGTCGACCTAAGGGCTAGGCAGTCAAATTCGTAAGAACGTAAATGAAACATAAATACTACATAAATTTATAAGAACAAACAAAATATACAAATTAAGTTTATTAAATTAAGTATCCCAATATCCAGAGGTCCTGGGTTAAATTCTCAAGTTTGGGCATTTTGATTTTCTATGCGTGCCAATATTGATAAATTGTAACGATGACTTCACTTCAATGATGTTGCCCAGCAGTGGGATTTCTTATGAATTTATTAATACTATCATCGGCCGCGTGTTTAATATTATACTAAACTACCTATGGCCTCTCTCAAGCCTGCGCCGCGGTCCTTCAAATATCACTTTGCAAAAATCCCATCAATGAGTAGCTCAGTTTTGATGTAAAGAAGGACAAACAACTTGTGTCCAATTCTATGAGTAAAAAAATATGAATAGAACTAACCGACTTTGATCACAAACGATTTTTCAACAGCGGCCTTTACCTCCTTCCTCAGCGTCGTCAAAACAAATGGGTATTAAGAACAGACAAATATGTGCCCTTTCAGAAGCAGATGGGAGTAAGATAACACCACAAGCCGAACCGATGGCTATCAAGGAGGTAACAAAGAATGACAAATGCAACAATTTCTTTATACAAAGGGGTGTCCATTCTTCACGGGCGGTATAGTAATAGCTCTGAGTACAACTCGGTAGTCGGTAGCCTACGCGGTAGTGTGGCCATAAATCATGGCCGGCCAGGAAATCATTCATTCTCGGTAATGTGCTGCGAAAATAGGCTTCTCTGGTCGCGGACGCCCTCCGCCCTGGATTTTTAAACTAAAAAATATGGCGTTAATGAAAATATAAATTGGTTGTACCCTGCTATTCGTGGTACCGCTAACGACAATCCGCCACGAAACAACGCACCAATTTTCCATGTTCACGTCGCCAGACAATTTACCGGCCACTTAATGGAAATAATTACTTACCAAAAACAAATTCGTACGTGCTACGCTCTTATTAACAAACCTCATTATACAACGCAGTACATTAGTCAACAATGTTTTTAGATTTACTAATTTGAATATCGATCGGCTCAAAGCATTCCAATAGGTTAGAAGGTAGCGTGTCATAGTCGTTTTGTATGTAACTTTTTATATCATAGCGTCTCAAACGGCGATTAATTAAAAGCGGAGCACGACGCAGTTCAATGGCCGTTCCCACGACATTTTTGTCATAACTTCTGCTTAGTCTGAAGCTTTAGCCATTCCTTAACCGCATCTCGATGTATGACAAATCGTGACAAAACCACCGACTCATCTACACTAGGTTAGGACCGAGGTAACGTTTGCAATTTTGCTTGTAGCTTTCACGCTAATGTAGACAGTATTGTTGTGGAGATAAGTGTGTGACTGAGCATGTTTTTAATGAATTAATAGTTGTGTTAAATTGGTATTTGAGTACACGGAATGATGCGGCCGGCCGCATGCCTGCGCCGCGCTGGGTTCATCCATCAAGCTCGGTGCGCATCACCTTCAGACGCGCAATCGACTGGAAAGACCCTTAGACCCTCACCAACCTCTAAATTGGACAGAGACAATAATTAAATAACCATTAATAATTCGAGACCATAGACTAGCTTCCACGTACAATCGCACAGAAAAATAGTAAGTTTTCTTTACTGAATTGTTTAAATGCAATAAATGATAACTAGCCAGTACTTTTCACAAAAAAGATCTCTCAAATATGTTAAAGTTTAATGCTAATAACTCGAAAAAAAAACTAACAGTCCGTTCCCACTTATTGTCATTGAATGCCGTCTCCCTCGCACAGTGATGGTCGCCAGGTTTTAATATCAAATATCAATATTTGGATGCAATCAATCAAAGTTAATCACGCGAAAGATACAAAAGCAAAATGAATACATTAGTTCTTTAGTGAACGGACGTTGGTGCACTCGAGCGAGCTCTACCGGGGACCTCTTTTTATGACGAGCCTAATAATGACCGATTAGAAAAAAAACCAGCTGGGAACTCGCGCGCGGCACAGAGCACATTGTCATGACGTAGGCAATTTCAAATGTTAATTAGCTCGGATTATTAATCGGGATGGAAAATCGAGCGTTCGCCGTCAAAGAATGTTCGGCTAACGTTCGGCAATTAAAAAGTTAACTAATTAGGTCAACTCGTCCCGTGCTTAGAGGCAATGTCGATCGATATAACGTTGGAGGGCAAAGTTTGTACCACGCCAAAGAACGCCAATAAAACTAAACGCGGGCCCCGCTCTACGTAGTTGTTCGTGGCACGGCGCAATCGATATTTGTAATTGTAACTCACGGACCGCGTTTCCATAGAACGGAACTAGTTGCCAGTTCGCCACTTAATCGATACAATAAACGTATGCAGTTACTATCGTGACTGATAATCGTTTCTGTGCAATAATTATTTCCCATCATGTCGGCTTCAATTAGACCTAATAAAAGATATTGATGTTCATATTGTTGGTCACTGTTGAATCCGCCAGCTGGATGGTATCGGCGTAACATTTCCATTTTTAATTACGTTATACACAAATAAGGTCATTGTTACAACTACCTCTGCGTGTTATCTACAACGGTGCATACGTAATGATATTTTGAAAGAGACTCTTTACCGAGCTTTATAGTCGTGAGTATGGAAAAATCGAAAGTAGCTACTCGCAGAAGCACTTCACGATTAATTAAGTCAAGCTGGCCCGTTATTCATTAGAGCGGGCGTTTATTAGCCGTCACAATACATTTAACAGGCGGCCACATTAAAGAGGAAACGTTTGAAAAAAAATCGTGACGCAACGCGGTGCCTCTAAGACAATCACCTGATCCCCTTCACGTGTTGTAACTAAAGGATGTTTTAATTGCGGCACTTTGGCTGCGCGCAATTATTTTACATTATTAGCCGATTTGGTTCCCGATTTAAATATGATTTTATCATGTTCCGTAGGGTTGGCACGATCACTGATTTATGTATGTTAATATATTTATATAAGCTCGTTGCTGAAGTGGTTAGAGCTTTTCGAATTGCGATCGCGCGAGCTAAGCAATTTTGGCTTTGTCAGATTGCAGGTGTTTGACTTGATGTAATACGATGGTTGGCATTCAAATCCAACAACTCGAATGGGGCCAACGTAGTGGATTATGGCCGGATTTTCCAATGTGCTTTTGTCAACTTTACCCCAGCAGTGGGCCATTAAAAGCTGAAAATGATACCTTTTATTGCGAGTAAGTACTACCTCTGTGGTCTAGTGGTTAAGACCACCGGTTTAGACAAAGAGGTCCCGGGTTCGATTCCCACCGGGGGTTGCATGTTTGTGTACTCGGTTTGGTTAGTGATAGGGCTTTTTCCGCCTGGCTAGCTACCACCATCTTATCTAAATATGTCGCCATAACGTCAATGTTTGTAGCATTGTTGTGTTCCGGCAGCTAGAGATAAGATAGCCAGTGCCTCACTAGTTGAGGATCCCGGGTGAAGTGCGCTTCCATCATTGGTCTTATCACCAGGTGAGATCAAGGCACTGTGCTTACCCGTAAAATATATAAAAATATTGTTACATACAAAAAGTTACGAAGCAAATTTTCAGTTGGCACATTAGAAAGCCCAATTAAAACATTCCGCGGTGAAGTGAAATTATTAATTAGCCAATTGGAAAAGCAATCGTGTAGATTACCGTATTGGACGCGTTTCTGTGTGTATCGCGCCGCCCCGAATTGCGTCTGGAAAGTTGTGGAGAGGCAATATTCCATTTCCGCACCACCGCACTTATGCCGAGTTACTACTTTATCATGTTACTCGTGAGTGAGATATGAAATATTGTCTCACATGTAGTATATTGATATAAATATTATGCCTGCGGAATATTTTGTTATCAAAATGAAAATAGCACTTGAAAATAGATGTGATGTGACTTGAAAGGTCGTTGGCTCGAGTCCTGCTTGAGGCAGATGCCTATTTATATACTTTTTATTTGTTTAACCTTTTTAGTACCTATACTATTTGTATAGCTATATAATTTTTCATACTTTAATTAAGATTTTTTAAACTGTCAATGTTTGGCAATGCTAGGTAACTTTTTACCGAACATTAATATGTTGAACTCTTGAAAAACAAAAAACTCTTGAAAAACTGCCTCAGTTGGGAGTTAAACCCATGACCTAATGCGCCGGTTCAAAGTGCCTATTTTAAATTTTGATTACGAAATATTGCATAGACATATTATTATCATTAAACCAGTTTTGTTAATATTTTGTGATGCTTTATTTTTACAACATAAAAGATATGTTTCCTGTCCGTATACAGTAAGGCCATTTGTAATCGTTAATTAAAATGAATGTAACAGTTGTGTTACGCTTGCTCAAAATATATATATTTGTAATTAAAGTTAACACTTGTCGTTGCGACTGCACGCGTGGGCAACCAATTGCACAAACTTTTGTAGTAACACTTATGCTTTAAACGAAATAATTAAAATAACTTAATATTAACGTTACGTCGTAAATAAAATTATCTAGAAATTCCGTTTTCCGAGCAGCGTTTCTAGATGAAGCTACTTTATGACGCGCTTCCATCAGATGAGTAAACAAAAATAAAAGTCCAGACAAATCTTTGAGCTCCCACCGTACCGACATTGAAAATGTAAAGACGAGAAAAACTCGAGCGTTAACCCGCTTAGTTTATTACAGACTTCTGTGCAGCAGAAATAATTAGCTGGCAACATTTTCGTGATGTTCCGCGGCAGTGTGCGTCGCCGTCGAGGCGGAGATGTCGCGCGCGGTCCCCGCCCCCTCGTACTAATTGCACCAATCAGAGGCCGCGTACGGACGCACACTCGGGCCCGCAGCTGCGTGTACGCACGACACGGCGGGATGCGTTTGGCAAATGCACGCATTTTCATACTCATTGTCATTAAATAATACGGTGCAGCGGTTAATTGTGTAGCGAAAATAATTAGACGCCGCGTACGCAACAAACGGGTGCTTGTAAAAAAAAAGTGCTTCGAGAAATACGATACGTGCGTAGGCTGTTCTATGAACAGTTGGTGCTTAGGTACCTACTTGATTACTAATTAACATTGAGTAAGTCCTGTAAAATGAGAGATGGTTCTTTCATAACTAAAGAATTGAGAAAGCCTTTTTTACGAATCAATATTTTGTGAAAAAAACAGTAGATAATTTACAAGATAAAATTTTGCTAGAAAAAATCAACCAGCCTCAGGAAGCTCGAGTGGGAATCGAACCCACGACCTTTGGATAACCGGTCCAGTGCTCTGACCGCTGAGCAACCGTAGCCTCTTGTAACCATACCTATATATCATTGTGAATGCAAAATTCAAAAATAGTAAAATTATATATTTTTTTAGCTCTGTGGCTGTAGTCGGACCACGTAGCCATTGTAGCTTAATTGGAAGTGAACCTGACCTGGCATGTCAGAGGGTGCGGGTTGAAATAACGATAGTATTTAAAAAATCAACTAAGTAGGTACTCTACGAATTATTATTTATTTATTTATTTTAAATGGACCGCCAAAACAAGCACTAAAAAAAAATTAAAAATACAAGTTTATCTAAGGCTAAATGTTGTTCTAACTATAGTCAGTCACATAACATAGTTTTCAATAAAATTTTGCATAAACAATATTATGAATCTATATTTGTAATGCTTGCCATTGTCTAAAAAAGCCATCACTCTGATAGCCAATCCATAACGTGCACGCCCAACCCAACTAAACAAAAGAGAAAATGTAAAATGAAAATGGCGGAATAGCAAAACGAACGCGCAGCTTATTAAGTGGCCGTCCTGTGATCGGGCAGACGCGACGTCACATTCATTCATTTAGCCCACAGCAAGCGGTATAATTGAAAAACTCTTATTTGCGGCGTCTAGTGACGTAAACTTGTGTTAAAGAACGAAAACAAACAAATGAGCATCCGTCTGGCTCATGCCTGCGTGTGTAGACGACGATATCTGCCTTCCAATGCCAACCGTTCCAGTTTCTACTTCTCTACGCGATCAAGTTCATAATTATATGTTCATATTATAATTGTAACATACAACTATAAATTTTACTTTTTATTTTCAAGTGCTAATTGCTGAACCGAAGCTTTTTTCACTGTATTTTATAAATTTTATAAATAATTAATACAACTATAACATATTTTTAAAAGGAAAATAGAAGCTATAAATGAATTAAAGTTTTTTGATTGCTTTAATTGTATACCTATATCTCGTTTATCTGTACTTGTGACAAGAAAATGAAAACTATAAAAGATTTTTAAAAGCTCGATGCCTATTTTTATATCGTTTAGATATTAGACCTGATAGGTGGTGTCTAAATCTAACAATTAGCTAACTATAATTATTTATGAGTTTCTGAGTATGTTGAATTTTTACATTTATACTTTAATTTTTAATGTAATGTAAATGTTAATGTAAACAGTTTTTGCATGCCGACGTTTCAGTAGAACACATCTAATGATACATTATTTTTTTTATTTATAAACAAAACATTACATATGTTTTACAAAAAGTTACAGCATAAACTAATTTTAGTTTTTCCGCCTACCTTTCTTACTTCTATCATAACATAAAATGTATACCGTGTCTCTTAAGCAAAGAAACTTATATATTTCTATTTCTATTTCCATAAATATTCTGGTTTTTTTAAATACTTTGATGGCTATCATTGCTTACCCTTACAGTCAAATATCACTTATCAAACATAATGCTTACGCTACAATGAAGATAGAAGTAGCTAAAGTCCTCTTTAAGTAACTAAAAACCTCTTTAAATATCCTATCAACTAAATGATTAAAACGCGCTAAAGCCAATATCGATAAGATGTATCTACACAATAAGTAGGTGCCTACCTATCTTCGCTGCTTTAACGACGAAACAAAAAAATCGACTTCAAACCATTCGGTGTACAAAAGCTCGCTACTTATGTGTACGTGTAAAACTTCATAAGTACACTGTACCCAATAATTTTAAATAATGTATCATAATAACAATTACTCCATTTTGCTATGTCTACCGCAATGGATTCAAGACTTTTTGCCTATAGATTTACGGGTGCTGTTGACGTGGCCGTGGGCCGGTGGTTGAGCTCACGTTTGTCATTGCTCAATAGGTGTGAAATGGGCGATGAGCAACCGATACAGGACGCTGGGATTGAATAATGCGTTTGTTTTGTTTGGAGACTTGCGCGCCGGAGCGTAGGCTGTTGTCGAGAGTGCGGAGTCTGACGTCATATCTCTTGAAGACGCTTGAAATATTATGTATGACGGAAAAGAAACAATTGCCAACTGACTGCAAATGACTGCAGATTTAAAACCGCCTCTGTGGTCTATTAGTGGGGGTACATGTTTGTGTACTCGGTTTGGTTGGTGGTAAGGCTTGCTTGTCCGCCTGGCTAGCTACCACATCTTATCTTATTATATTATATTTAATGTCGTCATAACATCAATGTTTGTAGCATTGTTGTGTTCCGGCAGCTAAAGATAAGATAACCGTGCCTCACTAGTTGAGGATCCCGGGGAAGTGCGCTTCCATCTTTGGCCTTATCATCACTTAACATTAGGTGAGATAAAGGCACTGTGCTTACCCGTGCAATATTAAAAAATAATAATAACAATAATTAAGCCGTAACGATTGGTTGATATGAATTAAAAAGTTCGTCAAACAGGTATGGGCCCTTAACTATTCGCCTGATGGTAAATCGCCACCGCAGCCTATTTATTTATTAGGACAACAAAACAGACAATAATCGTTGTTATCCAAACATATTGTTACATTTAGTTTTGTGCTTGATAGTATCCTTTTAATGTCGGCACTTTATTTCTAGATTACAAAATAAAATAATTTACAATACCAAATAAATATAAATTTATAAAACTACGAACTACAAAATCTATAAAAAGTCACTATATTAAATTGGAATCACCATGAGTAAGTATTTAATATCTTACTAAACACAGTCAGGATAACCAACTGACACATATCTACCTATATTTGTTTCATCACACCAGTTGATGGTGTTTAATCACCAGATTCTTAATCCGCCTGGCTAGCCACCACCGTCTCATTGTAGTCCGTCGTAATAACGATAATTTTGGTACACTACCAACCACCAACCAACTTGGTAGTATTGTCATGCTCCGACAGTTAGAAGTAAGACAGCCAGTTCCTTAGTAGTTGAAGATACCGGGTGAAGTGTGCTTGTGTCTTAGGCCTTTGACCTTCTGGTGAGTTGAAGGTTAAAAATAAACAGATATGTATTACTACCATTATGTATGATGTATTATTACCATTCTAGGATAGACCACACTTATAGTAGCTTAACTTTAACTATCGTTATAAGTAGGTTTAAGTACCAACATGCCTTTTAGCCTCAAAACTCCAAGTATATGAAGGTACTTAAGTTAGTTAAAACAAAACATAAAGTTGAAAACAGAAGAAAGTGAAAAGAACTACGCTCAAGAAGAAACAAAAGAACGTTCAAAAAGTCCCACATAAACATTCGATATAATTCCAATATACTCGTACGTGTAACATTTCAATGGCCATAGGTGTAGCATTACAGAAGTTGGACATAAAAAGAATAATAAAGCTCGGGGTCCACGTTTAGTGGAATAAATAATCGGGCGAACGTCATCAATCGCGTTACGGGGTCGTAAATTATTGGAGCTGTCAAACGCGCCTCCTATTGGATTACACGGGACGGGGACCTAGATGTCATTAACGGCTTAGTGGACGCTTTTGTTTCTAACTTTTGACACAATTAATAATTTATCACATGTAATAACGGCTGATGTCTTAGACGCGGTACTGAGTACCTACCTGTATCGACCCCTCTACGTAGCACGAAACTTAAAAGCTACTTTAAACTTAACTAAAGATGACATACTAATTACTAAAGCTCCTTGAGTTTTGAGAAATCCTTGAACGCTTGTTATTACCTAGGTACCCTAGGATACCTAGGTTACCTATATTTGATTGTCATTTTATAACAGACATTTTATTTTTCTTTTCAAAAACCCCTAGCTGTCAAAGCCAATTAAGCCTCCATAAGTTCAACTTTATGACATTGAAATAAAATTGAAAGCTAATGAAAAAGCTTTAAAGTTAAAGGGTAGCTCTGTATTTAAAGTATTCAAACACCAATTTACTCAAAAAAAAATCTCAATCAAACATATAAGTCCTAAGTTAACAAGACCAACAAGTAAAACTCCCTTCAAAATTAAACACGTCCAATGAACTCGAAAACGGAATCATTACGTTTTATTTGTTGGTACAGAAAAAACTACAAAAAAACAATAATCATATAATAACATTGTTGTATGTGAAACACGTTTTTGCATTTTATTAAATAAACTAGCCATAATAACGCACGTGGCTGCTCGAGGCCGACTCGTTAACCGCTCGGGCCAGTGAAAACGATACGACTTGTCATCGTTGCCACTTTATGCGCGCGTCCCGACTTTTAAAAGTACTTTTTACAACTTCTTGATCCTGCACGAACGCGAAAACTGCCGCGGAACAAAGAATAAAACATTCGACCAATGTCAGATAGATCGCCATAAAACTTTATGGTATTCATAAACAGCCGGCACTTTAAGTAACAGAGTTGTAAATGTATTGGAATGGTCAATTCATATTTTTACGCGGTTATCGTCGCCGCTGGATCAGTGTTTCACATATAATGTTGTGTGTAAGTAACCTAATCGAGCCGCCGTGTGTCGCATGGCTCACCACGCCCAGATACAATCGGTACGACAAGAAGCTACGCGGAGTCCACACAACACGGCCACAGGGTTTACGGGCCGCAGCGGCCGGCGGACATCGTCCCTGCGCCCGGCCGGCCGGCGCACATAAACAACCGCACGTTATTGCTGTGAACGCGACGAAATCAATTCCCCGTTCCGATTCTGAGAAGTGACACAGTTTCTTAAGTGTCACATCACTACCGAAGCACCTCCAAATAAATTCTAATCGTCCCAGCGCATGCCAATCTAGCCCTTATACGCCTCTCTCCATACGGACTTTTGTGCGGTGCCAACCGTGTAGTTAAAATATAAAGAAGAGCCACCTGTCTCCAAGAAAAACTTTATTGCCGCTATAAAATTTAAACCTCAAAAGGAAAAAACAAAAAAAGATTAAGTAATTTTTTTTATCTCTTTTACGGCCGAAGCCCATTTTAGATCGTGTTTACCTAACCTGTCACCTTACAGAATGGCGATTTTGACTGGCCGGCTCCGTCGAATTAATTGTGGAGTTTGGGAGAGATATCGCCCGATGCGCGATAACGTCGCGGCTACCGGCCCTGCTGGCAATTTGCTTAATTCTGACAGTTTCACTGGTCTGATCGGGAGCCTGCTTAATTGGTATTTGGATTAAATCTAGTTTTAACATTTCAGAGACCAATTTTATTATTATAGCACATATTTTTTTCCGGGAATACTTGACTCCGTTAAACTTTCAAGCAAATTATGATCATACAGAAGTAACCGTTGTCAAGACACTTATATTAGATGGTGGTAGCTGGCCAGGCTATGCAACAAGTAAATGTGGATGTAACACTGGCTGGTAAATTAAAAACTGAAAAAAAATATAAACTGGAAGAGAAAGAAAAAGTTCAGAAGTAGACTCACCATGCGAGCTGACAGCCGCAGAGTAGGGCGCGTGCATCTGTTGGTGGTAGTAGCGGGCCCGGCTGTGGTGGCCGCCCTCCAAGGGGGAGTGGAAGAAGTCCCCATTGGGCTCGTTCACGTCCCCCGCGGCCGGGCTGCCGTTCACCCGGCTCTCGTACCAGCGCTGCTGCAGCGAGCCCGCGCCCGCGCCCGCCCCCGCGCCGCCACCCTCTCCGCTCATGTCCATGACCGCAGACCCAACCTCACACACCATGCATCGCTTTTATACACACGCACTTGAAGTCCACACCCCTATCCGCATTTCAAACTGTTAGTCCTTTTTTAAATTGAACTCTTGGACAGTCTTAGCATCGCCGTGTAGCGATCAACCTTGACATGTTTCGTCTGAAACAAAAATTCAGTTATTATAAAAAAATCCCACCGCAACATCAAAGGGAAATGTGTACGCAGAACAGTGTTTGGATAAAAAACAATCAATTAAGATAATAGTGGTTCGGTATCGGAAAACGTCGCAGATATCGACACGCTCCCAATTTGATTAGGTAATATCGTGCGGAGAACACTCGATACCGCGCCGATAAGAGATAAGCGCGCATTAAGCGATGTTAGCCAACCGCGTCGTGATTTTTATTGACACTAAAATCACTGAACATATCTGTACTCCGTTGCTTGCGTAGACAAATCACGCTACACGACTTTACTTTGATACCGATAAGAATAGACGGGAGCGCGTGGATAGAAAAGAATGATTAATGCAAGAACAAAAAGTAATGTTATTTTTTATTCTATTATAATGAATCATGTGGGGAGGCTGAGCTAAGCAGTGGGGTGTTTATAGGCTGATGATGATAATTATAATTAAAGCTGACCGTTTTTATACATTAAAAAGACTTTTAAAAATGTTTTTGAAATCTATAAGATAGCGATAAACATAGCAAACGATATTATGCGAAATCAATAATTTTGTCAACAAATTATTAAAATCACGACTGCAAAAGATTCAAGACCAGATAACATTTGTCACATTACTTTTGAATGTCACCGATAAGCCATCGGTAGTAAATCGCAATTTAGATACATAAAAAAATCTAGAGTTTTCAGTGGATGTCGTTTTACCCGTCTAGCTGTAACATGGACAGCGTTGTCAATGTTGTTCCACACTGATACAAAGTCTTGAATTAAGGATATTTTTTTTATTTTTTTTTTAGAATTAAGGATAAAACAAACAAAATAAGGAAGCATTATTATATAAATATAAATTAATTGAAGTATATTGTAAGAACCTTAACTTAACGTACTCAACTACTCAAATAATTTAAATAGTTCTGTTTTTTTTAAATAGATTTAAGTCCACATTGCACGCCGTGGCAACTTGTAATGTAAGATGACACTTAGCTTTAAGTTTATGTTTTATTTCTATAATTTTTAGCTTGTTCTGATATTTATCTTGTTGGTTGTCCTAATAAATAATTTAAAAAAAATTACTACTCAGTATACTTCATTGTCTTCTCGTTTTACATTCTATTTTACAAAATATCAAAACAGAACTTCATATATATTTTCTTTATCTATATATATAGACTGGGCTTCAACACTCATCTGACTACCTTCTATCTATTTAATCGCTTTCAAAGAAACCAAACCAAATAAGACAACTTAATACGGTTCTCAAATGGGTTCTCAGTATAACTGATGTGGACCTACAATTTTTAATGTTGCTTACCCAAAAGGAAGTTTATTAACTAGGGCATATTTTGACTACTTTTTATTATAAGTAGTCAAAATATCCATAATTGTTGTCGTCGTTACTGATGTATCTAAACATTGTCTATCATATTTACTACGTAAGATATAATATGTAATTTAGGTATATAGGTTATAGACAATGTATAATACATTTTCTTGTGCAAAAGCTTTAGAAAGGTGAGCCGTTCCTTTTTTTTTATTCTCTTCGTTTGTCGCTAAAATACTGAATATAGTAATGATACTACAATGGTTTGTAGTTCTTAATCAAAATATACTCACTAAATAGTCAGTAATTGCTTGAATGTTTGCCTTGATGGACGTCTATATAGTCTAATAGAGTAAACAGACAAGTCAGCAGGAAAGAGAGGGCAAAAAACACAAGCAGGTTCTGTTCAATTCAATGTATAACTTGACATACTATGTGTGCCAACACTTAAGATAACTTTTTACTATTTGTAGTCAGTAGTAGTTATAGTTTATAGTTTTTATATAAGTTTAGTTTTAAGTAGTTAAATTTACTTGTATTTTTTTTCTTTTGACATCATAGAAGCCAAAATCTGTTTGCAATAAAAGTCACAAACTGAAATATTAAGTTTTTTAGTGTTAAAAATTAACAGGTCGCAGGAATAAAATATTATATTTGTTCCCATCACAGTTGTTTATTTTTTCAAAAAAAAAAATCAAAATTCAAAATTATTTATTCAGTTTAGGCTACAAATGGCTCTTATGAACGTCATTATGCCATCGATTCGCAAGTCTACTCTGGGCGGGAGATCTTGTACTGAGAAGAACCAGCATGACACTCAGCAAGTGTCAAGTTCTTTTATCTCTAACAGCGTCAAAAATATTGGAAATATATAATCATAATATAAATAAAATAATATAAATAAATAATATAGAATCATAAAAGGATACTTTCCATCACAAATAAAAACACAAAATATTAAGGACAATCACAACATGTTAAAAAACAAAAGAGAATTAATATCTAAGTTTCCAAATTTACAACAGATACCAATTAAAATTTTCACAATGTCATTCAGTACTAATAAAGGTCAAAAATTTTCTTAGAAAAAAAACAAAGTTAAACTACAGTTAATAATAATAAAAATAATAGTATGCAAGAGCAGACCAGCCTCCACAGGCGGTACCCGTTCACGAGTATGACATATGAATCAGCTATCGCTTCACTCAACCATATCTTAGGAAATGTAACGACCCGACGCACATGCCACTACCGCAGAGACAATAAAGAGAGCATGCCACACTCAAGCTACTCTAAATAAAAACTATAATGAAATGTTTAACGCAACATAAATATTGTTTGTAAACTGTAGGACACTGCTGATAAAGGCTATCATATCAGCGTTAAGATATTATAAAAGTAAAGATTGATCCCAATAAAATTTAAAGTGGATTTTTTTTTATTATAACCAGTCTGTTTTGAAGTAAGGATTAGACAGTCACACTGTTTAAATAACATTAGTCTAGTTACAAAGAGTATTTAAGCACATTTGATTATAAGAAGGTACTATACCTACACTACACCTATATTTAGACTAGTTAACTATGTATATCTAGTCAATAGTCATGTCTTTGAAAGATTTGGATTTGGATTTGGATTTGGATTTGGATTTGGCTTGAAAGATTTATGAATTATTATCAATTATAAAAGGCTTGGGCGGCTAATGTTAAATAGACACCTATATCAAACCAGTAGAGTTGATACGTAAATGGTCGACTGTTCTATTTATGTATAGGAAAGTTTCATTTCGGCCACTTTTATCTACAATTTTATCAGCACTGATATTCATCTATATGTATTTCATTTTTAATCACGCCATATATTGATATGGGTTTACTAAATTAAATAAAAGGTTTTAAATTAATAATTTACCGCCAAATCAGTTTCAACATTGTTACCGTTTTACAGATTGATAGCATGTTAAGTTAAAATTTCATTAATGCAAAATTAAAAAAAGAAACAAGTATTTTATTATAAAATAGATAAGATATCTGCAAAATGATATATGTAACGTCAACAGAATGTGGCTGACGTTAGAATGACGCAAAACACTGAGTAGGTGCAGACTAAGATCTGTGGAAGTAGGTGTATCCTATCTGTTTATATCCACATCCTATATAACCACCATCTTTTCTTCACAGTTGCCAGCACATTCCAGGCAAAAGTCATTCTCATATTAATTATTGTCACTCTTTTAGACCAAAGTATAGATTTTATTACCATCATGTTATATATTACTCATTCAATAAACTAAACTTGAATGACTTATCTACCCAACTACAATTATTTATTAAATTTTACTTTTTATTTACAAGTGCTAATTGCTGCACTGAAGCTAAATTAAATATTTATAAAACACAGTGAAAAAATTAAACGCCCACCCGACCCAGCCAGGAATTGAACCTGGGTCTTCCGCAATCCGCGCGGCTGCACTGACCGCTATGCTACCGGGAAGGCTTGCCGGTGGGCGTTTAATTTTTTCACTGTGTTTTATAAATTTTATAAATATTTCATTATTTATTATGTTAACAATACTTTTAACGGAAAAAGTAAAGGTTTAGGTATTATTAGGTTTAGGGTTATTTAGGTATTTATTTTCTTAAAATTCGATAATGGACAGTTTTAACCGAAACTATAAAAATATTTTTATAATTTTAATTTGAAGTAATTTAAATTCATAATGAATTAATTTGAATCCATGTGACCTTTTCTTATTTTTATTATTTAATTTCTTTGAGTTCGAGTCGCATTATGCTTCTTACAATTGAACTGCACGAAACAACTCCTTTATGTTTTAAACAAGCAAAAATATGGGCAAAAGGTGCCAAAGTGCGTCACACACTTAGCAAGCTGCCCTTAGAAAAGTACCCATATATAATAAACGGGGAATAATGATCCATTTGTACATATTTTACACCGCCTTCATTCTTTTAAAATATAGAGCAGCCTTGGGTTATTTTACAATTCATAAATTTTATCCGGTTTTTTTTTGTTATGCATAGCTATTTTAATTGTCAGATTTCGTTATAAAATTCTTGAAAGTAAAGTCGTTTTTTATCCCAAATAACATTAATAAATACTATGAATAAAATACTTAATTAAATTGCGGCATGTGTTTGCTCATAGCATTTTTTATGTATTAACATAACGAATATTTCTTAATAATATATATATTCATAGATATAACTATAATAAATAGAAAAAAAACGTCTGCTTAGAAACAGAAGTTCATATTTATAAATTTTTGCACGGTCTCACAACCGAATTCCAATTAAAGTTTTACAATAAATTGCTGTCTTCAATATCAATAATTCTGTTTCAAAGTATCTTAGATTTTTACGGTACTAAAATAACCCCTACTATCAATATCAAAGGGAATCTCACCGAATGTAAACTGTTGATAAAGCAAAGACAAGCGCGATGGAATCAGTATCTCCCGACCGACGGCGCCGCTATCTAACGATCGACTGAAACAAGGAGGTTTTCGATAAAGACGAATAAAAAAAAATTAAAATCACTCACTTTATCGAAAATTACGTTGATTTCCTCGTAGTATCTCGCGATATGCCGATAAGTGTGAGCTCCGCAAAGGAGTAATCACCGATTTTTAGCTATTCGATGCTATCGTCATTTTGATTTTGTACGGATTTATTTCGTTATCATATACATATCGTAATAAGAATACTATATTAATATGAATTACTTTGGAAACATTAAATTTTTTTTGATAACATTATTGAAAGTTTTGGCATATGAACGCTACCTTCCTAAAGAATATGTTATCTATGGATTTATTTTTAGTTGAATCTAGATTAATTTGTTTCACGTGTATGTGTATGTAGACTTATAATGAATTTCATCGTCTATCTAATATATAAAATTCTCGTGTCACAGTTTTCGTTGCCATACTCCTCCGAAACGGCTTGACCGATTTTGATGAAATTTTTTGTGCTTATCCGGTATCTATGAGAATCGGCCAACATCTATTTTTCATCCCCCTAAATGTTAAGGGTGGTCCACCCCTAAATTTTTTTTGATTTTTGAAATTTTTCCAATACAAAATGATTTGTTTGTAGTGTTGTCATGGAAACTGTCAAAGCGGTACGAAGTCCGCCGGGGGCAGCTAGTTATATATATATATATATATATTTGTGCTAAAAAAAATGTATCGCCTTGAAATTATGAAACGTTTGAAAAATACGTTATTTTGTAAATTATTTTAATAATAATTCTGACAGTAAGAATTTTAAGCGGACACTGTTTAATAAATAAAAGACTTTTAAAAGTATTTATTGTTTACCACCTTACCACCAAACTCGCCATCTTTGTTTGTCAATATGTCAGTTAGTGATGATTGATTGACTGAATTTACAAAAAAAAACGATTTTGGTTTCGATTAAAACATCGAGTAATAACACATAAAATTTTTAGTCACGTTTACGTTTTGCGCAGCATTTTAGTATTTCGGTTTTATTCACGTTTTTAAACATGAACATGATGAACGAAGTTGGCGGGCATGAGTAGAGCTAAGGAAACTGAAACTACATTTTAAGTAAGGTGAATAAGGATAATTTAGAATAGAAAATAGAGTTGTTAGAATTCTGGCCTTACGACGTTGCGGGATGGTCAGCCATTAAAGCTGAAGACGATAGGAAGATATATGGTCGTATTTGCGTAAACCAAAAATAAAGCTTATTGAGTTATTGAGAAGACGATCCAATTTATTAAGAAGGTCCTTATTTCGTCCTTAAATTGGGATAGCAAACATCAGCATAATCAATAATTGAGAGAATAAGGGCTTGTACGAGCGAAACTTTGGTTTTGTGAGGCAGGAAGTTACCGGCTTACTTCGTTGACTTGAGAAGACCAACTGAGTGTGCTATCAATTTCAACCTCAACCATCAACCTTCAACCTTATCAAGACTTTGTGTGTAAAATTGCTTGTCTCATTGAGTAACGAGAATAATGACTTATTGATTTCCTAAATAATATGTTAGGTGAGCGATTAGTCCTAATTAAATATGTTGATAATTCCGTTTCAAGATTAGAAAAAACTTCTACTCTAACTATAAAAAATGAATCCCAAATCAAATAACAAAAACAACAAAATTGTTCACATTAAATAAATAATTTTATTTATACATATTAACTTAGGAAAGCTCTAACAACTTATTAAATACTAATTGACTAGTTCCCTCTTTTAAATTATAACGAGTCACACCACCGACAGCGGTTCGAAATTCTGTTTCTATTAAATATTAATCCTATATTTATCAAAACTAAACATTTTTTTGCAGTAATCTACCATAGACATCCATCGTTGTTGCGATAACGCTAGCTTCCGGCCGCGGCTTTCCCCGCGTGATATTCGGTCTGTCGTGAGTTCTAGATGTTTTCCCGTGATAAAAAGTAGCCTATATCTCTCAGACAGCGCTTAAAATTTCTGGGTACCTATAACAACGTCAATCGTCAATCAATCAACAAACAAACACACTATCTCATACATGAGAATGGTTCGAATTTGAAATAATGCTAAGCTAAAATATATATATATTAATAGCGCAAGCCGATTTTTGTCCCAGTGATTATGGGACGATAGCTGCACATAAAAAAATGGTTATGATCTCATTTTGAAGAGCTCCAGCCGCAGATGTGCAGAAAAATAAAGAAACCTGTCATAGGTTTCGAAATTCATAAAAAAACTTTTGAATAAACGCGAAGTTTTGCGGGTGACTTACTAGTATTCTGTATAAAAATCAAACAAAATGAAAGTTAATTTATTAAAATTTATAGACTCAGTTTTAAGACAACTGACAAATATTCATTAAAAATGCATAACATCGCATAACTTTATTTGCTAGCACAAACAGGTCCACAATTGATCCATGATGTAGCGGCGAGTGATCGATGCGCGGGCGCACGATAATACTTATACTATCAGGGCTTAAATCACGATCGTATGATCAACATACAGTAGCATATCCACGATATAAATTATCGATGATTGCCTATGCCAGCCGGGAAATGATAAATACTGAGCTTTTACACCTACGGAACTTTAACTTATTTAGTACTTTCCTTTCATGTTTAGAAATGAGTTTGCCCATTTATTCTAAGGCTATAAACTGTATAAAACTAGTGTGGAATAATGAGAATTGAATGATATTATGTGTCATGCAGTATTTATTTATTCCTATTCTTAATGGAACCTTACAAGTAGTGCGTATTTAAATATTGAGGGTCTCATGTGGAAACGACTCCAATTACAATCATCATCACCGTCATCACCAGCTTATTTTATGTTCCCACTACTGGGGCACGAGCCTTCCCTAATTATAAGATAATTATAATACTACAAAATAATATTATAATAATGCCAGTTAGTAGCCTATCGACGGCAAAGTGACAACAACTACAAAAAATTAAATTTAAAACTATTTAGTGTGTTAGTTTAACTTTTGGGCTATTTATTTAAAAGCATTTACAAGAAATGAACTCTGGAAAAACATTTTACGAAACTGGAGTATTTATTATTTTAATTTTGACTTTTTGAGACAAATAAAGTATATTTGTCTCAAAAAGTCAAAATTAAAATTAAAGTTTTAATATTACCCATACTATTTTATACTATAAAAAAGTCCTACTATACCTACACAATAACTATAATACACGTTTTCGCTTGTTCAGTCTTCAATTGTAACATTTTGTAGTTTTCCATTAACTACTTAAAATTATATTACTTTTATGACAGTACTTTTGTACGTCAGCACTCTTCATTCATTCATTGCACAAAACTTCAAGGAATTATCACAGTTTAATAGCAACATAAAAGATAAAACAGTTGCATCACGTTTCATTAATATTTTGTACACGTAGCAAATTTAAAAACAATAATGGGGTCTAAATATTCTTATATAGATATCATGTTATAATGTTTGCCAGGAAATGATAATTTTTGTCGTAATAATACCGGCTTTTCTACGTTTATTTTCAAGTCTTAAAACAATACACTAAGTTAGTATAGCACTTTTGTCAATGACTCCAAAGTTTCAATGAGAAAAGAAAACGTAACATCTTCAAAGAATCAATTAAAACACGTGGACCCAGTTACGAAGATAAACAAATTAATCTAACACACATCATCTTGTTACAGATATGAGGCAACGCGGGCCCATCAGGCCTTGCTTATTAAGATTAGGCCCAGGCCCAATTAAGATAATTGATTCTACGCAGACCTCCCGGCGTAGGTGAACTCGAAAAAACTGTGTCCGACACTATCTCGGCCCTTTATCGACCTCAGATGTGATACCAAATTGATTGACCCTAAGGATGTATTTATAGAATCACGAGAAAATTGTTGAGAAAGCTGTAGGTATATTTTTTTTAATAATTGTGTCCTTTTTTCTTGTCGAAGTTGTATTGATACTTTTTTGTACTTTTGATTTGACACTGTTTGTAAAAAAATGTGTTTATTTTAAACCAACAAAAAATTTAATCCAAATCGCTCCAGCCGATTAAAAGGAGTTCAGTGACATACACACGCACAGAAGATTTATATATATATAAAGATGTTAATTTAAAATATAAATATATAAACTTTTCAACTCTACTACTTAATCAATCTTTCTTGTCTTTCTGTTTGTCTTACCGATAACCCTAGTCAAATGTCCTGTGTTATGATCTCACATAATCAACCTGTAATTGTAGGTACATAAGTTATACCTGGGTACCTTATATCTGTTTTTTTTTTAAATCTTTTTTCAATCCAATGTTCAAAGTGGAGACAATGTCTGTACTATTAATTTTCCATACAAACATTTACTAATGTTGAATTATTTTTAAATAGACGGCGGCGTCGTCTTGGTAGGTAAGTAAGTAGGTTCAAAGCAGAAGTAAGGACAGTCCATTAAAAACACCACCAAACAAAGGGATTACATACAAATCTCCGGACCAACAAACTGATACGATAAAAAAAAAGTCTTGGTTAACTACTCTGATAAAAGTTAATCTTGGACGGGACTTCTCGTTATTTTTATTTCGTGTAGCGCGCCCGATATAGTTTGATCGATGCCTCTTAAAATGAACCATGGATTGAATAATTTATTGAGACTTGATTTATACTACATTGGAAAAAAAACTTTTAATCCGATTTTGATTGGTGTTTATCGGGATATTTAGATATTTATTAGAAGCGTTCATTACTGAGTGTTAAAATTTTTAGTAGGTTTTAAAAGGTTTGTTTTAGGGTTGCGTCACGCGGAAAAAAATCGCTTTGTTTTGGGGAATAACCAAACTAGGTATAGGTAATCTGGTTTTTTTTTAAACTTAAATTTATGTCAGTCAGTTGTTTCATTATTGACTTTCGATTTAATTAATTAAAAATAAGGTGAACTAATGATAAATTAAAAAGGTCTTACTTACAAACAAGTTATCTATATAACCTTTTTTAGTTGTATTAGATTAATTCAAATAACAATAGACAATCAAGCACTTAGTTAGTTATTATTTTTATGGCATATTGACAGAATCATATACTCTGATATGTACCTCCGGCGGAAACGTGTTCGTACATACTAGGGGCTTATCGGTGGATAATCAGCGCATCTCGGGCCGCATTCAAATTTCGAACGCCAAGTGTCATGGCGGCCAAAATCCAAGCCGATATTGTGAGCCGACATTGACATTGATTGGTCGCCGTACTTATTGTATGGAAATGTATGGACGCATGCTTCTGCCTGCGCGGGAGTGGCACTCATCGATAAATCGATCAATTTTATTTTATTTCTGGATTTCTGCTTGCGAATAAGTTTTGTATGGTTGCACACTAGGAATTTTGCAGGAGCTGTGATTGTTTCGTCGATGAATCTTGTATACCTAGTCAAAATATAATAGATTCTAAAATAGTCAAACATTCAAATTGGTCCAGCTTAAAAGCATGTTTCAATTAAAGACTAACTCCAAATTATCACAGTAGCTTTTACATATTTTTTTTTATAAAATCAACAATCAATAAAATCCTAATATTTAAATTTAATAATAACAACGTGTTTTTAACATTATTTGGCAGATAGTTTCACATGGCTTTTCATAACTGGTCTTTATCCACCTAAACCGAAAAGTTCGGCAGCATATATTTTCCACAATCTTTGCTATAGAAGTTAGGGATCTATCTTTAAATGTATTCCTAGAATATACTCTTAGTGGTATAGACGGTCAGTGTCATATATTAACATAAACCTACTCATATAAAAAATATGTTTTGACTTTGTCTTTCTTATGAGCTCAATTGTAGACTAATTTTAACATTTACAGAATACACTAAACATGCACACTAGTTTAGCCACAAGACACCGAACTCGTAGAACAAGGGTACGACGGACAATTCACACGCGCTCTACACCAGGTACAGACATGTACCTGGGCGCTTCTCTCCTCCACCACGGCCCGGTCAACCCGAGCCGAGGTCCGAGCCTTTAGAGGCGCCCTCGGGTTGTTCCGCTCCCCGACCCGATCCATCCTTGTTAGGGTGGAGCCGCTGGAGTCGCGGCACAATGTCAGCTTTAAGGCATTTGTGGCGCGAGTCCCGACAACCAAGCTGGTCGACACCTTTATGAGGGAAGACTTCTGGCCGATAGGCGTGGTGTACCGGCGTTTCCGCGGAAGATTACGCGTCAGCACCACCGGAACAGCACAAGCTAGTGCTTAATATACTATTATTGTATATATGTTAGTCTGTAAGGTATTTATTATATGTGTTGCCCGAAGTAAATGATTTATTATTATATTATTATTATTATTAAAATTTTCGTTGTCTGTTGTATTATAGTTTGAGCAATAAAATGTTTCATCTATCTGTCTATCTATATATAGGCCTGAGAATGAAGTATACTCTTAAATAATTTAATTTTCACTTTTTTTATTAAATTCAATTGAAATTAAACAGGATGTCTTGTAATTTTTATGTATCTTTTTTTCTAATTAACATTTTGACTGAAGACACTAAACTTGCGATAGAGTATTAAAATAATTTAAACAGTATAATTTAATACTAATAATGTTATCGAACATTAAAATCTATGAAGGAAGTCTTACAATCGAAAAGTTATTTTTATTAAAGTAAGAACTAATATCAGGATATTTATTAATTTTATCGAATTATATTGCCTTATCTTATCGTCGTTATTTTTTAATCAAACGCTCTTGCTATTTGTTAATATACCTACCAGTTGAAAATGTATTGTTTTGCAGTTTACTTTTAATATTTAGTTTTTTTTTATAAAACTGAGCCAGTAAGCTCGATGGCGCAGTTGTTAAAGCGCTTGGTCTACGATTGCTGAGGTTAAGCAACTTTCGTAAAAGCCAGTCATCGGGTAAGAGACCGAAAACTTATCATCTTGAGCTACTCCGGGTTTTGGAAGGCACGTTAGCAGGCCCGTTGTCTCTGTGGTTTTTCCATCCATTGGTGCCCCAGCAGTGGGCGCATAATATGAGTTGGTGATGAGACGGTAAATGTCTGAATGAAAACGGTTTGCAACCCCGCTATCCTCTGTATCATAAAGTGAGATAGAAAGTAGTATAATCTAAAATTATCTTAGTTACAAAAGTCCATAAAATTAAAATACACCCATAAATTTCTACTTTTCTACTAGTGTGGATCTGTCATTGGTTTCTTGATGTATAGCTGCATAACTACTCGTGTTTCGTTACTGTTGATTCAACTAAGAAAATTAAATTAAAAAAACAGATCGGTTTTTGACTAACTTCATCAACGCGACTGACTCATTAAAACATTTATATTTATTTATATTATGTTGATACGGTTGTTTGAACATATATATAATATAAATATATATAACATAAAGTTTCCCTTATTGGGTGGTAAAGACATTAAAACAAATCGATGCCGTTATTTATTTTATCTATTCCTACCGTTTGTTTTTATATTTAAATTCAATTAGTTGGTTTTCCTATTCACATTTGTTGTATACTATTTACAAATAACACTAAATTAACATATACGAAACAGATTGAGATTGAATAACCAATTTATAGTGTTATATGATTTTTTCATTTAATTTAAATTTTAATGGTGTGCCGAAACATACTTGCATTTAAACTAAGTATATATATTTTTTCTACTAAGCTTTTACAAGTAAATATTCATTAAAAAAACACAAGTCTTTTATCTTCTCATCTTGTTTACATAGAAATCTTCAATAAGCTTTCGTTTATGTCTTTTCCAGGAGAAAATATATTAATAGTATTTTATTTAGAAACACTTAACTTTACTCTGTTTTTGTTAACTAAAATTCTCACACATAAATCAATTTTTTATTTTTTTCAGATCTACAATTAGACATATAACATTTAATTTGTCTCTTGAAAAGTCCAAACAGTTTTAAATCAAAAAGTTTCTAATTGGAACATTTTTAAAATCTTACCAAAAAGTTCAATAGCTTGCACATACAAACAAAGTATAAACAGTAAAAAGGTTTATTTCAATCAGTCTTTTGTTTGAATATAACTTGAGTTTTGATATTAGAAGTACGCGGGTTTTCCGAGAGCGCTCTACCGTGTCGGCGCGGCGGCGGCGGTCTCCATCCGTAATTTTAATATTTCCTTTATTCAACGTTATAAACACAAGAGCAGTCCTTAAATTCATTCCTTGTGCATATATTTACGTAGTTAATTGTATATTTTGATTCAAACAATTAAAACTGTTTGTATATTTACGTTACAACAGAGTATACGTTGCCTGGATTCAAATGTAGAGTCATACTGCATGGAAAGTATTAAAAAATATTAAAAAAATGTAATAAAATGCTAGATAAATTAGAATGTGCAGCCATGAACTTTATATTTTTTTTATATTACTGGTAATTTTAGGCATATTGTAAGTTTGTTTTGATAGTTATAGTATATTTATTTATTATAACACCAATTCAGTCAGTCTTATAGGTTATGTAGGCCGTAAACATTGTAAACTATGGTAGGTAAAAGAAAAATGAAATACCTCAAAATGTCCTTATCAGATTCGTATCACAAAGTTCACTATCACTATACTGTATCACTGTTAATACTGAGACAGAAAAACACACTGAAATCATTAGCTCCATGCCGTTCTCATTTTCGCTGATAATCTATAATCACAGTGCACAATCGTGTATATCAATTTGTGTTATGCTAATTGAATGTTTGGTGGTGGACCCCGTTAGATTAGGTTGTGATTACAAAAACAGTTCATTGTTTGAGCGCAAGCGCAATTGCGGTTGCGAGCGCACGTGATGCGGCGCCGATGGGACGCAACCCGACACTAAACCAGTCGTGTGACTTTTTGTTGTGAACGCTTGTCGGGCGGCGTCGGCAACTCTCGGCGCCGGCGGCCGTCGGCCGGCTCGTCCGGCCATGTGATTGGCCGTAACCTAAACGGGCGGTTAAAGGGGCGGAGTCTCGCAGTGGGGTGGGGTTTTAACCTTTTTTCCTTTTGAACCGTTTGATGGTGTGCGTGCAGTCGACGCGCGCGGCCCGCGTGTGATGGATGCCGTACAATACGCATGACTTCTAATGCATTGAATTTATTTTTATAAGTAGTAATAATCATTTGTAAATGAAATTAGTTTAAATTATTGGGTATTACACTTAACCACTTAAATATAATAAAAATTTTATCATTTCTAGATCTTAGTAGCCATTAAAGAAATAGTATTGAAATGTATATACCTAATTAGGCTCATTTTTATGCAATTCTATGAAGGTTTCTAGATTGAGATCATGTACAGTCATTGTCTCAGTCGCTCTAAGTGTTACCTTCAATCAAATTGTCATTGAACGAAGTACCTACCTACTAATAGTATCTACTATTTTTTTTAACCACCTACTTACTCCAAAATAATAAAGCTTTAAACTAATTTCAGATAACACTAAAGCGTCAACACTAAACTCATTTCAGTTCAACTTAATCTAACTTCTATCTTTCAAGAATGTTATTCAAAAAGTTCATATTTCTTGAAGTTGAAACAGTTTTAATTTGAAGTCAGTAAGACCTCAAATAAGTTGTTAAAGTTCAAATTAAATATCCTCATACGAAATATACATACAGTAAACACCTAAGTTAAAAAGAACAAATTAGCAATGTGTAAATTATAAACCCAGTATAATCAACAGTAATAGGTAGCTTACTAGCTACAAAGATGATTTTGATTATTTCGTGGTATAGATAGATAGATAGATAGATAGATAGATAGATAGATAGATAGATAGATAGATAGATAATACTTTTATTGCAACACTAAAAAACATAAACATGAACAAAAGAAAAAAATAATAATCACAAAGTTACAATTTGGCGATCTTATCGCTTTCAAGCAATTTCTTCCAGACAAATAGTCGGATGGAGAGAGCTAATAAACTTTAGGATCAGAGGTGAAATTATGAAAACATACTAGAATAATGTGTATTTTATAAATGAAGCATAGTAATAATAATGAAAATGATAATAATGATAAACATATAAATACCATATAAATAAACCTACTTAAACATAATAGCAGTCTCAGGTAGGAAAGTAACAGATATGGCGGTTTTGCAGCAGGACAGGGTTAATCGGAAAGGTAGTATTTTTCACTAGTCACTATATTGTAAATAGGAGGTGAATTAGGCTTTTAGGAAACACTTTCTCATACATTTCTTATACCGCCACTAGTTATGGCAACACTGGGCGCACGGGGGCGCCGTGATCTGCGGGAGCGCGCGGGAACTGACACTTCACAACCACAGCCGCGCACGCACGAACTATTGATTGTCGGGCTAATTCTTGTAGAATGTTGTATCATATATAAATCAGTCTATGTTATACAGTCCACTTTTATTGATATCTACATCCCACTTAAGAACTACCAGCTTCATATGGTCCTTTTATCGCCGTTTAATATAACATCGCGCGGGCAGAGATAACGGTACACGGAGTCATCAAACAGCTGTTTGAATCATCGCTTCGCGTAACGGGCTAACGGCTACATACTTCGTCTGCAATCAAGAAAAGTCTTCCGGCCAGTATCAAGATCGTGTCTTCAAGCGTTGCTGTCTCAAGGAGTGTCAAGAAGAAAAAGAAGAAAGGATAAGTTGCGCCATAGCATCGAAACCGTGAGATTGTTCCAATTACCTATTTATCTTCCATTCTTCCAATCATCTTCATATCATTAATATATGATAATCATCATCATTTCCATTTTTGTAGTTAGTCATCTGTATCAGTTGTAGTTAGCAGAATCAGAATCGAATTTTCATAAAAAGCCGTTACAATATTCGTAAATTGTAACGTATTATGTAACGTATTAATTGTTGATTGTCAAGCTTTACATAGTAAATAAAAGCAGTAGTTATAGAAGTAGTTGTTGTATTTTCAGTATTTACAATGCTTATAGTTACATAGTAAAAATCATAAAAGAAGATAGACGCATAGATATCTTACAGAAAAACAAAAAAGTATTGAGTAATTGTAATTTGAAAGTAGTATTAGCTGTGCTTGGTTGCTACCGCTTGTCCATGCTATCGCTTAATTATTCATCAACAGCTTGAAAATATTCTCATTTTTGCCCTTTTTTGATTTATTACTGTTGGTTCACACTAGGACACATTACTTAGCAAAATAATTATTCCGAATTTTGTAAACAACATTAACTTATACAATTTCAACTATTTTTAACATTAATCCACCTATATTTCGAGCAACAATAACGAGGTACTATTTCTTACATAGACAGTAGACAACCATCATAGACTTCGAGAGCAGGTAGGTAAAGGAATTTAATTATACAGCCTTATAAAGGTTTGCTTGCAATAACATATGTGTACGTACACGTAAAATTTTTATTGATTAGTTAGTAAAATAATTAAAAGATTTTTGTTTTTATACAAACTACATACTATTGCTCGATAGATATTTTATTTACATTTTTTTTCTGAAAACTAAATACATACATTTAAATCTATTTAAGATGGCTGAAGCAAAGATTTCCCAATTAATTAAAAAAAGAGGCACACTTAAAAGCAAGCTAACAAGCTTTTCCAATCATGTTAATCTAATAAAAGAAAGCACAGTAACTGCTAATCCTCCGCTTTTTAATGAGCTTAAAACTCGTCTTGACAAGATAGAAGCCTTATTTTTGGATTTTGATGCACTTCAGGGGGAGATAGAAGAGCTTTCTGATGATCCTGATGCCAGATATTTAGAACGGGAGGCGTTCGAAAACCAATACTACGCCGCGGTTGGCATCGCGAAAGCGCTGTGCGACACGTCCTCTGCGGCTTCTTCAAACGAGTCTACTGGTTCCGAGGTAAGCTTTCATGATGCAAACTCAAAAAGACAAAATAATTTTGTAAGGCTACCGAAAATAGAATTGCCTTCCTTTAGTGGTGATTATCAGCAATGGCTTGAGTTTCGCGATACTTTTATTTCCATAGTGCATTCAAACAACAGCATTGATGACATTAATAAATACCACTATCTTCGTGCTTGTTTGCAAGGCAGTGCCGCCTTAGTCATCAAAAGCTTGGACTTTAAGGCCAATAATTATGATTCTGCTTGGGAGTTGTTGTGCAAGCGATACGACAACAAACGCTTGCTCGTAAATAATCATGTTCAATCGCTCTTTAATGTCAATTCCATCCAAAAAGAATCGAGCAAAGCCTTGCGATACATAGTTGACACTACCAATAAAAATTTACGAGCTTTGTCTACTCTAGATCAGCCCACAGAACATTGGGACACGTTAATCATTTACATGATGGCTACAAAATTAGACGGCACAACAAATAGGGAATGGGAGGAGTACCGCAATAATCGTAGTGACCCACCTACCTTAGATACCTTTTTAACTTTTTTAACAAATAGGGCTGACCTTCTGGAGACCTTGGAGGAGGCTAAAGGTAACAAATTTAATTACAATAATTCGTCAGCTATTCAAAGGCCTAAAAGTTTCATTGTTTCAACCGGCAAAGCCAAAACACAAACTTGTCCATTGTGTCATAAAGATCACCAGCTATACTCATGTGACTTATTCCGTAAGCTACCGGTCGAGACACGCATACAGAGGGCCAAAGAATTTAAAGTTTGTCAAAATTGCCTTAGATTAGGCCATCACGAGTCTCGTTGCAAATTGACACATTGCAAGTATTGTAACATTAAGCATAACACTCTTTTGCATACAGAACCAACTCAACAGCCTATCCTACATGACAGCATTGTACTTTCAGCTGAGCATACACTTAATACTAATAAAAACAATGTATTACTGTCGACAGCTCTGATCAAGGTAATTGACAAGTGTGGGAAGCCGCATCCAGCTAGAATCTTGCTGGACAATGGCAGTACGGGTAACTTTGTGACTCACGATCTCTGTACCCGGCTAAATCTTCCGACTCATCAAACTTGTTCAAAGGTAACGGGCATAAACAATCAAACGTCTAATAATTCTCAGTCTTGCTCTCTTACTTTGGAGTCTTATAATGGAGGCTATCGGACGGACATTGACTGCTTTGTTCTTCCACAGATAACTTCATTATTACCTAATACGTATATAGATGTCAGTAATCTAAATATACCTTCTGGGGTTTGCTTAGCCGATCCAACATTCAACGTACCGTCAACCATCAATCTCTTAGTAGGTGCGGACGTCTTTTGGAGAGTGATTGGCACAAATCGCATCCAGCTAGGTAAAAATAAACCTGTCCTATTTGAAACTAAATTTGGATGGTTAGTTTCAGGCGCCATATGCCAGCAGGGTCCCATGAGTAATTTCTGTCTATTTGTCAATGATTTGGACAATCAATCTGAACTAACTCGGTTTTGGGAATTGGACACAATTCCTTCGAAAGGCAAATTTACTCCAGACGAACAGGCATGTGAGAAGTATTTTCTTGATACCACCAAAAGGGACACTGATGGCAGGTTCATAGTTTCCATGCCTCTAAAAGAATCACCCGACGTTCTTGGCGATTCTCTGTTCATAGCTAGGCGTAGGTATCTTTCCCTTGAGCATCGCTTAGAAAAAGACTCTCACATGAAACAATTATATACACAATTTATTCAAGAGTATATAGATTTAGGTCATATGACTGAAGTCGCACCTGATCCGAATAGTAGGTATTGCTATTTGCCACACCATGGGGTCTATAGGGAGAGTAGTTCTACAACTAAACTACGTGTGGTATTCGACGCATCAGCTAAAACGTCGTCGGGTAAGTCTCTTAATGACATTCAGCGTGTTGGCCCTACAATTCAGGATGATATTATTGCCATCTTATTGCGTTTTCGTGACCATCAATTTGTAATATCAGCGGACGTTGAGAAAATGTATAGGCAAATTAACATTGAAGCAGAACAACGTCCGCTGCAATGTGTACTATGGAGGTTTGACCCTTCTCACCCTCTTAAGACTTACACCCTTAATACGGTGACTTATGGCACAGCGTCGGCTCCATATTTAGCTACCAGGTGTCTGTCTCAATTAGGGCATGATTCGCCTGACCCTAGGGTAAAACGTGCCATATGTCATGATTTTTACGTAGATGATTTTTTAACGAGTATAGACTCCATTACCGATGCAATCGATCTGTGTAAAGGTGTTACAAGTACATTGGAGTCAGCGAAATTTAATTTAAGAAAATGGCACTCTAACAACCAGACAATTCTTAATGCAGTGAGCAGTCAAAACGCAAGTTCGGATCAGGTTAATCTTAGTGCTAAAGAGGCAGCCAAAACTTTAGGGTTAAACTGGAATTGTTCCTCAGACACACTAACCTTTTCAATAAACATAGATCGCAGGGACAAAATTAATAAGCGTCATATTTTGTCTACCATTTCACAGGTTTTCGACCCGCTAGGCCTTGTATCTCCATGCATAGTTGAGGCAAAAATATTAATTCAACAATTATGGATATCAAAATGCTCATGGGACGAGGATGTCCCAGTCAATATTAAAAACCTATATGTAGAATTTGCAGAAACATTGTCACATTTAAATAATTTACAGATTCCTAGATGTATTAAACTTGACCAGTCTATTGACATTCAAATACATGTATTTACAGATGCGTCCGAGAAGGCATATGGCGCTTGTGTGTACATACGAAGTGTAGACAAGAACGGTGCAGTCATTGTCCGACTTTTAGCATCCAAGAGTAAAGTAGCACCCATCAAAACTGTCACTATACCGCGTTTGGAGCTTTGTGGAGCTCTTATGGGAGCAAAACTGTGTGCGAAGGTTGTTTCGTCAGTTACTTTTAAATATAGTTCTTGTACATGTTGGACCGATTCGATGATAGTGCTGGGGTGGCTTTCATCCTCTCCTAATCAACTAAAAACATTTGTTCGACATCGAATCATAGAGGTACAGGATCATGCGTTAGACTGGCGTTACGTACCATCCAAGCAAAATCCTGCTGATTTTGTGTCCCGCGGAATACGAGCAGATTCTATAAAGGATTGTGCTTTATGGTGGTCTGGCCCATCATTTTTGAAACTAGAAAGTAGTGAATGGCCATCTAAACCTAATCAAGGTCCAAAAACCATCAAAGATTTACCAGAAACGATTAAAAACTTTCACACAATAAATAATACACAAAAATCTGAACCTAACCTAATATCTACACTTATCCTAAACTCATCTAGCCTAACTAAATTAAAACGCACAGTTGCTTACACATTAAGATTTATAAATAATTGTCGACAAAATAATAATAAACTTCTAGGACACTTATCTGTTTCAGAGCTCATGGCAGCTACTAATAAACTTTTGATAATTTCTCAACAGGAATCTTTTCCTGTGGAGCGCCAATTGCTCGTCAGTAACAATAACTTACCTCATAAAAACAGGCTTTTACCGTTATCACCATTTTTAGATTCTGACAATATCATCAGAGTGGGTGGCAGGCTTAGTGATTCTCACTACGATTATAACGTTAAGCACCCAATTCTCCTTTGTAGTAAACATCGTTTGTGCCAACTGATTTTCAGCGCGTTACACAAAACCTATCTTCATTCGGGTCCTCAACTGTTGTTAGCCACAGCGAGGCATAATTATTGGCCATTAGGAGGAAGCAGGCTTGCGAAACGTACTGTACGTTCATGTGTCAAGTGCTGTCGTTTGAAAGGAACAACTATCCAACCTATAATGGGTAACTTACCTACTAACAGAGTCCATTTAGAATATCCCTTCCTTGAAACTGGTGTTGACTATGCTGGGCCACTGCTGATAGCGAATCGTAAAGGAAGAGGTTGTAAACTTATAAAAAGCTATATTTGTGTCTTTGTGTGTTTAGCCACCAAGGCGTTGCATCTGGAGCTTGTCTCGGACCTGACTAAAGAAGCTTTTATTGCAGCCCTAAACAGGTTCATAGCACGCCGGGGGAAGCCGCGGAACGTGTTTTCAGATAATGGTACAACCTTTGTAGGAACATTTAACGAGTTGTCTAGACTGCTCAGGGAACCTTCACTGTCTTCGGGTCTCGTAGACCAAGGTATAAAATTTTCTTTTATTCCCGCATACACTCCTCACTTTGGTGGTCTTTGGGAGTCAGCAGTCAAATCTGTAAAGCATCATCTTCGTCGCGTTTTAGAACTGACCCATTTAGATTTTGAAGAAATGGCGACTCTTTTGATACAGATAGAAGCTATTTTAAATTCTCGTCCCATAACTCCTCTATCTGATGACCCTTCCGATCTGTCCTGTCTTACTCCCGCTCACTTCCTAATTGGACGATCAATCGTATCCTTGCCTGGTCCGCATCTTATCGACAAAAACATAACTTCACTTCAACGTTTTCAACGCATTGAAGCGCTGAAGCAACATTTCTGGTCACGCTTTAACCATGAATATGTTTTATGGCTCCAGAAGAAGACAAGATGGCACACGTCGCAGGGAGAGCTGCAGGAGGGGTCGCTAGTCCTGATCAAGGACAAGACAGCACCTCCACTGATGTGGCCGCTTGGCCGTATTGTTCGTGTTTTGCCGGGAACAGACGGCATAGCCAGAGTCGCCGACATCAGGACGAAGAGAGGCGTCATACGTCGCGCCTATAACACTATCTGTCCCTTGCCTCCAAATGTTGAAGAGGATACTTCAAGGCGGGGAGTATAGTTATGGCAACACTGGGCGCACGGGGGCGCCGTGATCTGCGGGAGCGCGCGGGAACTGACACTTCACAACCACAGCCGCGCACGCACGAACTATTGATTGTCGGGCTAATTCTTGTAGAATGTTGTATCATATATAAATCAGTCTATGTTATACAGTCCACTTTTATTGATATCTACATCCCACTTAAGAACTACCAGCTTCATATGGAAAACATAACTTCACTTCAACGTTTTCAACGCATTGAAGCGCTGAAGCAACATTTCTGGTCACGCTTTAACCATGAATATGTTTTATGGCTCCAGAAGAAGACGAGATGGCACACGTCGCAGGGAGAGCTGCAGGAGGGGTCGCTAGTCCTGATCAAGGACAAGACAGCGCCTCCACTGATGTGGCCGCTTGGCCGTATTGTTCGTGTTTTGCCGGGAACAGACGGCATAGCCAGAGTCGCCGACATCAGGACGAAGAGAGGCGTCATACGTCGCGCCTATAACACTATCTGTCCCTTGCCTCCAAATGTTGAAGAGGATACTTCAAGGCGGGGAGTATAGTTATGGCAACACTGGGCGCACGGGGGCGCCGTGATCTGCGGGAGCGCGCGGGAACTGACACTTCACAACCACAGCCGCGCACGCACGAACTATTGATTGTCGGGCTAATTCTTGTAGAATGTTGTATCATATATAAATCAGTCTATGTTATACAGTCCACTTTTATTGATATCTACATCCCACTTAAGAACTACCAGCTTCATATGGTCATCCTGAATTGTAGGGCCAACACGCTGAATCTAGCTATCTAATCTAATCTAGAAAATTTAGCTTTTAAGCTAAATGTAAACTTATTTGTTAGTTTTACTCAATTTGCTGAAACGTCACGCGGATTTCTTAATTGAAATTGGAACAGTGAAGTTACACATTTTTTCTTGCTTCACGTGTTTAGGATGATGGTGGTATTGATTTTTCAAATTTAACAAATGACTCATTATATAAATCGAGCAGTTTGCATCATAAAATTTACCTGCTGTAGAATTTATCAACATAGGTGCATTGGAAATATAGCACTAATATTAGCCACAGTGAAAACATTTTTGCTTGCCGCTTAAACAATGCCCCCATGGAACACAATCTTTCTCCTCCTCTCTAGCGGGGAGTCTTAAGGTGATTTATTCCGCACTAACTTTCCACTACGACTCCCCACATTTAATACATGTATAGTATTTAGGGAGAGTTTCACATCTTCCTGGTAAGTAACCAACCTATAGTAGTTTATCCAGAACCTGTATCTACATGAAGCTCTAAACTGTCATGATATTGAATAACATTAGAATAATAATACTTAAAACGATAAAGCTGTCATTTGGAGCAACTTTTTCGTATATCCTCTCTATGTTTTTTTGTAATTTAAGTACAATAAAGTATATTTACATTTTATTTCAATAATTGTTAACTCGATTTTTATCATGTTTTTTGTTGTTTCGCTGTTTGTAAGAATCCGATATTTAACACATCATACAATTTGTACATCCGCGATCATGGCGCATGTTACTGTGCCTGAATATCGAATACTACTATCGATATCGATATCGATATACTCAAAAACAATCACCATGGTAATCCTGTTTATACATATTACATCTCTACAAATTTAAAATATTCCGAATAAATTCAATTTCTCGACAGATTTCTCTCTTACCGGTTCCTTGTAAACTATGTAAAGTGCGCTTATAGCTTCCGCCTTATATATTCACTGATTATCGCACAGCTTGATAGGCTATCTACAAATTAGGAGGTAGTGTAATTTTTCACAAAAATGCGAATATAACCCAGACAATAAATAATATTTACTGAAGCAGTTGGTTTTTTAGTAGTAGTTAATTCAATTGAATTCATTTATTCAATGTAGTTACATAGGCCCATTAAGTCATAGTACATCCTACAAAGTAATGTGTTTTTCAAATTTAATTCTTATATTTTTTTCTTTTATTATTTTTGATATTTGCCATAATGTTAAGACAATTATTATTAGCAGCCTTCATCCTATAGGTATGTTTCAGCATGTTGAAATATAGGTATGGTAGATTATGGTGTACTTTGAGTAAGCTAATGCGTTTACTGGCAATATGATAGAAATAGTCGATGGTAGATTATGATGTACTTTGACTAATCTAATGCGTTTACTGGCAATATGATAGAAAAAGTCGATCGTGATTATACGGCAATCCCGGACATTGTCGCAAAATGTTTCAACTGTTTTTTAATCACCACGCTTGCCAAATGCGGGTTTATGCATCGAAAAATCCGCATTACGCATTTCCCAACCTGAGAATTGAACCCAGAACCTTGGTGTATCAGGCCGAGCGTTTTTCCACTTGCTTTGAGATAACTCTTAGCCTTTTTAAGTTAACCCTTAACTCATATTAAACGACATATACATTATATTACGACATTAGCTGTTCGGTACATAAATCTGAGCTCAACAGTATCTCGGGCGTTAATGCCTAACGACATAGCGCCGGGGTCGGGGCAGGTCACCCTGCTACTAGTAAAACTTTGTTGGCAGATCTAGCCACTTTATAGAACACATTAAACATATTGCTAACAGTCGATATTTCAAAATTTAATATTTTTTTTAAAAGATCTTAATCTCAAAAAAAGAGTGTCTCAGTGGTCAAGGTAATCTCCCGCCCTATGTAGACTTAAGAATTGATGGCATAAGAGCATATAGCTTTAACAGAATAAATGATTTTGGTTTTTTTTTTTTATTTCAAAGTCCGTACTTTTTTATTTTTTATATTTAGCGCGCCAAATGGCACCTGATGTTTAGTGGAAATGGAGTCCAGACGCGAAGACAAATGATTCAGCGTGAAATCAACGCAGCATCAGACACGCGGTTGGCCTTGTGGGCCGACAAAGTCCTCAGACCTTGCCGGCCCACAAGATGCTTCTTCACGGCTTGTCTGAAGAACCCCATGTCATAGAAAAGTGGGAAAACGTGTGCTGGCAGACTATTCTATCTTTGGAAGTGCGACAAAGAAACGAGTCACCAAATATCATTGTGCACGATAGAATGTTCGAGCCAGTACCGTGGTAACTCCAAAGAACAGCACGCGTAATCCTTTGGAGACAAAATATTATACATGTCCCACAGTTGGGGCTCAAGGCTCAAGTCTTCCCACAGGAACAATAAAATACCAAGTACTGTACTAGATTTACCTTTAGATAAGTTTAAAAAACATGTGAAGTCTTTATTACTTATAAAAGGTTATTATACAGTCAAAGAATATTTATGTAGATGATAAAACAGCCTGGTTATAATAAAAAACACATTATACTCTATTTGAATCGATATATTAAAATTATTTTTTATACTGATACTGGTGGTCACCCGCCCGCTTCGCTGTGCAAATATAATGGATCAATGAATGCTAATCAAAATAATTATTAGGTTTACTAACATCATATATAGCCTATCATTTGCACAATCTCATGTTCTCATTACATACAAATTTTCATCAAGAGCCGACACCCGCCCGCTTAAACTTGTGAATAAAATTTTCTTTTTTTTATAGCCTATCATTTGCACAATCTCATGTTCTTACTAAATACAAATTTTCATCAAGAGTCGTCACCCGCCCGCTTAAACTTGTGAATAAAACTTTCTTTTTTTATAGCCTATCATTTGCACAATCTCATGTTCTTACTACATACAAATTTTCATCAAGAGCCGATTACGTTCCCTAAAATATGGTTGAGCGAAGCGATGACTGATTCATAATTGTCATACTCGTGAACGGGTGCTGCCTGTGGAGGTTGGTCTGTTCTTGCATACTTAACTTATTTTTAGTATTATTCACTATGGTTTGACTTTGTTTTTCTTAATGACATTGTGGACAATTGAAACTTTTACCTGATGTAAATTTGTTAACTTTTTATTTTGTTTTTTTTTACATGTAGTGGTTGTCTTCTATATTTTTTGTGTTTATTTGTAATGGAAAGTATCCTGCTATGATAGAGCATTTTCCAAAATGTTTGACGCTGTAAGGACACTTGCTGAGTTTCTTGCCGGTTCTTCTATATTCTATACACAAGATCTAGCCCAGAGTAGACTTACGAACCGATGGCAAGTGACATTCAAAAGAGCTACTTGTAGCCTCAACTGAATAAATGATTTTGAATTTTTAATTTTAACGTGCCTTTTGAAGCACGGAAAAAATTACATAACCAATTAAAAACTTTTTAATACAAATTAACAAGTTATACACTTCTGAAACCATAAACCTTAATTTATTCTTAATCCTTACCACACGAAATCGTATTTAACCAGTAGTCTCAGTTAACTACTTATTTATAGTGAAAATGTATGTTCCAAATCCCAGTATTTTCCGTTCCCCACGACGCCCACACATTTTCTAAGCGGGCAGCCTGAATAACATTTAACCCCTTTGAAATGTAAAAGCATTACGGAATGAAAAAACAGCACTTATGTACCCCGCGACGCAGATAAACCATCTCCCGTACAAAGCGCACAAAGATACAATGCCTCTGAAAGGGTTCAAGAACGCACTTTTAAATTAACCGCTGTGGATTCTATAACGACGTAACTTCTGTCCCGCCAGCGCAGCATTCTGAACTTTAAAACTTTTACCATCGAACATTCTGTGAAATAGTCGCTTGCCAACGTCAAGCGATATAAATTATAACAGCCGCAATACTTTTATTTAAAGGACCGTTTACATTTTTCCTTTTCATGTCATTGTCTCTGCTCGGAGAGCGCTTGCAACCGTCACGTTCCAATTTTGAAAAGTGTCGGAACAAAATGGTAGACGCTTTGTGCCGTGCCCCCGCGCTCGAGTTCGGTAATTTAGCAGATGTTTCTACCTTTGATGTTGTTCAAACGTGCCTGTGACAACCAGACAATTCCCAACTACAACGATGCTTATCACTCGGTACGTTACATCTATTAGAAAAACCGTATTTGTCGGCCCGTTTGGAACATGATTCGTAATTATTCATACCGCATACCGACGTCAAAAATTTAAGAGCGACAAGAGTCATAGATACAACCTTCCATCAACCAGTAACCAAATTGGAACATCACCGCGCCATGTTTACAACTCGACAAAAAAGAATAAATAACAAAGGAGCCGAATTTAAATTCCAATCGAACTTTGACACATGTCTGCCACCATAAACAATGGAAATTCAAATCATCGTTGCATTCGAACGCGGTCGACGTAATGCGATTGTGGCGGGCCACTCTGTAGTCTATGGCTCCTCATCTATAAATAGGAGCCTTTTCTTTCGCTTTTTCTTCACAGAATCTGAGTCAAGATGACACGATAAGCTATCTCGTGTGAGACGTACTCAATATCCACAGATGGCCTTGCTTTCGAGTAATCTGTGCGTTTGATGTGAATATTTCGATGTTTTTTGTGGTTGCTCCTTTGAAAGTCTTTGTGCTTCTAATAGGGACATTATTTTGACGTGAAGCACGCCGCCATGATAATGTAAACACTGATTGAGTATAGATAAGTAAGACAGTGGTACTTGGTCCTTTGACAAATATTTTTTGTAGTGAAACCAACTAAAGAGAATCTCTGTAACTATAGTATTTATGTATTAGCAGCTGCTCTTACCAAAAATCAGTTTAAACATTTCCCATAAGCTTTCTTACCATAAAAGAATAAGTTTGAATAGGTTAAATAAATGTTACCAAAGTAAAACGTTACGATTGCAGTAATAAGTACCTACTAATTAAATATCTTTCCACTGACGGACGGACTTTTTAAGTAATTGCTGCACTGAAACTGAACTGACTGCTAAATTAAATATTTATAAAATGTATAAAATACAGTAAAAAAATTAAAAGCCTACCCGACCAAGCCAGGAATCGAACCTGGGTCTTCCGCAATTCGGGCGGCTGCACTGACCGTTATGCTACCAGGAAGGCTTGACGTAAGCGCTGAATTTTGTCACTGCATTTTAATTTTTTGAGTGCTAATAGCGGCACAGTGCGCCATCTATCCAACGGTCATTGCAACCGATGGCTTTGCAGATTCATCTTTGCAGATGAAAACCACAAATTTGATAACACAACGCTATAGTAAATTTTTACTTTTTATTTTTAGGTGCTAATTGCTGCGCTGAAGCTAAATTAAATATTTATAAAATTTATAAAATTCAGTGAAAAAATTAAACGCCTACCTGACCCAGCTAGGAATCAATACTATATTATATAATATAATATTACCAAACTAAGTAGGTAGGTACCTAAATTACTCCAAAAAATCTTAATAAGCATGCATGACAAGCGAGCGTAATTCAATTGGATATCACACGAATAGTCTAGTGTGAGACATTCGTAATAGCTGGTTGCATTTATAAAAACGTCAGCGACATTTCTGTGGCGCGTTAACAAGAATTCTTTATTAATATGCAGAACATCGTTGCCACCTTGAGTATGCTTAATTTAATGAGTCCCAGTCGCGCCGTCGGTGAGGTTTGTTGGATTAAGCTATAAAAGATTGGTTACACTACAACGTTGTTATTCTGGAGACGGTAGAGTGATTTTTTCTAATTTATAAAATGAACAACTCGCCATACGATGGATGCAAAACACGATAAAATGTTTCTATCGTAACTTTAGCAGTAACCTTAATCACGTTAGCTCTGAATTTAATCACTCATCCTGATGAGTCACAAGAACAACTAATGTAACTCATACACGTTATAACCGTACTTGAATTCTGTTTGTTTTAGTTTGTTACTCACATCATTAAGTCTTTAATCGCCGTGGCGGTCACCGGTGACCGACAAACAATTCCCCCCGCCCGATCCTCTAAATGACAGCACACATTTACAGAATACACTAAACATGCACACCAGTTTAGGCCCAAGACACCGTACTTGTAGAACAAGGGTACGAAGAACCGGTTCACAGTCGCTCTACACCAGGTACAGACATGTACCTGGGCGGTTCTCTCCTCCTCCACGGCCCGGTCAACCCGAGCCGAGGTCCGTGCCGTTATCGTGCCGTCCGTGCGTTGCTCCGCTCCCCGATCCGATCCGAACCCTTCGGAGAATCTAGTAGGGCACGGGGACGCGCACTAGTGCGCGATGCCGTTCCCTCTAGATAACCTCTGAAGGTGATTCGTTTCACACGGCTTGAGGGACCCTTTACGTTCCTTGCCGCCCCCAAAAAAGCCCGGTGAAGCTGAAAATGCCGCAGCGGCAATCAGCAATCTCTCAAAAAAAAAAAAAAAAAACAAACAATAAATTTTCTATTGTGTCTGGTTTTGCGGCAGTCAACGTGTTAATGATTAAATCACGGCTCAAAAAGGTACCTACTAATCTTCGAAGAACACAATTTTTAATGTATACACGCCTGCACATCAACCTACCACAAACTGTCTTTCCTCAATAGACTTTGAACTCTATGCTTAAGCATATATGGTAAAAAATGTATTGAAGACATTTGAAAGTTTTTGATAGGTCGATGTGCAGGCGTCTGTACTTTCAACGCGCAAAAAAGTTGGGCATCAACATATTTTGGTACCATATAAGTGGTTCAGTATTTTATTTTTATTTTATTTTACTATATTTTATTTTATTAAGGAAACATACAGCTTTATATTACCTATACATATCAGCCATTAAAAGCATTAGGAGCATTTAAAATTCCCACTGCTAACGAAGTAGAATTTATGTCAGGCCAATGTCATTCAATCATTTCAGCTAATGTTTATTAATTCTTTCAGTGATGTCAAAACATGATCCAATGACAAATTAGACTGTTGGTTTAGGCGTAGGTTTAATGATTTTTTGGTTGTTAAAATTAAGTAGGTAACTCTACTTATGGTTGCAATTACACTTTCCACATTAAAATCTCATATAAACTGTGGTAACTAATTTGCATCAGCAAGCGACATTTGTAGGGCACCTATTTTTTTTTTATTTTTTTTATCAACAAAAGTATAATTACAAATATCGGTTAGTAGTATCTTAAAGCATATGTTAGGTTTGTCTAGATACTAAGTTCTCAATATAATAATAAGTAATTGAATTAGAAACAGTAAAATAATAATATGACGGTAAAAGACAAAAAGGCAGTACATTAATTGTGAGCTAACGCGCTCAGCGATAACCATTCCATCGCATCGATACAGAACTGACAGCGTTGCACAGCGTCACTGCGTGCGCGCGTGTACACAGAAACAAGTTACGTGTGCGTGCGCACTCGCACAGGTCGTTCCGTTATAAATAACTGGCGCTTAAAATGTTTAACTATGTTACAATGTTGTAATATAGTGGTTTTTAATTCGTTTTTTAATATTTTTTTCGTTTATTTTATATTTAATATCATTAGGCAATTTATTAATATATAATATTCGTTACATAATTTTGTAATTAAAAGTTTTTTATTAGTAATGCTTCTAGTTGTTTTTACATGTTTTACTGGAATTTTAATGTCTTCGTTAAAAAACTGTTTAAGAAGCAGAACACACTTTCACTTTAGTATATAGGTGGAACACCAAAGTATTTAAAAAGCCCCGTAGCATCTTTTGAATATTTGTTTTTTATTTTCGGGGAAACTAATAATTTAAGAATCTTATGTTGAATATTGTATATCTGATCCAAATATGTTTTATAAGTACGGCCATAGCTGCTTAGACCATAAGACAATAGACACTTTAAAGAACGCTTAAAGCCTAACGCCTCGATGGTTAAGAAGCTTCAGGCGCTAGGCTTGATATCCGGAGGTCCTGAGCTCAATTCTCAGCTCGGTTCAAGTCTGATTCAAGTTTTTTGTTTTTTTTTTCGGTTTGTTTTCGCCGACCCGCATTTGAAAAGATTGGTGTTAAGCCAGTGTAGTGATGAGGAAATTTCACCCGAGTTCTTTCTGTTATAACAGGTGTTTTGAAACTCCTTTTTTAACTCAATCTACTTTGCAATTAATTATAAGTTTTTTATTACTATACTACTAGACAAAACACAGCTATTACCTTAGAAAATTACAACGTATTCATTCAAATTTGACCAAACAAACAATCTAACGTAGTATCAATAGATAATCCTGAAATAAGTGGTAAGGAATAAAAGGCATTTTTATTTCATTATCATCACCAGCTCATTATACGTCCCCACTGCTGGGGCACGAGCCTTCTCTATGGATGGATAGGGAGTACGGGCCATAAACCACCACGCGGGACCAATGCGGATTGGTGGTTGTTAACGACTGCTGATGCAGCCGGGTCAACGGCTTAATGTGCCTTCCGAAGCAAGGAGGAGCTCGAGTTGATAATTTTTTGGTCACCCATCCGATGATTGGCATTTGCGAAAGTTGCTTAACGTCAGCAATCGCAGACCGAGCGCGTTGACCACTGCGCAATCGAGCTCCTCAATTTTTTATTTGAATTTTATTTTATTTAAAATTTACAAAAGTTTATTCAGTCATTCTCTACCGGTTGTCGTATAAGCGCGCGATCCGTCGATCACGCCATACAAATGGTCCCCGATAAGCGACACGATCGCTCCGTCCGAATTACCCACAACACACGTTCCACGCGTTTTAATTTGGATTCGTGTAAAAATCCACCATCTTATTTGCATTAGAAACCTGATTGTTACGATTACAGATATGATTGCAGTTTGTTACCTTCTATTTTGTAACCTTTTAAGAGAATTTCAAAAATCAAAGTTAGTCAAATTGACTTATTATCTCCAATTTGTTATCTTAAAGTGCGCCGAAATTATTATTGTCATATACATGATAATTATATTCAAATAATTAATTTTAGACGAATTTTAAATATAGATATTTTCTACCAAGAAGGCAGAAAATGGCAAAGTTTTTCCGTCAATTTTTTTTGATAGAATGACAATCAAAACGTTATTATTATAAAACGGCTGGCATTCGAATTTTTTTTTTACCTTGAGGTGGTACATTTAAATATTTCCATACAGTTCAGAACTAAAACTCTATTCCAATTATATTATTAATAAATAGTTGAAATCTAGCTACAGGATAATATTGTCAAGCTGTAGTTATAGTTTTACGAGTTTTGCAAAACAAATTTACGAGTAAGTAAGTAATAATTTAACACCGTAACTGCCATTTAAACAACAAACAATTGAATTTCTATTGTGTCTGGGCTCGGCGGCTATCAACCTGATAAAGATATTTTTTAATGATGTTATATAAACATGAACTGAAAATGACTTAGTTATTTGCTCTATGTGTAGGTACCTTTTTAAAATTAATAATAATCTACATAAATAAAAATGAATCGCTAAATGTGTTGCTAATCGCAAAACTCGAGAACGGCTGAACCGATTTGGCTGACTTTTTTTTGTTAGTGTTTGATGAAGTCTGAGGAAAGTTCTTATGGAGAGATAAAACGTAAAAAAAAACGAGGAAAATAGTAAAAACAACAGTTTCCTTTTCAAATACAAACCACTCTCTACTGTACCTATTTAAAAAATCTTTCACCATTAGGATGCTACATTAGCGCTAAGTAACATAGGCTATATAAAAAAAACCACCCGTGCGAAGCAGGGACGGGCCGCTAGTAAATAATAAAATCGAAAATGATTCGATAATTGATTGAAATAAAGGAGCAATAATAACCAAATAGCTAAAAGAGATCTCAGCAAACTCAATTTGCTTATTTTGCCGCACCGCAAACTGCCCTTAGACAAATATTTTGAGAAGCTTGCGTGCTCGAGCCGTTCTTAAGTGAAAGGGCGATAAGCAAATGGCAAAAATGTCAAAGAAATCAGTTTGTTGTCCTTTTGTGAACATGTCAAGTACAAACATAACATTATGAATACAATTAAAATGTACACTTTACATAATGCCAGACGACAGTTTTATCGCGCCTCGTACTTTACGGTTTAGGTACACATTCCTAAATTTTTATTTTCATTAGTACTCTTTTCTTAAACGCTCTGAAAAGGACTTCAACGAAACAACGCGATTATTATCAAGCCCCTTTCGTATTCAGTTATAACGAATAGCTTACCATTAAGTCGGGCTTAGCATTTTAAAGTTGTTGACTTGCAAAGTCGTTATTTTTAATGAAGGCAATAAAACAAACACGAACGCAACGTAAAGATCACGGAACGCCACCGCGAGCGCGGCCGGCGACGATCTATCGTACCTATCCCTTATCTGTGCAACTTAGCAAACAAAACATCGCAACTGGCAATAAGCATAAAACAAAATCGTTTCGACCCCACACACGCGTCGCCCGAACACTTGGAAAAATCCCTATGGATTTTCCGGGCGGAGGCCGGGGAGCGGGAGGGGAAGGAACGTAAAAGAGAAAAGCTGCGAGTTTTTATCTCGGCGCCATAAATTTTATTCGTAGCGTGATTTAGTGCGCAGATTGCCCCCCGCGCGCCGCACGCCCCGCGCCTATACGCCTCTCCGGGTAAGGCTGCTAGTCATTGTCAAAATTATTGCACCCCTATCTACTGAAGCTTTAAATATATGTCCCCGACACGTAGGTATGCCTACAACCCGTTCTCAACGTATACGAACGACACTTTGATGTAAATTTCATAAGACGTTACACATCTTGAACGCTACAGTTTTATTTTTATACGCAATCGCATAAAGGTTGCAATTGTCGTTCGCGAGTGCAGATCCATTTGAATTATGCGTATTCTTTCGCATTGTTACGACATTGTTTATTCTAGTGTTACGCAAACTGCTCCGCTCTGAATACGATTGCAATTTCCACTTGATCTATTTGCAATACAGCCTCCAATAGTATGTGAGTCTCGCGCCGCCTCGACTTAGAATAATGCAATGCCACTCCAATGGCGCCACGATTTCCGAAAGATTTAAAGAAAAAAATCTTCTACTGCCCCATCCTAATCCTCCATTATTTTTGCTTTAGGAGTAAATCTTACTTATTTGTCAATACGGAGCCACAAAGGCGCCCAAATACCCTTACACTGGATGTAAGGCATAATACACGCCTCATAATACTGGAGCGATTCAGAAACTGTTAAAATCATAATGCGCTTTTGTTGGTGTCTTGACAGCTTACCTTTTTGCGTGTTCGGTTTCGCGTTGCAGCGACCTATAGCTATAGCTTTCGTACTGCGTAGTTCTAGTGAAACCACGATCGGTATCGCCATCGAATATTGGTGTAAACACAAATGCGTGGCATTGGAGGCAAGCAAACGGCGACCGCAGATGTGCCAGCATTATTTTTATTGTCTACCGAGGCTCGCATTTGATCCGGGACTCTCCACACTGTGTCTTATCTCCGATCTGGTTTTATGAAACCCTAAATTTACGACTGCTGGATGGAGGGGGCTGGTATAAGCCGAGGCGCACCGCAGACACTTTTGTCGGCGACAATTCATGACGGGGCACGTTCGCAAAAATTTTGCGTGTCAAATTTCCACGTGGACTGATGGATGCTGTGATTAAGTCGACGCAGGTTGGACTTCAGTTTTAGCACGATCGATGAGAATGCCATTGGTTTATTTTTTTATAATTAACTTTATTACGTAAGTGTACCTCCTTTCAGGTTCTGTTTTTAAGTTGGAAAAGTTAATCTTTCTTATTTACATCGTTTTGGCCAAGTATGTATACCACGTTAACAAATTTTTATCTTCGTTTGCCTTCGCCACAGGTCAAAAGGTCGCCCAAAAGTCTGCCCAAAAAAATACTTTCTTAATATCCTTATATAATTTCGTCTCTGCTTAGTAAAAATAACACATTTAATAATTTCAGTAGTAGGTACTTAGCTTGTACCAGTCTTGTTCCTTTTAACTATCTCCGTGCAAAAAATCACGTCGGTCCGTTGCACCGTTCTGTCTTTGAGGAAAAACAAACCCACTTTCGAATTATTATTATTATTCCAATGTAAAGTTTGTTAGTTATGGGTTTTTTAAAGTCAGTATTTATATTCTCGTATTTTTCTAAATTGTTTAAAAACTAATTACTAAAAAAAAATACTTCTTGCGCATTTCTATCTTAGGAGCCCTTAAAAGCCATCATCTTCTCATTTACTATGACTAATGGCATTCATCCGTCTCTAATCATAACTTAGTCAATTAAAAGTGGAAGTACAATTTTTATATCCTGTCAAGGATTAATAGCATCTTAATTAGGACACGAGGTAAGTCTTAATTGGTAGGGCTGCCCGGGTTAGCTCAGATACAGGGGGATCCTATAAATTACGAGAATAAATCCCGGGGAAGAAAAATTGCCCTCCGGAGCACATAATTCTTGCCTTGTCACAAACCTTCCTTATCTCCGCCCAATAGCGGATTACAATGCGATTTTTATTTCATGCTGTATTCTGCTTCCTATTCGGATGTTTCCGCTCGCCCGGCACCTACGAGCGGGTTATCCGATCGGGTTTATACAAATCCGCAGCTCTACTCCATCTTTGTACTCGTATTCTGATTCGAATTGTATAATACGTTCATGTATTAGCGAGTTTTGATGGCGCGGAGAATCGTGCGTTCGGGTCGGTTCGGATCTACTAGTTCAAGTTCTTGCGCCATGACGGTCACCGGTGAACGAAAAGTTATTAAATTTCTATTATATTAGAATACATTATATTTTAGACTTTACCCAAACTAGCTTCAAGATTATGTGTTTTTTTCATCTGTGTGTGGGAAAATGTGTGAGCAATAAAATCTATCTATATCAGTATTAGCATTGAAAATGTATTTTAATGAAGAAAAATAATAGAAGAAGTCATCCTAGGCAGGATTCAAACTTCTGGGTCTTTACATTAGGGAACTTTAAAGGTTCCTCCGATACGTATATAAATAATATTATATATTGGTAAACTTTAACATTGGTTTTGTCATTATTTGACATTTTAATTTAAATTGCACGTTGTAAATAAAATAACACTGTAACATAACAATAAAAAAATATCGACACAACACACTGTCGCTGTGTAATGCCAATAGAATTCCTATGTAAGTAATATTTCAATACTTTACACGTAGCTACGTATCCTAACAATGTGTCTAATGGACAATGACAAATTGTTCCTTTCGAGGCAAATATTGAGATGTCACGGCAGGGCTTTTGTGCCACAACAATCGGACAAATTTACGAAAATATTTCACCAAAAAAAAACAACATCCAAATACTACGGCACACAGGGTTCAGCGAAATATTTTGACAAGATAATAAATAGACAGGTGAGGTGGAGTGACAAGCTAATGATCCTCTAATAGACTTGATGTGGGCGATACGAGGTGACTCAGTGATTTTAACACATTTCTAATTTCCATTGTCTGGGAACGTTCACTCTCGTTGGCCGAAAGAATAGACTGTTATATAAATTTATACAACCCCCCGATACAAGGTCCGCGAATACACCTTTCGGTATTTTAAAATAAATCCTTTTTTTATAATGTAGATTTTTTTTTGATATACTAAAATCTATGCCGCTGTCACCCGCTTCTCATATTAAGACCGTAATCTCAGATTTCGATTCCCATCGTTGGGTAGTACTCGGTTTGGTTGATGGTAGTCATAATACGATCACAGTTCATCACGAATTATAATAATTCATTGACGCGTGGAACGACTTTAGTACCTCCGTATGCAACTCGGCCTCCGTCTGAAAATCGGCGTCACGACGATAGCTTTGCCAATGCTGAGCCGGTGACTTTTTGGCCACTGTTTCACTGCTCACCTTAATATCTTTATGCTTCTATTTTCCTTTGTAACCCTTCTCTGTCTAACAGTGTGCAAAATAAGTTATTTGATTTGATTTGATTTGATTTAGTCTTCGGTTTGATTTTCAGTACATCTGGCTAGCTACTACCTTAGTATGTCGCCAATAATTATTATTTATTATTTATTTAAACACAAATACCTGCTACAATTACAGCAACGCCAAGACGTGTAACAGGTCATTACGATTTAAAAATATAAAATATATATATACATAGGCACAGATCAAATTAACAACCTAAAAAACTAACACAAACATTAATGAACACATACAATTTCATATTAAAGATATAATAATGTTTTTAAATAAAGCCAGTTCCTCAATAGTGAGGATTCTGGGTGAAATGCGTTTTTACCTTTGGAGTTATCGTTAAGCAGCATGACAGCCAAGCGCTTTCTAAATCTAAATAAAAAACATGCTTACCTACATATTTAAGAAATTTGAAAATACAAATGGCTTCACCAATAAGTATTGTAAATGGTTTTCTATATTTGTTAGAGTTTTTAAGCAATGAGTATAGATATTATTTTGGTACATTTCTCGCAGTTGACTTGATTTTGGCAAAGCCAGTGAATAATAATAATATTCGGTCAATCATTTTCCCACAAAATCCCTTTCTCCATAATACACACGTTAGCACAACGCAAAATTCCACCATCACGCCAATTTATTATAACCATTATACGATATATTGCATAACAAATGCGGTGACGTTGCATTGTATTAGAATTTATTAGTCGCCTTTGTAGTGGCAACACTGAGATTGTTGGCAACACAGTAGCCTTATAATGGCGTTATTTATTTATTTTGAGTGGAATTATTTATCTATTTGTCCGCACATTGTTGCCGGCTTTTGTGGCCTCTCCAATGTATTCTACACAAACACTATAGTTTGGAGAGGGCAAACTCAGTACAATTGTTGTTTTTTTTGTAGAACTTCGTTGTTCGTGTCATAAACACCTTTTTGGATAAGCAGATTCATTGGATGCCAATGATGGTTCTTTTTTATTTATTATTGTTGTTGTTATATTTACTGCTTGGGCCTTGTATAGTCGTAATTATTATGGTATGCTCAGTTAAAGTGTTTCATGCAACGAAATGAAGTGGAAAAATAATCTCAATCAATTAATAAACGTCTATATTTCAAACGATACATTTTTTATACAAAAAAATAATAAGATGAGTACCACATGCATTATACTATTATACTATATTATGCATACAATAATAACTTTTCATACAACAATGACTGCCTCATCAATGACCAGCCTTACTAACACTTGGACCTACGTAGAATGCTGAAATCCTGCACAGATATTCTCTTTATGGTGTAGACAAGGAATAAGGTTTTATGGTTTGGTGTTTTAGAAATTCCCACGAGATATGATTGCTTACGGACGGAGACACGGGCGGTCGCTAGTAAAGTATTATTTTATAAAAAGACAATAATTAACGCGATACGGCCGTTGTTGTTTCTGTAAGTTGTTTCTACTAAAAAGGAACTCAGCAAGAATCTCAGTAGCTACTTACATTTCTCAAACCAAGAGTTGAATACAAAAGTGTACTTTAAAAATTATGTACTAAAAAATCGACAAAAACGGGTTTTTTTGTTTAAGTTATGTTAAATTTAAGGAATACTTTACTAGGATTCCTTTTCGCTGTTTAGGTGTGTATATATTAGATTCCCCCACGCTAAGATACTCGTAAATTCAACATAAACAGATCTTTCATCCTCATTTCATAGCAATAAATTGATGAGCCTTACAAATTAAAGCATTCCAAACAACAGCGTAAGGATAACCATTTTACATTGTTGTAAAACATCACGCTCCACTCTGCTTTCTATTGTAAACAAACGCACTTCTATAAGTGCGTACTCATTCGAAAGTGTTATGAAAAAGCGCAGCCACTACCTACCTGGCGCTTAGGTTTGCATTCTTCCTTTTTTTATTCCTATATATTCTTTCTCAAAGATTTGCTCACAATGGTGTGACGTAAAGGATTAGCCCGACAGCCTCTGTGCATGGTGCCTTAATCTGTACCGAGAACAGAGAATTAAATACAAATAATAATTATTCACAATGGTTATTGCACATTTTTGGCTTACCTGATATCCAAAACATTGTACAGACGGCAGCAGATCAACCTACCACATAATGTCAAATTTCTTTAATACATTTTGAACCTTAGCGTTTGGGTATAAAGATCAATATCGATTAGAGAAATTTGACAGTTTTGGATAGGTTGATGTGCAGGCGTGTGTACTTGAGCTGCTCAGTTGTTGAAAGTACTTTAGTACTTCACTTGTGCTTAATTTATTGCTTTGTCAACACACGTCGTGATAAAAATATCAGCTATATTTATTAGCTATGGTGCTCGCTGAGTAACCTAGTAGTCACTTACCTTTTTATTTTTTTATTACATCACAACATATTGATTGTAAATCTTATTGACAATACTAGGAAGTCAATATTTTAAACTACGCACACCCTAAGTAGTTTGTCATGACATTTTAGTATTGGGGTTTTTATTTAAGTAACTTTATGTAAATACTGCTGCATGTATGTGCTGCACCGCACAACCCTACCCAATCTTCAACCACGGATGCGCCAAGTCAACTCTCATTTACTTTACTAATATAACCTCATTTTAACAAAAAAAAACCGATAACTCATAAAACTACAAACTGTTAGACAAAGGCTAAGTGCCGCGTCACACTGGCGGGCGAAACGCCCCGATTGCACGCTCCAACCCATCCGACATGGTGTCGCTTGTTGCCAAACAAAACGGGACATATTTATTGCAATCACAGATAATTTAACGATGTGAAACACTTCCCGGTCGAAGATAACTCGGTCAAACTTTAACGCGCACACAAAGATTCGCAGGGCGGCTAATCGTTCGGGCGCGCCGTAATAGCGATTTTAATGTCCTTCAATTTGTGAGAGATTTTGTCGAAAGTGTGCTCGCGCAATAAAAATAATGAAATAGAGATAAATAGTGGATGATAAAAAAATATAACTAAAAATTTAGCTACAAATACTTTACAAATTTAATAAGGCAAGACAAACGATATTTTTTTTAAAAGTATTTTTATTCTACTCTTATTATTGTTGCTGTACGTACCTACCTACTAATAGTTAACTAATTATTATAATCCTTGACAAGCGAACTCGTGAGACGACATTGACTATATTTAGTGTTTTATAAACAACACAGAACTTTTTTTACGTAACTTTAAATTTAAATAAAATTTGTTGCGTAGTGTTCGCGTAAACTTCGAACCGCTAAATCTAATTACAATAAAAGTCAAATGAGGCGCGTGCGCTGGGGGCGACTGATTAGTCAGGGCTCATCAAAGATTCGGTACAATCTAATGAGGGGGTCGCCGGCACCGGTCGTACGCAAAACGACTATTTATCCCACCCCTATAACATTGGAGGGTTAATTGCTTTCGGTGACTCCGTGAACTTGATACTTAACTGCCGATTAGCTACGAACGATGTACTAGGACAATTGCGGTTTCAATGTAAGTAAGTAGTACGAATACATCCAAGCTAAAGGTTGTATGGATTTCAATATTAGTAAATACTGAAATCCAAGCAGAAGATATTTCTAGCGTAGCCGCATATATAAATAGTTAGGTTACTATTAGGTATATTAATACGTGAATTGAAAACTTTGTGCTTTGTTTAAGCACATTGCGCGCAGAGGAGTGTGAGATTTGGCACCGTTAATGTTTATATGCAAAAAGAGTTGCAAAAGATAAAAAAAAATTATATTTTGTGCATTATGGTCGTTTTCAACCACTGGGTGATAGATAACTAAAGTAAACATGTTAGGTAATTCTTAAATCTACTTTAAATCCTTCTAAAAAATAAAAATTCTACTTAACTCTCTTGAATGAATACAAATGATGAAACAACACGTTAAAATTTCATTGAAGACAGCTTTAGAGATAAAGATCAAACTAATAATAATTTATAATTGGCAGTGGTCGGAACATTAACATGAAGCTATCTATGACAACAGACCGTGTAGCCTATATTCTGGCATATTCTGGTGAATATAGGGAAAATAGGAGGCCAAATTCGACAAAATTTTAGGTGTGACGAGATTCTTCTATGACGAATGTGAAACAACCCATTTTAGGTGGTCTTTAAACTATTTTAGGATGTTACCTAACACTTAAACTATCACCAAAACTTATTACCCTTACATACCCTAAATTTATACTATTAATAAAGAGGAAAAGTTTATGACTTTGTTTGTTTGTTTGTTTGCGGAGGGTAATCTCTGGAGATATTGGTAACATACTGATAATTAAAAAAAAAATTGACGGATAGGAAGCTGCGGGACATTCTTTGCGGGCAACATAGGCTACACTCCATGTGTACTAAGTTGCGGGCAATCTGCTAGTATCAAATAAATCGAGAAAATATAAACAAGAAGTAAAAAAAATGTTATCGCGACATCCTACAATAATTATTAAAAAAAATTATAAGAAACTAAAAGAAACCATTGTTATTTAGTGTAAAGCCAATGTCATGTACTCACATGCTGCTTTTTATGCCAGAGTGCTGACTCATGGACTCCTAAGACCAGATGGATGGAAAAGGATGGCCACAGATGCAGAAGCTCGAATAAAAAATGCTAAAGTGACCATAAAAAATATATTTGTAAACCATTTTGCAACTGCTTTTCGTATCCGGTGGTGACACGGTTACCTCGAGTCAAGTACGACAAATTATTAATATCGTCTTTATTGCCCAATCATATCTCATATTTACGACGGCTACCGGCCTCATGCGACGGAGAAAAATATAATTAACCTAATTAAACATAAATAATCAGTGGGAGATGCGGGATGCGTTCGGAAGTCGATCTTTATCTCGATTGCCTTGTGAACAAGGATTATATGCCGATAAAACGTAATTACAATAAATAATGTGGACAGAGTATCACCAAAAATGTGAGGATCGTGCGCGCATGCAACATCGAACGTTTTCGTAGATGTAAAAAAAAAGCTTACTTTGAAGTGACATTTAAAAATATCGTTATGATTTGATTGCCATAGCATTTCTAAACAAGCTCTTGCTGCCTTGTTAAAGACTAACACATTTTTAGTACGCATTACAATAATAGGTTAATTGTGATCTGACATATAACTGCAATGTTTATTTAAATTTATTTTACAACATTTTTTTTATTTATTTTTAAAACAACATCAAAATACAGAAAATAAAATATCAAGGGCTGATATGCACCCTTAAACTGTATACCACGAAGCTCTATAGCAACAGTAATAGCAAAACATTCCCCAACGTTCTACGTCTACATAAATCGCTGGCTCTCAAACGACAATTCCTAAGTTGAGCGTAGAGTGCAGGTAAATATATATATTGAAATTAATTAAGGGGCGCCGGACCGCCCGCGCGCTACTGTCCCGGCGGGGGGCGCGTGACGACTTCATGCTTCCCCGAACCACGGGCCTGGCTAGGGTGGCTGTGTTTACAGCTGTCGTAGGATAGATTGGGACAAGAACACTAAAAAAGGCACCGCCAAAAATGTAATGCTCTCCCAGCACACGTATTTCCTCGTTTCTATGACATGGAGTCCTTTAAACCAGGTCTGAAGAAACAGCGGGTCGGCAAGTTGAGGACGTCTAGAGGGGCACAATTCTGCTCCACAAGTTGTCCTTGCATCTGGACTCAGCGTCTTCTTGACAGCAGGTAGAGCGGAATCATTTGTAGACATAAATAAGCAGGTGGACAGTCATGAGCGGTAATCATCGTCTAAGAAACAAAGAAGATATTTTACAATTTCTTCCTACTAGACACTGGCTAAATGTGCAGACCGAATCAAGCCATAGTATATGAAAAAAAAAATGAATGAGCCTTACAATAGTCGCATATTATGTGTAACATTTGACATCTCACATTAAATTCTGAAAACAACGTAATTTTTTTTACAAATCTTAAAGAGAATGCAGTAAATACTCATTAGAAGACATTTGACATATGTTAATGATGACACAATATTATGTCACTTAAAATAATGATATGTCTTGTTCTTACTATCGATATTAAATTTACAAAATGGCGTGCGCTTGCGCATTTCCAACTCCATATATTTTTTTACAAATCATAAAGAGAATGCAGTAAATACTCATTAAAAGGCATGTCACACTGTTATCCTATCACACTGTTACGATCACATTTCTACGAAATCACTCCCACAAATTATTGTTTAAATAGAAGGCGAACCGATCACATTGTTGCGGATCACACTGTTACGACCCTACTTTCATCCTTTTTTTAAACATCACGTTCTGTAAATGTAAAAACATTTATTAAGGAAATCTTTAAAAAATCAATGTGACGTGGTCACCACAGTTGAGATGGTCTTGAGAACCTACGTCACAGGAATGCAAGTAGGTTGTCTCTCTTGCTTACAAATCCTCCCTCTGGGAACCATAGAAGGCTTTGTAACATCTTAGCTAGCCAACTAATGTTACAAAATAGTATCACGCTTTATATAATCAATCAATAAAGAAATCAAACCTATGGGGAGTTTAGTCTTACCTTGACAGTTACCATAGTATCTATCCAAATACGAGCTAACTTTTAATTGTAGTAGGATCTTCATTCACCTTCACTTTCATCTTATCTCAACACAAAGAATGTGAAAGTTACTGCCCAAACTGTTTTTTTCGTCATCCGATTTAAACTTAGAGCATTAAACCAACTCTAAGGATTTAAACGCCTCGGAGATTGTTTGGCCACTACTGCTTCAAACCCGGACGCCTGTTAATAAACCCGGATGCCAGTTGGCAGCCAGTGTTAAATTATTTCCTAAAAAAGATAGGGTTTCATAATATGATTCAAATAAGCATGTGTTTCCGATCATGTTTATAGCAAAACATAATAGTAAAATATATAGTAATCGCCAAATGTAGATAAAACAATATCACATCTGCAGAAACTCGATCCAACGAAATCAATGTTGTGGTTCGACAGTTAGAAATAAGATAGCCGTTCCTTAGTAGTTAAGGATTCCGGGCGAAGTGCGATCAGATGAGATAAAGACCAAGTCCTTACCCGTAAGGAACAAAAGAAATTAGCCCTAAAACAATTGCATAACGTCTAATTGTCACACGTATTTGCATTAGCGTCGTCGTAAGGGTGACTGCCCACTGCGCGCCTACCTGTGCAGACTTGCCACAAAAGCCCTTACACCCTTACACGTCGTGAATTATCGCGTTGCCCCCAAATATTTCATCGATTTTATTGTGGCTCCGATGTCAACCCCGTCTCGACGATGCCTATAAATTCACCTATTATTGCTCTTTTTTTGCGCAATGACAATGGTTCTTGTTTCATGCCGAATTGCTGACACGCCTTTTGAAAAACAATGAGCGGCCCGGCAATTCGATCGGCTTTTCACTTCAATGTGTTGGTTAAATACATTAACTTTCTATTCTGTTATTGTCTACTTAGTATAGAAACAAATGCCGACCTATGATTTTTATCGTGAACCTATATAACCTCGTGTGCTTTGTTAATGGGAAACTTGGATACTTTTCGTTTATCGCTTTAAAATTAGCATCAACCTAACTGTGAATCATTTATAAAGCGAATAAACTCATTCCTTAAATACTGTTAGTCGATAAAACCTTATTACGTAAGCTCAGAAGGCTGCAACGAGGCTCCACATTAACTCGTGCCATGATGCTGTATATCTACAGCTTCACGACCCGTGCTCACCTGGCCATATTCTCCCACAGAGTTAAAAAAAACTTTTTATAAAGAAATAAATTATTGCATTATGGCTTTTTGAAAGAGTCCACTGCTGCTGAGAAATGACAATATTATTAAAAAGTACGCGTCTTTGTCACACTATCTTTTTGTATTCGATATATTGTCGCTATAATAAATGCTGCCCCTTTATGGTCGAGCATTGTGCTCCACAGCCTTTGTGGACATTATTAAATATATTTTAAAGAGTTTTATTAATGGTGGGCGTCCTAAAAAGAATGTGTGATTTATTTTTTCGACGCGTGTGCTGGGTGTGCTCGTGTGATATCCTTCAATCATGGGAGTAAATTGATGTTTCAAGAAGCGGATACTATTAGAAAGTTTTGTTCTGAATTTTTTAATTTTTGATTTTAGTTTGTTGTGTAGGATATATAGATAAGTTTAGGAATTAGGTTTACAGAAATAGTACAAATCTTTAATTAAGTCGTTTTCAAATACATCAAAATTGAATTTTATTAACAGGTATTACAAATTTTTACATGTACATGTAAAAACATGTTTGTGTATTACAAGTTTTATTAACCGCCTCTGTGGTCTAGTGGCTAAGACCACCGGTTTAGAAGAGGTCCCGGTTTCGATTCCCAGCGGGAGTACATGTTTGTGTACTCAGTCTGGTTGGTGGTAGGGCTTGTTTGTCCGCCTGGCTAGCTACCACCATCTTATCTAAATATGTCGCCATAACATCAATGTTTATAGCATTGTTGTGTTCCGGCAGCTAGAGATAAGATAACCAGTACCTCAGTAGTTGAGGATCCCGGCTGAAGTGCGCTTCCATCATTGGCCTTATCATCACTTAACATCAGGTGAGATCAAGGCACTGTACTTACCCATTAATATATATATAAAAAAAGCTTTATTATTTATGCAATAACAATTGAAAATCTACTTTAAAATATTTATAGAATAGACAAGCAGCACGCAGATCATAAATCACCATTTTCTACAGAAATATAAAAGGTAAACTCTGTCCGTTTGAAAGGGGTAATTTTTAAAACTATTTCCTTATTTTAAAAAACCGGTCACTAGTAAATAGCTACGCTATCCCTGAGTAATATAAGCAGAGTATACTTTTTATCTAGCACAAATATTACCTATAATATTTCCGAGAGCACGTTATAAAGAATTTTGCGACAGCGTTAATTAAAGGCACGCGAAGCTACGAGCGGACTTTAGTATTATATAAAGAACATCCAAATCGTTTGACTTATCAAATTCTTGACGACTTAGTTGATATCTTGTGTTATTCCATAAAGGCATCTTTAATCTCAAAATCGAAGTGACATAAACACGCGAAAAATTGAAATATCAAATTCGTTGTTATGAAATGAGACACTTTTACCTCGTTCCGACGTGTTCACGCCTCCAAAGCTTTTACGAACTCGGTTTTATTATGTTTGTACACGGTTTATCTGGTTGTATAGAGGATCTTGTTTCATCGAACAGGTCTGTCTGTAGTCACAAACACTTTTTTTGCTCAAATTTTTATACGAACATAATAATGTGTTTTATCTGAGTTTTGTCAATGGACACCTGCAAGTGTCCCACATTGTTGTTGTTGTGTTTGTGGCAACACATCTCAATAGATTTGTTATGCAAATGATGTATACTTTTGTTCAGTTTTATTAATAGAATAACTAAGAAAAAGATTTTCATCTATAGCAGCCTTTGTGTTCCCGAACGTCGTTAACTTAAGCTTATGCACGCCTTTGGAGTGAATTACCAAGTAATTAAATTTGATGGAAACGAAAACCAAAAAGGTAACTATAAATATCTAAAACTTCAGCTGACATCAAGCCTAGGCGCGAAAATAACCCAACCCATCAACATAAAATTGGACAAACCCTAAATACTCGCTTAAGAACTCTGAGGCCATGCGAGATTATAAAACATCCAAATGTTTTATAGAGATTCTGTTGGTATTTACCACCTGCATGGGATTAAATCATACTAGTTATAAGATCCAGTCTAAGCATCATACTGCATGCCCAAAATATACTGTAGATAACATAAAAAACAAACGCAATTAAACTCGTATAAATTTGATGTTAAATTGAGAAAAAATAATTTAAAAATACAACATCAATAAAACTGCTATTACTTTTATGTACTTACTCATGTATAGATTATTAATGAGCTTTTAATTCTTTATTTGTACTAGTTTCGTTAATGTCAACCAATTTATGATCATCATCGGTTGAGCCATAAAATTGTTGTGACACTCAATGAGGAGTGGCTTCCTTTGCCAGTTTACTTCTTAACAGTAGTTTTACGGCGAATATGAGCTAGGACCGGTTTGGTGATACAAAGTTCGTAGTAACTGAGTAAGTTGAGACCAGTAACTCAATAAATAATATAATAAATATCACGTGGCGCTTAACTAATGGATTGACTGTGCTTTGCCACCGCTACAAGTGTACTGCGGTCAAAGATTAGATAGTGTTAAGATGTGAAAACAGACAGCAAATATAGGAGCTATTTAACTTTTTAGAACCAACATTGTAGAATTACTTGGCGTTTATATCTTACGTAATGTACAGAATAGAAATTTCCTAATGGTAAGTGATGCTCAGGGATATAAACGCATTACACCCGGATTGAAATATAAGTTACTTTATTTACTGAGGTTTTACTTTGCTTACTGGCCATCTCATCTTCAACTGTTGGAATACGAAATGCAACACTTTGTAAAGATGGTGGTTACTATAGCTAGTCAAGCGGACTGAACTCTTCTGTTTCTCTTATAGGTTATACCTTAAATATTAATTTGGATACATACATTTTTCGTTTATATGATTGTTTGACTGAGTTATTGACATAAACACTTACATAATTTTCCTTTTTAAAATGATTTTGAAGTTTTAAATGCCTTATCTAGTTTAAAACCAATAAAAAATTATGTTTAAAAAAAAACAGATTTCGAAAGTTGCACCATAATTTCGTCTTGATCATTAATTAATCTTTGACGGAACCCCCGCGATTCCCCGGCAGCTGGCTTGTCCGTAGTCCTCAAAAGTCTCATCAATATTGTCCGAGCGTAAAGCTAAATATATTTATAATATAATAATATAATAACAGAAAACTTAGATAGTGTATTGAGACGGTACTAAACTAATTAATTATTATCAATACTTTATTCAGATAACAATTTATTTAATATTTATCAAGGAAAAAATCGTATATTAAATTGTCGAGTGTAGATTAGATTAAAATTTGGAAAAAGTAGAAATTTTCTCATATTGAAATAAATTTTACCTTAATTTATTGTGTTTGAATTTGCTTTGTTTCTGCTTTAAATTTTATTAATATCCATTTTTTTGTGTCGTATAATACTGCTAATAATAATACAGCTAGTTCAATTACCACCGCCAAGCGATCGCGGTGGTCTGACCACCGTGCGCAAGCGCGTGCCCAAGCTACCCTCACCGCCCACTCCACCTCCGGAACAAAACAGCCCTTAGTGCCATCAAAAGCACCCTCGAAGTTCTCCAAAAACATTTTTGTTCCGGCACCTATCGTAAGGTGAACACAGCTGCACCCAGCACGCGCTCTTAATCATCAAGTGCTTATTAATAAGTGCTTTGTACTAACAACAGTCTTTACGTAGCGGTGGTCGAATAACATGTTGATAACCACTCGCCAGCTTTCCTGCGCTTCAGTGAAGTGCCAAAAGTGCGTTTGAGTGGGCCACACTGATTGTTTTGGTGAATAAAGTTTCAACAAGTTTTTCAGTAAGTTTTCATTTATTTTAAAGCAAATAAAAAGAAAAAATCGAAAAAAGATTATGTGTGAGGTATATTGGTTCTTCCGTGCTTCGGAAGGCACGTAAAGCCGTTGGGCCTAAATGCATTAGCAGTCGTTAACAACCATCAATCCGTACTGGCCGGCGGGCGTGGTGGTTTATGGCTAGTTCTCCCTATCCATCCATAGGGTAGGCTCGTGCCCCAGCAGTGGGACATAAAATGAGCTGATGATAATGATGATATTGGATTATAATGATAAGTGTTCGTGAACGTGCATAGGTAATAAAGAGGAAAAGAGTTTACTAATACTTACTCGGTCTCGCGATATGGGAGTTGGGGCAAGGTCTAGACGATTTCTACAACTTATTTTGAATCAAAAAATTCGCAAAAAATTGCTAGGTCCAATCGATGTCGAAAACATAAAAACAAATTATTATATTTTTTTTTTCATTTAATTCAAATACCATAGGTAACAAAAGAATGTGGACAATAGACGATAATTTGAATAAGTTATAGTTTTTAAATATTTTAAATATTATTTGGGAAATCTCTATTAAATTGCTGGTGTCTGAAAATGGCTGCTAAGTATTTGAATTCCATTTGTAAAATAGTTATATATATATCTAATATATAAAATTCTCGTGTCACAGTTTTCGTTGCCATACTCCTCCGAAACGGCTTGACCGATTTTGATGAAATTTTTTGTGCTTATCCGGTATCTATGAGAATCGGCCAACATCTATTTTTCATCCCCCTAAATGTTAAGGGTGGTCCACCCCTAAATTTCTTTTGATTTTTGAAATTTTTCCAATACAAAATGATTTGTTTGTAGTGTTGTCATGGAAACTGTCAAAGCGGTACGAAGTCCGCCGGGGGCAGCTAGTAGTTATATATAATTTAACGCAAATTTTGTTGCGACTGAATTACAATTTGAAAAAGTGTAGATAAACTTTTCACGAGCGGGATTGGGCATCCCATGATATTGTAACGGTCCATACGTCACCAGAACATTTTCTAAATAAATAAATAAAAATTATAAATATCTAGGATAGAATTAAGGCTAATTAGGTCTTTACTCTTTCTAGGTAGTTTCCAGGAACTTCCATTTCTTACACAGACTTGGCGTTATCAAAACAATATTATTTAAATGAATATTTGTGATAAAGATTCATTTTAATTAATGAATATAATTAACTTTTTATGCTCACCACTAACCTAGGTAGACTATAAGAAGGTTATAATGCAATAGAAGTTTGTACTTTAATGTTACAGAGTGCATTTCATAAATTATAAATAATTATTGCGTTTTCATGTAGTATTTACAGGTTTTTACATTGTTATACGAACGTAGGTTTAATTTCTCACATGAACCCGGATAGGATATGACAACATTACAATTTGTTTATTTAAAATGTATGAGTAAAAGCAGAGAGATACATCAATGAATATTAAATATGAACGTTGGCCTGTCACTATACAACGACTTTGGAACTCGCGTTTTTCTTTTGATGAATTTAAAGCTATCTCTCATGTTATTGATATTGTTGGCAAGTGATAATTGAAGGTAAAAACTTTCAACACAAGTATGTATTAATAAAACTTTGATTGAAATAGTGTTTATCGAGATAAACCCGAAACTAGGTGTAGCCAATCACGATAAAGGAAATGAACTACGCAGCAAGTATAGGTACTGGAGGATATAAAAAGAGGTTGGAGGCTGAAAGGGGATACAGTAGACAGTTGACGATAGTCAGTGAAGAGTAATAAGTTTGAGCAGTCGCGAATCAGTAAGTACCAAATATTGTGTGTATGTATGTGGTTGGCGGAACAAGAGAGAGGACGGCTCTGGACACTGTAAGTAGATACCTAAATCCAAACCTTATACCTTTTTCCTTCCTCCTACCACCTACCACCTACCCCTTGTTACCTTCGGTCTATTGGTAAGCATATTCTTGTTTTTTAATCTGTATTTATTAATGTGTATTTACTAATTTGTGAATTTCATATTATGTTGACAGTGTTGTGTGTGTTTGTTTACAATTTCTTATTAATGTGATATCGTGAAATACGCAGGAAGAATACGAATGTGATAGGGTGTTAGATTTTGCATAATGATTTAGTACGGTTTACATTATTAAAAAGGGAATTAGGTTGGTTAGGTATAAGTACATTATATTTTGTAAATAACTACGTTTTAAAAAGTGAGCATAAAAGTGTAGTAGGTAGGTAAGAGAGTTTATTTTGTGAGCGGTATGTAGGTAGGTAAAATATGTTGCTATATACATGCAAGGTGTAATGTGGGAATCAGAAATACACATATAGCTAAGTAGGTAGGTATGTAGGGACGGTAAATTCAACTGTTTAATTAAAATGCAACTTTGTAGGTATAGGTTATCTACAATACGTACATTTGGCACTTATTTAAGTGTGTTTATCAATTTACTTTAATAGGTAGGTACTATGTATAGACTAGCTAGGCTAGACTAAGCGAAACGTTTTATCTGTTATTATAATATAAATAAGCAAGGTTGTCATAAAAAAAATAGTCGTTGCGTTGGAGTTAATAATAATATTTACGTTGCATGGTTGCATGGTAGATAATAAGTACCTATTTAATAAGTTGGTGGTGGTGTTTTTAGAATAAATAGGGTCAAGTTATGTGTGTTGATGGATGTGTGAAAACCGTGCTTAGTAGTTTATTAGGTTTATTTTATTCAGATGTCACTGAAATTAACTAGGTATTTACCTACTTAATTTACCTTGAGGAAATTAAGGTTTCCAGTTTTGTTATGCCGAAATGGCTTAGACATATAGTTGATGGTATCTTTGGTTGGACTAGAGGGCAAGCGACGCAGTCCCTGTAGAGATCTTCAAGGAGATGTACTACCATCGGAAGTCTGCAACGATTGCTACCACAACCTACATTTAAATAGTAAAATCTATATTTTGGTGATGTCGGATAATTTAGACATTTATTTTTAAGACTATCTCATTTATTAACTAATTATTTGATTTATTTCATTCTGTTGTCATTGAAATGAACATAACTGCCTACAAATGGTATATAACAATACAGACTGTATTTGAGGAAATCAAGGTTTCCGATTCTATGAGCGAAATGGCTTCGACACATTGTCGATATCTTTAGTTTGGCTAAGGGCAAGCAACGCAGTCCCTGTAGATCATCTTCAAGGAGATATGCTACCATCAAAGGCCATAAACAATTGATATCACAAACTACATTTAAATAGTAAAATCTATATTTTGATGACTATGGAGTGGGGTGAACATATAATTGGTTATTTACATATAATTTCACGTGGATTTGTTGTGAACAAATTACAATTCGAATAGGTTCGATTCCCGTTCGTGGAACTAGTGGGTTCGAGTCCTGCTTGTGGATTTTATGAAATAAAGTGAACATGTGATGTTACGAAAATTTGTTGTGAACAAATTACAATTCGAATGGGTTCGATTCCCGTTCGTGGAACTAGTGGGTTCGATTCCTGCTTGTGGATTTTATGAAATAAAGTGAACATGTGATGTTACGAAAATTTGTTGTTAACAAATTACAATTCGAATGGGTTCGATTCCCGCTCGTGGAACTAGTGGGTTCGATTCCTGCTTGTGGGTTTTAATGAAATAAAGTGAACATATGATTGTTCATATATATAATTTTACGTAAATTTGTTGCAAAGAAATTACAATTTGCATGGATTGCATGAATTTCAGCTTTGTTTGTAAGACTAAGTAATAGATATATTATCTACTTACTTAATAAACCCTTGTTCAGCGCCTAATATATTTGAGTGGCTTTTGTTTATGTTTAGTACAAATACTCAATGTATAAGCATTAAATACCTATAACCAACGGTTTAAATAAAAGATTAAATCACGAGTTAAATATCCACTCTTATTATATGTCAGGCATTGTTCAGTGATTAGTAATAAGGGAATGCTAGATTTAAGCATCAATACCGAAACTATTATATGGTTCTTTCGTTGCTTATGTTTGGTCAAATACTCGAGTACCTACATGCATTAAATATAAGCAATGGTTTAATAAAATATTTGAATACCGAGAGGGTGTGGGTGGTTTTGGGGAAGGCAGGAGACCACTTAGCTTCATGATCATTTTGATCATTTATAAAATACAAATAAGTTCGGTATTGTTCTGGTGAATGGTTCTATTTAAGCAAAGGATTGTGGTTGCTCGGAGTAAAGCTAGGACAATATGAACACTGATAGTATGTATTAAGTGTTACAATTGCCTCAATATAGTAAGTAGGTAGCTACCTACCTATATACATATTAGTAGGTTGTGTTAAACATGTGTTTAGGTATGATGTTTAGAAGCTCTTTAAGTTATATCTACCATGATAGAAAAGTGATTAGATTATTCAATGTTAAGCTGTTATTACATAGTTACATATTGGGATGGGTCACCATGATGGTGCTATGACTTTAGGTAGGTACTTATTTAAATTGTTAAATGTTAAGCTGTTATTAAATAGTTTCGTACGGGATGGGTGACCGTTATGTTGTTATGATTTTAGGTACTTACCTAATCTAGCTTGGCGCAGGTCTTTGCTTTCTTTGTTCGTTTATAATGATAGTAATAGTATAAAGGTGTGTTTTAATAAGGATCATGAATTCATTTACATTAAGAGACTGTATAGGTAGTTATAAATAGGTACGATCTGTTAGGATTTGCCTTAAGTTCCTTAAAGTTCTTAGGTTATTGCGGACCTTCGTAGGTGCACTAGACGATCACTTGGCCAAAATGATCTTTTAGATGTGATTGAAATAAGTAGGTTATTCCCGGGTTTGTTATTTAATAATAATAATGGTTATATTAAATTAGGTAGGTTGATTTATGGTAATCTAGGTAGCTAATTACGTTCATTATGTAAGTTAATTTTATTTCGTTATATTTGGTGCCGTTAGGTAGGAAGGTTAGGTACAAATAGGTTAAAAACGTTTTATTTATTTGTCATAATTAATTAATTATTTGAAAAAAATAGGATTGAAGATCCTTTAGTTTAAGTTAGCTTTTAGATTTTGTTTAGTTTACTTTAGGTTGATTAGGATAGGATCCGTTACAGATTTTGGTGCCATGACCAGGATCGTTCGTTATACATATTTAGGTTAGGTAGGGTGCCATTACAGATTTAGGTCGGGCCGTGACCAGGATAGAGGTGTTGATTAGGGTTTGTTACAATATATCGGGTCATTTCATTACCCATCTTAATAAATCTATTCTATTCTATTACAAAACGGGAGCCTACTCTTTCTTTCTTTCTTTCTTTTAGTTGATGGCTTCGTGCGATTAGCACATTTAGCCAGTGTCAAAGTAATTTTTCATACAAGTAATACATAAATATACAATATTTCCTTCCAGTCAGTATGATGATGAATGATAATAAAAATGAGAAATGAAATGATATACCCCCAACCCCTCGAGTATCTCAGTAAAGATGTGGGGCTTTACTAATTCCTCGGCGGACTTCTTGAGAGAATTTGAAAAGTAAAGTTGCACTGTTTTGTTTCATTTGCCAACACTCATGCACACTTACGAACACTTAACGGTTAATAATCCACCATTATTTCACATTAATATTCTACATAACACAAATTTTAGAAAATAAAACAAAACCGCGGACATGACTCTTCACTTTCCCGCCAAGAAGTCCGGGAGCCTACTCAATAAGTACTTTAGTCGACACCACAGTCGACACTGTAAATTGTCAATGATGCTTCGATATTAATAACATTCACGAGTACATTACAACATTTATATAGGACAAGCACTGTAGTGATTGCGATTATCTCTAACGTGAAACGTTGAAGTTAATTTAGAATAGGTTTCTGGCATTACCTTAATGGACACAGGGATGAGGACAGGCTTTGACAACATTTCAATGGCGGAGCAGTAATGGATTGGTTGCTGGCATTAATCACGGAGCTTCGTACGCACATTATGTATGTGATAGCTAGCTGGTGTGAGCTCTATTCGATATTATAAGAAATTATATTCTTAACTGATCATTAAATATTTGTAAAAGTATTAAAATTGGATGTTGATGACGTCGTTGTCGACAATGAATAGGGCACCTTTGGCTAACAGAGTCAGATTAGATAGTTGTTTAATTTCGGCGAGTTGGATTGAGCCACGATAGCATAGTTGGTAGTGCACCTGACCCGGCATTTCAAAGGGTGTGGGTTCGGATCCCCTTTTTTTTTTCAAAGCGAAAACTATCTTTTTTTTCGAAACTTTTGTAATTTATTATACCATACAATAACCGCAACATACACATACATACATACATTCCCTACTTTTGATACACTTGACGTCAACGCTCGTTTTGTTGAAGTTCAGAAGATTAAAGAAGTGATGATACGTGAATCTGTGATGATACGCTGGCAAGACTTATATGTGTATGTATCTCGAACCATATTTATATCGTATATGAATACGTGAAGCGAAAACTTCGTGCCCCCTTTAAAGCACGTTGCGCGCACGGGGGAGTGTAATCAATCGATTTTTGGATTTATGCTTCGTTTGTCCCACTGAGATTCGTCCCACATAAAAAAATCCTGATTCGTCCCAAGCAATATGATTCTTTCGTCCCAAAATATAATTTAAATTATTCTCGGTTCGTCCCATTTTATATTCCTTTTACGGCCCTTATTTTTTTTACATGCCAAACTTACTTTAATGTTATTATATGTACAATCAGCAATAATGGTATAGTTAAAGTTTATGTATATAGAGAAGGAGTCCCGAAACATAAAATGTATCAATGTATAATGTGTGTCACAATTACTAAGTAGGGAGAGAGAGAGAGAGAGAAACATTTATTGACCACACACACTAATATACATAAAAATAAAAACAAACAACAACAAGTAGGTACTTCATCATCAGCTTGTTTTTATGTCCCACTGCTGGGGCACGAGCCTCCCCTATGGATGGATAGGGATGACAGGCCATAAACCAGCACGCGGTCCCAGCGCAAATAGGTGGTTGTTAACGACTGCTAATGCAGCCGGGACCAACGGCTTTACTTGCCATCCAAAGCACGGATGAGCTCGAGATGATAAATTTTTGGTCACCCATCTGGTGACCCGCCTTTGCGAAAGATGCTTAACCTCAGCACTCGCAGACTGCGCGCGCAAACCACTGCGCCATCGAGCACCTCTCTAAGTACTTGTTTAAACATTATATATTTTGTGAATTGTACGATCGAATCGTGAACTGGGCGACCATTGGTACCTAAAAATATTTCTTACTTCTAAATACCTCTTTCTTCAAGCCAATAGTACACAACTTGTGGTGTTGCGGGTTGCTAAATAAACAAACAGTAGTAACTCAGCCGCCCCGAGTACTAAAAAGGATTATAAATCAACAGGCGAGCGCGCCGCCGCAGTACGAACCAGAATTCTGGGCGTTTATGGCACAAGTTTTGGTACTTCCTTCAATTTATCGCTGAGTAAAGCTGTAGGTATCTATAATGTGAACTAGCTGGCGTTACGCTGACACACCTAATTTAGCGAGGAGTTTGATAAGATATGGATCTTTGTTGCAAATTGCTTTACCATAAGATCATGTAGTAAGTACCTATGATAAGAGCTATCAACAGTTTGATATATTTTCTCTACTAAGTACAAACAGTTGAGTAGACACTGAACCAGAAACTCAGACAATGGTCGAACGATAACAAAATTTAATTATTATTTTACTTAGAAACAAAAATTAAAATACAAATAAAAACCACAAAAAAGTAACAAATAATCAAATAAATATTCTCAGGAACGAGTAAACTGTCATTCACTCGTTCACCCGCGAACATCCATTTTCCTCTTTCTTTTTTTCGTCGTCTTCGTTACAAATAGACTTTTTGAATTTATTAGAACTATCTAAGAGATCTCTGAGTTTCTGGTTCAATGTCTACTCAACTGTTTGTATTTCTTTTGCAGTGGAAACTTGGTTAGCTGATGTACAAAGCTGTTTGTCTCCCTTAAAAAAATAACATAAAAAATAAAAATAAAAAATTAACATGTTTGACTACCGGCTGACATTATTGGTAAAAGCATAGGAATTTCGACAGTAGTTTTTGTTTTGTTTATATAATTTTAACGCAAATTTTGTTGCGAATCAAATTACAAAAACACAAATGTTGAAAAATTTCCACGATCAGGATTTGAACCTGCACCCTTCTGACATACCTGGTCAGATGTCCTCCCAATTGAGCTATCTTGGTTCTAACCAGCTCGCCGATATTATTCAACATTATTTACTTTTTTTTTACTTTGAAAGTCAAAGGCACCCATTCAATGTCAACAACTATCGTCATTAACATCCGATCATAATATTTTTACAAATACTAAAGATCAGTTAAGAAGTAGGCAAGCTATTCCACAGTAGTACTTTTTTATTTACTTTTCTACATTATTTTTATTGACATGAGTTGAATCTCATGATTCGACGCTTGACGGCTGACATAATTGGGTCCTCCCTATGTCCTCATAGCAATTACTACAATAGTACAATTTAGACGATTGTCTGTGTACATGGAGTTGAGTCTTTTGATGTAAAGCTTCGCAGCTTATGTGATTAGTAAAAGCATACCTAGCAACTTCCAATAAAGTACATTTTAGAGGACCGTCTGTGTATCTTGAATTGAGTTGTCCTCACGTTTCTGGTCTGAACGCCTTGGTGAATCCAGTAGGGAATGGGGATTGGGGACTCGTTTACGTGATACTCTTCTAGAAACCCTTTAAAGATGGACGATCAATATGGCTTGACTTGACTTGACCAGATCAAAGGGGCGGCGAAAACATAGAGATAGCTATAAAAGCCAACAACTATTCTCGAATCTATTTCCAAAACAATGAGTCGAGTCTTCCCCAAAACTTGATTGGGATAACATAGCAATTTCACTTTAGCACATTTAAGTCAATCGCGGAATACTTATTTTTTTATTATTTATTATTATATTAATAAAAATAAATAAATTTCTAAAATAAAAGTAGCCTAAGTTACTCCTTATCACACATCAGCTATCTGCCAGGGAAAGTCCCGTCAAAATCGGTCCAGACATTTCAGAGATTAGCCGGGAACAAACATACAGACAGACAGACAAGACAAAAATTGTAAAAAAATATATTTTGGTATATGTACCGTGTATACATCCATATGCATTTAGTAAAAAGCGGCTATTTTAATATTACAAACAGACACTCCAATTTTATTTATTTGTATAGAGTATGACGTATAGATGTATAGATGTGATGTGTGTGATGTGATGATGGATGTATAAATATTATACGGTTTACTCCGCACATTACGCTTGATCAGCCGTTTGAGTGCATTGCACTTCATAATAGCCTACTTTACGTAATTATGTTTTGTTTATATATTATGACTAACACCAATATTTTTAAGTGTCTAACTAACTCGACTACTGTAAACAACTCAATAAACGGAAAATCTTGTGGGTTTTCTTCTCGACACTTCGAAACATCTCTGATACTTAATCAACACTCGTACATCAACGTCATCTGATAAATTTATTGTGAACTGTCGCAGCGTGGTCAACTAAGCGCTGCACCGTACAGATGTATAGAGTATAGATAGTAATTATTATTATAACTAGTACCATCACCATAACCCACCAGTCTGACTCAATGCGGGACGATAGGCATTTTTTGTAAATATTTTACGGGTGCGCACAGTGCCTTGATCTCACCTGATGTTAAGTAAGGATAAAGCCAATGATGGAAGCGCACTTCACCGGGGATCTTCAACTAGTGAGGTCTGGCTATCTTATCTCTAGCTGCCGGAACACAACAATGCTACAAATATTGATGTTATGGCTATTGTCGTTTAGATAAGATAGCTAGCCAGGCGGACAAACATGTCCTACCACCAACCAAACCGAGTACACAAACATGTACCCCCCGCTGGGAATTGAACCCGGGGCCTAAACCGGTTGTCTTAACTAGATCACTGAGACGGTTTAAAATTTTAAAGGATATTGCAATTGTAAATTAATAGCAACTGGGATTACCGTCTCAGGTCCTTCTAAGGTACAGCGCTCCGCTCCGAGCTGGTACTCGAGATAGTTTAACTCAGACACCCATCCACGAATCTAGTATTGTGAACCTCGATTAGCTCCTTCAAGATAACATCACGTAATCATATAACCTTAAACAAAGCTCACGGAACCACCGTGCCTTCGCTTCGCATGCGTAACAAAACGTAATATCCAGGTCCCTTTGAACCGAACCGTTTGACGGTTTGTTGTTTAACTTTGAGCGGCACACTTTTGCAGACATAAGGGTCAAATTCGTTTGCACGTCCACAAGGCCTCCCCAATGTCGGGAGGGAGAGGTCCTCAGATCGTATCGGTTTGTCCAAACTACCGCAGACAGATAACGCCGTTGTGTGCGTGGAATTTTAACACTCGATATTAGTTGCGGTTTAACGGGATAGAACGGTGGAACAATTAAATTCCATTTCATTTGCGGACACATCAGTAGTAATGTATAGTTTAGATTGGGATTCTATTTTTTTGGCAAAACTAAGAGCGTATATCCGAAAATAACATGTTATTCACGGTATTATTTGTCGAAATGTTGCTATATACTTACATTACCTATATAATTTTCTATACTATTAGTATTTTGCTTAATTTATAAAATACACATTATTCTAGTATGTTTTCATAGTTTCACCTCTGATCTTACAGTTTTATTAACTAAGAAATCGCTTGAAAGCGATAAGACCGCCAAATTGTAACTTTGTAAATTGTTATGTTCATGTTTATGTTTTATCGTGTTGCAATAAAAGTATTATCTATCTATCTATCTATCTAGTTTTTTTTCTGGAAGCTATCATTGTTCGATTCTAAATAGTATTGATAATCTCAGTCTCCCTGTGACCGCGGACCCTGCAAAGAGTTCGAAATGCTAGGTAAACATTAAATCAAATTAATGTATAAAATAAACGCGAGTACATCCGTAAAAGTAGTTTCATTTCAATATGTAGTGTTCGCGTAAACCTTAAAAAACAATAGAACTTCATAGTCATTTGGTAACATGTGAGCATGGACAGCAAAGTAACTGAAACTAGAAACTATCTGTAGTCTGTTCTTAGTAGCAAGTAAACTCTACATCTCCAAAATCTTACTGTAAAGTGTTTTTGCTCACTTAAATTTTTGTTTTTCATTTGTTTCATGTATTCTCAAGAATCTGAAAAAATATTCAAATTGTTTAGAAATATTTTATTGCCGTGTATCAATCGTCAACCACAACTTTCTGATCGGGAAATAAAAACGTAAATGGGGAGCAAAAAAATAATCTCCCGGTAAACTCATAAAAACTTGTGAAAATAAAAACTCGCATCAACAGCCATCAAAAAACAATTTCGGCAGACATTATCAAGTTTACCCTGAAAAATGCAGGGTGACGCGGGTCGATACTGAACCCCCCGCACCCCGCAGGTGCGACGAGATAATCCAAGATGGCCGCCCAGATAGGACGTGACGTCACAGCGCTGCCCCCGCCCCCCGGCGCATCCTCGAAACCTCTCTCCACCCTACTTAGATCCTTTCAGAAATCTGCCGAGTAGCGTCAGCAAAGCGAATTTCTTGGCAAGAGCTATTATGTCTATCAACTTATACAACTCCTGCAAGCCAAGATAGACAGGAATCCTTAAAAATAAAAACCTGTACAAAAACCCTAGATTATATCAGGAAAAAATAGGTTAAAAAAAGGAGGTAGTGTTAGATTTTGCATGTTTTATAGGTTTACTTTCTTGATGGTGATTGATTTGAAACAGTGTTATATTATGAAAAATAAATACATTACAATCTGAAATGTTCTGGAAGTTCTCTACGTCTCATTCACATATCACCATCACAATAACCACGGGCCTTTTGTATCACAGATTTAACATCTTCAATTTCTTAAAGCAAAGGGACAGGTTCTGGCAAATGGGCACCATCGACGTGGAAACCGTCAGGGCCTCCGCGGTACTTGGTGACGTAGAGCTGGCCGTCGTCACCGATGAACTGGTATTGACCTTCGATTTCTAGCACGTAACCACCGTTGGCGCTTGGGACTAGCCGACCACGCTCGGAGACCACGGTGTCTGGAAGAGAAGACTTTCGTTAGCGGTTTGTTTATGCAATAGGGGGGCTCGCGCTCGGTCTTCTTCTCACAGGATAATTAGTGATGATAAATAAAGCTGAAGGTAGCAGCGCACTGCATCCGACAACCTCAACAACTGAGTAATTACTGTAGTAAATGTCGGAGCACAACAAATTTTATACACATTATTGTATGACGACATACTTAGGTGAGATGCTGTTAGGTAGCCTGGTGCGTTTAGGACAAGCCTTACCACCAATCAAACAGAGTACAATAATATGTACTCTCCGCTGGAAATTGAACCCCGGGACCTCTGACCGGATTGCTAGCTCATTCAGAACCGGGTACTACCTCAGAAGTATAAAAATAGACCAGGGGCCCAACCGCCTAACCGATTGCCTTGGCTACGTGTATAGTTTATGACGTCATCTTGTCATCTAGCTAATAGGTATAGGCATATATCGAAAGCTATAGCCTATACCTTTCGATATTGCTTTCATAGGCGGTACGAAATGGCAAGATGACTTCATAAACTATACACGTAGCCAAAGCAATCGGTTAGGCGGTCGGGGGGCAGGTAAGGTCTGCCACTCACTCTCAGCTTATTACCTCTAAGTCTAACCGGGTTGCTAGCTCATTCTGAACCAGGCACTGACTCAGTAGTATAAGATAGACCTGGTCCAAGACTTACTCTCAGCTGTGATGTACCGCAGCGCGTACTGGCCATACTCGTCATGGACTTCCTCGTGACGCACCGCCGGCAGCTCCCTCAGGCCAGCTGGCACAGGGACTGCAGCACTCATCACCATCGCTACCAAGCAGCTGAGGACTACGAACTGAAAAAACAAAACAAAAAAGTTTTAACTACAAGAAGACCAAAAGTTGTTAGTGGCCAGTTGGCATTCGAATCGCTGTTTGGAAGGACCTTGTCGACTAGCATAGTAGGACTGCAGTCTCACAAAACAGAGAGCACTTAATTTTTTTTGAGAGTTTGATGATAGCCTTAAAGGGCATTTTCAGCATTACCGGACTTTAAGAGAGGACTAGGAACTGGTGTCATCTCATAATCAGAAGCCAATTTAAGTGCGCTTCCACCTCCGGTCCTATCGCTTCAAAGCTGTGAATAAAAAAATATGACAAAATCTTTGGAAGATGGTTTCATTTTTTTACAGCTATCATTTGAATTTATTGGAAAGCATCTTTTCATTCCACCAGAGAAAAAAATATATAATGTGGGTTCCAGGACAGATTGTTTTTGCGTAACAACATACACAATGAATATCTTACCAATGAAACTAAATCACGATGTAATAGATTAGATTTTCACTTTAAAGCAAACAGAACCCTTTAACACAATTAAACATGAAACAATTTGACCAAAATACTATAAACTAACTTAAAACCCAAATTCAAAATCGCACGTAAAATAAAATATACATTTTGGTCAAACAGGTATTTAATTTTGTATCTATATGTACTATGTATTTTACTTACAGTTTTCATTTTGGTCACGGTGGCAGGTGTATTCTTCAAAACAAAACCAAATTGAATGATACAATTTACTTTGTTCAGTCAATTATATAGTTTTAATTATATTTATTGCATAACAAGTCAATTAACTAACCAGATTTAAATTGTTACTGCTAAATAGTCAATCAATTAAGAAAAAGTTAAATCATTATACACAAGGTATGTCAAATATTTTCACGTTACCTATTACTAGAAAATATGTAAAACGAGGTTTTATTCTACATTATGTCATACCCCGGACGATTTCAAGAAGTTCTCCACCCGGCCTTATCTCTACAGTTAGATGAAAGCTGGCTTCAACGTTTAGAGGACTGGGGATTGACAAATCGCTTGTATCCTCTTTTGACCGCCACGGCATAAATGCGTCGCCGTGTCATGTACGCCAAGCATTCAATCCAGAGTAAAATCTTGCAACAGGAATAGGGACTCCGAAATTTCCAAATATCTTGTGTTTATTTAAACTAAATGTGCCTTACAAATAAACAAAGAATAAGGTCCGAATAATCATAAACTTCATAGTGTTCCAAGCTTATTCTTTGCTTATTTGTAAGATCATATGTGTTTTTGTAAACGATCATTGCCGTCGTTTGGCGTACAGGGTGCCTAGTGTGACTTTTGTTTATTACCAGTATTCATTCGATTACGTTTACGAGAACGAAAATTAGTATGGCATTGAAGCAGCTCCTCCTGGCGACATACGAGATGAATTAAAATTTTGCCATAGAAATTGTCGTTTTCGTTAACGTGATCGCATGGCTAATGAAACTCGCACTAGGCAACCAGGGCACGCTATCGCTTGTCGATTATAGCCTTCTGTGGCGGTCAAACAGTACTTACTTCTGTTGTCCCCCCAGGGGACTGGGACACGAAACTTCCCTATGGATGGATAGGGAGAACGGGCCACCACCACCACCACGCGGGCCCAGTGCGGATTGGTCGAGGAAGGAGCATCACGCGAACGCATCCCCGTTCCCGACTGGATACTCCGTGGAGTTTAGATCAGAATCGAGAGTAGACAAAGAATGGAATTTTGGTCTAATATGCGGACGCTACGCGGGGTGGCAGGCGCTATGTGCTCTGAGCTATGTAAGGGGTTATCTCCGCAGTCGGCGCTCTATCTAAATCTGTATTATCGCAACACGCCGCCGAATAATTATTATTGCATGTATATACAAGTTATACATAGGCCAGATATTTGGCTGAAAGCAGAGCGGATTGAATTAATCCTTTCATAATGTCTGATGCTTAGATGGATTTAGAATTTAATGGGTTTCTGAGTAATTATCGTCTGAGTTCATATAAGCTTTATTGGGATGCTTAATGTTTGTAATGCTACATAAGAATATTAAAACTTTATTTTTATCTTTTATAATGGAGAAGCGTGCCTTCATCTCACTGGATAGCAAGTCAATCGAACATTGAAGCGCACTTGTACCGGATTTCCTCACTACTGACGAACTGGCTATCTTATATATTACTGTCGAAACAACAATTTCAATAGCATTGTTGTGTTGTGGCGATAGATTTAGACGATGACGAAGATGGTGGTAGTAGGTAGCAGACTCAAAACAAGTTTTAACACCAACTGTAACTAAACCGCCAGACCAAAAAAATTGATATGTATCTCACTATGGAAATCTCTATCACCTTTCTCGGATGGCCAAGCTAGCTATACCTATTTATTCACTATTTTTTCACTTGTATTGTTCATCTTTACTTATATCTACTACTAACAGCCGATAGGCGAATACGAATACAATTTTTAACTTAATCAGACCTCCTTGAACGCACACAAAACCATATTTTTTAGATATAGTACTTTTGAGACGACCTCGATAAGACCACAGTCTATCTATCTTACGCTGTGTTAAGACTTCAAATATTTCACAGTCTTCGGCAGTAATATGCCAAAGTGCCCGACAAGCTAAAAAGCTTGTTGCGACAACAACAACAGGAGCGTGTAGCTGTAGAGTGATTACCATAATATCGGGTTCGAGACGTGTAACTCTAAGGCGCCTAGTGCAAGTTTCATTCAACATTCAATCCAGTGAACGATGACGAGAATTTGTATGGCTCTTCTCGTATGTCACCGGAGGTGCTGCTTAAATGCCATACTAATTTTCGTGTTCGTAAAATTAATCGAATGTTTACGGGTTGAATAGCCAAGGCCCTAACTATGGTAGATCGGGATAATTGTCCAGTAAAAGGCAAGTGGATTGTATATATAAGTGCTGGTATATTTCGCAACAACGTACAAATTCAACCCGTCTCAATTTGAGTGGCCCGTAGGCTTAGCCAAAAAACGATAGCGAAGTTCGAATAGAATAAAATGTTTGGGATTGACATAAGCCGCGCTAAATCACGTGGTCAATCTTATGTCAATCCCATACATTTTGTTCTTTTCGAACTTCGCTATCGTTTTCTTAATGTTACTTTGGCTACCGCCTCCGGTCCGTGCGGCCTTGTCTTGACCACGGATAGTAAACGAAACTCGCACTAGGAACCATGATGCTGTGTCGTTGGTGACACACACTCGCAACCTATGTTGCTGGTGAGGTTCATGTTCCAATATATTTATTGCACACCATAAATAGAAAAAAATTGAGCTTCATTGACTCAAATTGGCACAAAAAGTGTAGCAGAGAGTACTAGTTCACAAGTACAACGTACACACGCCTGCACATCAACCTATACAAAACTGTCAAATTCCTTCAATACATTTTCAACCATATTATTATGGCATAAAGTTCAAAGTCTATTGAGGAAATATGACAGTTTGTGGTAGGTTGATGTGCAGTCGTGTGTACTTACTACAGAAGACTCTTTTTTTCAACATTATTTGGAAAAGTGTTGAAAAGTGTTCTACGAGAAGGATTCAAACCCGCACCCTCACAGTTCGGGTCAGGTGCGCTTCCAATTGCGCCATAATTGCTCTGTCCAACCCGTGCAAACTTTTCAATACTATCATATATGTCCTTACTTTGTTAGCAATAGTTTATCATCATTCATGATGATATTCAGATGTTTTTTTTTTTGTGAGAGATTGCTGATTGCCTCAGATGGCATTTTCAGCTTCACCGGGCTTGTTTGAGGGCGGCGAGGATCGTAAAGGGTCCCTCAAGTCGTGTGAAACGAATCACCTTCGGAGGTTTTCTAGAGGGAACGGCATCGCGCAATAGTGCGCGTCCCCGTGCCCTACTAGATTCTCCGAAGGGTTCGGATCGGATCGGGGAGCGGAGCAACCCGAGGGCGCCTCTAAAGGCTCGGACCTCGGCTCGGGTTGACCGGGCCGTGGAGGAGGAGAGAAACGCCACAGGTACATGTCTGTACCTGGTGTAGAGCGCGTGTGAACCGGTTCTTCGTACCCTTGTTCTACGAGTACGGTGTCTTGGGCCTAAATTAGTGTGCATGTTTAGTGTATTCTGTAAATGTGTAGTTGCATTTAGAGGATCGGGCGGGTATTCAGATGATGTCCATGATGATCAGTATCAGATTCAATATCAAGTTCCAATTTATTTAAATGTGATTTTTATCTTATATATACTGATTTATTTTCACGTTTACTCTACATTCTGTTTTAGCCTTTGCTGGTGTTAAACAAGCCCAATATTAGATAAGCCTCACCAACAAAATATTAACAAAATGTTACCTAAACTTAAATTAGAAAGTAAATGTTTAAAAATGCTTATATTACTAAAACTCCTGCGTACAACACGAAATATTCCACCAATACCTACTTCGGGCGATAATCTGTCGTTTTGTCACTTGCCCGAGACTCGAACTCGAGTCTCAAGCCGACTCAGCCTCTCAATCCGTTCTCAGACTAAATCACATAAAAGCTTAATCCCCAATCCAGTTTCCCTCTTCTTGGAACAAAAGGTGTGGTAAGGGTATGAAGGGTGCGTCCAGGCCAAACCATGCTTTATCAGCCCATCGCAATGGCAAAGGAAAGGACACGGCAATTTTTTTTGTTATCGAATACCCGAAGTACCACTTCGTAGTAACGTTTGAAACGTTCGTCTGACTGAAGAGAGCTATTTCGGAAAAGCTGTGATGATATGGTAATTATGCGTTTTAATATCTTTCTTTTTGTTTTAAAATTAAATTAAATTTGTCTTCGAATAATATTCTATTTTATTCTAAACACATTTGTATTCTATATTATTAGCAGTGCTTTTTTTTGTTTGTTTTATCTAGAGCTATAAACTAGTTTGAAAATAGAAAACATATCCATTTTAATTTAAAATATACCAATCAGTTTATCTAATAAAAAAATACTTATATGTTACATTTTAAAGTGGCAACATGAGATTCTTGTAGTTTGGGTTATAATATAATACTTACATAACAGGGGCAGGAAAATAGGCATAGACAAAATAGACAAATCGCATTGAATACCTACATGCTATTCTATTATATTCTATTGTTAAGTGGAATACATTGTATATGATGTTTAAGAGTTTAAAAAGGCTTATGACTTAGTCTAATTAGTCCATGCTAGTACTATTAAAATTAAATTGAAATCGAGCTCTTCTACCAAATCAAACGTTTTAGCTCACGGTTTTGTATACAGAGCTGACATGATTTTTTGGCCCATGTTTTCTGTGAAACATTGTCCAATATCACGGTCTGAACCAAGCCTTTAAAGGAAATTTGCTAATAAATAAATAAAGATCCATTAGATTTCGAAACTTGTACCCATTCTTTCGCTGAACTTCATGATATTAAACGCGAAGTCAGTTCTAGTAAAATAGAAAAGTAAAGTTTAGGCTATATACTGCCCCACGGCTAAGCATTTTTTTTCCACCTAAAACCGGGTGGTCACACACCCGGGCTATGCATCTAAATATCCGAAACACACTGTACCTGACCTGAGAATTGAACCCAGTAACTCAGGAGAACTAGTTAAGCGTTTTACCACTCAGCCACCTGGCAAAGTCAATTCTACCAAACCACAAAGAAACCGGTCAACGTACGCAGCAATTCACAAATCATCAATACAAAATCAGCGTCGCATCAACGGCCGATCCACACACGAGGCGTCGCGTCATCTCGCGGCGGAAATGGTGTCTAACCGGATATTGTATCGCGCCTTCATCTCCGGCGCGCTTCCGGATCCGGTCGGCTGCCGCCGCGCGCCTTCCCCGCCCCCACCGCGTGCATCGCCTAATTACTTACACGTACAGCCTTTATATTTCAGGCTTGTAATCCAGTTATTTGTAACTCGTTCTATAATATAAAAGTTGTGGTAGGTTCATTCTTTTATTAATTCTATATTCGTTATTTGTTGTTTTTTGTATATAATCGTAATGTAAGCAGTGAGAGTTTTATCCATATATCTATCTATCTAAATATAAATTTTATCAAGCTTAGGTTACTAAAGATTAGTCATCATCATTTAGTGCCATCTTCATGCTGAAGTTTGGAGACCAGTGTACAAAATTTTCTGCGATCCCATATAGCTTGTTTTAACCGGTGATAACTCTAAGTCCAGTCCACATTTTGATGTCGTCCAGCCATACGCGTGGCGGACGTCCCAGAGCTCTCTTACTAAAGATTAGTAAAATAGAATAGTACGTTTTTTTAAGCCTTTTGTACAATTGGGTACCTACTTAGTTAAAGACACCATTTAATACGTTTTAATAATGAGTAAGTCTTTTCGAGCACACTAATAGTTATGTAGGTCCCATAATTATCCGATTCCCCGCAGCGGTCTCTCAGAATCTGAGACTGTTGTGTTGACCGGTAGACCACAGTGGAATTTTTAATTTTACCATTACTATACTTATTTACTATATTTACTATTATTTTAATAATTTAAATTAAATGATAATATAGCATAGTAATGAATTAAGAGTACCTATTACGTCACCAAGTCAAAATTATTAATATTACTGTCATTTTGTCTCTAATCAGTACTTTGCTTGGATGTTACTCCATCTGTATACTGTTTTTTTTTTTGTTAGAGTCAATTAATATTTTTATTAAAAAAAACACAAATGTTGAAAAAAACTCCACGAGCAGGATTTGAACCTGCACCCTTCTGACATACCGGGTCAGGTGCTCTCCCAATTGAGCTATCGTGGTTCTAACCAGCCAGCCGAAATTATTCAACACTATTTACTTGTTTACTTTGAAAGTCAAAGGCGCCCATTCAATGTCAACAACTACCGTCATTAACATCAGGCTAGTAGGCTTGCTCTTGAACGCATTGGAATTGTATTGAGATTGAGTTTGCGTTCAATAGTAAGCCTGTTGATCATAATATTTTTATAAATACTAAAGATCACTTAAGAAGTAGGCAAGCTATTTATAAAATGTTTTTGTAAAAATGTTTTGTTTTTGTTATAAAATTTCGGCGGGCTGGTTTTGGGAGAGCACCTGATCCGGTATGTCAGAAGGGTGCAGGTTCAAATCCTACTCGTGGAAATTTTTTCAACATTTGTGTTTTTGTAATTTGTTTCGCAACAAAATTTGCGTTAAAAATTATATAAACAAAACTATATAACTATATTATAATTCTTGTCAAGTAAATTCTTTATTCCTACCTCTACTACTATAGAACTACTATAATACAAAACCATTCATCAAAGTAAGCGGTTAAACAACAACACTTAACACAACAACACATGGTATACACTACATTTCGCCACCCCACGTGCGCACACAAAGCCGCATGAAGTGCGAACCACCAGTACAAGCCAACCAAATGCCCCGCCAAGGCCCTACAGATACAATAACATTACAATTACTGATACCCTGGGCAATTACCGACAATTGCGCCACGGGAGTCAATAGTGTTGAATGCACCTTGCGCCAAATGTGATATTAGGTTGGCTTATGTTTAGTTTTCATGTCTGTTAGGGACGACAGAGCTCCTTCCATACAAATTCAAACATACTTAATTAAATACATTCCTAAAAGGTGTATTGTTGAGATTTTTCATAATGAGAGTATTTTGTACATGTAAAATTTATTTTAGCACTATTAACACAACCCACACTTTTTTTCCGGTTCGGTGCGTTAAGTCTGCCCCAGGAAACATGCTGTAAAGAATAGGCAAGAAGTTTCGCCAGAATTTTTATTATCGTAGGAGGAAATAACTTTCTTCTAAGCTTTCAGTTTTTCAGAGTCAATTGGTATAAAATACTTTCATTATGAAAAATCTCAATAATAAAACTTTTAGGAATGTACTTATTTAATTAAGTAGATATGTTTGAATTTGTTTATAAGAAGCTCTGTCGTCCATAACGGATGCCTGGTTGTGCCAAGAATCCATCTAGATGGTGCCTATTTCTGCCGTCAATCAGCATTGTTTTGCACTGCTATAGCCAGTTTGAAGTTGACTATTAGAACCAGTAAAATTACAGAGCCTATGCTCTGGCTACTCTGGCTATGTACTGGCCACGCGCCTTTAATATAATTGGTGATACTTACAAGCTTACAAACGTCAATGGTGACCGTTTTCCATAGGTATTTAGCATGCATGGTAATACTATTATCTATCTATGGCAAGAATGCCGGCTTAAAATCATTTTGAAAAACGCGCAAGTAATACCCACGCTTCAAGCACAGAATAACTAATAGACTTCCAGCGTATAAAGCTAGTTGACGATTTAAAAAGGCTACAATCGTTAGTCCCTGACAGTTCATTAGCCGTGCTTTATCTACACTCCTTCCATCACCCCGCGGATTCAATCAGAAATGGCGGGCCCAGGAAGATCGAATTAGCCGAGGGTGAGGGCGCGTGCGCTTGCCTTTGTCGCACTCTACGGATTTTTACATTGCCATTGTTTATAGACGAGCGTGTGCTCATCGTGTCACCCACCCACAGTCTACCAGCGTTTGCTACTGTACAGAACGATTCATAAATATAATTTAGATTATATTGTTAAAACTTCGTATCTCCTTTTTAGCACATTGCGCGCACGGCCGCGTGAGATTTCGCGTAAATATTATATGGAGGAGTCCCGAACGAAAGATAAAATGTATGTATACCTAACATGTGTGTAATACACTGTATATTTTGTAAATTACACTCGAATTTCGACCAGTGGATGACCACTAGTTATATTTTATTACACAATCTTCCGGCCTTCGCCTGACCTGATGGTAAGTGACAAAAAGACCAAAACTCAAAAACTCGCTTCACGTGGGATGAGGAATGGGCTGTCCTATCTTAACTATCTTCCACTCTCTTATAAACTGTTCACTGCTAGAATACATCAATGTTACTAATATTGTTGTTCTTAAATAGGATGGTGGCAGCTAGTCAGGCGGACTTATATGCTATTGTTAATGCAAATAAGAGTACAGGAGATCATGGGTATACTTTAATTACAAGTACATTGATAAACAGTCAGTACTCTGTCTACCATCGATATAACAATCAACACTACATTGTATACGGTAAAAGACAGTAGGTATCATTTTCTTAAAATAAAATGGACAGAAATGCCGTATCGACCGTAATATAATGAGCATACTTGTAATTATAAAGATCTATAAATAGGAAACCGGGCCACCCGTACCTACCTTGAGCAGGCAACGCTCTAAATAAAGTCTCATTAATCAAAAAACATTAATTAATTGAGTTAATAAATATGAGACTAATTACTTTACAGACCTACGTTACACGATACGACTGAAGAGTTCCAGCTGGTTTTAATAAGTAAAATGTATTAGTAGCAGTATATGTAGCAGGCTCCGCCAGAATACCAGCGTTGTTGCGACACGCTTCGTTCGCAACAACATAAGCTGAGGCGGGGTCCTGATTGACCTATTGTTGTTGTTTGTTTTTATTTTTATGTATATTAGTGTGTGTGGTCAATAAATGTTTCTCTCTCTCTCACTCTCTCTGTATTGTAGAAAGTGTTAGCATAAAGATATTTTTTCGCAAGTTGCGAGTAGAAATGCTTCTATCATGTCTGGCACACACACACACACACACGGAAAACTAGCGTCGTCGTGGTATTTTAGCATACCGTGCCATTATTTATTTAAAACAAACAGTCAAACTGGTAAATGCTATCTCATTATTATCTCTCATATTATTATTTATTTAAACCTCGTCGGTTATTTGAAAAAAAAAAAACTAAAAAAACTTTTTTTACAATATTTGTGTACTATAAAATATATACTGATTCGTAAGTTATTCATGATCATAATCATATTTAGGCACATACTTTTCCTAAGTACTTTTTAATTACCATCCAAAAACTTGTAGACAGACGCGCAATAGATAATTTATTGCCATTACACAAAAGGCGACATTAATAAACTGGATCCCACAGCGTTAATTGCGCTAACATTCTTTCGACTCGCACTATTCTGACGCACAAACACAATTACATCTGTTATTTTAAACTAAACGCGCACCCTAGCTGGCCGCGTCCCACTGTACCCCACAATGCCCCACAAAGCCCTAAGGTCCGTTTAACCCCTGATCGAGCAGAGCGGGTGTCCCGAGAAAGGAACTGTTTGCTGTCACTTTGCTCACAGGCGCATAGAATCGGTGACACAATAATTGATTGATGGACGTTCATTTGCGAATGCTTAAAAAGTGTTGAGTAATTATGATGGGTGATTTTGTGATATTGATAACCCATTTGCCTGTTAATTATGTTTATTTATTCTTAAAAATAAGGTGTTTTGTAGTATTAGGTAGGTACCTACACGCCTGCACATCAGATTACCACAAACTGTTAAGTTTAGCGAACATTTAGTGAACAAATTTGACAGTTATGTATAGGTTGATGTGCAGGCTTCTGTACTTAGAATAACAAACGATAATTTCTTACTAACTTATGCATTTACTTAAACTTGCGCGCCGTATAGTCAATCAAATTGTAGGTCCATAAACTTTTTCTATCGCGAAAAGTTCAAAATTAAAAGGATTTGGTGAATCAATCAAAGTTTCGAACAAAGATCATAACTCCCACGCAACGTCTCCGCGAGAAAACTTTAAATTACACTTTTTTCCGCATTAAGTACGAGTGCGAATAATCTTCTTGACGGGCTGCGAAATTGATGGCGTCGAAAAAACGCCAACTCAAAATCCTGAAGTTTTTACGTCAGCCGAGTTTCACTTAGAAAAGTTTCTACATCTATTCCAAAGTTGCTCCTATACGAGAGACTGACAAATTTTAATGAACCCGAGGGGGCTGCTAATGTCTGCGTAATGGGAAAACTTTGAGCCGCGCGCCCCGCGCCGCCCGACCGCGCCTATTCCGCAGGGATTTTTCATCTAAACGCTCGTTTCGATTGTTTCAACGCATATTTTCCAAAGTCACGGTGAAACAACACTTCCAAGTTAACCAAACTCGCATTACGCACACGCAATTTGTTTCGTTCCATTCGTTAATGAAGCCGACAGAATTCCCATCGGTCTGTAACTGTATATCCCTGGACACAATAATAAAATTGCAATCATTTTAACGCGTGCCATTATACAACTCTTTCGTGAATGAACTGCGCGGTTTGAATTACATTATAAATTTCTACGCGGACGCAGGCGTTGGTGACCGGCCAAAAAATCGTATTAAGGGTCGGATTGTGATTTAAACGGCTAAACCCCGCTGAAGGGCGGGGGAGTCATCCATCATACGCTTTACATATGTTTGAATAAAGCTCGTGGGAAAAGGATTTCCTCTCAGAAGTCAATGCGCCATTCTGCACAATTGGTAACACTAAAAATTCTGTGTGATTAGGACTGTCCTTTTTTAAAATTTATGTAATTTAAAAAACGTTGAGTGTTTTAAATATATGTGTTATATATGACATCACCTAAAGACCTGCGCCAACTCCGCGTTGAGAACTGGCGGGAAGTGGCGCGGGATCGGGAGAAATGGCGGCAGTTATTATCGGAGGCCAAAACCCATCTTGGGTTCCTGCGCCACCCCAGTTAGTTTTTCTTTTTAAGTATAATTAAAACATAGAAATGAAAAAATAAGTAAATGCGTTTCATAAACGCATTTACTTATTTTTTGTTAAACTAAATATAACTTCGATATTATGATATGAAGAGATTAAATTATTATCCAATAGTAATCAATTTATTCTTTAATATTTACCACTCCTAAAACCATTTATTCTAAAATCCATTGGCCTTTTATTGTTAATTTCTTTTAATAATTTTACAGCGTATTTCTCTTTATTATTTCACAACGGGGTAGCGCTTGGTCTTCACCCGAAATTTTTAATTACTGAGGCAGCCTTATTACATGAATGTGTCTCCAGATATCAATTTGTCCTTAAGAAGACTAATTAAGTTCCAATCACTTAATTAACTTTAAGATTATGCCCAATAGATGAGCATTTCATTTGCAAATGAAGAACTTGTACTTTAATTTTGTCCCTCAGTGACCCACTGCGTGGTTGCCCCACACTACAAATAGCTGGATTAGGGCAGTTTGGCAAACAAGGCGTCGCAGTCGTGTGCCGGCACCCTTACTTCTAATGCTGTATTAATGTCTATTACGGGCCTCTTTGTCCAGTGCTCCGTGAGCTGATGATATATCCAGATTTAAAGTTAATGTGATATAACTCCCGTATTGCGCGACATATCATTTTTGTACATAGCAAGTAGGTATGCTTTTTGTGGTTCTCACACACTTTTTATTTGTATGATTCTGAGACCAAATTAGAATTGTTTATATTTTTTCATAGAATATTTATAGGAGCTCGATGGCGCAGTGGTTAACACGCCCGGTCTCTGAGTGCTGAGGTTAAGCAACTTTCGCAAAGGCCGGTCATCGGATGAGTGACCAAAAATTTATTGTGCGCGTGGTGGTTTATGGCCCGGTCTCCCTAGCATCCATAGGATGATCGTGTCCCAGCAGTGAGGACATCAAAAAAATTTGCTTGCTAAATTGTCAACGATGATATTTATTTAATCTATGTAGGAAACATACACATAGTTTATAGGAAAATTAGTAATTATTATTACTAATAATAAAAATATAATAGACGTTCGGGTATCGAGCTTGGCCACTAATACCTACATTTAAAAAAAGACAAAGCGTTGTAAAATTTCCACGAGCCGGATTCGAATCCGCACTCCATGCCATGCCGGGTCAGGTGCACTACCAACTATGCTTTCGTGGCTCAATCCAACTCGCCGAAATTAATCAACACTATTTACTCTGACTCTGTAAGTCAAAGGGGCCCTTTTCAATGTCGACAACTACGTCGTCAACATCCGACCTTAATATTTTTACAGATATACCAGATCAGTTAACAATCAGGCAAGCTATATTTATATAATTTTACGCAAACTTAGTTACAATTTAAAAAAGACAGTGTTGAAAAAGTTCCACGAGTGGGAATCGAACCCGCACCCCATGCCATGCCGGGTGAGATGCTCTACCAACTATGCTATCTTAATCGTAACACTAAATTAATACATTATTATTTTGAGAGATATCATGAATTGTTACATTCTCTAAAATTATGTTTAATAGCAGCTACCGTATGATGAAATTATGTCGGTGTTCTTACAGAATTTGTTAGAACATGACAACACGGTCACTCCGTGATTCGGAAGGCACGGTAAGCCGTCGGTTCCGGTTGTTGCCGTAATAAGCGGTCGTTAAAACCCGATAACCCGTTTTGTAGCAGCGTAGTGGGTTGTGACCTAATCTCCAACGGTGGCCCGTATATAGCCTGATGATGAAGGATCTAGGGTTGCCAACTTTTTAAAATAAACAAGTATTCTAGTTAACAGAACCTTATTTATTTTATTTTTTAAATACATATTTATACTGCTTCTCGCACAACTTATTAATTTGGTGTCATCTTAATTCATGCATATGTGTAACACAGCTTTTTTTTTGTCCAACAGTAAAAAGTATATTGTTGTGAAAAACAGTATAATACTGTTTTTAACTTTACAGTTGGCAGCCCTAGAAGGATCTGCGACAGAAAATTATACATCTATGTATGGTAGTGGCACCAGTCAGTGTGTTCGACAGGACAGTAACCAGTGATCGGCATTTTTTTAAGGTTGGTCATTAGCAACAATTTTATACAGAGATACAGACCACTTGCTTCCTAGCTGTCATCCAATATATTTTTAACTAGCGGTCCGCCCCGGCTTCGCACATTTATTTTTGATATAGCCTATGTTATTCAGCGCTAATGTAGCATTGTAATGGTGGAAGAATTTCATAAATCGGTCCAGTAGTTTTTGAGTTTATTCGTTGCAAACATACAAAAATACAAAAACACAAAGCTTTCCTCTTTATAATATTAGTATAGATGAAATTCTATGTTGTTTGTTGATGACGAAAACTGGTGTCGAATAATGGGTTTCTGGGTCACACGCTGGTGCCATTACGAACTTATTTAGAATGATAATTATTAATTAACCCCCTTATTCATAAAATGACGTTTGCGTCATTTTGAATTTGAGAAAAAGAGACAAAACAATGATTAACTAAATAAAGCTCTTTTCAGACTACGCTATACTATTGTGCCATATAATATAGCATAGCAAGACTTCACCATACAAACCAATAATATATATTATAGCTAAGTGTGAACGTGTTTTAAATAAATGTATGGTGAGCGGTATTGTTGTGCTATGAACTTTAAGCTATAATATTATAGCGTAGTCTGAAATGAGCTTTATGCTTAAATAGTTTTTATGAATAAAGGGGTAATATACTCTTACCCCACGTATGCCACATCCTAGGCCGCAACCTTACCTGATGGTAAGTGACCATCAGGTAAGACCGCGGTCAAATACGTAAACACGCCTGCATATCAAGCTACCACAAACTGCCAAATTTCCTTAGACTTTGAACTTTATGCCTTAGCTACTTGTTTGAAAATGTATTAAAGAAATTTGACAGTTTTGGATAGGTCGATGTGATGGCGTCTGTATCTAAACAAATTTAAAAAAAAAGAGAGATAACTTAAGTTACGCTATTTGTTTATTTTATTTAGGACCACCAACAAGATTTGTATCAAAACATTCACTGAATGCAACCAGAAACTTATAACTAAACTCAAATCTTACTTAAAGGTAGCCATAGCATGTACCAATATAAAGTAAAGAATAACTTCGAATTTAAAATAAAAAATTAACTAAAATAATAAAACTTGATTCAACCGCTAACTGAGTCTACTAATCTAAACCACTACGTCTACTACGTCAACGCTATTATAAAGTTGCAGTTTCTTTTGCAATGCATCCGTTCCGTTGTACTAACGAATGCGAGATAAAAAGCCATTCATAACACAGATAAGCAATTTCGATTCGTTCCAATCTTTAAAACAATAGGTCTCCGGATGTTTTTGTTTTCTTTAGATATTTTTTTTAAATGTTTCACTAACATAACATCGTGGTAGCGGTAGTGGTAACCCATCGTTCGACACTAGTTTTCGCAAAAAAATAATGAAGAATTTAATAATTTTTTTGACAAAGTCAGCCAGCGCCCGTACCATATCTCATTACCAAATGCGTCAACCCACAAAGCGATCTCATTACCGGGCGTTTCACTTTACACTTCCTGCCCATTCGTGTGCAATCTGTAGTGTGCAAATCCGTTAATCTTATTTGGCGGGTAGTTGCCGCGCACGTGGCGCCACGTGCCACGAAATCGAACTAATCTCGGTGACGTACGCGTCGCGGAGCAAGCGCGTGCGCGCCACCGATAACGCCAAGGAAAGCCATTCATTCAGCCTCTTTTGTCGCGAACAATCGCTTATTTATTTATGATATTTGCCAGTAACCTGCCACCCTCGCGTATTAATGTGCACTTAGCTCACTTAACCCACAATATACTGCGAGACTGTTTTTCTAAACTATAAAGTGAATGTATTGAGAATTTGCATTATTATTCAAAATTATGTGTAGTGTAAATTATAAAATCTAAGTATGCCCTTTGAAGTAATAAGGACAATATGCACGCAGTAATACTTAATTAATTTAATTTCAACTCTTAATCATTTATCATCATCATCATCATTATATGTCATCTTCAGTTTGGAGATCAGTAGGTATACAAAATTTTCTGCGATCCCATAAAGCTTGTTTTAATTGGCGATAACTAAGTCCAGTCCACTTTTTTATGTCGTCCAGCCATTTGCGTCGCGGACGTCCCGGAGCTCTCTTTCCCCGAATTTTGCCTACGAAAATTAGGCGTGGGAACTCGTATATGAATCCTCTCTGCATATGTCCGAAAAAGACGATCTTGCGTCTCATAACTGTAGACATCAGCTTTCTTCTGCAGATAGCCTTCTCAAGTACCTTGGCGTTTGAGGTGAAACTAGTTCATGGTATCTTGAACATCTTGCGTGCAACCGGTGGCATATTTTTTTTAACAAGACTTACGTTTCGCAGCCATATAAGAGCGTAGACCAAACGGAGCATCTCATAATGCGGTGTCTTTTACAAAATTTTATTTTGGGATCGCACAGGACTTTGGACATTTTGTGAAAAGCAGCCTTAGCTTGACCAATTCTACATTTCACCTCTTTTAGGTGGTTCAGGTCAGATGTGAAGTAACAACCGAGATATTTAAATTTGGTGACAGTTTCCAGTACTTTGCCTTTCAGTTTTATAGTAGGTTGGGCTTGCGGAGATTTGGAAATGACCATCGTCTTTGTTTTGTTGGCGTTAATGGAGAGTCTCATAGCTTCACTTGCAGCGGATACATTTGTTAGTAAGTCTTGTAGGCCTGCTTCTGAGGTGGCAATCAGTACGGTATCGTCGGCATAGCGGATGTTATTGACCCGAAATCCGTTTACGGAAATACCCTCTCGGATCCTGCTCAGCAGCTCAGGTTAAACAGTAGCGGAGATAAAATGCATCCCTGTCTAACGTCTCTTGCGATCGGTTTCCAGTCAGACTGCTTCCCTTCTATTTTAACGGCTGCATCTTGCCTCCAGTAATAGTTTGATATCAGTCTTAGTTCCTTCTGATCTATTCCTCTTTTTGCAAGCACTTCTATCATCTTATGGTATTGAACACGGTCAAACTCCTTTTCGTAATCTATAAAACATAGATACACTGGTTGCTGCACCTCCAAAGCCCGTTCAGCGAGAGTTTTAAGGGTGAAAATAGCCTCACGTGTTCCCATTCCTGGTCTGAAGCCAAATTGCTGTTGACACAATGCCTTATTGCACTTTGTCAAAATTCGAAAATATAGTATCCTCAGCAGAACTTTCGTGGCGTGGCTCATTAGGCTAATAGTCCAATAATCCAAACATTTAACTGCTTTTGACTTCTTCGGTATTGTAACAAAGGTAGATCGCAACATATTTTGGGGTACATCGCCAGAGCTATAAATTTTGTTAAAAAGTGCCAATAGTGTGTTCTTGGCTTTATCTCCCCTTACAATTCTAGCGAGATCCCGTCTTCGCCGGTACATTTTCCAGCTTTAAAAGACTTTAGTGCATTATCAAGTACGTCCCGCAGAATTGGTGGACCAGATAGGTAGCTTCCAAAGCGTGCAGGGTCTGGTCTGTCATCTTTAAATAGCTCTGCGATGTAGTCTTCCCACCTACGTAATCGGTCTTCTACTGCTAGCAATAGTTTGCCGTCGGAATCTACTATAGCGTTGGATTGAGAGACTTTCTTCCCCGTGGCCATAGTTTTTAGGGCTCTGTGTAGCTCACCATACTGGTGCGTTGCCTCTAAGTATTCGATATGATCGCATTGGCGCATCAGTTCATCAAGCTTGGCTTTCCGTATTTTCTGCTGTAATACTTCATTGAGAGCTGCATATAACATACGACTTTGTTAGGTTTGTTTAGCCTTCTCTTATCAAACACCTCAAGCGAGCCCAAGCCATTCTAATAAAGTTGTTACAACTAAAGGACATCACCAAAAAAGAAAGACTATAATAACACCAAAATAAAGGAAAATTGACTTTGGATAAACAAGATGAATAAATTAGAGTCACAGTAGCAAATACACACGGGCCCCATACATTGTGAGAGAGTAAGGATTGATTTGATTAAAAAAACAGGTAAGAAAAGAACGAGGGTAAATTTATGACTCAGTTAGAACTCTGATTTGAGGTATTTTTATCGATAAAATTGTTCATAGAGTTCATATATTAAAGTTTGATTACTACTTCCCCGGACAGATTGAGGTTACCTAGTACAAATAATTTACAGAGATTTAAATCGTAATTTCTTAATGTTGCTACTAATTATTGTGTGTCTGATAATTTGGATAGTTTGGTTTCTCATTTTTTTATTTTGTTTTATCAGTACACGACATGATCTTATCGATATGTATACATTGTTATACGATCTTAATTTATAGTGTAGATGTATTTCTTTATGATGCGATCATGCGATAAATACAGCATAATATCGGCCATCACTAGTTTGTTTTTTTTTTTATTTATTGTTTTACGGCTCCGGATGAAATCCATCAAGCCTATTCATTTGTTTTATCTTCATATTATTATGTAATACATAAATAAACAATATTGATGATGATAAATGATAATAGAAATGGGAAGTGTGAAATGATATTACCCCCCAACCCCTCGAGTATCTCAGTAAAGATGTGGAGCTTTACTAAGTCCTCACGCAGACTTCTTGTGAGAACTTGAAAAGTAACGTTGCACTGTTTTGTTTCATTTGCCAACACTCATGTACACCCACGAACACTTAATGGTTAATAATCCACCATTATTTCACATTAATATTCGACATAACACAAATTTTAGAAAACAAAACAAAACCGCAGGCATGACTCTTCACGTTCTCGCCAACAAGTCCCACTAGTTTATGCTGTTGACATTGACAGTGACAACGAAGCCAATGTCATTTGCGTTCAGTTGTACGCAGATTTGAGACTTTGGTAGTAAATTTACTTTTATAATAATTAAAGACTTTAAAAAACACTTATTAACCTTAACTTTTTACAATACAAGAAATCTTACTTAACTTGAAAAAAAAACAGAGAAAAATAATTAGAAAATGAAAAACTAAAGACCTATAAATAAAAGATGTCCTCCAACTGTGGGCCTACTGTGGGTCCCATGAGGACTGGTCTTAAGAATGCTGGCAACATTGCCCCTTTGGATTACCAAACTAATACACTGGCAGAGGTAGCTGCCAGCCTTCTTGTCACCGGAGGCCTCAATACGGCGAGCACTTAACTCTTTAACAAGCTGCTTTGCCTCCGGCCCCTATGGACCCATTGTTTCCACCGCAATCAGAACTAAATAATTGCGACCTAGGTTTGCCATTTATGATTTTCAGCGCTTACCGCAGCAGCCCCCATATGAAGTGCAGTGGCGCGAACATGCGAGGGAGACACGGTGTCAGCACAGGTTGCATCCCACACCAACGACCTGCCAAGCTTCCAGGGTCATTCCGTAAAGTCTCTTGCCATCACTGGCTGGCTCTAAGACAACCAAAACCAATGGTGGCAAAAGCACTGCGGATGATGCTGTTTAGTGTCGAGTGATGCATCATACGGCCAGCACTACGAGCGGCCAGCACTAAGAAAGGCCGTTTTGGCCCAGCCCACGTTTTGTTTGTTAAGAAATATATTTTGTATTGCTAAATTATTATTTTTATGGCTTTTCTCCCTTTGGCAGATAAAAGCTCATCGTGAGATGATCCCATCTGTATTTGACTCTCCTAACTCATTCATTCAATCAAGCAATTGTTCATTCGTTCTCTCACTTTCATTCATGTGTCACTCAATCAAACAAATACGTCTATTATGGTGATAATTTTACTTAGTTTCTCTAAATAATAATTGATAAAAACTAATTTATTATTGTGTGTTCGCATACTTTAAAGCGCTAATATAAAACTATGGCGGACGAAGATGAGTACGCTTGCGTCAATAGAGCACAACTAAAAATCAAAGATAATTCTGGAATAAAGAAGAAAAAAAAGAGGAACAAGCCTAACAAGGAGACTGAAAAGATAATTGAAGCTGAAGTAAAACAACAAATGAAACAAACTACCTACCAAGACAACAAAACCAAAGCAGAGAAAGCTTTTCAGAAAATGCAGGAAAAAATGGTAAGAATCTATGTACCTGTGTTATTAATTTTACATATTTTACCTACTTACAAGAGTTTCAACCTTCCTTGGATCATTGGTCTCTGACCCAGAGTCCAATATAATTTCCATCTCATGGAACAAGTCCTACTATCAATATCTAGTTGGTAGTGGGGACTCCCATATTATCTATCATCAGTTCCCTTAGGAATGTCAGTAGCAGCATTGATGTTTACCATGAGTTAAAATTTATAGATCATTGATAAAGACTGGGTTGAATTTGTTTATTTGGCCTTACTGTTACTTTGTTTATTTGGCCTTACCATTACTTTGTTGTAGGCATGGCTTTAGGTGAGATGAAAATAAAACATTGTGCTGTTGAATATTGTTGTTTTTAGTATTTTAAATTTATTCTTTTACAGCAAAAGCAGAGGATTCTTCAAAAAGCTGAAATGACACACAAACAGCGAGTGGAGAAATTCAATCAACATTTGGACAGTTTAACAGAACACTTTGATATTCCCAAAGTATCTTGGACAAAATAATGTTATACATATATATTTTCATTTAGTTTTAAGTTAGTTATTAAAATTTAATTAACAAAACAGTGTTTCATTTAATAATGGATTTAAGTAGCCACAGAAGCACATCAATTCATCACATTTATTACCAACACAATGTTTAAGTACCCAATGCTAATGTATGACCCTTCCCTATGAATGGAAACGCCACAGGGGGAAGGAAAGAGCCATAAACAAACATGCGGGCCCAGTGCAGATTGGTGGTTAAGAAGAAAGAAGTGCATGCCATAATAGTATGTTGGTAATGTCTTGCTTAGTTCCATCTGCTTTAAGTTAATATTGTGAGTTCAATATTTAGAAAGTAATTTTAGTTTATGGGGTATGTACTTTGAATGGGCATATTACAGACCATGCAATACCAACTAGGTAACAAGTATGTGTCAGGTATTAATGGCCATGTGTCAAAAATACAGATTTACAACTTTGTTTTTTAACAGTTCTGTTGTGTGCTTTTTACTTTCAATAAAATACAGTAATTTCTTATAAATATTTTTATTTATTCTGAGATTCGAACATTCATATAAAATAAGGTATAAAAAGATAACTTAAGTGTATATAATATAGAAGATTAAGAAATGCAATTCAATGGACGGAATTAATCATGTTTTATTAAAATTAACAGAAATATAAAATTGATTAGATTTTTCTTATATATTTTAAGGACATGTAATTGACTTTAACTACTTAGCCTTAAAAATAATACAAACAATGACAACAGATTAAATCTACAGATCTTAGAAACATTACTTCAACTAAAGCTATTCAAGCACTTGGTAAGGCACAAAATTTTCTCTTTATTTTTAGTCTAAAAGTTAAGTTTATTAATTAGGTTTCATAGTCTTGTCAATGTACATTCACTGAGTTACATTATCCTAGGGTTAACATAAAACTGTTGTTTAAACTTAATTCTAATTTGATGCAGGGCCTTGAATACGTTTAAAAAGTTGATATTGATACTTATTTCAAACGAAGATAGCGGTATGCTTATCGTTATTTGGGTGGCATTTTTACCGGTATGTTAGCTAAACGCTCTACGCAGATTGGCTAAAGCGCAATATTTAACAAAGAAAGTAGCGATATTTTTCTAGATAACGTTACCTGCATTACTGGTACCAAATTACCTTTATAGACGGTACTTATAATGGGAATTTCGTAACGGTGTATCAAGCCCTGATTTTATGGTCAAAATGTATATTAAATATTTGTCTATCACAACACAAGTAAAATATGTGTGTTTAATACAAGAAAATTATTCATACGAATTTGAAGACAAAATAAATACTCAAAGTACTCCTGAAAATTTCATCCCACTCCAAGTAAGTGGCTAGAAAAATTTAGTTTGTTTAATTTCTATCTATCTTGTGATGACTACAATATTTCAGTCTGCATTTACATACTAAATTAAAATAATAAAGAGGACAAAGTAGCCAGAAGTATCACTGATAGACTGGTTCCCAACTTTGCAGCATTGTTACCTCTCCAAAATGAATAGCTGAATGTAAACACTTTGACGTAGTTCTCTTCGATGGACCAAGGATTGCTGCCGTCATCGAAGTGCATAGGGCACTGGTCGCGCTCTCTCTCGTATTCCTCCATTTCTACAGCGACCGCAGCGCCTTCAGTATAGTTCCAAGATGTTACGTCTTGGTTCAAGTCGCAGTATGGGCCTAATGCTTGTGACATTAGAACTCTGAAATGTTATGAAAATTACTAATTTTTCTTTATTGTTAAATTCAAGTCGCCCTAATGCTAGGGAGCATTACCAGTGAGAAATAGTAAGTTAACAAGCAAGGGTAACTATTTTTAATTTTAATTACTGTGCCATCTGTTTTCCGATATCCAATACAGGTGTTTTATAATTATTATATTTTAATTCAAATCAACCATGTATGAATACATTGCTACATTGCTTACATAAATTTAAGTAAATATTTATTTTACCTGTTCAAATCAGCTCTTTGATAAACCCAACATCTATACTTTGAATAGGGGTCCAGTTCATCATATGTGATAAGATAAGACTTCAAGTTTTCCTTCCAATATCCAATACATTTCATCCTGTAGTCAGGGTCACTGTAGATATCTACAGGTCTACCCAAGTAGTCTACTGTCAGACAATAGTTTTCCTTGATCTGTATAGTTTTTTGGTCAGTGTCACACACAGAGAAATCACTGATGTTCAGTTTGCAATATAGATTAGGGCGTGGACTCAAAGTGACACCACCTAGAATTCTAGTTTCAAATCTCACATCTCCTCTTTGTGTGAAATTAAACTTGCCAGCTACAGGACAGCGTATTGGTGACGGATCTTTCTTTAAGAATATGTTGTAGCGCCACTTCTGCTTATTGGGAAACTGCACCCAAGAACATACGGTGTGAAAATCGCTCTGAATCATTGCAAGACCTTTGCGATACCTGTTTGTATATATAAATACAGATTAATAACACCTTTACTTTATGGCAAAGTTTCGGTAATTTTTTGAAGTAAGTTGACTCTTTTGGGTAATGAATGAGAGATGAGGTAAAGTATTGTTAGCAACATGAGCCACGCTGCCGGCTACGTGACGTCATGCAAGCAAGAGCAAGGCGCGAGGCGTCCGCGGCTTACGGGCAGTTCTCTCCGCTCCTTAGTGTAGTGACGGACGTGTATTCGATTTCCTAATTAAATCAAAATTTACTCTGAATATAACTATTTTTTTTGGTAACAGTATGTTATTATTTATTAACCAATATAACTTGTTGGAATATTAAGAGTGAGATTATAACTGGTAGCACAAGTTAAAACAAGGTGTTTCAAAATAAACAAAAAATATTTTCTTAACAAAACATCTTCTCAGCAAAATAACAAGGAATTTAACTCCCAACTTGAAAAGACTGATGATGACTCATGTTATCTCACCTTATAATGTTATGATGCTGTGGCACAAAATCAAAACAAACATAATCCTTTTGACAACCATCCACAGTGAGACGTGACATCATAACTCTGCTATCACGCTGCTCCCTGAAAATCAATAAGTTATACTTAATTTTTACATATTTACATTTTAACAACATTTACCTTTAGGTTTTTTTATCAAATTCATAAAATATGTAGGTACACAAAAAAAGCAGCAATTTTAATCAAGTTTTATAGTAACTTACCGGCAGACATAAATAATTCTTCTATATCTACTTTCGTCCGGATAATATGTTTCTATAATGTGGGTTTCATTAATAAAAACATCAGCATCAATATTGGCAGTATTGATCCATTCCCCTGAGAAGTTTTGAGGCAGTCTGCAACCGGGTTCCACAACTTCAGCCTATGATAAAAACATGATGTACAATTTTAATCATATCTGGGTTCCTGGTCCAGTCAAAAATTATAATTTTAATGGGTAGCTAAAAAAAATCAGTATTAATATTTCCTTTTTCGATATTGGCCTCCAACAAACTATGGTTTCCGGACATAACCAGGCTTAACTAGGCTGCAACAAACTAAAGACCCTAAAGCAGAGTGGCATTCGGAGGGCCAGGAAAGGGGCCGTTCGCACATATGATGGGATTGTTTTTTAATTTGGAATGAGTCTAGGATGTCTTCGATAGAACTGTTTTGGAGTGGGAAAGCTTCCGTCATCAAAGTTAGGAGCATTATCGAGTTAACGTCAAGAGACATCCTTCATGAAGTCTTAAGAAGTGTGAGGTCACTGTACATAATATAGTTAAATGAGATATCAGTTTAAATTTATTTGTTATTAACTTAATGTTGATAAATCGAAATGTCAATGATTAACTTTTGACAAGCGCACAAGCGCTGATCAGTGCCGACAAACAATTAAAATTATATTGTGTCTTTATTAACGGCAGACAACAACATGTTAATCTTGTTGATGTTAATTATTCCCATAATAGGTCACTTTATCAAATAATGGATGCTTAATATAGAGTTATCTAAGTATTACGAGTTGAATATGAGAAGGAAGCAGTTCAAACAATTATTACAAAAATACATGAGATATAACTACAAAACATATTGAATAACATTAAATTCCATTTTACCTTTACAGGGGTAACTCTATATCTCTCCGGAGACTTCTCAACAGTCTTCAATGTGTTACATTGTGGTGTAATTGAGGCTCCAATATACAAATCGTCATCTCTGTTCTTTAAGAAGCAACGGTACCTTTCATCCTTACGTGATTCCTTTGTGTTTGCTACAGCAAAAAAGTGATTTTTGTCCACAAACCAATGCCCTGAAATATGTATATTCTATTAAAGTTGAACAAAAACATAATCTAGTAAATTATATTCTAAAAAAAATACAATAACTAGTGATTATAGCAGGATACAGACGCTTATTAGATGTTTCATCTGCCTACCTAATACTATATAATGACACTTATTACTGTTTTGGTAACTATTTAGCACTACAATAATAATAATTCAAATTGCAAACAAGTTACCTAGACAACTATATTCCACGACACCGTCAAACGTCTCTGACATTCCTGGACACTTTCTGTATGTAATGTTGAATTTCTGGTTGGTTATTAAGAACTGTGTACCAGCAGTCTGACAAGATTTGATCTGATTATCAGGATGATTGCATTCTCCAGTAAAGCGAAATCGATTTTGATATGCAAAATGCCATACGCCTTCCAGAGATGACCTGCAGTTGACCTTAAAGATAAACACAGGGTTATTTAATTAATCATAACAATGTATTTTAAATTCAGGTAAAACAACATAGGTAAGTAATTTACACTTACAGGTACATAGTTTTCTGAGAATAATGTTATCAAATGTTGGTCCGGATTAAGACCCTTACACACTCGTTCAACTGTTGGCTCTTCATGAGGTGCGAGATCGAGACAAGGTGTTTCTGTCTTCTCCAATACATTGACCGTTCTTACTATAAGTTTTACACAATAGTAGCAGTTTGTGTATCGGAAAACCATGGTATAGTTAACATGGAAATCGGCCTTAATATTAACACACACTCCCCTGTAAAGAAAACGCTTTGTCACTGCTGTTAAAAAAATTATAGCCTAGGCACTGATATAATAAAAGAAAAACTCTTATTTAATAAAAATAGGAGTAGGTAAGTACATAGTAAATTTAAAAAATGTTTGTAACATACCTTCCAGTCATATCACTTGCGTTAATGTCAGTAATCGTCTGTTTGCCATTTTCAAAGGAAAACCAAGTATTTCTTAGAACAATTGGTATTGTACATTCAGCAGATATTATTGGAACTGAAAAATAATAGTTTTTCTATGATACACTGTTTGGCTTGGATTGGGCGTAACCAGTTACCATTACTACCCATCAGCTTTTGATTTTAAAATAAAAAATAGTAATACTAACCTCCAACAAACAGAATTAATAATACAACTAAGAAGTTAAGATTACAAGTCATTTTAGTTGGAATTTAATTACTAAACCATGAGGAAAAGCATATTTACACTCAACTTAACGTCAACGAACAAAATTTGCCGAGATTTTTCTTGACTATTTTGTTTTTTTTAATTGCTTGTCTCTTAGTTAATAAAGGCATGAGGATCCAGCAGTTCAGCCGCCAAGTCTTAAGCGGAAAAAAGTAGAATATTATTTTTCATAAAGTTATCATTTCTCGTAGGTAGCACTCCTTATTAGACTATTGTAGTAGAGGGCTATAGAATCAACCCTCAAATAATAACCTGATCAAACGGAAGATGGTTAGGTAATTATTACAAATAAAAACTAACAAAATAAAACAATATACAACAACAACATACCGAGCAAGTTGAATACAAGCAGAATCCAGACAATTTTTTTATACTTAGCACGGCAAATGACTCCACACCACCTGATGCTAAGTGGAAATGGAGTCCAGAAGCGAAGACAACTGGTGCAGCGTGAAAACAACGCAGCATCAGTCAACTTCACTCTGCCGGCCCACAAGGTGCTTCTTCACGCCTCGTTTGAAGGACCCCATATCATAGGAAAGAAGGAAAACGTGTGCTGGTAGACTATTCCATCTTTTGGAGGTGCGACAAAGAAACGAGTCACCAAATTTCTTTATGCGCGATGGGATATGTGTGACAGTGATACGACGACACCGGAGAGCAGCACGTGTACTCTTATGGAGGAAGGGAGAAGGTGGGATAAGGTCAAAGAGTTATTCAGAGCACTAGCCGTGATATCAGCGATAGAAGACGCTGATTGACGCTATATCTCTACGCAATTGCAGGTGTTCGAGAGTATTAGTTACCTCTGCATTGCCGATAAAACGTACAGCGCGACGCTGCAATCTGTCTAAGGCATCGAGAAGATACTTTGCGGAACCGTCCCAGATGTGCGAGCAATACTCCACGCAAGACCGTACCTGTGTCTTGTCAAACATTGAAAAAAAAACTATTTTATCATAATGACATCCACACTATTCCACTCCGGACTTCTTGGCGCGAAAGTGAAGAGTCGTGTCTGCGGTTTTGTTTTAATTTCTAAAATTTGCGTTATGTCGAATGTTAATGTGAAATAATGGTGGATTATTAACCGATAAGTGTTCGTAAGTGCGAATGAGTGTTGGCAAAAGAAACAAAACAGCGCAACTTCACTTTTCAAATTCTCTCAAGAAGTCCGCCCGAGGAATTAGTAAAGCCCCACATCTTTACTGAGATACTCGAGTGGTTGGAGGGTATATCATTTCTCACTTCTCATCTTTATTATCATTCATCATCATTATAGACTGGAAGGAAATATTGTATATTTATGTATTACTTGTAAGAAAAATTACTTTGACACTGGCTAAATGTGCTAATCGCACGAAGCCATCAACTAAAAGAAAGAAAGAAGTACTTGATGACATCTGACAATGACAGTGGCAGCGGCAGCAGTATTTAGTATGTAAGTAGCATTGATTTTTTATATTGCGGTGTGTTGGATATAGTTTTGATGATCGGATAAAGGCATAATTTAGTTAATTGTTAATTCCTTAAAGTATGTATAGTAATAGTATTTTTCGCACATAATATATTTTAATTAGTTGAAGCGGTATCTAATGTTATTGTGAACTTATATCCTAAATGCTTACAGACAGAGATGGGACGCCGCAAATCTAAAAGAAAGCCGCCACCGAAGCGAAAAGCTATAGAACCTCTAGATCAACAATTCAACTGTCCATTTTGTAACCACGAAAAGTCTTGTGAAGTTAAAATGTATGTATGCATTGGTTCGTCGCCAATCGAAGATGAATACACCTTATACCTTATGTATGATTGACATCCATTGTTTTTGCAGGGATCGAGCGAGGAATACAGCTAGGATACAATGTCGAGTATGTTTAGAAGATTTTCAAACCACAACTAATGTGCTGTCCGAACCTATAGATGTGTACAATGACTGGGTTGATGCTTGTGAAAGCGCTAACTAGTTTAAAATTTATGCTGATATTCTAAAATAATCTTACATTGTAATATCGTTTTAATTGAAATAATTATCTTTTTAAGTGACATAGAATACTGTTTTTTTAAAATTTTATCATGAACTTCTTAATTATAGCTAGCAGGGCTCTGATTCGATAAACAAATAGGGGTTAATATCGTTCTTTAATTCAGTTCATTGGATTCACCCATTAAATAAATAAATCGCTCCAACCAAACCGAAAAAAATGTTGGATATTGGTTAATACAGAGAATGGAATTTTAAAGCTCGGGTAAACCAATACTTGGCACTGATTTAACCAGTTAATCTCATATTTACTCCTCAACTCAGCCAGGCACAGCCACCCCGCTAGCCGGCGGCCGCTCGCCGCGAGATGATGTGAGAGCCTCATTTAGTTTCAATTAGTTTACACAAAACACAACAGATGGCATTGCTCACAAATTGTTTGGAATTCAAATTAACTGGTTAATTTCACCTAACAGAATCGCAATTAATAAAGAAACAGTTTTTTTAATTTAACGGGTTAATTACTGTTGACTGAAACCTTAACCTTAACCTATACCATTTCGATAAGGAGTCAACGACCCAAACCGGTTAATAAATTTAACCAGTTTCCAAACCTTGATAGCTAGTAAAAGTTCTAAAAAGTCTATTTAACCTCGTAAGGCGTAATGACCTCATGATGACATAATAAGGCTTTGCATTACAACCCCACTAAATATCTAAATAGATTCACTTACCGCCCAGCGACCTCAACTGATGACATTAACAATTAATAAAGAATAGCCCAATGTGATGAAATGAGAACAAACATGTATCCGGTTTTATGCACAGAAATCTAATGCTCACAATTTAATTAATATGTAAAAAAAAATCAAGTGTAGTTCTAACTTTATCACATTTTTATTCACAATATTTGTTCTGGGCGGAACCTACCAAGTCAAATAAGTGATCATGTGATGACAAAGGGGCGTAAATTTACATAAGTAATTTAACACTGGGCCTTACGAAGTTAATGTTTGAACAATTAGTAGGTAATGAATGACAACAAATTTTATTAGCATTGCTGTTTCAAGTAGTTATATATTCCAGCTTATGTGCACTTTACCCCAAGTCTTGTTCTTATTTTCTACCACTTCAGCATAAGCACTTGTGGAATAATAAAACTGGAGATTGTTTATTCCATTCACCAACACGTCTTGTGTTTACATGTTTAGGTAATAAAGCGATGTAGTTTTAGGTACCTAATATTAAACAAAATTTGGAACATTAAACTGAGAAAATGGCACTTACACTTTACTGTATCATACATTATTTTATTTCTCTTCTTTCCCATCTTCTGTGATACTTAGGGCATACTGAAAGTTTCTGGATTCTGATAAATAAGACTAGATACCTATAAGACTTACAATACATTTAATATCTGTGTACTAAAAGTTTATGGATTCTGATAAATGAAGCCTTATTTATCAGAATATTAAAACTAAATAAAATGCGAAAAAGCAACAATAAATATCTATGAAAAAACGATAGCTTGATTTTCTTAGGCCAAACCGGGACCACTGACTTACTGGCCGGGACACGTACCGGGACGTATGGCAGCCCTAAAAAATGCTTTATTTGTAGATATCAGCAAGTTATTATTCTTATTATTAAACAGACAGGCAGTTGAGACAACTGGTCTAGTCTATCCTGTTTTCTCCTCTACAGGTGTGTGGTCTACACATCATGTATCATCTCTATTTAAAATTTTAAATGTTTGTCCAGCCTGTTTTTAAATTGGTTTCAATTATGTACCTACTCTGTTGCTAAGAAAGTTGAATACAGAAGTGTTAAAATAATTACAACAATTAGGACTCTAATCTAAATCGTACTATTACGTCGCCTCAGTGCTTATTTGTCCTATCTACCATTGGTTACATTTTACAGTAGAAGAGTTTTTTGCTTTATTTCGTCAAAAAAGCTATAGTTTCAAGATTTTAAAGTCTCTTTATTATTATTATTATTATTTATTTATCTTAAAAATCTCAGTCGAAATTATACATTCCTACCGAAGGACATCAGTTTATGGGTAGACCTATAAACAACTTATTGTGGTAAAATAAAAACAACAAATAATAGGTACCTACCTATTGATTTTTTAACTATTCGATCTCAGAATAAGGAAACCAATATAAAATGAGTCATCGAATTAACGGATTCACTAGGGTCGTATTCCTGTAACACCCAGAACCGTCATTGTTAAAGTAATAAGACATTTTCTAAACTGACGGGGATTAATCCTGTCGTCCTTCTGTGACTGGATTTAGTCACTTTTTTTAGACACTTGGGTTTAGCTTGGAGATAGTCTAAAGTTACTTAAAAACAACATCCTGTTTAAAAATCATAACGGAATCGAGTGTAAATTAAAAGTTAGTTTTCGATAAATTTTAATAAGCAATGAGGCGACGATTAGTTATTCTGTGGTCTGGCACTCCAAGACAGGAGTATCTATGGTTTTTTTAAATTGCCGAAAAAAAAATACAGAAGATATTTAATTAGATAGGTATTTATTTTTTATTTTCCAACAATATTCTGGTCTACACACATAATCACATAGACATTAGTAGAGATTGTCAATAACTTCATAAATACATCGTAGTAATTTAATAATTGAAATTAATAAAAAGTGTTATTACCTACAACATAATAATGATAAACTATTATTTTCATTGCCAGTGCATATTTCACATTTTCAAATAGACTGAATCAAATGAGCTATGCTATTTTTCTTTGCGGATGTATTCCGCACAAAATAATTTACTTTGAAAATTCATTTTCTAACGTACTTTAAATGTCTTTGCTAACCAGACTTAACGAATTTTCTCTCACATGGTGACCCAACTAATGACTATGTCACTCAAAATTCCAGCTTAAAATTCTTCAAACATATCAATCAACAAACATGTATATTCATAATGTTTAGTATTATTATTATAACACACAAGCACTAGATTTCTAATTCATGACTAAAAGCATAAAGTTTCGATATAGTATGTCATTATAATCTTCTACAATAATTGTATGTAACGAGATTATCAAATGCATTTGAAAACGGAATGTTAGATTATAACAATAAACAAAGGCGTTTCTATTAAAAGTATGGTAAGGTAAAATCAGTACAAACAATAACATCTGAACTTAATAAATAATTCTACTAGCAACAATCATAGAAATTGCACTTAAAATAAATATGCATCTCTTATAAGTAAATAATTATAAGCAAGTGTGACCGCGTTTTATGATTCCGTGTAATTTTATTATATCATGACTTTACGTATTTCATACATACACAATAAATACGGGGCATAATCTACAACGAATATTATTACATAGAGTAGGGTGTTTACACAGGCGCGTATATTATCCGCGCCCGCACTATTCGCGCGAATTTTTTGTTTTACCGCTCATTTATAACATATTTTTAACGCATTCAAGCTCGCTTTTGCTAAGCCAGTATTCGAGCATCATGAAGATTCTTAATATGGTATGAGAAACTGATTTATTTATAAGCTTCACGAATTGGTTCGCGCTACTCTAATAGCAAAAACGGCCTTATACGCGTCAAAAATACGGCCGTCTGTTACCTAATATAACATTAATTAACATTTCAATTAAATTAGTCTACTTTCGCAATTCCAATTCCACTAAAATGTTAGTTCATTTTTAAAATAGTGATCTTCCGAATTATGTCGGTGCTGTTATTTAATTGACTGTGACTTATAAAATGTGCAATATTATAAATATCTAATGCTTAAAACTTTATTTAACTTGTACTCGATGCTAATAATTGTAGGCTTAAAGTCACAATAAAAGCTTTATAAAGGTCCTACACTATAACAACAATATTTAAAAGTTTAATACGTACTATGATAATAATATTGACAATTTTTGCTTATATTAGCTAGCCATATTACACAATGATCAAAAACGTTTTCTATTAAGTAATTAACAGCATCAAGCTGCATCACATATCTTCAATAAAACAAATTAAAAACAAATTATAAATAAACAAAAATAACACTATCAAAAAATATAATACATCATAGAGAAATTGAGCTATTGCCTAGTCATACAACCCTGGGATATCTGTAACCATGTCATAGTTCAAACACGTACACTTCACATATACAGCTATATAATATAGCATGGACATTATATACAATAGTAACTATGCAGAATTTGTCTACAAAAAGTTAAGAAGGGACATGACATGGTTACGAGAGCCACATACCACCGAGCCCCCTGTGCATAAGCAGTGTAAAGAACCTATAGGGTCAAAATAGCTCATACTAAAGATAATCAAGTATCCGTAACGAAAATAAACAGTGGCACAATTACAATTTCGGACCTCACTTGGATTTTGATTTTTTTTTAAAACATTCATACTACATATTTTAACCTAAATAATGACCGATAAAAATATCACATAATTTTGCAGTAACATTCATAAAATTACAATTGCATTATAAACATAGAAGCGTAGTATATTATTGCGTACAAGATTTTTAAAACGAACAAGTTACTTGTTTAAAATTTACCCATGTCGATAAAGGAGTCGTACTGTAAGTCGGAACTGTCGCAGACGGCACTGTCGTCGACGTCGTCTGCGACAGTATCGCGAAATGGTATTAGATGTTTGATAGGTGTGAATTCCACATCGCACACAGCAGTAGTGTTATCCGAGCTATCGCTGTTACTGTCTATATATTCGAACAGCCTTCCTTCAGTTTCCTTGAATCTGGATTCGGTGACATCATGACATTTCAAAGCGGTGGGGTTATCCACAGTTATTGCATCGAATGAGTTTGATAGCAAAGCGTCCTCGTACGTCAATATAGGAACGGTTTCCAATTGTGATGAGCATGCGTCCTCTGTGAAACGACCGGAATCAGCCACTTCTGATATGTTGTGGGATGGCAAAGTGACATCGTCTAAAGCTGACGTCACGCTTTCGCTCGGAACGTTGGTGTCGTTTACATCTGGACGTCCCAATTGCAAAGTATCAGCCGATGGCACTTCCTCAATGACAGGATCGTCTCTAGTTAATGAAACGGAATTGTCATCGGACAACTCGCCGTCAGGATTGAGCGTCACAGAGTTGTCGTCACAATCTCTATCCTGCAAATCGTCGACGCATTTGGTAGAATCGTCACTGTCCGAAGTGATGAGTTCCATGCTTCTATCTAAGAGAGCGGTGTCGGTGCAAGCGGACATTTCGTCCTCGAAAACAATTTCGACGCTTCGTATTCTCATGAGCGGCATTTTGGATGGTGAGATTTCGTTGCCTCTCGCTGTCAATCCTTTTTTGTGGTGACTGATGTCTGCCAACGATTCCGTGCATTCGCTGACTTCGTCATAGTCGATCTCGTAGCTTCTAAAGTCGGAGGCGCAAGGCGAACTCTCCGTTGCTTTAGCGATGTGGTTTTTTGGTGATTGTGTGGAAGAGTGATCTGGTGAGGGCGTGCGAGTGGTATGCGCATGTAATCCCTAAGGTTGCAATGATTCTTATTGTATAGTGGTGCCGAGGTCTAGGCAACCTTCCTCTTGCATCTTGGTGAGGAATTTGAACACCCGCGATTCTTCGTCCGTCTGTTTCACCATGTCGATAAGAGCCAACAGTTTCTTGATTCCGATGAATATCCTGGCAAGGAAAGATAATAATTTAAAATTTGTGTGATTTTAAGTAAGTACTTTACTGTTTCTTTGATAGTCAACAAAAGTTAGCAGAACTATATTCTTAAGCTGGAAAAAACAACTTTTCGCAAGTCATTATTCATAAAAAGTATTAGTTTTGAAATCTACACGAAAATTGAAGCGATGAGCGTCAATCAAACAGAGGCTGGCAAAGAGGTCTAAGCTCTGCCTTTCACTTATTGAATAACACAACAACTTTTTAATATATTTGATAATTTTCTACTACAGCGTTTGCATTTTTAATAGAAACTGAATTTTGATTGTCATCTTTTGTATAGAAAAGTGTTACTCACAAAAGGACACGTCGGAACAGCTGAAAACTATTCTAACCATCATATATTTTTATGTGCAATATTCTTTGTATGACTTCGACTATGCAACATTATACAACATTTTTCGCTTTGTCCATTAACGCTGAAACTGACGCACTCGGGAAGCTACAGTGACTGCTTGACCTGCTTTCTTACTGGCTTGATATAACGGAAGCACCCAGCTCCGCTCGTACCAATATTATACACCTACCTTTTGTTCCGCATTGATAGCTTGCTGCGTTTGGCACCACCGGTTGACCACGTCGTCAACCGTGCAATGACCGCGCTAGCCTTCTTGCGCCCAGTGCTGGCATCTCGGCCGCCGCTGCGAACGAAACTTACGGTCTACAAGACCTACATTCGTTCGCAGCTAATCTATATGCACTTACGCAACAGTGGTACGCGCTGAATAACAAGTCGTAGAGTAAGCATAATTCCTCCAGACGCTACAGAATATAGCTCTAAGATCTATCGTAAGGGTCGGCTGGTGCCACTGGTACTTACGTCAGGAATGATGAATATCGCTTGTGATACCGATTTCCTGATACTCGAGGAATTCGTGACCTGACCTGGCGGTCGGCATGCACACCTCTGTCATCCAGCACGGACCAGCAAGAGACTTGCCGCGGTCTCTATTTGGCATAGTAGGCTAACGAACAACCTTCGAACGTAGGTTGATAGATGGCACCTAAACTTGGGCTGCAGTTACAACCAAGTGTATGAATAGATAAGGGTGTGGACTGACTTGGCGCCGCGCATGACATGCTGTATCTTGGCGAGGTTGCGCCTGCAGAACGCGTTGCTGTCCTAGAACACGGGCTGCTGTCGGTACATAGTGTGTCATAGGTAAGGGTGTGGACTGACTTGGCGCCGCGCATGTCATGCTGTATCTTGGCGAAGTCGCGCTTGCTGAACGCGTCGCTGTCCTAGAACACGGGCTGTTGTCGGTACATAGTGTGTCATAGATAAGGATGTGGACTGACTTGGCGCCGCGCATGTCGTGCTGTATCTTGGCGAGGTCGCGCTTGCTGAACGCGTCGCTTTCCTCGAGCACGGTGAGCACGTGCTCGGGCTGGGACAAGTTGGGCACGTGCAGTATGCCCGTGAACGCTGACAGGATCTCCATGTCCTCCAACACTTGGCTGCGGAGCAAACGGTGGGCGTTTAGTATTGGAAATAATGTAGTAACATATAGTAGTAAACGGTAAATAGCCTTTCCCACTGCTAGGCAAAGGCCTCTGTTGGAAATGGTAATTTAAAAAAAGTAAATAACGTTAGATTATGACGATTTAAATAATCTAGCTGGTGCCTCGGTGTGCTTTTACTAAACTCAGCCAGTCAAGAAACGAAGACGTAGCTGACGTAGGAACGCGATGGTAGGAAGAACGCTTTTTCTGTAAAAGAAAATGTTGCAAGTTTTGGAGCTTTGGGCTTCTGGGCTTGCCCAAACCACCCTAACCTCAAGCCCTGGGGGCCTACCGCCTAACTCTATTGATATCGCTCTCGCTATCGCGCTCTATAGTTTATGGCGTAATCTTGCCATTTCGAAAACTATATAAAAGCAATATCGAAAGCTATAGGCTATAGCTTTCGATATTGCTTTCTTAATGCTTTCATATCGCTTTAGAAATTACAAAATGACGCCATAAACTATAGAGCGCGATAGCGAGAGCGATGTCGATAGAGTTAGGCGGTTGGGGGGCTGGGCACACCGCTGCCTGTAGCGTGAGGTTGGAGTAGCGTATGTCTACATCGTTTGTATGCTCACCGTCGACTGCTAGTGCACAAGATGAGTAGCTTCCTGCCTTTTGGCGGCTGCTTCTTGAGCAGTACGAGCAGCGCTTGAAGCGTGAGATTGGAGTAGCGAGGCCCGATGGGTCCGTAGTCGAGAAGCCGCTCGATGTTATCCACCAGGATGCAGGAAAGGCTCGAACGGTACGCGTCGTCGAAGAACTGTGCCATGTTAAAAAGGATTTTTTAACTAAATAAGGTATTTTTTTGAGGCCTCGGAGAATCTTTAAGAAATACAGTTCGTATCAATGTGATTTATATGTCAAAAAACTGTGCCTAAATAGTGAGTCGTATACACAAAATTGCAATTATAGTACTTCAATACAAGCCGAGATATTACGGTATCTAAGGGTCCGGCTAACTTGACGTCAAGTTAGCAGCCTCACCAAGATACTCACATATCTTTTGAACCATAGTATCACTATTTATACGCTATACGTCACTATTTATCACTATTTATACACAATTTTTTGACGTAGTCAAAACCATCTAATTCCGTTGAGAGGCTGCTAACTAGACACACACATATTTATGGTTTATTTTTCTTATAAATGTACTTTACAGAGTTCTTTTTACAGTGACAGACTAAAGCAGTATGGGTCGTCGAACCGGATATGGTCTACCATATCCGCCATATTAAAAAGCTAATATTCTTTTTAATGTACTTTACAAAGTTCTTTTTACAACGACAGGCTAAAGTGATACGCGTCGTCAAAGTAACGACACGTTTAAAGATATATTTAAAAAAAATGAACTTTACAGACTAGAGCAGCAGATAAGATTAGTCAAAGTAGAGACTAACACAAAGTTTTCTCAAAATGTATTTTACAAAGCTTTTTTTACAGCAACAAAGTTTCTAACTGAAAGTTTCATCAAAATAATACCACAGATTTTTTTTAAATACTCTATAACATACTTTTCTAATTGTTACTTAAACACTTCTCATTCAATTCACCAAGGGTCCTATCAAAAACATTAACAGCAGTTTCCAATTACCTTTCTGATCTGCAAGCACTTGGACGTCTCCGTGAAGCCGACCATGTCCTCCGGCGAGCAGACCTTGACGAACGGGAAATCTGATAACTTGGCGAGTTGTGCCGCCAAAGCCGTTTTGCCGCTGTTCGGTGGACCTTCCAGCAGTACTGACACTAGACCTGCGTATTAGAAAATCGTTTCACACCGGTCGCACTAGTAAATACCAACGTCATTTGTTTTTAAATAAAATTATTTTGCTTATAAGTAGCATTGTGTTTTTATTGTCTGAATTTCTGTTGCCTAAATCATATTTAAGTCTTTAAAATCACATAAAAATTTCATATATAAAATGCATTGTTGACATAACCAATTTATAGGAAAAACAGCATTTTTTTATATCTTTTTTGTAAACGAACTTTGAAATCCTCCAAGAAAATTATGAAATCGTTATTAGGGTTATCTTGGCAATCTTGGATAAGCCTATGTCCAGCAGTCGACTAATATAAACCTATACAATGATATCACCATATGGTGATAATGTAGTCAAGTTTTGTATATATTACCTGTCGTCTGCTGTGAATATAGAAACATTAGAATTTTAATTGTTTGTAGGACGAATCTGATAAGCAGACGAAAGAAAAATAACGTTGTATAACGTACCACTGGCTTCGGTAGCCCTAGCCTGCTGTATGTAGAGCTGGCCGTCTTCCAGCAGCGAGGCCACCGGCGTGCCCCAGTTGATGACTCCACGAGCTAGGAAGTGCTCCAAAGCTTCGGCGGCCGTGCCGAAGGCCTACGCAGTGCAAACAATCGATTATTTTTATTAGACATGTCGATGAATTAAAAGTTAAAATTGACTTTGTAGTTCCCTAAGAATAGGGAAGTAAAGGGAGTCGTTCGCACATTTGTTTATTTTTTTTTAAATTTGGTTTTTGTCATAGTATATTAATGAGAAAATAAAGGTGATTGCCAACTGTTCGTGAACGTGCATGAGTGATGGCATTCTCTTTTCGTTCGTTTCTTGATCTCATAAGAAGATTGCGTGAGCTCTCAATAAAGTCCCACATCTCTACTGATACTCAAGAAGTTTATCACTTCTCATTAAACAACTCTATTATCACTCGTTATCATCTTTTATAAAACAAAGAAACTATTTTACAATAAATCTCCTCACTTACAACACTGGCTAAAAATACAAACCGCACCAAGCCATTAAAAAAAAAACACCAACCGGCTTGATATCATTCTCCAGCGCGTGCAAGAAGTCTCCGCGCTCCACTATCAGTTTCTCCATGGCCTCGGGATCGACCTCCACCTTGCTCGACGCTTTGATCAGTCGGTTCATGGCGGTCGACTGAGCTGCACGCACCAAACCCTCCAACTCGGCTCCGGAGAAGTTCTTGGTAAGCGCCGCTAGTTCCTACAAATATTGAGATAGAAGTTAATCTTCTAACAAATAAGACCACTTGTCAAAGAGGTATTGAAAGGTGATATCTCGTCATAAATTAAGCAGTACTTTGACAACTGGCTACAATAATAAAAGCAAAAAAGAACTAAATACTAATAGAGCTAAATAAATTGTAGACAAAATACATAGTTAATATAATTAATTAATTTTAATTAATATTGATGTTTGTAAGGCTAATTGGTCTAAGCGAAATTTTTTGCGATATTTAGTTAATACATATTCGGAATCAGCAAATTTTTCTCCGTCGTTTGAGTCAGGTTTCGAGATTTTTTTTACTACTTTTTTGGCGCTTAGCATCCAGAGCAAAACAGGCCTCATTTCCATTGATCTATACGACACAAAATTAGAAAAATTTGAAGACTCGATTTCCGGTAGTCTTCATAGCCCTTTTAAAGGTTAAAGGCGAACCCCAGGGGTTTTTACCGGGTCTGTCTTAATCCTTTTTAGAAAAGGACAAGGCAATTCCCGGATCCAAGGAATCTGCGTGCAGATTTTCTCCTGGGCAAAAAAAAATGACAGCTATTTTGATTTTTCGAAAACAATCGAACATGTCGATTAAGGCATTGGGCTCTTTCGCTATGGTTGTGGTTTTGTCGTTTGGTCTATTTTGCATTCAACTACCTACATTAAAAAAACATGAATATCTACTATAATCTAGTAAGGGTTCATTTTGTTTCACCTGTAGTTCCCCTAATGGGCATCTCCATCAAACTACTTCACTCTGGTGCAACACCATCATGAAATGCTCATTGGGCATATTCAACTGTTAAACTTGGCGCTCAATTAATTTTCTTTCGTATTTGTCTAATTGTAAGTCGATGCTTAAACCAGTTTACTTTCAGCTATTTTACTAACGGTAAAGATTAGAACCATTTTGCCTTTCTCAAAAAATTGTATTAAATAAATGTATTAAATAAATCAAAGTCTATTAAATAGGTGTTTATTTTTGATTTTTTTAAACAAGTACACACGCCTGCACATCAACCTACCACAAACTGTCAAATTTCCTCAATAGACTTTGAACTTTATGCTCAAAGCATATGATTGACAATGTATTGAAGAAATTTGACAGTTTTGGATAGGTTGATCTGCAGGCGTCTGTACTTTAATCCATTCTCCTGCAAGTTTTACAAAATGACGCTTGGATCAATTAACCTTTCAACCGTCGTTATGTACATAAATATAAATAACTGCTCAAATCATCTGCATGAATAAAGAGAGAAAAACGATTAAAAACAGAAAAGTCAAAAAACCCATAAAAATATGATACTCTAGACCGAGAGCTCCTGTAGAAGCCCTTTCAAAAATTTATCTAATCTTTTGATGCCGTGTCAACTGATTTATTACCTTACTGTCCACATCTTCAGCCATCTTCTTGTATTCCTTCATGCGTTTAGTGTGGATGTTCAAGATCTGCACACGGCCCGTTTCGTCGGGCAAACCGATTTCCATCTGGACCTCGAGGCGGCCGGGTCTCATCAACGCCTCATCAATCATATCCCTCCGATTGGTCATACCAATCACCAAGATGTTGTTTAGTTGGTCCACACCTAACGAGACATATTATGGTTCACTCAGCTATACTTGAGTATTGAACTTAACTTTTGGATACATAGTCCGGTCAAATTAAGTTCAAAAATAGGGGTAAGGTTACATTAATTCGCACAAAGCTGAAAATTGGCATGAATGTTGAGAACCCTATTACAACTAATTTGTCAATTATCCACATCAATCCGATGTGTGCAAAAATATTTATTCAAGGTCAAATGTTGCAAAAATCGGTTTTTTGCGTTTTTCAGCTAAACGGTAAGCTTTATCATAAAAATAGGTGAGACAAAAATTATTCATCATGCAATTATCTATAAAAATTGTTCATACACTTTTTTTCCTCAGAATCACCATTTCGGAGATATAGCGATGCAAAAAGTTGAAAAAGTTGTGTTACCGTTCTGTAACGTATATAACGGTAATTGGCATACATATTATGAGTAACACAACTTTTTCAACTTTTTGCATCGCTATATCTCCGAAATGGTGATTCTGAGGAAAAAAAGTGTATGAACAATTTTTATAGATAATTGCATGATGAATAATTTTTGTCTCACCTATTTTTATGATAAAGCTTACCGTTTAGCTGAAAAACGCAAAAAACCGATTTTTGCAACATTTGACCTTGAATAAATATTTTTGCACACATCGGATTGATGTGGATAATTGACAAATTAGTTGTAATAGGGTTCTCAACATTCATGCCAATTTTCAGCTTTGTGCGAATTAATGTAAACTTGAATGTCTATTTTGACCGGGGTAACATGGCAGGTGTTATTACAGTAATTCGCGTACAGATTACTTGCAACGCAACATGCAATGTAACACAAACATAATATGGACGATGTTCGCGCACACTGCGAGCTTCGACTTGCGAACGTGTGTTCGTAGTGTGTTCGCGAACACATTAAAATGTACGGAAAATGTTGCATTGCATGTTGTGTTGTAAATAATCTGTACCGGGCTGTATAATAATATCATCTATATACATTACCATCTATTTTGGACAGCAGTTGGTTCACGACGGTGTCATGGACACCGGTATTGCCTCCTACGGAGCCTCTGGCTTTGCAAATGGCGTCGATTTCGTCAAATATGATAATGTGAAGACCACTGTTAGGACCGCACTGAAATTTTATAGAGCAAAAATTGTAGCAATATTTAAGGTTATACGCAAATGTTTGATTAAACATTCGATCAATTTTTACCCTCTTTTCTTCTTCCTCCGCATCGGCGAACAGACGTCTGACGTTGGCCTCACTCTCGCCGACGTATTTGTCCAAGATCTGTGGACCGTTTACGATTTTGGGCTCGCGGGCGTTCAACATGTTTCCGATTTGTCGAGCCATCAAAGTTTTACCAGTACCGGGCGGACCGTACAGGAGGATGCCCTTCACGTGTTTGCAACCTAAAAATGGAAACCCATGATAAAGTCAACAAAAAAATATGACATTACTTATTTGGCTAGTGAATATGGAATAGATTTAGTTTTTTAATTAGTAACTATACATTTTAGTAACAAATTATGATCAGCAGCTTAGTACCTTTTGTAAAGTTTCAAGACCGAGTTGTCAAAAAATAAAACACATACTGGGTTTTTTTTATTTCATAACGGGGAAGCGCTTGGTATTCGTAATGTACTCCTCAGTTGGGAATCGCACCCGGAGTCTTTTGGTCTGAGACTAGTTCTCGAACCATTTTCTTTTTCTCATTATATTTTGAAATAACAAATAGCTTCGCTTCTTTTCATGAGTAAAAGTTCAATTTCAATGGATCATTCGATAACGAACTTTAAGACTTGAACATCTAAATATAAAATGGTAAAAGGATGGTCACCTAGCTGCTCCACAACTTCTGGCGGGAAGACTCGAGACGCGAATGCTCGACGGAAGATGGCGTTGAACTCTCTATCCAAACCGCCGATACCCATTTTGCCGAAGTCCCAGTCTGGGTTGATGATGGACTGACGTGGTTGTTTCCTGCAAGATCGGTTGTAAAAAACAAGACGCGTGTAGGCGTAAAAATACGCGTCTGCAGTGATACTGCTATCAGAGCCTATGGTAAGGAAGGCCCCTGGAAGCAATGCTTTAATTCGATACAGAGCGAGATGTGTAATGATGAGATGATGTCTCTGCGATTGCTCCGAACAGCAGACTCAATAACCACGTACCCTTTGGCTTTCCCGACAAGGTTGAGCGATGAGTTTTCGGCCTTGTCGAACTGCACGTTGCAATCGGGCAGCAGGCGGCCCATCCTGACCCGGCGTGACACTGCGTTCTTGCCGGCCGCCAATGCTTGCACATCCGCGGCTGAGATATGAGACAGGTTTATAGTGGAATTTTAGATACATCTGTCGGTTAGTGTAGGTTAGACTTAATTGTGCCCACGCACAGTGAAGCGGGCAAAAAGATTTTAAAAAAATCGGAAGTTTGTTTTTTGAAATTCGTTGCAATAATAATCAGAATAAAGGTTTTCGTATTTGCACATGTCAATAACTAACAAAAATACAATATTTTACAAGACAATGACGTCAACAGACATTTAAATTGCATCATTGTCAGTCATCATCGTCATCGCGGTCGGAAGACATCTACTTGCTATTAATATAATATTAAAATAACTTATGTTAATTTATTTATATTTATCAATACTTGTCGCCCGCGAAGACTACACTATCCCACAGGAACCTGTTACCGGGAAAAAAAAGTATCCTATGTCCTAGTCCGGGTCATGGTCTGTCTATGTGCAAAGTTTCATCCAAATGCGTTCAGCCGTTCTCGAGTTTTGCTCTTAGCAACATTCATTTTTATTTATACTGATAATCTGGTAACCAAACATGTTTGTAAATTTAGGGAGACTGCGAGATAATGTCTCTATTCCTTTTTATATGCGAACAGAACACATTGAAATTATACACTTTATTTTACACATGAACATTCTAACTACAATAAAATAAAATAAATTACCTTCCAAATTCTTTATGACCAAAGACAATACTTTCTTGTCTTGGAACGAGAACGCCAGCTGTTGACCGACTGTGAATATCTGGTTGGAAAACTGAATGAGGAAATCGCGGGCCATCTGCTCCGAGTCGTATGGATCCAAAGAGGTGCTATAAAAATATATTGGAGGTAGTTAGAAGCTTGTTGGAAAAGTTACATAAAATTATAAATATATATAGTATACATGTGTTTGGTAATAGGTGAAGAACACCGTGATAAAATTTAAAATCATATTTAAGTAGGTAATTGGCTTTTCCATACAAAAAAATGTTATTACATTATTTTTGTTCAACCCTGACTTGACTTCTGTTTTTGTTGGATCATGAGGTTGACAACCAATAAAAATATGTCAGTTGAACCGAGGTTAGTTACTGTCCAATGTTAATTAGTTACAACCTAATTATCTCGGCCATATGCTACTTTTGAGGTATGTATGTTCCATAATTATTCAGGGTTCTATGCACACCTTATTTGCCATATTCGGGATTATACAGGTATACAGGGATTATACAGGTAATAATTGTAATTTTTTGCAATAATAATACTAAAAAAAGTGTTTATTATTACAAGCTTTTATTTATCTTATAAGTTATAATAATGTATGTTTGTTCAGGTGGAATCTTGCAACTCAATTTTGAAGCAGATAATATCTTCAACCGATTGAGCTGAAATTTTGTATACATGTTCAGTTCGGACGACAATGCATGGTTAATTGTGTGACGTCATTCTAAATCCAAGATGGCAGACCAATTATTTTTAATGCATTCTTACATTATGGGTATCAAATGAAAGGGCTTGCTGAGAATAACCCGAAAAATAAAGTGAAGTCACTCTAAATCCAATATGGCGGCTAAGTTTTCAATGCTTGCCTACAATATGGGTATTATAGAAATGAATCAGATGAACAGTCAAAATTTGTCAGAAAAATTGCAAGTACACACAGAGCCTACAGATTTATATAGTAGTATAGAAGTATAGATAATGAAAACGTGGCATGTATGTTATAATATCGTGTTTCATAGTAGATTAATTAATAAGGTTCGTTATCGGATTTAGGACTCATTCGAACACAGTTTACATTTAATGACGTTCCGAGGGTCACGGGACCTTGAAATTTGAAACCAAAATTGTGATAATTATGTAATAAGAACAACCGTATTTGCCATTTAAAAAGAGTATTATATACCCTTATAGACAATGATTATTTTGAACCAAACGTAAAACTAGTTTCTGAATCAACACACAACTGGAACCCAATATTGATCAGTACACTTTCAAATGGTCTGGCTATGTTTTAAGTTAAAAATGCACTTTAAACTCTTAAAAAAAGGGTTTAATTTGTACACCTGTTATTGACAACTAGGTGTCTACGGTATGGTATGGTATGTGAACGGTTATTATTTCTATTTTTTTATTTATTTATTTAATTAAACCGGTACAAACAAAAACCAATTACATAAATTAACAAAAAATAAAAATAAAGTGGAATTATTAAAAACTTAATAAATTATCATTACTCATAAAACACACGCATTCATACCTTTCTCTCACAAAAACGCAAGCACTCTGACAATATGTTCAACCATCCATCTGCAAACAAATAGTTTAACTTCTCAGTAGTCTGTACTAACATGAAATTAATTGTATTGTTGTATTTAATAGCAACTCCAACAACCGCATACAAAAAATATATGATTTTGAATTAAGAAAGTATACTTATCTGTTAACACAAAATATTCTTAGCCAGTTCAAAATCATATATTTTTAAATGCCGGCGTTGGACGTTGCCAATAAATACAATAATACGAGTAATATGTGTACTAAGAATATACGAAGAAGTAAAACTATTTCCGGGATTCGGGATTCGATAAAAAGAGTGGTGGTGTTAACCACTCTTAGCCTTGTTTTTTTTTTATTTTTATACGTAGCTCGACTAATGACTCCGATCCACCTGATGTTAAGTGGAAATGGAGTCCAGACGCAAGGACAACTGGTGCAGCGTGAAAACAAACAGGTAGCGGATAAGCTGTTTGTTTAGAATCCGCTCCATGACTTTACACAAAACTGAAGTAACGGCTATTGGGCGGTATTAGTCGATCTCCTTTTTTCGGAACCGGTTGCATTAGCATCTCTCCAAAATTCCGGCACACAACCCGAAGAGAGCGAGACACGGGGGACAACTCCGCTGCACACATTTTTAAAACTATTGCTGGGATGCCATAAGGGCCACTAGCTTTCCGAACATCGATTGACTGCAGCTCCGCACGTACATCACACTGCCTGATTTTAATATCAGGCATTGTGTGGCCACAGTGAGGAATTGTAGGTGGCTGTGCATTGCAGACATCGATTCGGGAGTTAGCCGCAAAAAGCCCGGCCATGAGATCGGCCTTCTCCTGCGGCTTGTGAGCTAAGATCCGTCAGGACATCTCAAAGGTGGCAGCGAGGGTTGGCAGAAGTTAGATTGCACGGCTCTGGCTAGACGCCAGTAGCTACGGCTGTCCGTAGGATGCGTCAGTAATTCTTGGCCAACCCGTGCAACGCAGGACTTGCAGAAATGCCTGTTAACAACAGGCAGACTCGCGGTTGAACCATCGGTTGCGCCTGCCTTTGCTGATGAGATAGGAGTGCGGAATATAGTATTCCATTCCTAAGACTATCTCATCAGCAACTGCTGTCGCACTAGCTGTCGGGTCCTTCCCACTGAAGCAGCGCTGCCCCCAAGGAACGGATGCGAAATAGTCCCGCATACCATCCCAATCTGCCGAAAAGTATTGCCAAATCTGGCGTTTCGATACCGCTGAAGGCGGTAGCGGGGCCAGAGGTACTTTACTGGATACCAAGCAGTGATCCGAAGATACTAAAGGAGCTCGAACCTCCACTAGGTAGCCAGCTGGGAGACTCGTCAGCAGAAGGTCCAACAAAGAGGGCGCGTGACCGACTATGAAATGTCTTGTCGGCGACTTTAGGTAAATTAGCTTCCTTCATTCCAATCACTGCTCAATATAGTACGTTCCTCTTCGACACCTGTAATACTTAATTGCTGCTAATAGTACTTACCAAAATTTGGGTAAGGTTTGTCCAAATAGGTAGAAGATAAACTGCGACAATTTTGAAGTGGTGGATTAACCAGGGCTTTGGATACCGTTAAAAAAATGGTACCGATACTTCTGCCAAACGAAGATACCGGTAAAAAAAGAAACGGTAAGCTTGTTATCGTAACCTGGGTGACATTTTTACCGGTAAGTTAACTAACCGCTCTACGCGGATTGGCTAAAGCGCTATATTTAACGAAAATGTAGCGATACCTTTCTAGATAACGTTACTTGCATTTCTGGTACCAATTTACCTTTATAGAAATAAGGTTACTTACCGGTACTAATAGAGGGAAATTTGGTAACGGTATTAAGCCCTGGGATTAACTATGTGACATTCTACAACGGCTAAGTTAGCATGCATAGACCATGAAGGTGGTTACTTAAACAATCATCAACTTACAACCGTAAGCGAAATGAGAGGTGTGGGTAGACCACGGAACAACGATCTATCGCCTCTGCCTTGAGTAGAGACAGCATCAAATTGCTCGAAGCAACTTAGGTGGTCAATTCAATTAAATTTCTTATAAAACTCTCGCTACGATTTAGCCAGTGTCTAGTTTTAGGGCAACTTACTAGTGTTTTGACTTTGTCTGTAACTTTGCTTAAAACTTCAGGTCGTAAATACATTGGCATTTAGAGAACGTCGCGAACGTCACTGCCAGACTTTTAAATAATGTATTTGTACTGTCAACATTATTGATTGAGGCAAAAATAGGCTCTATATTTATATTTTTTAGAGTGATATGGCTCATTTTACTTAAACGTGAAGATATGTTTGACTACTTAAAATGCGTCGAACAATTTGATTCAGCCCTTACACACATTATGAACGTAGATAACGTATAAAACAAATGATAACATTGTCTTGTCTGTATACTAGCAACCTAGCATATAGGTACACTGCATATTTAATGTAATCGTATTATGGAATTGCATGAACACTTACGTTTTTTTCAGCATGAAGTCCGCCTCTATAGTCACGTGGCAAAGGCATTCCGCAGACTGCGCCTTGAATGGCTTTACGTCTATTGGCTGTCGTAAACAAAACAATATTTTATATAAATATAATAAAAATATAAATGAGTAAGTATATATAATTTTTTGGCAATTTTACTGATAACGTAATATAACTTTATAGGTGATGTTATGTATGTATATGTATATTTTAATGTTTAGGAAATATTTGGTTTTCATGTCAACATCTTTAATAAAAACTTTATAATTTACGAGCTTCAGCATTTTGTGCATCAAAATTAAATGCTTTATTATGTAGTCTATAAATATTTCTTTCGATGTAATAAAATCTGAGCATTGTAATATTCGGTATCTTGAACTTTATAATTTCTTATATTTCATTTTTGTTAAATTTTTGTTAACACCAAATCTTCATTAAATCTTATACTTATCAACTTCAAAGAACTGAGGATAACTGTTGATTTCTGATCTGTTTTACCCCATATTGTTTATGATATACGTTCTACTCACTGCTGTAACTAATATTTTGGTCTGTCTGCTTTTATGATGGCAAAATTGAAATAGCAAATCTGTAGATAACTTACCTGACCAATAGAAAGTGTCGCCCATTTTCTTTGTGGGGCTGAGAACCCCACTGAGCCACGGTCTACACCACTGTAGAACTTGATGCTGAATACAAAGTGCTGGGACGCACCTGTCGCCACTTCGATGTGTCTGCAAGAGTTGTATATATTAGAATTAATTAGTAATGTAAGAACCATTTATATGTTTGCTCTTTACCTATTTTTTGTAGTGCTGCTGATATGTCTTAACTATAAAATTTTAAGTAATCAAAAAGTGATATATTAGGAAATACCATTTATTGCATACTAGCTGGCCCGGCGGACTTCGTACCGCTTTGAAAATTTCCAAAACAAACAAATTATTTTGTATTGGAAAATTAAATTGCCGTTTTTAGTATTTTCTCTTACTTATTATTAATGTTTCTCATCGTTGAAACCTTCCCTGAACTTCCACAAATATTTCAAAACCGAAATTATCCAAATTGGTCCAGTTATTCTACAGTATTAGTGATACAAACTAATAACCATCCATTCTATTCAATTATAAGGTATCTCTATAAGATGGTGTTTAGTAGCCCACTTAATGTTTTGTTTTATAAAATTTGTTGTTGTTGTTGTAAACACCATCTCTAGTCTAGTGGCTAAGGACACTACTCTTCAGACCTTAAGAGCCCGTGTTGTATTCCCAAAAAGTGTGCATAGTATAGGTATTTGGTTCAAATAGTAGGGCTTGTTCCTATTTTGGAGAGAGATTGCTGATTGCCTCCGACGGCATTTTCAGCTTCACCGGGCTTTTTTGGGGGCGGCGAGGAACGTAAAGGGTCCCTCAAGCCGTGTGAAACAAAATCACCCTTCGGAGGTTTTCTAGAGGGAACGGCATCGCGCACTAGTGCGCGTCCCCGTGCCCTACTAGATTCTACGTAGGGTTCGGATCGGATCGGGGAGTTTTGGGCTAGTACTATACCATCATATTATCTAAGTCAAACATTTGACTAGAAGTCCCTGTTGAAAACCAAAAAAAGAAATGGATGTTTATTTCTACATAACTATAACATTTTAATTGTGATTACAATGTTTTTGATTTGTTTATATAATTTTAACGCAAATTTTGTTGCGAAACAAATTACAAAAACACAAATGTTGAAAAAATTTCCACAAGCAGGATTTGAACCTGCACTCTTCTAACATACTGGGTCAGGTGCTCTTCCAATTGAGCTATCGTGGTTCTAACCAGCCCGCCGAAATTATTCAACACTATTTACTTTTTACTTTGGTTTTTATTGGATTTAATGCTACTTCAAAAGATAATCAGCGGCACCTCGGATTGTTCCTCTCTGTTACGATTGATAAATCTTAATGTACCATATAAACTAGCACGGGTCAAAAGATATGTGCCTTTTTCTGTTAAGGGCAGCGGGACCAATGTGGGTCACCACGCCACCATAAATAGACTACAGCGGCAATATAACAAACTCTGCAAAGTTTTTAATATCGACATCTTCGCAGATAAGCCCCAGAAGTTCAAAAAGGAAGGGCGTCAAGTTAGTGACTGAACGATTTTCGATTTTTGATTTTATTTTTGTACTTCCTCAATTATTCATTTAGTTTATTTTTGTTATATTATAATAAATAAATTGTTTTTTTTAAAATGCAAATTATATAGTCCATTGCATGTCGTGGCAACCTATAATTAAGAGGACGCTTAGCTGTAAGTTTATTTTTGTTTCTAAAATTTTTGCTTGTATCAGTGTTTGTCTTGTTGGTTGTCCTAATAAACAAATAAAATAAAATAAATAAAACTTTGAAAGCCAAAGGCACCCATTCAATGTCAACAACTACCGTCATTAACACCCGATCATAATATTTTTACAAATACTAAAGATTAGTTAAGAAGTAGGCAAGCTATTTATAAAATGTTTTTGATTTGTATAATTATTTACATAATTTTCGCTGCTCGTGGAAATTTTTAAAAAGTAATTAGTGTTGAATAATTTCGGTGGGCTGGTTAGAACCACAATAGCTCAATTGGAAGAGCACCTGACCCGGTATGTCAGAAGGGTGCAGGTTCAAATCCTGCTCGTGGAAATTTTTTCAACATTTGTGTTTTTGTAATTAATTGTGATTGATAATAGTAGGTGTAAGTCCCGCCAAGAAATCATCCAATCATAATGTATTACTATGAAATAATTGTCTGGAATTCACAAAATAGTAAAACATCAATAATTTCATAATTAGGTTCATCATCATCATTAATCAGTGATTTCATAATAATGTGTGTTGGAATATAAATTTGATAGAATTTTAGGTCTGTTGTTTAGTAATGGCCGATAAGTTTAGTACTGGCTGATATTTGGTTGAGTTAATAAGAAACATGTCTGAAGCGTTTTCAAATACTAAGAAGTGTTTGTCAAAAGTAAGTAGAAAAACAGGTTCAGTTGTTGATTTGTCATTGTGTTTTCGGATGTATTTTTGATAAAGATTTATAGCTATAAAGTTTTGATATTATTTATGTTTTAAGGTGATTAAATTAAAGTAACGAGACAAATGTGTGACAGGTGTTTTTATTTAAATGGATCATGAAGAAATTTCCAAGAATGACTTCATAAATTCCCAACAATGTGCATCAATAAAACTATGTAATGCTTCTGACTTTCTGACATTTAAAATTATTAAATTTTTTATTGTGTTATGCTGCTGGGCAAAGGTCTCCCTCCTGCGTCTCCACTGGTAAAGGCCAGTGGTAAAGACTGGTAAAGACTGGTAAAGACCAGTGGAGACGCAGGGGGGAGGCCCTTGCCCAGCAGTATAACACAATAAAACATTTTAATAATTTTGAATCCAGGGCCCCCTCATACAACCCTGGCAAAAAAGTAGTCAAGTCATGCCTCCATATCTCGTTTAGAAAGGATAAAATAAATAAATAAAATATAATTTACTTACTTGACATCACTGGGAAAATCATCTGGATTTATTAGTGCACAGTTTGTTATGGCAAGTTCGTCGGATGGACATTTAGCTGCTTTCATGCGCTGCAAGCAATACCAATGTATATTTAAATAAGTGCTCATACACGTTAGTGTGTTCATACACAAATCGATATTCGATAAATAAATTTGTTGAATTAATATTTTTAAATCTATACATTAATTTATTGCATGACCTATCCACTGATCATTTGAATAACAAATAACAGAATAAATTGTACATCTACCTCTCCATCCTCATCCTCTACCATCTATTTATCTGTTTCAAACCGCATCAATGTTTAATTTATAGGTGTTGTGAAGGATAGAAAAGAACTCATTACGTTTATCACAAAACATCTGTTTCTATAAAAATAATACTAAACATTTGGTATCATACCCTTCTAGTCTAAAAGTTATATAAAATTACAATTTTAATTTACATACCAAAGAAGACATTGCATTTATTTATTATCCTCCAGATATCTCTTGAAGAAAATGATTCACGAAGTCCAACTATTTGACCTGAGCCTGATGAAAAGCCGTCACTCAACGAATGACTGCAATGTGAATTTCATTTTCTCAAAAACTATTGGACAATGGACAAGCGACACTGACGTCAGTGACAAGCGATCAATACGGATGTGAAAACTTTTTTATTGTAGACTTGGATAACATGAATTTTCGGAAACTAACGTTCAGAAATCACTCCACCACAAAGTGATGGAGCAGACTGCAAAATACATTGTGCACCAACTAGTACAAAAAAAAATAACGTTCGGTTTAGATAACGCAACGTATTGTGCTGTGCACATAATATGTCATTAGAGTACAATTTAAAGTATTGCAAATTAGATAAAACATGAAACAAAGTATATAGATTGAAGTTAGGAATGCATAATGCAGATGTTACTTATATTTTAAATCAATTGTAACATAATTTGAAAGATTTTTGTGCTACAAAAATGTTTACACACTGAACGATTTAATCTATTTGTTGGCAGCCCTATATGTCAAATCTGCCAAAGTGCCAATTTCTTTTTTAAAAATGGCTGAATCGAATCGTTTGGATTTTCGGTTGAAGTGATGAAAGCGTTTTGTGCGAAATATTTATACTGTAGCTATCGTAAGTAATTGGTGTATTTTATCTTAATAAAAAATATTTCGTGAGTGCGCGAGTTATATATAATGACGGAAGATATTATCAAAAGTCGTCTTACCAGTTAACAAAATCGTATTAAAGGTATTCTTAACCTCAATTCGAATTAAAAATGGAGCTTCCGCAGCCGCCACAAGGTTTGTCTAAGTTGTTTAGAAGTGATAAATAATGAAAACCATGAAAACACTTAACTTAATACGTGAATGTTTTAATATTATTTTAGATCAAGATCTTCGAAATATTATTGATAAACTAGCGCAGTTCGTCGCTAGAAATGGCCCCGAATTCGAGAAGATGACGAAGAACAAGCAAAAGAACAACCCAAAGTTCAGCTTTTTGTACGGCGGGAAGTACTTCAACTATTATCAGTACAAAGTGACGACAGAGCAAGCAAGTAAGCATTCTAAAGTGTCGTTGGATGAAATTGAATGTATTGCGGTCGCACCCGATCGCTGATTGCGTATCGATGTATAACCGTTTCAAGTGAACCTCCGCTGTTTATAGTTCTAAAGCAATCGGCCGGTGGCCAGCCGGCACCTGCTCCCGCCGGGGCTTATATGGCACAGAACAGGCAATATGTAATGCCCCAACAGGCCAGCGCGACGGCCGCTCAGCTGGGCCTCGCGGCTTCGATGGCTGCGGCGCCCGCGCTGCAGCAGTGGCTCGCGGCCAACTCTGCGCCTCCCGCGCCGCCTCAGCACACCCAACACGACATCGACAACGTCAATACACAGATCAACATATTCAAAGAGCAAATTACTCAGTCTGAAAGCAATCTCAATGCTCAACATACGGTAAGTGCAGTTATGCTGTTTCTAAATTGGTGCTCCCAGTTCAGGATTTCTTTATCAATTCGCAAATTAATGATGCTATGTGCTTATAATAATACTTAAACATTAGTTTTTTAACACAGTTTTTGTTTCTCAAATTTTAATGATCTAAAGATGTAGGTATGTGCTCAAAATATGTTTTACTTTATAAAAACTACTTCAAAATTTTAATGATCTAAAGATACATATACTCAAAATATATTTTACTTTAAAAAAATTAAATTTATTATAAAAAATTATATAAAAATATTTAAAAAAAAAACAATATGTACCATAAACATAATTTTTAAATTTGTTTTTTTTTAACTTTTATTGTTTTCACATTTATAATAGTTACATTTCAAGATTTTTCTCTATTAATTTACTGTATAACATATTTTTTTACATTTACATGTAAAAGATACCTTATATATTTGGGACAACAAAACAAGTTAAAATAATTATACTATTATAAAATAAATGTCTTAAAAAATTGCAGTTGGAGTGCTGAGTTAATTGCTTATTAATATGTGTATATATGTGACTTTTGTACAATACCTACCTAATTTTATTATTATAACAAATCTTTTAACTTATGTTAAAAGGTTTAACTTTTAATAATTGTTAATTAAAATGTGTGTAAATGTAAAATAAATGCTTCTGTCTTTCATACTATTCTTTTTCAGTATTTATGTTATCTCACTTTGGGAAAGTTTATTATGAAGTTATCAAAATTGTAGGTATTGATCCAGCAACAGCAAGCTAAAATCAATGAATTGGTTAGCAAGGCTCAACTGGAGACCATCCAGATTATGGCTGAAGAAAACAATATCAGTCTTAGCGAGCTAGACAGTATCTTACAGCCAATCATTGAGACATGCACCAAAGACAGCATTTCAACAGGTAATATCTATATTACTTTACTCATGCAGTCTACTATTCACTTTATTAATTCTTTTAAATGTTTGTAAAACATACATACATCTGTCACACCTTTCTCCCAAAAAGGGGTAGACGGGCCATCTAAATCACAAATTATTGAGTAAAACCGCCGGTAGTGACCTCTTCCCCACAAATAACAATGTAGGGTTCCGAGTGTAATAGATAATATCAGTGATAGGTTGCTAACCAAGCTCCTGATGTTCGAGAATCTTGAAACCCTTGTCCCTTAGTCAGCTCTACGACATGCACGGGAAGTTACGCATCTGATACTTTCTTTTTACATCCCCACAAGTTCACGCCTATATCTACAAACTGGCTAACTATCGAATAGAATTAAATTTGATTGTCTGTATTAAAGATTGAAGTTCCACCAATTAATCTCCAAGAGTACTAATATATAAAGTGGGCACAACTTTGTAGTAAGTAGTTTACAAGATTTATTTAAGAAACTAGCTAAAGGTAGTGGTGGATTCTCATCCTCTTTCTCTCGTTACTAATTTAGAATGCTACAAGACAATTTCTAGAGCAGTATTTAGTGTAATAGATAGTTCATAGACTACATGATAGCTGTACTTGGTAAAGTACTTTTACCAAGTAACTTAAGCAATACAGACAAATATAAGATTAAATCCTTTCAATACTAATAGTTTTTAATAAAATTTATATTTTAACATTTATTGCGTCATGGCGATACTAAACTGTAAATATTAATTACTTTATATCAAGTTTTATGGCTTGTAAAGGTGCAGTTTTAAATACTTACGTGATACTGATTACGTAATACTTACGTGAAAGGTAATGAAAAACTAATCTTAAAACAAATGTGCTTGCTCAATTTAAAATATTTAAATGTAAATAATTACATAATAAATATAAATTGAGCTACTTTTATTATTCTATTGTTTGTAAAAAGGTTGGAGCAACAAGTGAACTCATAAAATCAATAGTTGCAAGAGATTATATGTTTCATATAGCAATAATCCTCACCGAAAATTTTTTTTTGAAGATAGGATGTATTTCACTGCCTGATCTTAGCCAGTTTATAAACATAAAAATGGCGATAAGATTTAATAGCTTTGTAGAAAACATTGTTAAGGGCAATAAAAACCCTATATTGTTTATTTTTTTTGGATATACTACTGAAAATGCCTCACCACCTCTTGTGTCTATGAATAGACATTATTTCTAGAATAGACATGTGAACAATAGTTTCAATAGAACTTATGGTATATCTTATTATAGATCATTGTTATAAAAGAGGTTTTAAAATGTTGACTAAAGGTTATTTACCCTAGTACAACATTTAGTTTTTTCTTAAACCATTTTTAGACAGCTATTATCTCAAAATAAGCCACAATTAGATTGTATATAGAAATATTTAAGTCTTCTAAAAATTGATGCATGGAGGCATGGGACTAGTAATAATAATTAATATTGTACAATAGATGTGCCCTATGCGTGATGGGTTTCTAATGACTGTTAATATACAACAACAACAAGGTCAAATTTGATTAACAAGTCTTCCAATGTACAGAAAAACTCATATTATTTTAATTTGGAAACCCATCCGGTGACATGACCTTTTGAATGTAATTTAATTTATTAAATTCACAATCCAAAATCTTTACTAAGTATTTTATTGTATTTTTTTGCTTACTACCAATGTCCTAGCATTAGTACTCCAATAAAAATTTATTTGTATGTAGTATCTAATATTATTCTGTTCCATTTTAGGCAAGGGCTGGATATTGCAGCATGCTACTTCACATGACGCAGGAAAAGTGATATCACAACATCTGCTGAGAAAAGTGACTCAACCGGGAGCGGCATTCACTCAGAAGTTGCACATCATTTACCTTGTGAACGATGTCCTGCACCACTGGTTAGTATGAAGAACCGTACTCAAATTCACATCATTGCAACATCTTATAATAGTAATTTAATCTAAAAATATGATAAGTTACAATTAACTCATGTAAATTTTAAATGCCGAAATAAGCTCTGACAACTAATACTTTTAGAATTAAATTTTCTGATGTTTTATGATTCATTTTTATTAAATACCTATATACAAAGTTATTTGAAAAATTCCTATAATATATAATAATATCCTACTTAACAACTTGTGTTCTATGAATAATTCAACATTTTGTATTTTTTAAAAAATTACATTTTGATTACTATTTATATATACAGTGTGTAATCGTTATGTGTGACCAGGCGATTATACCGTAACTATTACAGATATCAAAAAACTTTAAACTTAATGGTACTGAAAAGAGAATAAGATTTACTAGCTCTGAAGAATGAAATCGGATTGACGCAAGGTGGTACGGATTTTCATACTAAAATGGGCATTCTCCTTTTGTATTCAAAGCAGATGTTCAAAGTGACGTCCTTGTTGTGCGATACAATGACGAGCTCTATTTACAGTTTCTAAATGAACTTTCCTTAACATTTGCGGAGTAATTATTATCATAAAGTATGATTAAGGTAAAATGAGTACTAGACCACTTAAAATAAGGAAACTAAAACCTTTCTACTAATCTCATACTAAATGTATGGGAGTGTTTAATGTAAAATTTTTGGATACTTCTCGTTTGATTTTTAAAAATTATTGATGTCATTTTACTCATTAGGTAACGTACTTTCGATATCAGTTTAAAGTTTTTTGATATCTGTAACAGTTACGGTATAATCGCCTGGTCACACTTAACGATTACACCCTGTATATTTATTACTAAATATATTTTGAATATAAAGTCATTTCATTTAGATTCTAATATAAAAATAATATTATGTTATCAATACTATATTAAAATATCAATGATATATTTTATTTATCCCTGACAACTAAAAAAAAAATATTGCAATAGTTTTGTGTTGTCCGAAGTTGTAAAACTTTTCTAAAGCTGTTAGTTTTATTTTTCAAATGACTCTATGTATTAAATATATCAATAGAAACAGCAGTACATCATATCAATAAATCTAAGCAAAAATTTAATTACTTATACACAAGCAAATAATTTTTTTATTTGGAAACATCTCTTTTTCAATTATATGCCCCTTTCTATAAAATAATGTCAACTGGTGTCTTTGATACTGTTATTCCTAATTACAGTGCACGCAAAAACGCAGAAGATCTCAAGAAAAATTTGGAAAATGTGGTGGTTCCAATGTTTTGCAATGCCAGTATAGGTAACATATTTATAATAATGTCCTCAAGATGTAGGTCTCTTGTTCGTTTGAGCATTCTCATCTACTTGTAAAGCATTGTTAGACAGTCGTCGCCTGTGGTTTTCGCCAGCCAGGTAACTTGCTTAGCGGCACTGTGGCTCATGCGACATCCGTTTAATTGTTTTGCTGTTTCAGCTGTGACGGAGGAGCAAGAGGCTAAGCTAAACAAGCTACTTCGCCTTTGGGAGTCCAAGTCGAACTATTTCGACACGTCTGTTATCGAGAAAATGAAAAGCCCTACCAGCTCCTACCAAGATTATCAAAAGAACTTGATAGCTCAGCACTCAAACGCCATCTCACATTTGGCACAACAAACTAAATCAACGTTCGAAAAGTATGTACAGAATTGTATTAATTGAAAATGGTATAAAAAATTAAATGTTTCATTTAAAAATGTTGTTTGCAGCTATCAAAGTCAGCATCAAGCGTTCGTTTCCCACACGATGCAGCAAATTCAGCAATTAGAAATGCAAAAACGTGCTATTGAGCTACAGAATCAAGATAACGATAATATACAACAGCAACAGAATAATAATAATAATAATATGCAGAATAATTCCTTTCAATCAAACAATTTTAATGATCAGAACTTCTCACAAATGATTGGTTTCGATCAGGGCTTCAACTCGAACAATCGGTTTGGCAGTGAGAGTGGCGACAATTATGCATCTAACAATAGTATAAGTGGGAATGAGAATAGCTATGACAGCCAGACATTTGATCAGATAACGAGTCAGAATAGGAATGACGACGATGAGCCGGATTTGTCGAATCTTCCCAATGTAAATTTCTCGCAGCCGCCGCCTGGGTTCCAGCCTAACGACAACTCAGCACTGTTAGCATTCCAAAACGGTCTTCCAGATCTCAGCAAACCACCTCCTGGCTTCCCTGCATTCCCCGAAGTGAATAATGAAGAGTTGATGCCCTCTGTTCCGTACTTTGAATTGCCTGCTGGGCTAATGGTACCTTTAATAATGGTGAGTTGGAAACAGCTTTTTTTTTAACAAGTGGAATTTTCTACGGAGCTGTTTCGTCCGGGTTGTTGCTATGACCCGGGAGTTGTGTGGGGTTGGACGATGGTCTGCTTGACCCAATTTTCCTCTGCTCCAATATCAAAAAGTTTTTAGTGGTTTAGACAGTATATCAGTATGTATTATGTTATGTAAATAGCCTATATACTGACTGTCCCACTGCTGGGCAAAGGTCTCCAGTCAAGTCAAGTCATCACTACAATTGATGGGTATTGGCTTAATCACTTCGCTTGGCAAATACGGGTTGGTGATCGATCACAAACCCGGGCTGTGCATCGAAAAATCCGAAACACGCTGCCCGGCCTGGGAATTGAACCCGGGTGTGTATGTATTACTACTATATAGGTATTATATTATATCTGACTTTAGTGTATAAAAAGCAAGAGTATTTATCATTGCTTTGCTTTTAGTTGGAAGACGACAGATATAAGCCATTGGAACCAGCTAAAATCAGACTTCCACCGCCCGCTCCGCCTAATGAGAGACTGCTTGCCGCCGTTGATGCTTTCTATGCGTCGCCTAATCACGAACGACCTAGGGACAAGTAAGTAGTTAGAGTTTTGTTTTGGGTGGAAAATTAACAAAAAAATACAAATACATGGTTGGGATTTTTGGGAAGTTTCTGACTCCCTATTTACTCCCTCCCTCACTATTCATTTAGAATGTTTGAATGGTGATTAACTTTTTAAAACATTCATTTCGTTTTATATATTTTTCCTTAGCCTATGCTGTCTCACTGCTAAGCAAAGGCAAATTTTATGGTTTCACTATATTTCTTGAGACTGAGCTAATAAATTTTGCGTTATACAACGGTACGCGCTGCGCCTTCCACATATTCTATCAATTATAATTTATAGTATACTTTATTATATTATATTATTATAAAGTTATATTTTTATTTTATTATAAGGTGTGGATGTTCATTAAATAATAGTAGTGTTTTATTAATGTGTTCTTTTTTTCAAACCTATAGTGAAGGATGGGAGAAACTAGGACTTTATGAATACTACAAAGCCAAAAATGCAGCTCGAAAAAATAAAGAAGAAGCAATATCACTGGGCCGACGGGAAAGGTCGAGATCGCCAAGCCCCATACCCAAAGACTTGCAGAAACAACCTATCCCACCAGGAAGGCGATACAGGTAATATTACTATTTAAACGAAATTCAATAAACTGAAAAAATAATTAGAAATCAGTGAATTAATGTTTCCATATAATATTTACAGGGTGATTGGTAGTACATTTATAATCCCGAATATGACAAATAGGGCACACTCTTTACGAATACTTCATTATTTCTTTATGCTTCGTTATTTCGTAAATTTTCGCTTTTATTTATTCGTGTCGCCAGCATAGAACCCCAGCAAATTATGAACATACCTGAAAGTCACCATATATGACCCGAGATATTTATTTAATAAAGACAGTCAGCTAAAACTTGTACTAAATAAAAAATTATGTACAAACAGTAATATCTTAAATGATAAGTACCTACAGCCTTCTATTATTGACCGCCAAAGGGTTTGTGTAAATTTTAAAGAAGGAAAAACTGTATCAATTTTGTAAGTAATTAGTAATAACAAACAACAATATAAATAATAGCCAAAAAATATACAACTCATTTCAAATGATAGTAAGAAATACGTAGGGTTTACATAGCTTTCGGACATCAGTTTTCTAAATTTGTGGACATTTTTATTTATTTCTATTTATTTATTTTACAATTCAGATCAGATCAGACTTAGCTGAAGTATGTCAATGTCAGCGTTGGATCGTGACAAAACATTATAATGTCGCTGTAGCCTTTTAAGTGTTGAATGGTGATGTTGACCCAAGCTGCTCTTGAAGAGCTGCTCCGATGATGCGTTGATATTTATTTGTCCTAGGAGATTCAAACAATGAAGGTCACCACGCATCAACCTAGATTGAGGTTGTTTGTTACTAAGTTAAGTTACAAAGGGACACCTCTTAGATCCAGCTGATGCATTGTTCTTGGTGGTAAAACTCATTGGTTCAACAGAAAAAAAGGCAAAACATGTCAGGTGAACAAAAATAGTTCTGGGATTATTTATACACCTATTACCAAACACCCTGTATATTCATGACTTAATTTGCTGTACTGTTGTGGATTTCTATAATAAAGTGGGTGACCAGATTTATTTTAAGTTTTATCATAAGCTAATCGCTAGTTGTTATTGATTGCATGCAAGATGTTTTCTAGAAGTTATGTATGTTTCAGAAAAAGAAGGTCAGTAGATTAATCAAAAAACTTATGCGCAAAATATATTTTTTATAATAAATGTTTTTTTCTTCTATTACTTATTTTCTTTTAGTGTATTGAGTATTGCATGATAGTTTATAATAGAGTCTACATTGTATGTAACTTTTTAATTTTATGATTATAAAACAATATTGCAGTAGTAGTTTTGTATGTGTCGTACTGAATGGGTTGTATTGAATGGGTGAATGTAAAAGGGTTCATGTGGCTAAAACCAGCTAGTCTAAAAAAGGCCACATTGGCAATCATGCTAAAAAAGCAAATAGCAAAATAATGTGAAGTGTCCATAGTGGTCTTTTTAGACCTGCAGTTTGAAAGATATTTGTATTCTCAGTATTATGCTAATATTGATAGGTACCTTCTTAGTTTTTTGGTGATATCAGGTTATAAATACCCCCTTTTTATGTTACATTTATACATTTAACTCTTAAATTAATTGAACCACTTAAATCATCTCAAATAATGTTAAAAATTAAATTTTTATTATTTGCGCCATGTTCTAATTGTTTTTTCGGCATGAAGAAAAGTCAAGTTAAGATATTCTCCTCACTTTATTGTATAAGAAAGATTTTATCCAACTTTAACTAACGTGTAATATTAATCTGCTATTTATAAGCACTATTTCTTAATAACATAAGTTATTATTGTATAGATCAAAAAGTCCAACGCCTGAAAGAAAATCGCCAGTGCGGTCGAAGTCACGGTCGCCGTCGCCTAGGAAAAAGAATTGGAGGAGAGAACGAGAAAGAGACAGTAAGTATATTTAGTAGTGGTAGCTATAAAAGATTGAAACACAATAAATTTACAAAAAGAACGAAGATTATTTCTAGATTCTTATATTACTGTATTTTCTTTATACTTTATTCTATACTAGTTGTCGCTCGCGACTTTGTTCGCGAAGACTACACTATCCCACAGGAACCTGTTATCGGGATAAAAAAGGTATCCTATCTCCTAGTCCGGGTCATGGTCTGTCTATGTGCAAAGTTTGCATAAACAATATTTTCTTTGCAATAATAGATGATAGTTAATGATAATGATGAGGAGCTCGATGGCGCAGTGGTTAACGCCCCCGGTCTGCGAGTGCTGAGGTTAAGCAACTTTCGCAAATGCCGGTCATCGGATGGGTGACCAAAAATTTATCATCTCAAGCTCCTCCGTGCTTTGGAATGCACGTTAAGCCGTTGGTCCCGGCTGCATTAGCAGTCGTTAACAACCAATCCGCACTGGGCCCGCGTGGTGGTTTATGGCCCGTTCTCCCCATCAATCCGTAGGGAAGGCTCGTGCCCCAGCAGTGGATCCATAAATGAGCTGATGATTAATTAATGATAATTACTCATCAGCTTGTACTGAGAACTCATTTGGGCTTCTTGAGAATTTGAAAAAAAAGTGATGTTGCACTGTTTTGTTTCATTTGCCAACACTTATACACACGTTCAAGGAAACTTAACGGTTAATGATCCACCATTATTACACATACATTTTAGTAAATAAAACAAAACCGCACACTTGATCCTTACCCGCCAAGAAGTCCATTATAGTTCTTCTGTTCTGAACCTAAATCGAACATGTAAATTAATGTAAGTAAAACTTGCTCAAAGCTTTTTACTAGATTTTCGATATAAGTATAGTATTATGAATAACAAGTTGGTTTTTACTCCGGTTAGGTCGGCGGCGGTCGCGCTCCCGGTCCAAGTCGCGGTCGCGGTCGCGCAGCCGGTCGCGCGACCGCGAGCTCCGCCACCACGAGTCGCCGCGCGCGCGCCGCGTCGACCGCTCCCGGTCGCCCACGCCACCTAGCTTTCTGTTAGTTTTACCACCATCTTTATAAGTTCTGTTACTTTACAGCTATAGAGTAATTGGCGGGGAGCCTGCCAACATGTGGAGATAGTAAGATTGGCAATTAATCAATCAATTTATTTCTTAAAAGCACAATCAATAGCAGTCGGGGGTTATTGCTTTAAGTAAAAAACTCCGTTGTTAAGATCGCTTGTTAGGGAGACTATGGGGAACACATGCTATTGGTGCGAGATACTTGGCAAAAACATTGTGTACAGACTCTTCCAACAGTTGGAGATAAGATTCTTGTTAAAGTGCGCTTTCATTTTCGGTCGGCGCCACTTGCCATCAAGGGCCGTAGCTCCAGCCTTAATGTTGAGCAAGTAAAATTCGGAAGAGAAAAGAATCAACTATGCCCACTTGCTCGCTGACATTGTTTCGTGCAGTATGAAGCAACGGCCCCAGTGCTTATGCTATTTTAAGAAACGTCTACAATCGCGTCTTAGCGGTCAGCTTTTGAAATTTTTCCCTATAGTCCGAATATAAAATAACATAATCAATGCTTTGGAGTGATGAAGGCCAATAAATAGTTCATCATCAGTAAATTTTACTTTTTATTTTCAAGTTCTAATTGCTGCACTGAAGCTAAATTAAGTATTTATAAAACACACTGAAAAAATTAAACGCCCACCCGACCCAGTCGCCGCCCGGATTGCGGAATACCCTGGTTCGATTTCTGGCTGGGTCGGATGGGTGTTTAATTTTTTCACTGTATTTTATAAATATTTAATCATCAGTAAACTTTTGTTTTCTTAAATTCCTTACGTGCGTAAGCACTTGGTCTTTTCTCACCTGATGTTAAGCGCACTTCACCTGGAATCCTCATCAACTGAGGCACTGGGGGCGATTTTTGAATCGATGATTAGTTGTCACGCTATGATATCAATTATAAATGCTCCTTATTTTCTTATTCAAGGACACTGGTAACTTATTCTTGAACGATATAAACATAAATATATGAACGTAAATTAACGAAACAAATATTATTTTTAGTGTATTTCATGCTTCGATCAATTATGTGCTAGATCCGGAATTAAAATGCATGTCGAAAGTCTTGTTTGCTCATACCTATTCATTTAAATTTCTAATAACAAAATCTGAAAAAGCATTGGACAGCATCAACAACTTCAGCTTACTATGTATGTACCTTAAATCTTTAAAATAAATATTAAATCAAGGTTACAAAAAATTTGGAATCTAGTATATAATTGATCGAATATTTCATGTTACTTTTATGTCGACATCACCTTGTGATATTCAAAAATCGCCCCCTCGCTCAAAAGCAAAAGCGTTCGCTAAATGAGTAATTTTGTACAAAACGTAGTAACGCGGGCTCCCTGCCGACCACGTCGAGCGGGTTAGACGCCAGCAACAAGGGTCACCAGCTGCTGCAGAAGATGGGGTGGAGCGCGGGCGGGTTGGGCGCGGCCGGCCAGGGCATCGCCGAGCCAATCAGCGGCGGCGCCGTGCGCGACAAGCAGGACCAGTACAAGGGTACGGGCCACGCTCACTTTTGTTATTTTAAATTTTTGCATTCGAAATGCTATACAATATGTTTAAAAAACCTTGTCCGATCGCAAAGGGGTACATAGGCATACAAATAACATTAACAAAAAAAAAACAAATATTATTCATCAAAATAAATGAGTTATCGTAATTTAAAACCAAGTATTTTGTACCGAAATTACTCAAATTACCCCAAAATCTAGCTAATATTTTAAATGTGACCACACTTTCTATTAAAGGTCCTATCTACCGAAGTGCCGACAAAAGTTTTGTCATTTAACATAATTTTTATCGGGGTAATTTTTTTTCACTTATTTTCTTAAAATGATTACTTACGTAAATAGAACTGAATCTCGATACCTAATTAATAATACCTTAACGGATCAGACAGGGTTTTTTTTACATATTGTATGTTCTACATGTTGTTAATCCCGAAACATAGTCATGCAACCAAGTATAAATAACACCGTGGTAACATACAAAATCATATTTATGAAGATTTTGTATGTAACCACGATTTACTTTACCATACAAAAACTCAAATTTATTTTATTACATTATTTTTGTTCAACCCTTACATGTTTTGACTCCTGATGTGTTTGGACCTTGAGGTGGTCGACATGTGTGTGTCTACAGCTTCCTCATAATCATAAGATAATTTCTAAGCATGCCATATTTTAAAGCATAATTGGAGCAATCAAAGGTTTCAGTCATACATTTGGAGCCACCACAACTTCGTTACTATGAGTTGTTTTTTGTGTGTAAGCTGGAGAAACGTGTCTTCAGTTGGCACATGCCGTTTAGGCAAACCAGTGAGGCTAGGGTTTTAGACTACAGTCAGAAATTTAAAGCATAATTGCAGCAATAAGAGCTAAAAAACTAACCATCACACTCAAATACCGTTGAAACTACGATCATAAAACCATGTGCGAGCTGGAGTACCGTGTCTCTGGCTTGCACATCTGTATCTTCGTAATTATTGATGCTACAATTATGTGTTATACCTCAAAATTTATAGCCGAATTGCAGCATTAGGCTCCAAATTTATCAAAACTTTAGCTCGAATCGTTTTTGAGCTACGAACCGATATGTATGTGTAAGCTGGTGACACATGGTGAATTACTGTAACTGTATAAGTTAGTTTCGTTTTAAATATCAAATAATACGTTATAATTGCAGCACACACAAGGCATAATTTCAAATCTTTGGGCCTCTTAGTTTCCAAATTATAAGTCAAAAACGGTTTCCCCGCCAAAAAATTCAAAAATAGTTGCTCGGAAGCGGCTAAGAGCGCTGTTGCCGTTCCGTGCGCTACACTATTGCAATCGAGTTTGAACTTAAGAGCTAGCATTCTCATAATAATGCATTTTAATTTGCGCTCTCGATCGTTTTAATTTAGGTACTGAAGAATGTTAGACTAGGAGCCGTCTGATAAACTGGTTAATTTAAAAGAAAAGTAAAGTGTATTAAATTTGGAAATGTTTATATGACATATAAGTAGTTTTTTAACTGATCCCAGTAATGTTATAAGTGCGAAAATTTGTCTGTCTGTCTGTATCTTTGCTACTCTTTTACGTTGAAATGATTTGGTCTGCCTAGATTAACACATAGGACATTTTATCCGCGCGAAAATAGGTATGTTTGTTACGAATAAACTCCACCGACCGTTTTTAAAAAATATGTCACCAGTAGAATCTTGTATTTTCCATAAGTAACATAGGCTTAATTTCATTTTAATGCGGGAAATTTATCACAGGCATACGGACGAAGTCGCACTGGAAAGCTAGTAAGTAATGATTTCTAACGTATAGGTAGGTAAAGTCTGGCTAATAAAAGCTGTCCCTGAGATTTTAACGGCGGCAATTTCAATGAATCTGCTGCTGGTAATACTGGCTATACACTAAACAAACGAAGTTAGTAGAAGAAGAAGTAAATCGAGTTCATTTTTAAAAAGTTGCGAGCTACATATCTAGTTTGGGAAACTACGTGCAGTCTTTTCGTCATCCATACCGCAATGCTTGAAAACGAAAGTTTTCAATCAGTGCGTCCTACCCGTCATGACCTACGGAGCTGAGACGTGGACACTCACGGTAGGGCTGGTCCACCAGTTTAAAGTCGCTCAGCGAGATATGGAAAGAGCTATGCTCAGAGTTTCTCTGAAGGATAGGATTCGTAACGAATACATCCGACAGAGAACCAAAGTCATCGATAGCTCTAAGAATAGCAAGTTAAAGTGGCACTGGGCCGGCCATATCTGAGAGAGAGAGAGTGGAGACTAGGGTTTTTGAATTCCCGGACTTTTTTAATTCCCGGGAGCTTATTTTTTTCGTTCCCGATTCCCGGTTTTTTTTTTCTTTAATTCCTAGATTTTCATTGTTCGTCTTCTTATATTATGGGATGGATGGATGATGGATAAAGGATTTAAAGAAATATTTCATAAATAAATTAAAGTACAAAGTGAAGAAGTATAGTAGTGAGGAAGGAACAATAAAAGGAAAATGAGGAAATTGTTATCTCGTTTGCATTGCATTGTAGGAAACTCCTGTGGCATAAATGTTTCTTTACATTATTCGTCGGATTGCCTGTATGAAATCAGCAGGCGTTAAAATTTAGAATGTTTATTTTCAAAATTGCTTTTAAATCTTTCACCGCATCCGATTCTGCTTTTGGTACTTTCGAGCACATTGCCGTAACATTGCTACGGTAATGTTTTCATTCTTAGATAATAAGTAATTTGCTCGTATTAAAAATACACCCGTCATTCTGATAACAGGCTACCGGCTCACTAACTTTCTGAAATAACTCTGGTTTTTTAAAAGCACATTGCTTAAATTGTACGCACATTCCTCACATTGCTAGAACATTGAACTTTCATGTGTATAGAAACACTGTTAATTGACGTGCACCCGTCATCCTGATGTTCACGATTCATTCGATTGTTTTTTAGTAACAATCGCCCATCGCTTAGGTAAACGCGTAGGTATCTTCGACGTCTGTAACGCGTTATTGTTTGTATTGTTAAGCCGTGCGCGCGCGCTCTGACTAAAGTGCAAACAAATATGGGTTTTATTTTCTACACCGCAAGATTAAAATTGTAATCCTTTGAACAGTAATAAACAAAATCACGCCATCTGTTCGCGCACCAAGGAACTAATTGTTATAGCCGTGCGCGCGCGCTTGACACGAGTACAACCAAACATATGTTTTATTTTCTACGGCACATATACTATAAATAAAAAAAAGTCAGTGTTAAATCTCTAAAATCAAATTCAAAATGTTTCTCTTAAAAAGGTTAACAGTGTACTTAAAACAGACGGCTCCTAGTCTAACTGCCGTACTCAGAGACGTCAATTAAGTTTAATGACAATTAAATGTGTTTCCTTCTCTATTTAGCACTACACATAAGAAAGTGACGGCAAGAGATTTAATTGTCATTAAAACTTAATTGACGTCTCTGAGTACGGCAGTAAGATTCTTCAGTAGGTGCCTAAATTAAATCGATCGAGAGCGCAAATTAAAATGACTCTTAGATTTATACGAAATTACGTTACGGTAGTAACTTCACCGTGACGTAATACCGCTGGCTTGCAGCGTAAATCACAAACTACTAGAAAAATTCAACGAGTCATCTGGGATCTCGGTAGCTCAGCGGTCTGAGCATTGGACTGGTTATCCAAAGGTTGTGGGTTCGATTCCCACTTAAGCTTCTTGAGTCTGGTTGATTTTTTGGAAAGAAAAATAGATACATTGGCTAAATTACGGTTACATATCGCCCAATCTTAATTCCATCCTTATTGAAAACTATTTACTAATGTCGCTACGTCATTGGTTCAGAAGTGTACAGGGCGGGAGACTGCTGAGATCTGGCAAGAAACTCAGCATGATGATATGCAGAGTTCTTGACATAAGACATTAGTAAATAATTTTCAATATTGGAATTGAGATTGGGCGGTACATTACCGTAATTAAGCCAATGTAGAATTACATTTATGCATATAGCTATCTTACCCTATGTAACTTGCCGATTCAAACAATTAAATTGCTACAAATGTGCTCTTTTTAACCATCATATTTGCTTTTCAGGTATAGGAGTAAATTTAAATGATCCCTATGAAAACTTCAGAAAGAACAAAGGTGCGGCATTTATAACGAGGATGAAGGAAAGAGCTCTGGAGCGTTCAACGTGATTGCAGCTGACTTATGTTTTGTATAAATGTGTACAATTGAGAGTGTGGTTGGGTAATGATTTATTTTATCTAAATCATCTTAAAATAAAGTTATATGAATTTTACTTGTAGTTTCTTTTATATTATACAAACTTGTTATAATTCAAAATTGTCCTCATAATTGTCTTTAAATTCGGCGAGTTTATCTAAGCTTTCCTTATAATCGGCAGCTTCCATCCCTTCTTCTTGGAATTTGTGAAGTTTTGCATACTTAATACGCCCGGCTTCTCTGTGTAACTTCTCTATTACATCTGCTATAAAGTTTCCATTATGATAACCAGCTATTACTGCACAACTTTCAATGGTTTCCTGTGTGTTGGTGTCTTTAACTAAGCCATACTTATTTAAGTTGTTAGAGAAAATTTTCGGAAATGGGGTCTTTAGCTCTAAAGGCTTTTCAGTAACTGTAACATTAGTTGCTGAAAGGAAATTACTTGCTTGGAAATAAAGCTCAAACATTTCTTTAACACTATTACATCTGTACGCTGGTAAGTTGGCTTGTTCTTTAGCTTCTTTAAAAGGTGCTTTTAAATAATTTTCTGGAATACCTCTCACAGTTATTGACTGGAAAAGTTTATCTGTAGCTATTTTACAACTGGGTGTAATTGATGAGTAAATAGGCTTAGTGGTACTGTCAAGGTGTTGTATGAGATATTGCGATTCATTAAATGCAAATGGAATACCTAGTGAGGCAGCTGCCATCTTTCTTCCATATCCGGTCATATCTGCAGCAATATCAGACAGAGTATAAAAGTTACTCTTGTGCCTGTATTTCTGACTAAGCGTGTCTAAAGCTGAGGCTAACAATGCTGAGGAATGATAATACATCTGCGGGTTGTAATTGACATGTTCAAACATTCTGGGATTGCCAGGTTTTCTCCATCCTTTTTCTCCAGTACAAAGTGGTACAAACAATGTTGCATGTTCTGTTAATTCTAGTATAGAAAGAGCAGTATTGACAAGTCTTGCAGAATCCTTTATGTTAGCTTTGTCTCTCTCTTCTTGCGTAGATGGTTTATTATCAGAAAAATGTGAAGCAATAATTGGGTGTGCTAATATAGGTTTTGCATATTCATCAGCTAGATGTTCTATACAGCCTGCTGCAAGACCCGAAAAACCATCAGTGCAATCAAAGTTCACATGAAAGCCTTGTATGCTATCACACTCTTCAACATACTTTCTGATGTTGTCTGAAAACATATCACCAAAATCCTGTTTCCATATTGCTCTGCCAGTGTGGTGGACATCAAAACTTTCCTGTAATCAAGAATAGTGCCAGATTAGTATTGGACTAATCAAAAAAAGGGATTGCAGATCTAATAGAAAAGTCTTATTCTTTACATAACTGGCTGGAATATAAAGATCAAGTTATTAAGGTATAGCATTTGTAACTCAATATCAAAGTCGCAATCAAGAGAAGTTGATAATCATGATATCACCAGCTCATTTTATGTCCCCACTACTGGAAAATAGCCTTCCCTATGATGAATTGATTTCCGCTGAATAACCACCACTCGGCCCAGTGTGTATTGATGGTTTTTAACAACTGCTAATGCAGCAGTGACCCACGGCTGTACATGACTTCCTAAACAAAGAGTAGCTCGAGATGACAAATGTTTGGTCACTCTTCTGATGACCGGTCTTTGCAAAAGTAGCTTATTCTTAGCAATTGCAGACTGGGTGAGTTAACCACTGCGCCTTTGAGCTCCTGAGCTGAATAACTTGATAATAAATAAAAACAAATTACAACAATAGAATACAAAAATGAACCTACATTATCAGCACCATGACAATATTCTTTAACAACATTAACAGATCTGGAATGTAACCGAGGATACAAGAAGTCAGTCCATGTTTTAACATCCTCCTCAAAATTATACTGCTTCTGTTCTATTTCTGCCTGTTCAGTGTCAATGTCAATCAAGAATTGATTTCTCTCAAGCACTGGTTCTTCTATGGTCTCTACACTATCCCAAAAAGGCTCATCTTGCTGTGTTTCAGATAGTAGCCCACCAGATACTGGCAACGTTTTTAACGATCCCTTTAAATCTGCTAGAAGCAACCTGGGAGTGTAGGTCACTTCACCTTTTGCTGTTTGTCCCTCACGGTATAATATATCATGATTGATTTCATTTTCCTTGGTGCCTGAGTAGTCGAAACTAAGTTCCTGAATATTCCAGTAGTGAGCACCTACATAGTTGGAGTAATGACCAAATTGTAAAGTAAGTATTTCACGAGTAGCCATTGCAATTATTAACACTACCTATTCTAAGACACTGACCATGTGTTCCGCAAATTTAATATTAGACCGAAGGTACAAACGGTACAAACAATAACAGAATTAGCTAGAGCTAATCATAGAGTAACCTATAAGTTACTCTATGATTAGCTCTGAAAACTTCTTCTTTTTCTTTTATTTATGGCATGTTTTGTGTCTACAGCCGAACACGATTCCGCCAATATCACGTAGGTAGCCAATACACGGAAGGGTTCGTATGGAAATTTTGAACAAACAAATAACAACTATTTTTGTTTTGATTTTTTTTATTAAGTTTAGTTCGTTCCTTAAGGAACCGGCTAAGGTCATAGACCATGCTGCCATGTCATTAGTTTCTTAATTTCATTGTAATACATAAATAAACAATATTATATTGATGATGATGAATGATAATAGAAATGGGAAGTGAGAAATGATATTACCCCCCGACCCCTCGAGTATCTTAGTAAAGATGTGGGGCTTTACTAAGTCCTCACGCAGACTTCTTGTGAGAATTTGAAAAGTAACATTGTACTGTTTTGTTTCATTTGCCAACACTCATGCACACTCACGAACACTTAACGGTTAATAATCCACCATTATTTCACATTAATATTCGACATAACACAAATTTTAGAAAATAAAACAAAACCGCAGACATGACTCTTCACTTTCCCGCCAAGAAGTCTTTTGTTTTGATTTTTTTTTTTTTTTTTAGTTTAGTTTGTTCCATAAGGAACCGGCTAAGGTCATAGACCATGCTGCCATGTCATTAGTTTCTTAATTTAATTGTAATACATAAATAAACAATATTATATTGATGATGATGAATGATAATAGAAATGGGAAGTGAGAAATGATATTACCCCCCAACCCCTAGAGTATCTCAGTAAAGATGTGGGGCTTTACTAAGTCCTCACGCAGACTTCTTGTGAGAATTTGAAAAGTAACATTGCACTGTTTTGTTTCATTTGCCAACACTCATGCACACTCACGAACACTTAACGGTTAATAATCCACCATTATTTCACATTAATATTCGACATAACACAAATTTTAGAAAATAAAACAAAACCGCAGACATGACTCTTCACTTTCCCGCCAAGAAGTCTTTTGTTTTGAAAGAATTGTAAATTGTCAATTTCTTATTTTTAATTGTTTTATGGCAAAGAGATCTAGTCCACACAGCCAGAATTAAAACATTAAAAATAGTTTTTTACTTTTATAAAAAGGTATGTAGTTTTTTTCAATGGTAGGTCCATTTAAACATTGTGTTTTAAATATATATAATTAAGTTTCCCGAAAAGGGGTAGACAGAGCATTACAATCCCCAGTGTTGAGTTTGACCAAATTTACTCGGCGTTAGTGACTTCGACGACGCTACATTTAAAATTTCATCAAAGTATAAGGCATCTATTATCTTGAACGTTTAGAACTTCAATGAGTTTATAACTGAAAGGTGTGTAAACCTACCTACATACTGAAGAGGATGTTATGTTTAGGCGGTGAAGGGCAGGGGGCGTAATGGCATAAGAACCTGGCACACCCAACTGACGCAGTCCGTAGTGACCGGCGGTCTTTTTGAACACCCTTAAGGAGAATCTTCGAACCTCCAAGCATAGAGAGGCCGCTTCTACAACCTTTGGAGGTGTAGCAGCAGGGAGTGTGGGAGGTTGTTACTTCAACCAACGCGTCTCGGCTAGACGGATGCAGTTATCCATGGAGCAGTCTCCGTCATCCCGTAAGTCAGCGCCCGTCTCGCTGCGCCACTCAGCAAGTCGTCTGCCTTCGTTCGGCCTCTTCTTTGTGAAAGATAACCAGTTTCACAAAAAGAAAAGTCGTAGCATCCCATGACCTTTTTTCGGAGACCACAGCCTCCAAAAACTGGTAGGTACCAATGACAGCCCGGAACGTGGACGTGGCTTTTCAAACTTCCGTCAACTAACTAAGTGCGCATAGCCACAGTATATTTAATACACAAACTCGCAATATTTCTGAGATTTCACGACAAATTATCTATTGTCAGATTTCCAGTTGGTGATGGTGGCCACGCCAAGATGAGCCACACCTCTCTTTGACCCCTTAAGGGCTCTTTCAATTTAGTCGGACGGCTAACGTACGGTTGCAGTGCGTTCCATATTAAAACACTCTAATTTAATTCGTCTAATTTGAAAGAGCCCTTATGGTATAATTTCCGTAAAATCCTTTCTTAGTGGCTGGTTACATCATTCAATAAACTTACTACTACTACCTATGTTGTATATAGACAATACCTAGGCTACTTTCTTCCGTGCCTAGGCTGTTTACGAAGTGCGTTTTGTGAAAGACGAGCGGCAGATACCACATATGTTGTATATAAATAATAGCTAGGCTTTCTTCCCGTGCCTTGGATGTCAAAGAAGTGAGTTTTGTGAAAGACGAGCGGTAGACACCAGACATTGAAATGCTTCAGGCCTTACTAGTTTTTAACTTTAGTAGATAAATAAAACATAACTTTATTACTCATTAATTTTTATTACAAAAATGTTATTAAAAATCATCGAACTTAGTTTCCTTACCACATACTAATCCAAATTAAAAACTAAACTAATCTAAACTTACATTAATTTTGTATTTTACATGGATGCTGTAATACTGGCAGTGGACGAATACAATAACTACATACAAGAGTTACCGCTACCTACCAATCTGCTTTTGACAACTGATTTTATTTACTGTAATATGAAATGGCTCACTGATATTACTTAATAATTATTTTAAGTAGGAAGCATCTAAATGCTTTTGCCATAAGTCTAAATAATAATTCATTAGTTATTATATAATAAACATTTCAATAATAATTTCTGGTATATTTTATTAATTATTTACTATTAATACATGATATATAAAAATACCACTGTTTCCATGTCTATCAGGATAATATATTTTTGAGCACTGATTTAAGGTGTTTTTGTTTGAAAGTATGTTACGTTTATCCAAAGTTGTAGACATAATTCATTATCCATCTTCCACACGACCGCATTCTCAATTTTTAAATTACGATTACAAAACATGTTAAACGATTTATTTCTACTTACGAAATTGCACTGTTGTATCAAAAGTATACAAAAAGCACCTAACTTAGTAGCAACATTAGAGCGGTCTGTATTATCTTTCGACATTATTAGTACGTATGAGATACTTAATTAATTTTAAATAGTTTTGCTAATTGGTTAGGTACATACCTACCTACAGATATTTTTGTGGTATTCGTTACAAAAATATGCTAAAAATGAGAAGAAAAAAGTTTATTAACTTAACACTTATCTTAATTGTATTTTCAGAGCCATGGTAAAAGGATAATATACAACGTGTAAGAGAATCGAGAGTAGAATCAATTGCAGAAGTTTTAATTTAGGTATGTTTATAAAAAAAAAATATTTTGCATCATGTAATCTATAAGATTATAGCGCTGTGCCTGTACCATTTATGTGTGCATAGTTACATTATTGTTATTCAATGTCATGCAGCACTATGAACGACACAAATAAATACAAAAATCTTCTGTAATAGTTGACGAATATAAATATTTTTTTTATAAATCAATATAATTAATTAAAAAATAGTAAGAGGAACAGTATACCTACACGTTGTATTTAAGAGATTTAAGTTTATGAAAATAATTGATTTGGTGTTATTTATTTTCAAAATGCATATTTACTAATCGTTTTTAATTATAACTAGGAACGATATTTCCCTAAGACGACACATTATCAGGAGATAATACAGAAGAACGCCGCAGTATATTTATTCACATTAAGTAATAATAACTCTATCATTTTCTATTAATGTTTTCATGGTATGTAATTATGGTACTTTTCAACAATAGTTAATCTCATATCACAGATTTATCTAATCTAATTGATTACTTAAAGTTTACTAATTTTGATTTCTTCATTATTTGAAAACCAGTGTGGAATTGGAAACATACTTCTATTTAAGTTAATAATAATAATAATAATCCTATTATTTGACTTCGAAAGTTTGTAAATAACACAATCATCACGAAATGATATTTATTTAGAAATTGCGACCATAGCTACTCTGTTCTATTACCTTAGAATTCAATGAAGCAGAGTAACCAATTGAAAGCCATTTATTTATAATTAGGGACGCATACAAAACACTTCAAGGTTAAGAAATTCTAACTTATTAGTACCTAATTTTGACTTTAACTCCAATACCTACATACACAAACATTCGAGATCTACTACACACAACCCACCTAAAATTAAAGTCAAAGACTGATTTGTAAGTCTATCATTACTGATTGGTATCTATATTGTTAAAAAAGTATTACACATTATATTGGCTATATACCGACATTGAAAATAGAATATATTCTGACCGCCATATTAATATACAACGATAGCTTATATTTAATTATTTTGCTCTTGAACAAAATTAATTCTAACTTCATAAAAAAAGTCGCATTTATTTTTAGTGTTGTACGTTTTCATTTAGTTAGCTAGATCCTATGAAGGCAGTTTAATTAAAACCAACAGTTTGATAACAAACTAATTCCATAGGACCTAGTTAAAACGATTTAAAAATAAATGCAAAGTTTTTAAAAGTTATATAATCAGTGCACTTGTTGTTTTAAACACAATGTTAAACTTAGTCTTGTATACCTGTTCTTTCTTTTTAGAATAGTTTTCCACTCTCATATCGTAGGAACTATAACTAAATACAAAAATAATGATAATTAAAAAAACCCTATTAACGTAACATTACTGTCGTTAGTTAATCAAACAAATGTGCACATGAAAATATAATAAAAAACATTAGTCATTAAATGTAATATTTACTCTTTTATGTTTAAAAAATACGCTTTAGTTTCAATATTTAAAAAAAAGAGTAAGTAGAAAATTTAACGTTCTTACACTTTTAGGATACTAATTGATAATAATAAAATATATACAATCAGCGCGGTGGGATTTTTTTACATACACATACCCGCTTGAGCTTGCTACTGCATAGAGACTTTTGCAATTTACATAGTTTACGATTAACAAAGTAAATACTCGATTTAATTTACATTGGCAGTAATATTAAATAAGTTTCCTACTTATTGTACTATCATTAATGCAAGAAAAAGTGATCAACACAGCAGCAAGAAACAGTCTTTGTACTGACAATATGGTTAGATACCAACCACAATAGGTTTCTAGATAATTCTGTAGTTACTATTTGGAAATAATAATATACATACATTACTTTTAGTTTAGTATTAAAATTTAATTGTACAATAAGATGTCAAAATGGAACCAATCCCCGTACTGACGGGATATCTTATATGAACCATAAAAATAATAAACAGTGTAAGATATGTAACAAGTGTCCCAATTCAGTAAAAAAGATGTAAATACACTTATCTGGTACAGACTATCACGTTTGTATATAACAACGTAGACACATTTTCACAAAGAACACAATATTAAGAATAATTTTCCGCGATTTATAATTAGAATTTAATGGAACAATCACTAGAAACTATACCTATGATTGACCCCACGTCGTACGATCACAATTTTAAAAGCTACGTAGTATTCGTAAGGAGAGTTCGTCTTACATAAGTGCAACTCGATTGACCAGTGGCGTTTTCCGTCTGCTCGTGTGCGATTGTGTCGTCACAGTTTGGTAAACAAAGCTCGTTTTAGCTCGTTTATTTGGGTGTACTGTAAGAAAAAAAAATACACAAAATAAGTACAATGGTTACCATTTCAAACCTATTTTTAAAATTATTAATAATGGTATATTATACTTACAAACATAGTCTTCGGATAAAGATAAATCTAATTTCACAGGCTTCGTCACATCAATATCAATTTCTTCATAGGAATGATCCAGAACCTACAACAAGAATAAAAATTGTTGATTTTATCCATATAAAGATATTATTGTATTTCAAATTCTTCACACTCGCGTTTATGTAGCGTGTACACATGTTGTCGCGGCATCTGAGCTGTGCATACGTTTATCGAAATCATCATCACCAGTTAATTTTATGTTTCCACTGCTGTGACACGAGTCTTCCCTATAAAATGGAAACACCACATGAAGATCGGGCCATAGATCACGCAGGCCCAGTTCGGATTTTATTTTATTTGTTGTAGTAATGTTCGCAAGTGCAGCAGGGAAGACTGCTTGATGTTAAGCAGAAACAGAGTCCAGATGCGAGAATAGGTATTGGAGCAGGATTGCGCCTCTATCCTCCCCTTGTTCGCCCGCAAGAAACAAAGGATCGCTATTGTAAAGAGTTCCACACTGGAGTAACACTTTCGTAAAGAAACAAGAGTAACTTTTTATTTTAAGAAAATTGAATAATATATTTGATAATTAGTTTTTGTTTACAAAGCCGGGATTCGCACCTCAATATCGCTGACGTCGTCGCCGGACTCCGCGTCGGTGATGTAGGAAGCGAGGGACGAGGGCCCGGTGGCCAGCAGCCGGTACGTACCGCCCACCATGCCCGTACCTTCCACCACCTCTTCCACCTCCAACTCTTGGTCCGACATCTCCTATGATGTAGAAAGAAAATACGCATCAACAATAAAGCGTGGACATTTTCTAAAGACTGTTTAGAATTTAAATTCTTATTGCTGTAATATAAAGGTTCAATTTAGGACATCCATATTACAATTAACTGCTAAAAGGTAAGAGATTAAAATTAATTAAATTATGTATGATTTTGTGAAAAAACAAAATAAATTGGACTATTTCTTGTTGCCAGAAATGTTTCATTGTTTATTAAAAATATTAAACATCAAATCGCAGGTAGACTAGTGTTTATAGCCACTTTTTTGTGCTTAGTCTAGAAAGAGGGTTTCTTTGATTTTATTAGATATTGTTTTTTTATGAATAATCCAGTTAAATGTGGTGATTAAAATTTGGTGTCAAAAATTTAGTTTCACTATTTCAAAGGCCACTTAAGATGTAACCCTTTGAAGCGGCTAAAAAGGCAAACCGTATACAAAAGAAATCTAGTTATCATCTCGGTACCGGTTCGTACCTGTTCTATGATAGTTTCTTCTTCCTGCACCTCTTCCTTGACCTCAGGGTCAATCTCCACGTCAGCGTCGAGCTCGGCCTCCGCGTCCGCGTCGCCGTCGTCGTCGACGTCGGCGTCGCCGCCCGCGCCGCTGTATTTCATTTCACCGCGCTCGAGAGCTTCTAAACTCTCTGGAAAATAAAAAATATTGATATAAGTTTTAACATACATATTTTGTTATACTCGCAGTTATATTCTATCAATTGATTAGTTCGTTAAAATTATAAACCTTTATTTAAGATGAAACTCATATTGAGAGAAAGATCAACATATCTTAAGTGGCATCCTCCTGAGGCCATAACTAGACCTTCATTTGAAAGTCTTCATTTAATAATTCATGAGACAGCAAGAGAGGGAAGAGAGAGAACGACGTCGGTGAACTCTTTATATATTACCAGAAATTTTATTTAATTCCACTGCATATAAATTAATAACTTACCAGGATATACCATTGCCTTTTTAATAGCTTGAGGATCTTTTCGCGACCACTTTTGAACTTCTTCATCCATCTTTCCCACTTTCGAAGGATTCATAGCCCATAAACACCCTGTAAAGCAAAGTTAATTTAAATAAATTGCCTACTTTATTTATTTAACACAGATGATATAGAATATTTCAAATATAATTATCCATTCATACCTTTTCTTTGACTTCCATTTGTAGAGGGCTTTTCAATTTTTTCAAAACACTTATTTAAACTTAGATTATGCCGAACGGAGTTTTTCCATCCATTTGGTGCTGTCTTGAAATATGGAAAATGTTGACTGGAACAACAAAAACAATTATTTAAAACGATAAATAAAAAAAAAATAAAAAATAAGTCACATGAAAAGAAAAGGGACATACCACATGAAATTATATATTTCGGAGACCGGTAGACTTCCTGTTCTCGAATTTTTAAGTGCCATTGCTATTAAACAGGAGTACGAATACGCAGGTTTGGGAAACTCTCCAGTTCCAATTGCACCTTTGCTAGTATTTATAAACTTAGTTTGACTGGTGTCAACTGTAAATGTGTTGCTTACAGACGTTCTTAACAGTTGTCTACTATTATTTAATGACGAATTATCAATTAATATTGTCGCGTGATTCTTATTACCGTTTGCTAGAATTGTCCTAGATTGCTGGGCGTCTAAAATATGTATATTGCCAGAAATAATAGTCTTCGTACCTATATGCTGTGTTACTTTTTGGTTAGTATTTAAAATTGAACAATTTTTACTATTAACTTTGAGAACTTCAGGTTGCGCCTTTATTCGTACCGTTGGCGTCGGTGTGCTTGCTACTTTCGATTTATCTAAATCTTTTAGTAAGTCTTTAACGACATTCCTCTCATGCTTACGGACATAGATCACCATCTGTGTGGCTTCTTCTAAAACCTTTTTTGGCGCTGGTTCAGATTCTGGTTCCTGTACCTTTGATACTTTTATCGCATTAGGTGAAAATGTCAAATGACTTTTCTCTTGTTTTGGACTCGGTAATGAGGTACTTGTATTTAAATCGTTACTTGCTGCTGATGTAAGCAGTAAGTTCGACGCCTCTTCTTTGACAATGCTCTTGACTGGAGTTTCCGCAAATGTTGAAGGCATAACCGAATTAGGATTTACCATAACAGCATTTGCTTCAGAGCCATATAAATCTAAATTGTGTACAAAACTAGAAGTAGTGTTCAACCACGTGGAGGAGTTGTCGGTGTCGACATCCAACAAGGGCGGCATTTCGGTGAAATTTAATCCCAAGGAATCCTGAAATATAATTGATCATTTAGAAATAATATAATGTTGTCAATTAAATCTATCAAGTATTTAATTAATGGCAGAACTGACAGGAAAGTCTGAAATGCTGCTAAGATCTGTAGCAATTTCATTCTTGATGTCCATGTCCAGCATGTCCTGGAGAGAGTCGGTGATGTACAAATCCATATCTGAGCACATCTGTAACAAAGAGGAAACCTAAATTAAAAAAAAAGTTTATTTTGTTACTGAACAGGCAGATGAGCATAATTATGGCCCGCCTGATGGAAACCACAGCCTATGGCGGACGCTTGGAACAGTTGCAACACCAAACAAAGATATAACGTGCGCATTGTCGACCCTGAAGCTCCAGTTCTTATGCCTCAATATTGGATCACTGGATCATGCACCTTTCAAACCGGAACACAGTAATGCTAAACAATGCTACTTGGCGGCAAAAAATTGTGTTGGGGTGATAGCCATATAGGCGGAATCTGGGTGGAATCCTAATATATGACTTATTAATATTGTGTACTTACTAATAAATTTAAAGTACAAGTTATATTACAGGTTTGCTTTATTCGCGCCACATTCATAATTTTGGATTAAGCCATAAAGAACGTAAGAATGGAACAGCACAACAATGAAACCACTACGTAGTACAGAAACCTGTTTTCGAAATATGGTATGCGCTTGCGCTGCCACAACGGCCGAAGAAATTGTTAGTAATTGCAGTTCGTACACTAAAAACTTACTAGATTCTTTATAGAAACTAACATAAGTTTTCTTTTTTTGCTAGTAACCAATCACCTAATAGTAGCTACTTTGTTTTAAGTAGAAAGTGCTAATTAGTATAGAAAAAGGGACGTTTTTACCTGCATCGAACAAATTGTAAAAATGCCATTTGAATAATGATTGTGAACGTAGTTTATTTATTGCACCAAAACTTTACGTGCGCCCACAATGTAGTATGGCGGGAATTTGTGTCATCGCCGTTGATTTTTTTAGGTGAAGACCTATACCAACCCGTTGTTAGTTGGCCGTGGGCCCGACTGGATCGTTTGGGTCGGCTAGTATCGGTTATAAAAAACGTAGCCCAAAAATGGAACGGTCCAATGTGCATCCTTATACTCGGGCTAACGTTTTTATTCGAAGCTTTCACTTATGCCTGCCCAGCTTAATGAAACATGTTTATTAATGAAAATTTGTTAATTGTTGTATTGTATAGGTAGAACGATGAAATTGTCTGTAGACAAGTCATATTTTTAATTGGTATTTTACAGCAAGGTTATTATCGAAAAAATAAAACTAAAAAAGGACTTAATACAAGCAAGAAGGGTATCTTTGATTGAGGCATCATGATTCAATAGAACTGATATTATTTATATTCTATCAAATCTATAGTCAAAATTGTACACAAATCAGTGCATTGACTGATAAGGCGGCACCTGATAAAATTAAGAACGATAGGTAGGTATGCGAAATGTTTACGGTATATTTGTTTCAAAATTTTCTTTACAACTATTGTAATATTTCGAGAAATCGGATATGGATAACAAGTAAAAATTGAAATCGTTAAGAAAGAAAAATTCTAAAATATCATAGGTATTGTGCTAAGTAATGTATCACATAATTATTGAAGTGTAGTATGGTACAATTGTTTTGAATTGTATGGACTAATAATAATAATCTAAATAATATCCCGCCAAAAAGCAAGTCGCTGTTGCCTCTATCCCTATTCCCTACCTACGACGTAGGTACTCGGGTGTGTGAAAGAGACCGCACGGGACAGGGGTGGGAAAAAGGGATAGCAACAGAAAGGATCGAAATAGGGTGAAATGCACCCTAAGGATGTTTCGTCGTCGAACCACGTGGCCCTTTTAAAAGTAAGCTTGCAATGTTCATTGCGTGATTAGGACACCTGCTATGAAATATGATTGTATCCGTATATGAACTAAATGTGGTTATTGAACTATTTATTCTCAAGGTACGTATTTCACAGGTATAAAAATGTCCATCCGTCTCGCAGTCGTCGTGCTACATGAGACCATGAACTCAGTCTTTATTATATTTAGAGTTCATTTGACTTACGTGCTATATGAATACAATAACTAAACTGTCCACGAGGTTTTAGACGTGTTATTTACAAATATAAGTAGGTAATTAATAGATTTTGCTCGCGGTTTCTCCCGCGTAAAATTTGGTCTCCCGAATTCCCGAAGAAATTAGAATACCTACCTATTCCCGGGTCTCACCGGGATGAAATTATTCTATTTATTACGTTAATCTAGAATACTTCTACCTGAGTAGGTAGCAGTTTTCATCAAAATACAAGTTACTAGACGCGAAAATGAGAGTTTTAATTTTCCACTAATTTTATATAGTATACTAGGGAAAATTTAATTTTTAAAATTATATTTGTAATTTCTTATAATAAGTAACTTTAAAAAAACATTAACAAGGTTGTTATTTGTCATTTATTAAATTGAACGTTTATGCATATTGAATATAAATAAAAAATATTACCTAAGTAGGAGGTTACCTATTTATTAATTATCGTGCTCGGTAGGTAGGTAGGTACCTACCTAGGTACTTAACTTTACAGAAGTCTGCTATCTTTACGAAATAGAAAAGATTAAGTAAGTAGGTAGGTTGGTAAGATGAAATGTTTTGTTTTGTTTAAGTATATAATTTTAACGCAAATTTTGTTTTTTTTTTTTTCAACATTTGTGTTTTTGTAATTTGGTAAGATGAGCTTTCAGTGGAGTGGATAGTGGTGGCGGAGGCGCCCCGAGGGGCCCGCGCGGTCGTCGGCGGCGCGGCAACGCGGCGCGGCGCGCGTGTCCTCGAACCTGACCGCGCGCATTCGCCTTGAACCCGCCCGTGGTCGGTTCTTGCGCCGACTCTTGACGTCCGCGTCCGTGTGAACGTGAAAAATCGACGTCTACGAAAACGATAAATACACCTTACCAACACATTGCGTTTGCCTAGATAGATAGATCAAATGTATTGTTGCTAAAATAAAACTATAAGTTAAATAGATAACAATATTAAAGGATAAGCATTATAAAGTTCTTGTTTTATTTAGCTAATATAAACCGCTCATGAAAAGTTTTATAAAGTTGTTGGGCGCGAAAAGAGCGAGCAATAAACCGGTTGAGTTTTCCAGCTGCGCGCGCAACTTCGTTGTCGGCGCGAAACATGTAGGATACAGGGAGGGGTTCGGTATTGATTGCATGCGCGACGCGCTCCCCTCGGCTTCAATTTCACTGTTCATCCTAAAGAGGGAAACTGAAATATTTCACGAGTAATTTATAGTTAGGAAGGTCATCGAATATAACGATAACGGAGATAACGGAGGCATTGTATTAAACTTACCCAGTAATAATTAAAACAATGCAATGGAAACATTTATTATGTCGCCTTCTTAGGTACATAGCTGGTTGCAACTTATATTATACCTAGGAATACCATTGTAGTTATAGAATAATAAAATCTTCAAACTAAATATTCTGTAAAACAAACCTAGGTATGTATATCGAAAATGGGACATGGGTGGAAGAGGGAACAACCAATTTTTGACGTACTCGATCACCCACAATAGTAAAAGGGGGTTGAAACAGCCATTAAAAATTTCAGACTATTTTACTTAGCAGAAAAACTGGAAGATCTAAAGAAAATTAATGAAAATCGATCGTTGGTCTCAAGGAAAACTTGTTGAATGTTCCCAAGGAATAGATAAATAAGGTGTTCTGTGAATGTGCCGAATTTCCGTCGATAGTAACTAGGTACCTACCTACCGATTCAAATCTACTATCTGCTATTTAGACAGATATGAAGTAAAAACAGACGGCACGGTGAGGTTAGCGACCTATCTGTAAATACAAATTATTGTTGCTTTTAAGAAAATATTCAGACCTTATGGTTCCATATAAATAAATCAGTATTTTCCTTCTCATACCGTACCAGATATATTATACAAATTATTTAATGAATAAATTACGTTTAGGGTAATGACACCAGTGTTCGACACTTCTCTCTTTTAATAATTAAAAAAATAGGGGTCAATCAACTTTTGACTTTAAGCAACAATTTAATACAGACCACCTGCTTCCTAGCTGTCACCCCCCCCCCCCCCCCCCCCGCGCCGGTGGAGTTACTCTATGTTATTTTATGGCGAAGAGAAGCAAGTGTTACTGGCTTGATTACAATTTTATTATTATTGAACCTGGTCTATTTGCAAAGCTCATCAAGAATCCTGAATTTCTACCTACCATCGGAAAGAATTAAAAAGTGTAGTCTTAAATTAAGTCTGTCGGCATTAAAATCATTGGCCGAGGCATTGCTTTTCTTAAGCTGTAGATTTTTAAATGAAGCAAATGGCAAACTTTTCATAATAATGAATTTTATGATTTTTTTTAGCTTTAAATCTGAAAACGTTGTTTAAGTATTTATTTAATAATAAAAAAAAGCTTGTAAAACAGTTGCGTTGCGATGGATGGCCGTGGACGAGACGGCAATGTGGCACACGGCATCGGCACAGCACATGACGGATGAAACCACAGGTGCATCTGTGTGCATCGAATAGGTGGTGCTATAGAAACACGCTCACGATTGCCTCACCTACACTTACACTATACAACAGACAACGCACACAACGACAAGTTGCAGCTGCATTCTCGCGTACACGGGTACACTACATTAATGCAGTGTGCACACAAAAAGTAACTTTTGTGTTTCAATACTTTAAGATGCGGCATTTTACGGTACAATTAAAGTTTGTAGAACTTTGCGAGTTTAAGTTCTATATTTTAATTTTAGTTATTTTGAAATCTATTGAACTTAATAATAACAAGAGTACCCTAAACCGAAGAGCATGTATGAAGGGAATAATGAAAGTGGACGAAGCGAAACAAGTATGTAAGGATTGACATAACAATTCTACAATAATTAGCAGCACGTCTGCTCTCTGCCAAGGTTCGGACGGAAGAAAGAGAACTAGAAAAACCTACCTATGTATTGCATCCAGCGACTGCATTTACAATACAATGCACACTACCACACAATGAATTCATTGTTTCGTTTTGAAATTCTCACTCGAAAAACCGACCGACCGTGGCCGTGGGAACTACATTGGTAATGATAAATGAATGACGATAACCTTATAAACGAGGGTTGGAAGAAGTGTACTTACTGAAAGTCAATAATTTGCATTACATAATGAAGGTACTTAGATAATTAATAACCCTAATTAGAATCACAAATAATTAATCCATATATACATCATTAATTACACCTACTTACAATAAATTGTTTGCCAACAGTCCGTGTTAATTTCTTCCATTATAGTACGAACAGCAATAGAGGCTGAACGGTACTTTTATGCTTTATATTTTAGTGACAAAATTCTTTGCTTTGTTTTTAAACAAGACCAAATTATAAAATAAAGGCACAACCTTTTAATGACAGCGTTTAGGTAACCTAGTACTTACCTACATATAGGTAATCATTAGTAATCATAGCACAATTAAGTTCTGGGAAATCAGGCAGTTCAAAGGAACTTGCCTTCAAAAACAATTGCTATTAGCCTCATATGATAAAAGCCATACCTTGTGAATACACTAAAGACATGGTAACCACTTAACCAGGTTTATTCGCGGTGAGAAATTTGGGTGTTCCATCAGCCGTTGTGTCCGATCTAATCCTGGAGGTTCTTCGGGATTTGACCAGACACCAGACGTCTATTTTTTTCGGGTCCTGTCAAAGATTGCTAGGGCCTCGACTCGTGTTTATAGTATCGGCGGGTGGCCAAGCACATGTCGGTAGAAACCTAGTAAAGTATATGCCGGTTATTTGCTCGACTTGGACTTGATGAGTGTACCGGGCATTCGATGTTTCGAAAAGTACCTACCTACCTTAGGACTTAGGTAAACATACTAGTGTTTGACTGTTTTAGCGGCGGGCGTGTTAATCTCAGAATTGATGTAATATACCAACAATAACTATAAAAAAAACATTATGACATCCTACAATAGTCTAGTCTCATAAAACCTAAAGTTTGTATTACATTTGACATATCTATAACACATAATTTACAATAAAATACATAAACGTAAAAATTGCAAAAAATGCGATTATCGACCATTTGACACACGTATCGATCGACCAACGTGCACCGGTTATCGACCACACAATCTACAGAAGAAAAATGACTCGTAATAATACCTAGGCTAGGTAGGTAGATCAAGGGTTAATCTTAATAATATCTAATAGTGATGACGATTCTGACATACGCATCCAAACTAAATGTAAAAAAAGCCATTCTTAAATCAGTTTGTAGATCTACTTGGAATGTCTGATAAAAGTGGCAAGACAATATGTATATATTTTTAGTTTAGTTTGTTAGTCTATAACTTCGAGGATATGCTGTATTCGTAATCGTGAAGTGTCTGGATAGCTGAAAATTTTAAAAGGATCTTAGTTCTATGCTTCTATTATTATTACCTATTCAAAACTAGCTATGTAAAAGTAGCCGGAAAGGGGGTAGTGGTTGGTATACAGGTACTTTGACCCTGTGTAACATCTGGACCCTTAAAATCCGTCTCTAACTGCATGGCTGTCTGTATTGCACTATTCGCACTAAGTACTTACCTACATGAAATTATCAGTCTTACAAACCCAACTCTTACGAAGATTATCCTACATAATAAATAATAAGTATCCAAAACACCAGCAAATTATAAAGTAATAAATAGGTGGGTAGGTAGGTACCTACTTACACTTCTAATAGAGATTCGTAGGAGACTACCAAAGTGTCTGACACTCCTGAATCTTTCCATACAAGATTCAAGAGAGACCATTGCCCAGCATTGGGACGAAATAGGGTAGGTACTTACCTAAAAATCCTTTTATGGAAGGTAGATAGGTATTCTTCTCTATGTTAGGGTGATTTTTTATATTATATAAAAGTATTATTATTATACCTATTAAAGGCAGGTTTCCAATATTAATAAAAAACATAATAATAAATAGGTACCGAAGTTTGCATGGCATGGCAACATACCTAGGTATGTTAGGACGCAGGTAGGTACCTAGGTTTGTTAGGAGGTAGGTAGGTACCTAGGTATCTACCTCCTACAAGCTAAGCAGTTTCTCATCATAATAATATGCAGATAGGCCACCTATTAGCTATTAAGTGCTATTAGTAAGTAGGTGTACCTATATTTTAAAGGAAAACTAAATTTAAGCTTTAAATAGGTATAGGTGTATGTATTTAGCTCTCATATAAATCAGTAGATAATACCTACCTAACAAACAAATATGTACGTACGTACTAATACGCATACTTGTTAGATACCTACCTAGTTTAAAGATATAATTAATATTAATATTAGTTACTTACCGTACCTTACTAAAAGCAAAAAACTTCAATAGGTATTTCCTAGATTTTTAAAAGGAATAGGGTACCTAGTTAAGGTACTTAAGTCGTAAGATCCCTACACACAACACAACTATTCCAGTTTTCTTATTGATACATAATTATTGAAAACGTACCGTTAGGCACAATAAGTACCTACTCTAATACGTCTTTCAAACATAAACCAATATAACATCTATATACCTACCTACCTATATTATTCTCTCCGTCGTTTTGATAAAACTTACAACTAACTGCTCGTAGTGTACCTAGTGTAAGTTCATTGACGGCGAATTGGCGCCGTTTTCATTCCTACTATCAGTACCTACATTTATACATTTTGTATATTAAACGAAATGAATTGAATGACGTTAACTTTCATTGGTATAATTAAAGTTAAATTAAAATCTTGTTCAGACTGCTCAAAATCATTGAAATCAGTAAAATACTTTGGTAGGTACTGATTTATTAAACTAAAATAGGTATCTGTCTTGCTTCGACCGTTTACAACTGTCTCTTTCTCGTGGTGGTTTTATGTGCGCGAGGGAAAGAAACAGCTATAGAAAATGGTAAAATCCGTTAGCTATGCTATAGCTAGATACATGAACCTTATTTTGGGTTATTTTGTTAAGTCGAGAATAAGGTAGGTACAAACATAATATAACCATTATTAAATTAGGTATATAAATTTTAATAAATTCACTACCTCTAAGATAAAAACTGGTACCATTGTAAAATACAACATTACGCACCTATATTCTAAGAACAATTTCCCGCCATGAAACAAAGTAATTGATGAAATGAATCGAATATATTATATTCACCTTCAACATAGAACACATTTATGATTTCGTTAATTTTTCACTTTGTTTTATCATCAAACATGCAAGTAAATGACATTAAAAAGAGCGGGACACAGCAACACGTTGGACTTTCCCATTGTTCCCGTGTCTTGTTTTCACAACATTACCCTAAAAAGTTACTTATGGAATATGAAACTGTACTCACCGAATATTTATTAAGATAAATATCCTTATGCTCAACAGAAAAATCCTCGAATTCACACATTTACGCTTTTAACGTCATAAGATTGACAGATATAACACCACCACTCACTCCATAAAAACCACATTCTGTTTTACTATGCGAAAAGGTACACAAAGAATGTTCAGCATTTCTATTGGTTCACACAACCCACGTGACTAACCACGATAGGCGGTCATTGGCTGATATTTCAACAAGGATTTACGTCACAAGTCAGTTGAATAACTAAAAACGTATATTTTTGGCCGCGTGAGTCGCCAAAAATGCTAATTAATATTTTAAATAAAATCAATAATTTACAGCTGCAACTATTTTAAAATCAAGACAGATTAAAGTTTGTTTCGTACTTACCATTCATAATCTTCGGTCGTACTGTCGACAACATGGCGGTTTGTTTACACCGGCATGATAAGGCGGGAAGTATTTATGCCGAGCATGTACGTTTATTGATGAGTGTGTAAGTTTAAAAACAATATATTCATATCAAGGAATACTTTTATTGAATAAAAAGATAGAAACGTCAAATCTTAATTACAAACAGACTAAAGAACATGGCACAAGGGCAATACCATTTCTTTTCAATACTAGGGCCGTCTAGCGGCTAATAGTGGAAGTTACAAGTATGTTGGCGGGAAGTTTCAAAAATAAAATTTGCATTCTTTCAAAACAAATGAAGGTATATCAGGGTTTTCAGACAGCTTCAAAAGAAAATTAACAGCCAGTTTCACCACATCCTGATAATGTTGTCATCGAGTTATTGGGATTAGAGACACCAATGTTTCTGTTATACGGTCTGTGTGTGGTGGTGTGAGCAACTTATCAGGAAATTTTGAAACCGACAACTTATCGGTAACCTACTCATATTTACTTAAATACGTATGGATTTTTGGATTCGTACATCTATGAGTGACTGCGTCATGCGTTAAATAATTTAAAAATTAAGTAATGAGGTACTTTTAACAAGGAAATGGACCTAGTTTAAAAATATAACGTAAATTGTCGCCTAACAAATAAACACATTAACACTTTATCAGCTTGGTCACAATTAACCACATTCACAAACTGAGTTAGTCCTGTATAAACGGAGTGTAGCCTTGGAATAGTTATTCCGTGTTTTGTTTCCATCGTGTAAACTTTATTACAAATTCGAGAGAAGAGACAAAATACGGGATAACTATTCCAAGCTTACACTCTGTTTATACACGGGTTAATGTGTATATAATAAATTGAACAAGACTTACTACTTAATCAAACGCTAGCGTGATTTGTATCTACGTTCTATAATAAATATAGTGTCATGTAACAATAAACGAGTAAACAACCAACATCAATACAATCAAACAAACAAGCCTATTGGCATTTTTAACGAAATATGGAACAATAAAATAAATAGGCACTTTTCACAGCACAAATTCTATAATATTTCATTTACTTACTTTATTGTGGCTAGTTGAATTATATAACAATTATTAATTTGAATTCTATTATAGAATATAGATCATCTGGATAGATTAACTGACTAATCGAAACGAAAAATAGGCCATTATATTAGAGAAACTTTACTTTGCATAAAAAAATACTACTTACTGGTTCAATCATTATGTGTTACAGTATACAATCTATACAGAGAGAGTGGAGAACTAATTTGATCGAAATAAATGCAACTATTAGTGCAATGTAAATAATCGTATCTAGCCTTAAAAAGAACTTGTTATAGTTTACGGTTAACAAAATAAATAAATTATTCAGTGATATCTATATCTCGGAAGAAACCACTTGATTTTTAAGTACAAGCTTTTATTTCACTTTAAAACACTTTTATTACATTACTACATTATACCGTATCTTTACCCTACTGCATAGATTATAGTCCTGTGGCGGTGTTTATGCATTTGTTAAATTTCACCGGAATGAAAGGTAACATTAACAAATACAGTAAAAAACTTAAAGGCGGAATATAATAAGAGAATGACAATAGTAGCTGTTAAAATTTGGACAGCTTGGATTTCCTATGTTTTTTATACATTTCATAGGTTCCCAAACGCTGTATCTTTTTGCCGTAAAGGTAATCGTTTTTAAAATTGGTTACGTTGTTAGTTTGAGCCACAAATTGTATTTCCTGTGGTAAAACGCTTATTTTGAAACTCGTGGTAAATCCACTTCCAGAAGAAGTAGCTGTCGGCACGAATGGCAGAACTTTCGGCTTTTTCAGTAGGCTCTTCTGTTTCTTTTTTTCTTGTGATTTATTCAAATACACACTTTCTTCTAAAAAGTCTGAAGGCTTATTTTTACGTTTGATGGTTTCTTCCACAGCGAACGCTGTTGTAGAAACAATTCTAGCTTTTTTCACATCAAGATATGATTTTTTGGGTTTGTCTTCCAACTGGTTTAAGAACGAAGCAGGTAGTCTGGATATGTGCACCTTGTCAAATGAATTTTCTTTGAATACCTGGAATACAAATATTTTTTTAGAAGGATTTTAACTTTATATTGACAGATAAAAAAAAAATAGAATAGTCACCTTTGAGGTTTTGTTTATGCAATCGTCGTCGCGTTTCCTTTTCTTATTTTTCTTTTTTTGGGATCCTTCTGTAACATCACAAGAATAGTTACATTTATGTTTAAAAAACAGTTAAAAAAAAAATTCATTCGTTTTAGTATTAAACATCAACCGAGAGTTAATATTTTTTATATTTTTGTATTTATTTACTAGTAAACCATTAAATTAGATTTAAGGAAAGGACATATAAAAATACAAGCATAATACTAAAAATTCAACTCTGTAAACTAAAACAACAACTGTATATACATATCTCCTTTAAAATTAATTTAGCTTTTTTTTTTTCAAACACCATAATGATTAAGTACCTGGAGTTGTTTTTTGTGAGCTTTCACAAATATTTAACTGATCAATGCTGTTTTCTCCAGTATTTCTCTTATTTCTTTTATTATCTGACGCTTTTATTATCGTATCTTCTTGATCTGAAATGATTAATTTAAATTATTTCTACTATAACATGCAATAAATAACTATACTTTTAAGTGCTACATTCAACTTCAAAGTTTGTCATGACAAAACTTGGCTTGAAATGTTAGCTCAAAAGCCAACACTATGACATAAATGGGCCGTTAACTTTTACCAACTGTTGCTAAAATGAGCTCCGCACCGCTCCAGTGTTAGTTAACATTTAGCTAAGATACGCCACCAAAATGATCTTACACAGATAGAAATAGGCCCATGAGAACTCGCATAATAAATAGAATTCTTTATATTTTGAAACCAACCAACAAAGAAACCATTGGTTGGGTCTTCATGTCGTACGTCGGATGAAGACACGATCTGTCTTCATCTGAGGCACGACATAATTATGATGACCAGAAGCAATTGCACTAAAAGAAATACGTAACAAACACAGTTTTTGTTGGCCGCAAGGTATGTTGATAGAAACCTAAGGCCCTGTTTCTGAACGCCAATTAGAGAAGCTTGTCAGAAATTGTAGTTAATTTCAAAGTCAAAGTTTGATGACCTCCACGCAGAGTGGCTTGCACGCCGGACTTTGAGCGGCGCTAACTCTGAGGTCCCGGGTTCGATTCCCGGTCGGGTCAACGTCGAAAACGAACTTTTCGATATTATGTCGGGTCTGGGTAGTTGTGGTACCGTCGTTGTTTCTGATTTCCATGAAACGAGTGCATTAGCTACTTACCATGGGATCAGAACAAAGTATTTATATAAAAAAAGGCAACATTTTTTTTATGCAAATAAAAGTGCTTTTGAATAGTCCATACATTTTTTACCTACTTTTTGTATATTTTACTTATTTGTTTACATATACTTTGGGTTGGTTTATTTGGTTACGTATGCTATAATAAAATACCTTCACTTTTATTGTTCACATTAGTTTCCGATATTTTTCTTTTCTTCTTTTGTCGACCACTAGACAATGATGCGTCTAATGTTTGTGATTTATTCAATACTTGACCGATATCTAAAACAAACGTATTAATAAAGTAATGTTAAGAAACACAAGTAACGTAGACATACAACAAACAAGCAAACAAAACGAAAATATAACGACTAGTGCTTAAAAAATAGGCTATCTTGGTCATCTTTTCTGATCACAATAACGATTCTCATACTTTTTGACAGCAAATTGTAATCTAAGCATTTTTTCCAAAACCTATGTTACTTCTAATGATGATATACAATGGTTTGTTATTGAAAGGTTTTGTATATGTGCAAGAGTGTTGGCAAATTAAACAAAACAGTGCAACGTCATATTTTTAATTATCTCATGAAGTCCGCGTGAGGACTTAGTAAAGCGCCACTTCTTTACTGAAATACTATAATCATTCATCATCAATACAAAAAAGAAATATTGTTTATTTATGTATAACTTGTAAGAAAAATTACTTTGACACTGGCTAAATGTGCTAATCGCACGAAGCCATCAACTAAAGGAAAAAAAAACAATTGGCCCTGTTAACCACTTCGATTTTGATTGATTATTTGAATCAAGTGTCAAAGAATCGTTACTCTCACGAACTCACGAACACTTAACGGTCAATAATCCACCATTATTTTACATTGATATTCGACATAACACAAATTTTAGAAAATAAAACAAAACCGCAGACATGACTCTTCACTTTCCCGCCAAGAAGTCTAAATAATAATCTTTAGCATATTAATAAATAATAATTAATAATATTAATAATAAATGAATAATAGGGGTCTTATTACCTCCATCTTCATCGTTTTCAATTGCAACATTTGCAGATGATTTTCGCTTTCTTTTCTTGGAATTTGACAGTTCTCCTGTGAATAATCCTGTAACAAAAGCATTTAACAATTTGTGAACAATCTTTTATTTATATAATTTACACATTTTTATAAGGATGTTACTAATTGATTGACCAAAAAAGGAAAATATACCGCCACTGTGTCGATGAGAAAATCACCAGAAGTATGAAGAAGAATAGCATGCATGAGATAGGAGTGATAGCCTAGTGTTTCAAGAAGTTAACTAACACTAACTTTATTTTGATCATATTTAAAGATGTATAAGTCATACAAAACTATTGTTTCAAAAAAATTACAAATATTTAGAAATTCGAGAATAGAGGCTAATCTAATTTTATTACACATAAATTCCTTAATTAATTGTCTCTCACTTACTAATAAGAAAATATATTTGTTTCTTACCTTCGTTATTGGCTGTGTTCTTTTGGTTTTTAATACTTTCACGAGAAAGGTTATGAACAGACTCATGTTTGTCTTCTGGAAACATACAAAATTTTACATATAATCATAAAAGTTAAGGTAAATTAAAAGTATCATGGTTTTTTTTTTGAGAGATTGCTGATTACCTCTACGGCATTTTCAGCTTCACCGGGCTTTGGGTATCATGGACTGTTTGACACTGACTTTATTTGTATCAAATAAAGATTTTCTATTTCTTTCTATTTCAAAAAGTATGAGAGAAAAGGATAACTAACCTGTTTGGTTTGTGTCTAAAGTATTCCTTTTCTTTGTTTTCTTGGCACTGCCTAGATATTGTTCTGTGTCCATTACATTTACATCTGAAATAGTCATGATATTATTGTATTATTACATTATATTGCGACTCTAATGTAATAATGATTTCACGCATTACGGCTCTTTTAATTAAGTTTCCGTGGTTTTATGTGGAACCTTGTCACTAAAAAAAAAAAAAAGCGTACAGTGTGGATTTGATTTGACAATTTTTGTTACCAACCTGCTTGTTCAATAGGTGTCAGGGAATGTTTCTTCTTTTTCTTTGCACTTCCCGTAATTGATATATCACCATCATCTGAAATACATATTTTATTTATACATTTGCAAGGTAACCGTTTTATTTATTCAATATATATATATTATAAAATGTTTTTGTTTTGTTTATATAATTTTAACGCATATTTTGTTGCGAAACAAATTACAAAAACACAAATGTTGAAAAAAAATTCCACGAGCAGGATTTGAAACTGCACCCTTCTGACATACCGGGTCAGGTGCTCTTCCAATTGAGCTATCGTGGTTCTAACCAGCCCGTCGAAATTATTCAACACTATTTACTTTTTTACTTTGAAAGCCAAAGGCGCCAATTCAATGTCAACAACTATATAACAATATATATTGTTATACAAGCAGGATTCAAACCAGCATCTTTTAGTAAGTTGGGCTTGACTACTAATCAATTAGGAGTTTTTTTGTCATGATTAAAATTATATTATTGCTGTAACATTTTAAACATGGTGATTTTAACCGCCTCTGTGGTCTAGTGATTCCCAGCGGGGACTAGCTAGCCAGGCGGACAAAGACTTATTTGTCCGCCTAGCTAGCTACTACCATCTTATCTAAATATGTCGCCATAACATCAATCATTGTTTGTAGCATATTGTTGTGTTCGGCAGCTAAAGATAAGATAGCCAGTGCCTCAGTAGTTGAGGATTTCGGGTGAAGTGCGCTTCCACCTTCGGCCTTATCATCACTTAACATTAGGTGATTAACATCTTGTAAAAAAAAATATGTTTTTTTTTAACTCGGAACAGGTACACGAATCACAGACTACAGAGGTAACACCTTTATCTTTTTACTAAAAGCCGCGACCCGGCGACTTATAAGATTAGTATTAGCCTATATTGATATAAAGTTTAAGTTATATGTATAGATTACTATACATGTATGTACAATTTAATGCCAACTACTTACTCATGCTACGGCTCAGCTCCGCGTCACCATCCTGACTTAATTTTCTAAACTTCTCATTCTTTAAGCTCTTAAACGGAATTTCAATTGGCGTATCGTCATCTTCTTTTTCAGCATCTGTAATAAATTGCAGATTTCATTGAAATGTACTGGGTAAATATTATAACTGCGGCACATCGCTCGCATGACTGATGGCCGCTGGGGCGGGACAGTCCTCGAGTGGCGACCGCGTACCGGAAAGCGCAGTATGGGCAGGCCTCCAACAAGGTGAACCGACAGACGATCTAGTAAAGGTAGCTGGAAGCCGCTGGATGCGGGCTGCACAAAACCGGTCGTTGTGGAGATCCTTAGGAGAGGCCTTTGTCCAGCAATGGACGTCTTGTGTCTGAGATGATGATGATGATGATGATGAAACATTATTATCCCCTGATTATTTCACAAAATAATTTAAAATATTACCATGCGCAATTTCTTGAGTGTTGTTTGACGATTTATTTTTCTTATTTTTTTTCTTTTTCTTGCTATTATTTAGTGACATTTTTGAGGATTCGTTGGTTGCTTCTCTTGTTCCTTGAGTATCTATAATTATATGAAATTCGTTGTTGTCTTGTTCATCATCTAAAACAGCACATTTAAAGTATTTATTCTATAAATCATGAAGCCAGAAACATTAAAGAGTCCTACACAAACGCAAAAAAGTATTGACATATGATATTATTGGTACGAATGTACTGTAGAAGTACTAAGTTAGAACAACTTAATTGACTACTTTTCATCATCAGAATATGTCTCACAGCTGGGTTTAGCTCTTCCCACATTAACAATAGCACATAAGAAGATAGGGCCATAAACCTACCATCCTGGCCCAATGCGAGTTGGTACTTATTACTCAAGCAGCAAACAATAAATAAAGATTAAAAAATTTCTTACCTTGACTACTCAAAATGTTCATCTTTCCAGGTGTTCTTTTGAGAGGTATAAAATCATCAGCTGCATCTTCATGTTCATTTTCTATGATCTTTGTTGCTTTTTCACTGACGAAATCGTTGCTATCCTCAGAAAATAGAAGTTGCAAATCAATAGAATCAGATGAACTGTCTTTGTCATCTGATATTTTATTGTGCTTTAGTTTTTTTTGGGTCTTCTTCAAAGACTGAGGTGCATCCACTACATCAGTTGTAACGGCCTTTCCACTACTTTTCAGTTTTTTAGTGTGAGTAAGATTTAGTTCATCGACAATTGGTTCCTTAGCTTTCTTTTGTTTTTGGCTAAGGTTGAGAGAGATATCATGTGATTTGACAGTTTTTTTATTCTCAGTATTTAGTTGGTTGAGAACAGAGTCGTAATTATTAATGATTTCCGAATTTTCACTTAAGGACGATTCAGTATCTTCCATCGCTGTAGCGTGTAGAGGATCCCAAGTTTTGTTAGTTTTTGTGTAGGAGATGTTATCTTCAACTTCCACTTCCTCTATATTTTCATTAATTTGGACAGTAGAAATGTTAAAGTCCTTCATGGGTGTTTTAGGTTCTACTTTAACTTGTATTGATAAGGGATCATTTTGAATGGCACTGTTATTTAAAACCGAGATTTCTTGTTCTTTATCGACGCTTTCATCAGATTCAGATAGAAGTCTTTGTTTGGTTTTCTTTTTAGATAAAAACTTAGTAATAAGAGCATCATCTGAACTGTCGCTGTTAGTAGAATTTAATCTTCGATGTCTTTGTTTCTTTATACGTGCAACATTTTCATCTTCAGACTCATCTGAGGACTCTAATTTTTGTAACTTTTTCTTAGCAGATTTGTCTAACTTATGACGAGCTTCAAACATTTCTTTTGAGGCCTTTTTCTGTTCTTTTAGTTTACGTTCATTATACTTTTGCTTTGATTTCTTACTCATTGTTAGTTCATTGTCGCTCATAGACAAGTCATCACCAGAGCCACTTAGTAAATCACTGTCTTCTTCATCAGAACTAACAACAAATGAATCTTTTTCGTAGTCCGAGTCGTAAGAAACTTCTTCATTCTCAGAATCTAAGGTTTCTCCTTTTTCTATAATTTCATGATCTGCTTCATATTGCTTTTCTTCCTCATCTCGGCTATCACCCGATTCATAATCATCACTTGCGACATCAACCTCATCCTCGAGTAAATTGCTTTTAGTACTTGAGGATTCTTCTTCGGTTTCTGATTCCTCTTCAACTTCTGATTCTTCTTCAGTTGAAGAACTTCGTTCTGCTTGTATGGACATTGCGGATCTATCTTTTTTAGATGTTTTTGGACTGTTCTCTGAGTTTTTGCATTCAGTATTGGAAGTATCAATTATGGAGCTATTGATTTGTAAACCTAATTTTTGGAACCTCTTTTGCTGTAAAGGGGTACTAGTAGAATAGTCAGCAGAAATATCATCTTTTAGAAGTGCTTTAATTTTACCCTTTGTTGATTTAGATGAAACGTCGTGACAAAGATTTGGTGATTTGGAGACAGCATTTTCAGAGGATGATGTATCTTTTAAATGTGAAAGTATAAGAGTGCTTTTATTTTCTGTATCAGATTTTTCAAAATTTTGAGAAACAGAAAGGGAATTAGATGACTTGAGCTTCGATTTATTGGAGCTTTTGTTCAAACTATGGCCGACGTGTAAAGGAGTCTCTACTGATTTTTGATTTTCAGCATCAGAGGTTTGATTTAGTAGTAAGTTGCCAGACATTGTTTCATAATTTTGAGAAGTTGAAAGTGATTTCTCACGCTTTGATGTGTTGGAACTTTTGTTTAGACTATTATCAACTTGTAGAGAGACTATTGATTTATGATTAAGACGATCAGACGACTCATTTACTTGTACGCTTTCGGAAGCTGTTTCTGTAATTTGAGAAGATGAAAGTGATGTTGATGTTTTACGTTTTGATTTTATGGAACTTTTGTTCAGACTGTTTTCAAATTGTGGAGAAGACACTATTGGTTTTTGGTGAAGAGAATCAGATGACTTATTTAGTTGTAAGCTCTCAGATAGTGTTTCAATATTTTTAGATGTAGAAAGAGAGTTTGAAGACTTGTTTTTCAATGTGTTAGAATTTTTGTTCAGACAATTATCAACTTGTGGTGAAGAGACTGTTGATTTTTGATTAAAAGGATCACAAGACTCATTTAGTTGTGATATTTCAGAAATTGTTTTGTTTGGTAAAGTCTCATCAACATCCATTGGCTCACAACTGTCATTTCTAGGTATAATGTCTTTGTCTCTATTTAAGAAAGAAGAGTTTTCTATATTTATTTCAGTTTCTTTTGTATTCATGTCAGATTCGGTAGGAGTAAGATTCACAGGATGCGAAACTTTACATTGTTTCGTTTCTACAACAGGTACACACTGATCTTCTGAATCTAAATTATTTTTCGTTTCACTTTTATTATCTGTATCTGAATCATCAAAATAGATTTTGGATTGGAGATTTTTACTAGGTGGTTTTCCTAAGAAGTTAGTTACTGAATCGGTGTTGTCATGAGAATTTTCTTCAAGCAGGTTTTCTTTGTTGCCTTGTGGACTTATGATTTCAGTAGATTCCTTAGATGTAGCATTTAATGGTTTACTATGAGACACAACATCTGGTAGTTTATTATCATTCTCACTTATGGACATAGTTTTATTGCCGGCGGATTTGTTTAAATCTGTTTCTAAAACAGACTTCCTTTTACCAGAGCTTAATAACTTTGATTGGTTAGACTTAGAATGTGCATTATCACCGGAACCAAAGTGATATTCAGTGTCCTCTTTTGAATATTCATTTCTTTTAATCCTATTTTTAGTAATTTCATTATCACTATGAAATTCGTTATCTTTTATTTCACTTTGTGAAACGGCATTCAGGGACTTGGATCTATGTCTTTTGCTTTTGAAACTGTTTGGGTTGTCTAGAGCTGAAGTACTTTTGTTTGGATTAGTTGATTTGTTTTTCGGTGTTTTATCTAGGTCTTTCATATTGAGACTAGTATCTGATAAGTCACCTGGTATTTGGTCTGGTTTATCAACTTCAGTCATTGTGACCACAGGGGTTTCAGCACTATGTTTAGGATAACTATCTGAATTTGCAATATTTAAGTCATTAACATCATTATTAGTGTTAGAATCAGTTTTTTCTTTAGTAGCTTCAATGCTTTGTCTGTCATAAGTTTTTTTCTGTTTCTTTCCCATTAGTCTTGGACTCTTCCTTAAAGAAGCATTTTCACTATCATTTGAAGAATCATTTAATTTTTGAGTATTTAAATCGGTTTCTTCAATTATAACTTGTGTGATGTTGCTCGATTTTGTAGATAATGTTGTCTCTGAAGAAAAAAAGATTTGTAATGTGTATTGGGTTCAGGCTTGTTTATTGATCTAAAAACAATAACAGTATTTAAAAAACAACAACATACCAAGATTGTCAATACTGGAAGAGGAGTCTTTTCTAGTTCTCCTGGTTTGCCTTGCCGGTGCAACTGTAGACTCATTGTCACTTCCTGTAATTATAATGCATTACACATTACGTATTAATCTAAGTTTGATATACAAATATAACACATATACAAAGTTAGTGCTTTATTGCATTAATATCTATATAAACACTCTTCAAATCAATAATATTTATTTTTGTATATGCCAGGAAAGAAATGAGCCACGTTTTTCATCTTTTGCTCTTTTAGGGTCTAAAGCACTAAATTCTTATAGACAAGGTATATTCCAGTTTTTAATGAAAATACCTTTAAACGTGCAATTCTTGTATATATATATATAAATCTCGGAAACGGCTCCAACGATTTTCATGAAATTTTGTATTTGTTGTGTTCGGGGGCAATAAATCGATCTAGCTAGGTTTCGTTTTTAGAAAACGTCGTTTTATCCGTGCTTTTAGGCAATGAAAAATTGCTACAATATCATTAGAATACGAAGGTAAATTTCACCACCATCTAAAAGGTTGTAATAGGTCGGAAGTCGGGTGGTCCCGAAACCAGAAGACCCCAGTTCGAGTCCAGATGATTTTTTTATTTTATTTTATTTTAAGTACTTATTGTTTTTTATTTTTTTATTATTATGGCGGTAAGTTCGAAAAGTATTATTAATATTTTTTTTAGTTGTCTACTCAAGTTTTATTTAGTTTAAACACAAAAAGAAATATAACTCAACTGAACTTAAAAAAAACTAGCAAATTAAAAAACTAAATACCTATAATTAAAAGGTGTCCTCCAACTGTGGTCTTATGGGAACGGTCCCAAGAATGGTGGCAGGCAACATTGCTCTGGATAACCAAGCTAATATGCTGGCAGAGGTAGCTGCCAGCCTTCTTGTCACCGGAGGCCTCAATTACTCGAGCACTTAGCTCATTAACAAGCTGCCTTGCCTCCGGCCCCCATGGACCCATTGTTTCCACCGCAAACGGAACAAATAAACGACCCAGGTTCACGTATTGGCAAAAGCACTGCGGATGATGCTGTTTAAAGATGCGTAACATACGACCAGCACTACGAGCGCATGAGAGGCCATGGTGGTCTAGGTCGCCAACAGCCTTCCCACATACACAGCGGTGAGGATGGACTAACCTGGCGCCTAAACAGATGCAGACCGCTATAGTGAGAGACGGCCCGTCCAACAAGGTACCGACATTGGCTGATGGTAATGCCTGGAGCCAATGGCCTGACTCTCTCTCGGAGACGGCAGTGAGACGAGCGAGCTCGGCCGTGTCAGACGATGTGGATATAAGCCCCTCCAGAACTTGCTTGCATAACGGCTCGTCCTATTGCTTCTGCAATTGTGGAAGTAAAGGTAGATTTGAATTTTGAGAGGCGGATAACCAAGCGTTACTCATATCTGCCTTGCATGGCAACTCTACGGAACCCAAAGATGGGTTGATAAATCTTCCTGTAGAGATTGTTCGATTGTTCGTGCTATGACAGATGACAAAAACGCTGGCAGGGCCACGCTGGACAAATTTCTTTCCGAGGCCTCGGAATCGTACAGGAAGTGAAGCCTGTAGCCAATGCGGTCGTTAATTTGACAATTTAGTATTTGAACAAGAGTGTTTTTAATTAAATTATCTTGATTGGACAATAGAGCAGGAAAAGGCCAGAGTTGGGAGCATCGAAGAACATAAGTAAATTTTGGAACGAAAAGACAAAAACGTATTACAAATAACGCCATGTGTGGATTAATTTGGAATAAACGGTCTGAAATTAAATTGAATTTAGCAATCGCTCCGTTTATGAAAGCCGGGATGGCAGCATCGAGAAGCGGTGCGCCTAATAAAAATAACGAGTCGATCGTGGAGAATTTTGATGTTGGGGGCTAGGCGACTGAAGTTAGTAACTATTTGTGCTCTACGGTTCGGGGCCACAGAATTTGAAACGTATTATTCACACTTTGAAAAATTTAGTTCCAATCCTAAAGTGCCAAATTGGTTTATTAAACTTTGTAGGTCCTCGAGAACTAATCCCGAGTTGTCCCCTAAAGTGCCGTCATGGAGGTACAAAACATTAAATTTAGAATTTAGATTCGAAATTATTTAGTGAAAAAGTTAAAGAGAAAATAGCAGGTCCCATAGGATCACCCTGCTGGCAACCAACGGCGGAATGTAGAAGATTGTTACGGTGAATCAAATTCATATTTCATCAGTATGTAATTCAATGTAATGTAAATAAACAGAGCAAGCTAAATAAACACGTTTAAAAACACGATTCGACACAAAAAAAAAACCAAGCAAAGCTCGGTCATTCAGGTACTAGTCTTTATTGGCAGACTTATGTCACAGAGAAATATAATAAATGAAATTAAAAGTTATTGCATAAGCATCAGCAGTTAGGTTGTCTAATTGGCATAGGCTCCATAAACTTCCATGACTAGTAATCTTTATAATTTTTCCGCCATCTGTGTGGCAGATCAGTCCTTAACTTTTAGATATGGATAGAGCTATAAGTCACTTTTTGCTTTTGCTGCCTGCTTGCTGAAGGTTGGTGGGGACCAACCTTAAGTCAGGTGTCAGACATCCTTACGCAAGCACAAGGCAGAAGCGGCCGAAACGCATTCTTCATCCGGTACTTTTAAGACTAGTGTCTCGAGCGAGTTGCTCAGTGGACTCGTATAGTCTACTCCCTAATAGCCAGATAGGTTACTGGAGCTGTAAGCTCGCTCACTTCTGGTTGCACCAAAAGCACAACTTGCAGTTCCACTGCTCGGGTCGTCAACTCTAAATTCGACTACCAAATGTCCTCATTGGTGGCGGAGTTGTAAGCCCACTCACTTTTCAGTACCCATCCAGGCATCTCATCAGTTCCAAAATCCTACGCGGCTGATTCAACTGGAGACATTGCATCTAGCGGGCGCCTCTACTAGTTATCCAGACTAGTGCCGGAGATGTTGGAAGCCTACTCAATGAAAACCACCGAGCAGAACAACCAACTATGGACAACTCACGTGCCTCGCAGATCCTTTCGCTACAGGCCCCACCTAGACCGCTACTCGGACCTGCTCGCTGTGCACGAAATGGAAGCCTGGCCAGATCACAACCAGGCAGACGAACATTCCCAGTTCTACAGCTAACCACATAGCCACCACGAGTCCAACCCATGTCCGGGACCTGCCGGAATCCGCGCCTGCGAAGGCATAACCGGCAGGGGGCCTAGGATCCGGAACTCCCGTGGTACACTTGAAAAGACAGCCAGACCCGTAGTTCCAACTGCCACATCCTACCTATCAGGGTCAGTAGATAATGAAGTATTTAAGACAGTTAAGTTATAAAAATAATTGTTATTCTCTGAATCATGTTGCTCAATGTTGCATAACTGCTGAGTGGATGCACTATTTAAGGAATGCCTCAAGCCGCATTTCAAATTCTTACCAGGTTAGGTGTGACCTGACTTGGGTTTCATAGTCGGGAGTGCTAAGGGAAGGACCAATTTTATTATGATTTGACCCATTTAGCTCGACCAGGTGTATTGTTGTAAATAAAAAGCATCATATTAGGGTACATCTAAACAATACTTTTAAGAGGGGGTTAAAATTAAAATAGATCACTTACCAGCTTGTGAAGTCCTTCTAGCAGCTCGTTTAGCCCTTGGTGAATTCAAGCTCTGTGTAGTTTCTGACACTATACTTGTGTTGGACTTGATCCTTGTGCTGCGCCTTGAAGGTGTAAGGGGCTTATCTTCAGCAGCTTCTACAAGTTCTTTCAATGAAGTTTTTTTTGTTGATCGCTTGGAGCTGCTTTCAGGAGCTAATGATGAAATCAATGGAAGGTGAGAAAATTGGGAGCTGAATTGCATCACAAGCTTTAAATCAGTTAAATAATGTCTAAACTTTGAATAATAGGATCTCAAATTTTAATTTCATTTGCAATAGGTATTTTAATTTTAATAATTTGTTTTATCCCTTTATTTATTTTACAACACTATATTTTTTTTTACATTCTACCAACAAACAGGAGACATTATTGTACAGTAGTTTTACTGCTACTTATAAATAAGGGCCATTATAATGCTACAGCTAGACTATCAATGTGAAAAAGGAAATGTTTTTTCATAACATCATGTTTATAGCATTGTTGTGTTCCGGCAGCTAGAGATAAGATAGCCAGTACCTCACTAGTTGAGGATCCCGGGTGAAGTGCGCTTCCATCATTGGCTTTATCATCACTTAACGTCAGGTGAGGTCAAGGCACTGTGCTTACTTGTTAATATAATAAAAAAAAATATATAAAAAGCCTGAGCTGGTATTTTTAAAACGTTTAACAATTTTTAACGTTTAATAACAATAATATAAAAACCAGTTTAAAATTTCTTATTGTTAAAATATAACAACTAAAATAAATACTCTGAATTTTATACTGTTGTACCCAGTTGACACAGAAGTACAACTTAAACTGGAACTTTCTGAAATGTTTTTGTTTTGTTTATATAATTTTAACACAAATTTTGTTGTGAAACAAATTACAAAAACACAATTGAATTGAATTTGCCTTTAGCTTTTTAAGTAAAAAGTAAATAGTGTTGAATAATTTCGGCGGGCTGGTTAGAGCCACAATAGCTCAATTGAGAGAGCACCTGACCTGGTATGTCAGAAGGGTGCAGGTTCAAATCCCGCTCATGGAAATTTTTCAACATTTGTGTTTTTGGAACTTTCTGTGTTAAGGTAAATTAAAATATTACAGACAGAACACTGCAGTCTATCAACTAATATTCCGTTACCTTTAATTGCGTTTATACAGGGTGTATACCCGAAAAAATACCCGTAAAGCCGAAAGAGGGTTAAATGGTGCCTTATAACAAGTTCATTTACAATATTTGAGAACCATACTATCACTGTATGACTTACCGCCAAAAAAATAAAACCATTATTTTTTTCATTGATGTGCAAATCCTATATCAGTAAAATTAAAGAGTAAAATACGCAGAATGTTTATGTACATTTTTACCTAATTCATGAAACGATAAAGAGACATACTAACAAAATGTACAGAATTCGATTTCATAGATATTACAAGTCGAGTTTTGGAAGATTTTAAATCTTGCTCCGGCTTGTCTCGTACTTGTGGTTGGCTCTTCTTCAAAATGCTCTAACACTAATTCAGCCTGCCTGGCATCGACTGTGCTTGGATGTCCACTTCCAGTAGACCGATGAAAGGAGTCTATGGAATGTAGGCATCTTGATATGTTGAGAAAGCACTGGTACGAAGATAGCCGTCATTGTTAAGCGGGTGGTCTTCCATCGATAAATCATTGCCGATACAGTTCGCGAGCACGATTTAAATCGCTATCTTCATGGCCTACGCATAACATCGTATCGTAATATTCTGAGTTAGAAAACATCGTCATTTTGGAAAAAAAAAATTTAAAAAACAAAACAATTGTAGAATATTCATAAGAAGATTTGAAATTGACAACATTTTTTTTTTCGAAGCCAGTACTTAGGCATAATGGCATCATAGTATTGAACCTTTGTGGATGAAAAACAGAAAACAATTAAAGTTGTCAATTATTAAAATTTGTAGGTAGGCCTCTCTGTTAAATAATCTATGCTAACTCCGGTTCCCTGACATGACAGCTTACTAGGGTTGACAATATTTTTAGCTTTGATAATTTATTATATTTTTACGGGGTATTTTGTAACACCGTGTATATGCCATCACTAAAGACATACAATTACAGAAGTACATTTCATCATCATTATCATAATCTCAGCCAAAAGACATCCACTGCTGGACAAAGGCCTGCCCCAAGGATCACCACAACAAAGAAGTACATTTGGCTACCTAGTAACCTTATTATTATAATGTTATTAAGACAAGTATTTATAGAATTTAAATATTTACCATTTTCGACTATTTGCTCAAGCTGAGGCTTCGCTGCAAGTCTGCCTCTCTTCTTAGTTGGTGTTGATGGGCCTGGAGAATTGACTTCTTCCGATTGTTCCACGGAAAGTCTCCGTCTCAGACGTGTCACTGGTGCTGTAGTACATAAAATAGTCTCTGTTAAGATAATTCAATATAAGAAGCATTTAAAACAGTAAAAAGTTGTAATTGGAATCAATTTTAGCTGTTATCATCATGTTTTAACACAGCCCTTTTTAAGGATTAAAAACGTGATTGTTTATTATATGTAACCCAACGTGAGTTAATCTGTATAAAGTGTTTCTTTTCTATGTAAAGTCTTTGCATAATCTTTCAAAAAGAATACTGCTGAAGTAAGTATGTTAGTCTTAAATTAATATTTGCCTTATTTTCTATCCTTTAGTCTTGATACATTTTATATCAGGACTAATTTACTATAATTGATGTAAATCTTACATAAATAAAAGAACTAATTAAATTTGAGTAAGACTACGAAGTAATAATTAGAAGAAAATATTTCATAACGCTTCAACAGTAATTCACTGAATTCTTACAAACTAGTATATGGTCGAGTGCGTATATAATCTAAGAACTTAAACGATACAAAATAATTAGAAAGAATGCAATGAAAGCATGGGCAATGCACGGCAAATTGATAACGATTGGACTCATTGCTATGTCGCTATAGCGTCTACGATATTAAGGGTAATTGACTTCTCTTACGTACCTTGAACGCCACTATCTTCATCCATCGTATCGTAATCAATTCCAAACTCAATAACTATTCCCTTTTTAAAGGTAAGCACGTGCAGCAACTGATTAAATCGTATCTCATGCGGCCACTGGCTAAAAACAGCTGTTGGGACGCGGTGAGTGAACTGTCAAAATCTAAACCGACGCGACGAACGAGAACGAGATAGCTCTGGCAACATTATATTCCAACTTCCGTTTATGGTACTAGACGTAAATAAGGTTTTGACAGAAAAAAAAATAAGCCGGCGCCATGAAGCTGTAGATATGGGGCTAATGGGTGATCATAATGATCGTAATAATCTAGTGATCCATGGCCACGCAATTTATAATAAGATTTTATTGTAAGCACTACTACGTTATAAATTTATATTTTAAAGTGTGAAGTATATATAAACGTAAAAAAAAGCATAGTATTTTTTTTGAAATTATAGGTTCAAACATTCGCTTCGCGATACAGCTTGTTGGTAAACATGTAAATGCCTTAATTATGTGCAGAATTGCGTACAAATATTCCTTCGATCAATTGATCGAACAATATTCACGTAAATCGATAGCGTTAAATAGAAGTTGAAATCTTGCGTGTAGTGCGATGAAGGAAATCAACGGCAGGGATCAAACAGAACAATTCCTCAGAGCACTATGATGATGAGCCCCATGATAAAGGCGATAAAATATACAGAGACGCAACGTTTCTCCGAATGGCCAGTGGATCGAGCCGAGAGGTTACGTCGTCGACAACTCGCAGCTCTGCGTTGAATGACTTTTTCTTTTTGACATTTGTTTTCCAATACAAAATGATTTGTTTCTTTTGTTGTCATAGAAACTGTCAAAGCGGTACGAAGTTCGCCGGGTCAACTAGTAAAGTATAAGCTTGTAGTACATACGTGTTTTGTTTTGTTTTTGATGTAAACTTTATTTCAATTTAGAGTAAAAGAGACAAAATACAATAGCTACTCTAAGCTTACACTTTGTTTATTAATACTGGGGAACGAGTATACAGGATAAGTAATCAAACTGACCCACAGTATGGGGAAATCCGAATTAAAAGAGATTTCAAAAACATAAATGTTAAAAAAATTTCAATTTTTTTCAACTTTTGTTGTTTTTGTGATTTGTTTCGCAACAAAATTTGCGTTAAAATTATATAAACAAAAACAATTTAAAAGAGATTTAAAAAAGTTTTAAAAACTTTAAAAAGCTTTTTAAATTTAGTTAAACTCTTTTCCAAAATCTCGCTTAATTTGCATATTAACTTGTTAATAATAAATAGTGTAAGTAAATGGTTATATACGAAGGTATATACCAACTAAGCAACTTTGCCAACGCTGACTGAAGAGACAGCGTTGGCAATGTTGTTTTACTTGCAAGATCGCATCCGTACCTACACAAACCGATGCGCCATCGAGCTTCTCATGCACCACCAATCTCATCGGCAAAATTGTTTAGACAAAAATATCGCCTTTCTAAAGAAAAATATTCTAAAATACCAGAGAAAACTCAATTGTTTAGTAAGAATGTTGCATAGTAAACTAGTTAGGTTTTTTTATTTTAAGTCGAGGAGCTGCGCGACAGAAGTCCTGTTCTCTTTAATATTTGCATATCATAAACAACTAAATTCATAAATTATGTAGTCGAGTAAGTAGTTTTTTCTGAGGCGCAGCAGAAGGCGGGGTAGGCTCGGCGCGCTAGGGTTAAGTGGGTCGGCACTTAAAAAGACATCAAGGGTACAGAGATGGCATTATATCTTCCTGATGACCCTCCTCAGAAATTACGCTCAACGACGTTAACCTCCGTCTGGTAAATCCGGTTGGGACGGGTACTGTGGGGCGCACCTAAGAATTCATGTGGACAATCACTGAGTACACATACAAGATTGGGTATTTACGTAACTGACCGCGTGGAAAAAGATATATTATACTGCGAAATTAACGTACTTAAGTAATTAGATAGGTAGAGCTATGGGGATTAAACCACCTATTTCTCGAATTAAGATGTATAGGGCTATAATTTCATCATGGCATAATGTACTCAAATTGAATTTACATAAGTAAAAAATAGGTATTTTAAATCTAGATAGTCAAGTCGATTGGAGTTCGATTCACAGTATAGGGGTACATGCTCTTGTACTGTGGTGGGTTTGGTTAGAGGTTGAGGGACTTTAAAATTTTTTAGATATAGTAAAGGGTTCCGTGTGAACGGTCCTTCCATTTTCAGTCTTATCGACACTTACATTGGGGCCATCAAGTCTGCGTGACGGTAGCCTTATTATGATATTAGGTCTATGGGCAAATTTATAAAATCAGTTCACAATCGTGTGTCGGATTTCAAAATAGCAAACGATACTCTGGTGAGGTTTAGGTACCTACATGCTTCCCCGATGCTGAATAAAATATGTTACACTGAAGTAATAATTTCTCAAAATGAACACCTCTAATAGGCTCAAATGTTGAGAGCATTACTATTTTGGCCGCACTTACCTCCGGCCGGCACTGAATAGCCCCAAAAACGTACGAAAGCCGAATGTTCTCCTTTTAGATTAATCATGGATCTGAAAAGGTTCGTAAAAAAATTCGTTCGTATTTATTGCAGAAAACAGAAGTTTTTCGTAGACAAAAGCGGGCGCACGACAATGGTTGGGAGTTATGAGGCACCGAGTCAGATCAACCATTTCGGAGAACAAAACCGAACCGCAAGTTTTGTCCTTCTACCATTCTACTATGTTACGGACTATTGTGCACGTTTTATTGTACCGCCCGAGGTCGATTATCTTTTGTTTTTTTAAGACGATGCGTACGTCACGTTGTTAAGGGGCTATTGACATGCACGACATTTACCAGTGGTGGTAAAAGAAACAAGACCTTTTTAAAATGCTTAAAAGAGTGTAATTAGTTAAATTAAAACTTTTGGGTAAACATTATGACAGTTTTACACTACGTAAAATTACTAAGGTTTTATTATAAAGTAACTAGCAACCCGCCCCGGCTTCGCACGGGTGCAATGCTGAAACACGCAACCGCTATGTCCCTGCATTTTAAATCTGTAATATCTTCGAAAATATTCAGAATAGAAAATATTCTCGTTAGATAACACAGTATCTTTCAAGTTTTGCCAAAGTCTTTTGGAGTTTTTAATGTTGGAATTGATGTGCCTGTTGAAGTAACACCCCTTCTCTCGCTCAATGGCTTCAACAACAATACTTTTCATTTCTCGATAACGAGCTTTATGTGACTCAGTCCTATCACTTTTGTAGGTCTGCAGATACTTGTCCCTAATATGCATCATTGATCTTACAGTATCTGTGATCCAAGGGTGGGGAGGATGTTTAAACTTACGTATTTTAACAGGAGCATGCAGATCGAATAGGTTTATTATACATGATGTAAAATTTCCTACTAAAGAGTTGACACATTTTGCATTACCAAAGTTACTCCAGTCAATTCGGTTAAGATCACATTCCCATAAGTTCTGTAGTATATTTTTTATTGGCCTGTATTCCACCCACCGAGGGCGCATCCTCTCTTTTTTTATTTTGAGCTCCGCCGCCACCATAGCGTGACCTACCAGATCAGGAGGGTGTCGGACCGTGACCCTTAATGTGCGTGTGTCAGTGCAGATAACATCAATTAAACTGTTACTGTGATCAGTAAAATGAGTTGGTTCTGTCACCATCTGCCTGAGGTTCAGCGTCTCAAAAAACTGCGATAGCAAACGATACCCACTACCCGAAGCAGCGAGGAGGTCTATATTAAAATCTCCCAGCAGTATCAGCCCGTCACACCTGGCAAACGATGTGATGGAGTCAGTGATGGCATCCAAGAAGACACAAACATCCAGCCATGGTGGGCGATAAGCTGTGCCTATAATTATGACCTGGTTCAGCAAACGCACACTCAACCACATTTGTTCTACCAATGGTGCTGTGGGGTGAGAGCATGGGCGCGCATTTATGCCCTTGCGAACGTAAAAACCCAATCCACCCCCACGCCCACCCCGAATGTGATCTGGTCTAGGGGTATGTCGTAAGCTATAGCCAGCCAGTCTGGGCGCCCTGTCCTCCCCTCCTTCCCTCAACCAAGTTTCGTTGATGGCCAAAATGTCTGGGTTCAACTCCTCGACAGCCACTAGGAATTCCTCATGTTTTGTGGAGAGTGAGCCAGCGTTAAAAAGACCAACTTTCAAGTTCTTATAATTATCGTATATATGTGTATAAATAACAAATAAATGTGTACAAGATAATAAAAGTGTATAATGATAGTAATAGGGATATAGTGATTATAATTATATTTTTAGTATTAATTATGTAATTCATTGTTGTAATTTTGTAAAAATGTAGTTTTAAATTTATAAGGATATAACTGTTATATTTGTGTGGATAATAAATATATAAAATATAAGTTATAGCAAAATCATTCAACTTTGTATCTACTGATGGCCCCACACGCTGGTATTTTTTTAGAGTTTTAGATTGCAAGCAAAACAAACAAAAATTAAACAATATTACAATAAACAGACAGGCAAGTATGACAATTAAAAGTGAAAACAAAGTTATATAATGTGCGAACTTTAAACATATAACAATGGAAACTAACATTAAAAATAATTTGCAGGTGAAAGTGAGTCACGATGACTGAGCTCCAAAAACCCGCACCAAGTCCTCCTCAGAGCGAAAGCGAACGACAGGCTTGCCATCACTATGGCGAGCGAAGATACGACCTTGCTTCGTCCAGGAGAAACGCCAATTCAGCCGGCGGCACTCCGCGCGGACGTGGTTGAACAGCGCACTATTCGACCGAGTGAGGCGCTCGTTGATGTACACCCGGCCCCCCTGAGATGACTTGACGGTGCGGCGAACGCGAGCAGCGCGCAGTAACTCGTCCCGCAGATGGCGGCGCGTCAGGCGCACCACGATGCGGCGCGCGCGCCCTCCCTCCACGGGGGGCGCACCCACGCGCTCCGCGAACACCACGTCGCGCTCGTCCAGCGCTACACCCAGTTGAGCGGCTAGCACGGTCACGGTGTGCATCACGTTCTCCCCCTTCTCTTCGGGTACGTGGCCGACGTCGAGATCCGCCAGCAGAGCCTCCTGATCGCGCTCGTTGAGCTCGAGCTTCAGCGCGGCTATGGTGCGCTCCAGCTCTGGCGCCTGTCTGAATCCATCTCCGGGCTCACGGCTCTCGAGAGCCTCGATTCTCCGCTCCATGCCCACCAGTCTCTGGTCCACGCTATCGAGCCGCTCCGTCATGGCCGTGATTGACTCCCTCAACAATCTCATCTCATTCCTGAACTCACGCATCTCAGCCATCCCGTCTGCGAACACTCGCTGAAAATTCGAAAATTCGGGATCTCCAGCTTCGTTGTGGGGGGGTGAAAAAACAGCTGATGCCGCTCCCGAGCCAGTCTGCCCAGAAGGTGGTAAAGTAGAAGCTGATAGTCCACAAATGCCTTTCACCGGTGTCTGGCTGTTGTCACCCTTACGGACGCCCTGCTTACAAGACGGGCAAACCCAGTCCTTGGCGATTTTAGCCTTCTCCCTCAGTCCCACGCAGCTCTTGTGGTAAATCGTCGGGCACAAGCTACAAGTAGCGGCACCTACCGCCGTCAACAGGTCACCACAACCTCCACACTTTGGCATGCCTGAATGGTTCGTGACGATGTAACAGAAGCACCGCACTAATCGAAGCTGCTTCCCTACAGCAAACAAGTTCGTTGCCGCTACGCCAGATGTCGCCGCACAGTGCTATTCTCCGTGTCCCCGCGTTGGTACAGCCGACGGACCCTAGATGGCGCTGGTGGACAGTGCGATGTAAATTGTTTTGGGGGTGCGTGTTTAAAAAAAGGTCCTTGAAACACCCGCCACACAATAAATTAATATAATTTGACTATGAAAAAGCCTTAAAAACACCACTATTCCACCGTGAATTATGGAACCCACACTTGCACAACTGCACCAACACTTCCCGATACTTTGTAAACAGTCACAAGATGTAAATAAATGGTTTTGATGATTATATTGATTTAATCTCTCAGCACAGTGTTGCTCGAACAGAGTACGAAACGTCAGCCCACCCACAGGTATATATACCATCGCGGATTTTTTTGTAGACTTTTTTAAGGTGTACAATACTGTAGTACATTATTTTGATCTATCTCATAAGGTTTAGCCAGCGTTTGCAATGTAAGCGCAAAAAAAATACAAAATTATCAGTGTTTCTCTAATATATTATGAATGTATTTATACAAATAAACCTACCTCTTGAATCACTCTATCTATTAAAAAAACCGCATCAAAGTTCGTTGCGTAGTTTTAAAGATCTAAGAATACATACGGACAGCGGGAAGCGACTTTGTTTTAAACTATGTAGTGATGATATTCCAAGTGTAGCGACGACTCTTAGCAAGGTGGCTGGCAAGAGCTGAATGAGAGTAGCCGCGGTGCGCTGTGGCGTGGGCGCAGAGAGACCTATGTCTAAGGCAGTGGACTAATTGATATAATGTGATGATGATGATGATGAGATGTAAAATTAACTAAGCAAGAAAGTATAGAATGACATTACTAGGTTAATTTTAATTTCATTTAAGTATTTAATTTTAATTATAAGCGTGGTTCTTTCTTTCTTTCTTTCTTTCTTTCTATGAGTCCATGAAAATTGTGCCATTTATTAATTTCTACTCGTTTTTTTTCAGATTATAACTGGCTGCGACCTTGTTTGCCCCTACACCCATCCACGGATTACATAATCCCTTTCCATCAAGTTAATGCCTGGATATAGCTGCAATCCGTTTTATTAGCTCTTAAAAACCAATTCATTGTTATCATTCCGATATTGGAAACGATGATGTCAAAATCGATATAATCGTATACGAAAGTTCGTACCAAGAGTCTGGTTTATTAGGGTTTGTAAACGCAATACAATCTGTCATGTTTGACAGATCACATATGTATAGATTGTCTTATTTGATTTTGACACTTCACTTGTCATCCTGCCGATATTATATACTATATCGGTCGGGTCAAATTATATTTTCGGTAATTGACGCAATTCGGGATGACTCCAATTTAGACCAGCTTGGAAGAACTGGCTTACCTTGAGATGGCCAACCGCGCCTCCCGACCTTCAGGGGGCGTGCGTTCCGGTAGCCTTCACAGCCCTTTTAAAGGCTAAAGGCGAACCCCACCAGGTTTTTAACCGAGTCGGTCTTAATCTTTTTTAGAAAAGGACAAGGCCATCCACGGATCTCAGGAATCTGCGTGCAGATTTTTCCACAGGGCCAAAAAAAAAAATAATTTCCTATTTGGCATTATTTTTTTATCGTTTGCTATTTTGAAATCCGACACACGATTGTGAACTGATTTTATAAAAACTTGCTCATACCTAATCTCATAATACCTAATATCATAATTTGGAAGCTTCGTTATGAAGCTCGTTAAATGGTTATTAGACAACGGATAAACATACTTAAAATACTTAAATACATACTTATTATACATAGAAAACACCCAGACCCGAGACAATTTAGAAAAACAATAATTTTTTAATTTTAATTTCTAAATTGACCCGACCGGGGATCGAACCCGGGACCTCAAAGATGGCGGCAACCGGTGTACAAACCTCTCGACCAAGGAGGTCGTCATATATATATTTATACTAGCGGCTCGCTCGCGACTTCGTCCGCTCGAGTGAATACCTGTATCCTATAGATCCCTAAAGCAGCGCCACCTACCGGGTCCAATTATATGAATGTATTATACATATAAACCTACCTCTTGAATCACTCTATCTATTAAAAAAACCTCATCAAAATCCATTGCGTAGTTTTAAAGATCTTATCATACATAGGGACATACAGACAGCGGGAAATGACTTTGTTTTTACTATGTAGTGATCTGAATCTCGGAAACGGCTCTAACGATTTTCATGAAATTTAGTATGCAGGAGGTTTGGGGGGCAATAAATCGATCTAGCTAGGTTTCATTTTTAGAAAACGTCGTTTTATCCGTGTTTTTAGGTAATGAAAAATTGCTAAGAGATAGCATGTTTCATGTTCACGCGTCATCGGCCGCGTCCCCCTCGCCTCCTTCCACACCTCTAAATCGAAATCTCTAAGTCGGTACTTAACTGAATCAGAGCCAACACGGGAAATAGCTAGTTATTTATAGTTTTTGGTTTAAATCCGTTTTTCTTTGACTGTATTTTAATGCGCGTGCGAGTTGACGACAAAAAAAAAAAGGTAAAATCGGGAGGTGCCAACTCGCGCGCACTCGCTACTTTCACACATGCCAGTTGACGAATAAGTCATCATTAGAATACAAAGGTAAATTTCCCCACCATCTACAAGGTTATAATAGCTCAAGTGGGAAATTGGGCGGTCGAGATGATTATTTTATTATTATGTTATGTTTTATTTTTTATTATTAATATTTTTTTATTTTTATGTCGGTAAGATCGAAAAATATTATTCATATTACATCAGTATGTAATTCTTATCTAAATATAATTTCCAAAAACACAATTTACCAAAAAAAAAAACTGAGCAAAGCTCGGCCATCAAGGTACTGTGTTAATAAGAAAAGATTATGAGTCTAAGCACTTGCACTTGCACCTGAGTTTATAAAAGCCAATCATTGTAGTTTGTTATTTCAAAACGTTGATATTTTTTTATTTCGAAAATTAGAACCTTGGCTTTTATCCCACCTGAAAGTAAGTGACGAGAACGTTGATGGTCAAAGCGACTGGAATCCTCAACTACTAAAAAACTAACACATTACTAACATTTTTATGGGTCCCGTACGTAGTTTCGAATGACGTTGTAGCGACAGGTCGTTGTGGCGAAAAACTTTTAGCGTGGTACGCTGGAGCGAAAAGTCTTCGAAGCGAATTCCACCAGGGCGAATGACACTGCAGCGACAAATATTGTGGCGAAAAATGTTTGTAATTACATAATTATGCTACTTTAAAACTAAAAAGGTGAAATAAAAAACAGAAAGTACAAGTTTCAGTTTAATCAACAAAAAACGGGTCTACCTTTTATCGCAGAACTTTTTATGTCATAATTTTATTATGCATAACAGCGGAAAGCATAAACTTCAATTGGCAGAAAATCATTTGGCACACACTCATTAATCATACATTCAAAACCCATAATTTTATAAGTCGGAATCATCTTTATGCATATATTTAATATCCATAATAATTAAGAGGCAGAACTATCATATCGCAGAAAGTTTATATTCAGTATCATCTTTATGCATAAATTTGATATCCATAATATTAAGAGGCAGACCCTCATATCGCAGAAAGTCAATATTCAGAATCTTCTTTTAGCATACTTTTCATTTCCATAATAAAGAAAGTAAGTATAGTAATAGCCTCATCTATGAAAATTCATAGAATAAACATGGTTGAACCCTAATCTTTTCTCCACTATGCACGCATGCAGCATGCAAGCAACAGTCAGCATGCAAGCAACAGGCAGCAAGCAAGCATGCAGCATGCAAGCAAGCATGCAGCATGCAAGGTTTCTGTCACGGCTCCGGCACTGCAGGGCTCTGGCGGTCCCACGCGAGCTTATCGTCGCAAATGGTTCTCACTTACCACCGAGCGAGCTCAAACCACCTGCTCCTCAGCTCGCGGGCCGCCTCGCCCCTCCGCGCCTTCGCGGGCTTGAATTACACTCTAGGGGTAGGGCAGACAAGACTACGTGGAGTCGGTTTTGCAGCGAGTCATTTCTGTCACTAATATGGCACAATCTTCAGAATCTACCCTTTGTCGCAAACATTTTTATGTCACAATATTATTATGCATATCAGCGGATGGCATGAAATTCATTAGAAATAGTATACCTAATGAAATTATTCCAAATGGAAAACTGCCATCGTCGTAGTATGCCACGTGAAATTATACCGAGTAATCGTCGCACTAAATAAGTGTTATGCTAAACGAAATTATGCGTAATGAAATTTCGCTAAATGAAATTATGCCTAGTGAATTTCTGCCATGTTAGAAATGATATACCCCCCGACCCCTTGAGTATCTCAGTAAAGATGTGGGGCTTTACTAATTCCTCGGCGGACTTCTTGATAGTTTTAGTTTTTTAAGTTATTTGGATGATAAAAGATTTTTGACATTTAATTAAACTGAAGCTTTTTCTTTTTTCTTTCTGTCTTTTATTTCACCTTTTTAGTTTTAAAGTAGTATATATGTAATTACAAATTTTTTTCGCCACAATGTTTGTCGCTGCAGTGTCATTCGCCCTGGTGGAATTCGCTTCAAAGACTTTTCGCTCCAGCGTACCACGCTATAAGTTTTTCGCCACAACGTCATTCGAAACAACTTACGTGACCCCATTTTTATTGTAAGATGTAAAACTTATTATATTTTACACCATAGAGAAAATTAATGATTAATAATTTACAGAGTATAGTGCTCCAGAGTTGCGGCATGTGAGCCGATGGTGATGTAGCCCGCTCTGCCGTGAAATTGCATCCCCCTCAATGACGTGATAATATACAAGGAACTTTCCACATAAAGGCTCGCTCTAACCGCTGACCTGGGAAGGCACTTAGGTGTATTAAGATGTTTAGCACAGTGAATAGTCGATATACGTAGTTGAATGTGAGGCACTTATGATACAACTAAGTGAAAAGTGGTTCAGATGGTTATCGTTGTTCTAAAAGTTTTCTAATAGTTTTTGAGTATAAAAAAAGGATACAGTTTTGGGATATGAAAATATTTACTACTTTTTCTTCGAATGTTAAGTGTTGCTAATGCTACGATGCCTGCATTACATTAAAACTACATACCGATTGACTTTTTTATCACCGTCCAAACCTTCTGAGATGAACTCTTACTATTGGACCAACTCCCTAACTCGAAAATAAAATTGAGCTGTTTCATACAAAACATCAATAGGTATTCATGATTACGCAACACTCGTCAAATCATTGATTCGTCAAATTTGATTACTGGTAAAACCTTGATTTGTCAAACTAGAGACTGATACCTAAATTTGTCAAATACTTGATTCATCTAATTCTTAATTGTACTAACTTGTTAAAATGAGTTAATATAATAAGTGTTTTCCAATATTATCCCATATTATTCCTTCCTATATTAAGGTAGTCCTTAAAGATTTCATAAAAGCCCTTCATTATATAAACAAAACAAAAACATTTTATAAATAGCTTGCCTAATCTCAACTGATCTTTAGTATTTGTAAAAATATTATGATCAGATGTTAATGACGGTAGTTGTTGAAATTGAATGGGCGCCTTTGGCTTTCAAAATAATAAAGTAAAAAGTGTTGAATAATTTCGGCGGGCTGGTTAGAACCACGATAGCTCAATTGGAAGAGCACCTGACCCGGTATGTCAAAAGGGTGCAGGTTCAAATCCTGCTCGTGGATTTTTTTTTCAACGTTTGTGTTTTTGTAATTTGTTTCGCAACAAAATTTGCGTTAAAATTATATAAACAAAACAAAAACATTTTATAAATAGCTTGCCTACTTCTTAACTGATCTTTAGTATTTGTAAAATTATTATGATCAGATGTTAATGACGGTAGTTGTTGTCATTGAAATTGAATTGAAAAAAGTAAAAAGTGTTGAATAATTTCGGCGGGCTGGTTAGAACCACGATAGCTTAATTGGAAGAGCACCTGACCCGGTATGTCAGAAGGGTGCAGGTTCAAATCGTGCTCGTGGAAATTTTTTCAACATTTGTGTTTTTGTAACCTTTCATTTAGCAAATCAAACTTTTCTTTTGAAACTCTAAACATCTGCAAGTAATTAAATTAGTAATCATCTTCGAAGAGATACGAAGTACAGTTCATAATTAAACGAACTTACATACATACATATAATCACGCCTCTTTCCCGTAGGGGTAGGCATAGACCACTTCTTTCCACTTGCTACGATCCTTACATACTTGTTTCGCTTTGTCCACTTTCATTATTCCCTTCATACATGCTCTTCGGTTTAGGGTACTCTTTAACGAACTTACCTTGCGAAGTTCGATTATAATTATACGAGTATCACGAAGAAGATGATTACCATACTCCCACCCAACCCAGCTACGAATAAATTCTCCTTCCCTTTGAAAAATTAGATTTCAGTAACCTCTAAAATTAATGGCGGCGCACAACGGGCCATCTGACGACCGGTTGTGTAGGAGGGAGATAGAGATATTTTTTATTTGATAGCTCTAAAATATGTGACATGGACGGCACCAAACTACATTGCTGCAAGTAATTAAATTAGTCATCATCTTCTTCGTGATACTCGTATAATTATAATCGAACTTCGCGAGGTAAATTCGTTTAATTATGAATTATAATGAACCGCTTCATACGTATCTGATATCGTTTACATATAACAAGAATTAATTATATTGTTAACTCAGTATCAAATAATTGGTTAACATCGATAAGAAAAAGCCATGTAGCCAGGATAAAGTAATAATAAGTCGCGTTCGGCGCTCATTCGAATACAGCTTGCTTACGTCCCTCTCAAAAATAATGGTCGGGTATAAATCAGAGGCGCTTGACGCCAACGCGAACGCCTCGTCGCGAGCTCATCGCTACGTACAGCCCTGCACATACAAAGCCTTATTTATTCCCAAATATTTGTTTACTCCGCCGGATCATCGTGAACCGGAAGAGAGCCTTTCATTTTTTACGACACACCCTTCATACCCTATATATACATTTGCAGAGCTCTGCAAAATATCACCAACTTATTTCTGTGATCCAAAAGTTACTGACAACTTTCTTGACAGCTAAATTAAATGATAAACAGTCAGGAATTGGATGTTGATGAATGATGAACGAATCAAACTTTTCCGGTCGGTCGGCCGGTCCAATACTCTTAGATACCGCTCATCTCTCGGCCAGGGATGTTAAGAAAAGATGTTGTTACCTTCAGTTTCAGTTACATGTTCTTTGCAACGATTGTAAAAGTTAAGCTACCTTTAGCTCGGTCGGTACCAAAGAGGAAATATGAACCAAAGATTGATCAATTTTTTTTCTTGCTTCGGAACTAGCAGCTTAATGTCCCCTATTAAGCTGCTAGTTCCGACAGCTTTGACCATATTACAAGCAGAAAAATAAGTCATGTCTAGCCTTGCCACCCTTGAAGAACCTCTATTTAAAGATGTGGAGTTTATATCAGTCCTAATATTCAGTTATCAGTGGACGTACTAAACCTATAACTATATTAATATGTAAACCATTATCTCAGCATGATACTTTATAGTGCAAATTTTACGTAACAATGTAATTTGTACATAGAGAGGAGACGACTCCAAGCATCTACTCACTTACAGTATAATCTACTTACAATCTATGGCTAGTAAGTAAGTATGTAGTAAGTTATCTTATGGCTAGTTAGCCAATGGATATTACGTAGCCACTTGAGGTAGAGCTTTCTCGGGCTTTTTGTTAGAAGGTATTCGCCAGGAGAACTTATACTGAGCTTGTGCTCTCTATTCTATAATGACTAAGCACTTCAAATGAGAGGTTTTAATAAGCTCCCGATTACTGCACAACAGCGCTTCGTTATAAAATAAAGTATTTCAAACAGCTTAAGATGAACCTAGTATGGATATATTCTTTATTACAAAAATCAAAGACTCAATAATTCTTAACTGATCTTTCAATATTAATGTAAAAATGTTAAGATCGGATTTTGATGACGTAGCTGGCGACATTGAATAGGGCTCCTTTGGCTTACAGAGTAAGGGTAGATAACTTCGGCGAGTTGAATTGTGCCACGTTAGCATAGTTAGTACACCTGACCCGGCATGTGCGGGTGCGGGTTCGAATCCCGCTCGTGAAATTTTTTCAACTTTATTGTAACATATATATAACAATAAATATCCTGCTTCCGCAATATGAAAAAAAGACTTTATATAATTATACATACATAAATATCTTTAAGACAACGTTCAAAGAAAACCGGCAGTAATTTACAATAAAAAAATATTTTACAATATTTTTCTAAAACTTAAGTGTACTTACACACTGGTCCAAACTATTGAATTGTTCCATTATAAAAGTTCACTTACCTGCTTACCTCAATCAAGTCTAAATCGTCATCATATCTTAATTTTTTTTAATTTTTCATATTAAGTAGAAGGAGGCAAACGTGCAGGCGGGTCACCTTATGGGAAGCAATCACCGCCGCCCATGGCCGCCGCCACCCGCCGCCACCCGCAAAACCAGAGGAATCGTAGATGCGTTGCCAGCCATTAAGGAAGGAATAGGCTCGATTCTTGAAAATCGAAAAAAAAAAATCCGTTCGGGTTAATTGTTTTAAAAATGAAGTATTCTAGAGTATTCTCTTAATATTCTCTTTCTTTGACTAAGCAAACGAGCATAAATGTAAATTGGGTAATGTAATTGTGCGGTGCGGTTGCTGCAGTCTGTCGGGTTTTCATCGAGATTGGTTGGAAAGGGTTTTGATGGACTGTGTTATTGACGGTACAGCTTTTTGTATGTGTGTGTCCTTGTGCATACTATGTAAAATTAAATAAAAATATACCTATAATTTCAGGCAAAGAAGTCCATGATATTAAATGCACATTAGGTGTACTTTATATTCAGTGACGACAGGCAGAGCAAATATTAACATTGGCTATCGATCTTATATCAAATAAATAGGGCTAAAATAGTGGGAACATAATTATCTCCCGTGGTTTTCTAAAGGGTGACACCGTCTTCAAAACGCACCGCAAATATTGAGCAGTTGGTGCTCAATTTTCTGTAAGTTATTATCACCAACAATGTAGAAACCACATAAAATACAAATCACATAGTATTCACACATGTTCCGGCAGCCAGAGATAAGATAGCCAGTGCGGCAGTATTTGAGGATTTCGGGTGAAGTGCGTTTCCACCTTATCATCACTTAAACATCAGGTGAAATGAAGACCGCTTACCCGTGAGATGTAAAAAAGATCCAACGAACAATTGAATATGTAAAATATTTCATTTCTAATCAATCATGACCGAAAACATAACAGGAAAAAGTAAGTTCACTGATTGAATTCTATGCGCAATAGATTCAATCAGTCGTCACCAATATACCTAAACATTATTCCGAGGAGTTATAGCTTTGCTAAGTAAATGACGTTTGAATTTATGGCGCGGCTCCGGGCCTAATAGCGGGACTATTCAGCCGGCTTCCCGATTTACACCCTTTTTATTTGACTTTCATAATAGATTTTTGATACGTTAATATTTTCCTATTCTGCGGTAGGCATGTCGCCTGATTTGAGTCTTACAATACAGCAAGTATTACTTAGACTTATAATTAGACTTATATTTAGGTTTAGACTTACAACTGAGAAAATTGATATTATGTTTTTCTATTGCTATAGCAGTAATCCAGATTACGTAGTTATTTAAGGAGATACTGAGACTTGTGATGATAATGTGTTTTAAATATTAAGTAATGCCTTTATAGCAATTTTTTGATGTGCAAGGAAAGATGTTATAGTCTATCCGGCGGCGGGCTAGGAGCCATAAAACTTATCACAATGGCATTTTTATTTCGAAAGGTGATAAGTACCAGCCAGATACCAGCAAAAGCTTAGTTAACATTTTTCGTAATTTTGTTTATACGTAGCACGGCAAATGACTCCATTTCACCTGATGTTAAGTGAAAATGGAATCCAGATGCGACGACAACTGGTGCAGCGTGAAAACCACGCAGCGTCAGTTACATCCACTCTGCCGGCCCACAAGGTGCCTCTTCACGCCTTCTTTGAAGGACCCCATATCATAGGAAGGAGAGAAAACGTGTGCTGGCAAACTATTTCATGTTTTAGAGGTGCGACAAAGAAACGAGTCACCAAATTTCTTAGTGTGCGTTGGAATGTATGTAAATAAACAAATTACATTGTTACAAACGTGCCAAGTACCTAATAAGACTTTAAACAAAAGAAGTTCTCGGCAGCATACATTGAGAGAGGTTTTTATCCAGCAGTGGATTGATACGGGCATGTAGTCCATGATACGGGTTAACTATGATGATGATGATGATGATGAAAACAGAAATATTTATATTATTAGGAATTTTGAATTCACAATGCTACATAGGTGACAAGAAAAAGTTTTACTAGAAAAAATCAACTAGCCTCAAGACATTTTTTTTATCTTGAAAACCGAAATATTAGCTTTTTGTTAGAAGCAAGTAAATAGCCTATGCCTGTTCTACTGCTGGGCAAAAGCCTGCATCATTGAAATCAAGTCATCTCTACAATAGGGAATATGCATAGAATTTAAATTGTCTTAAATATTTTTTTCTAGATTCTTTATTGTCTTTACATTATACTTAAAAGGTATTTTTTATTTAGTTATATTTAAACCCAGAAAATATTAAATAAAAAGTGAAAAATAAGGGAAGGAAATTCAAACTTACAAAACGCATCACCATTGGTCAAAACGAAATGTGACGTCAATGGTCACGTCACTTCATTGGATTTATCGGCGTCGATATTCATACTGTGTTAGTGTTTGTGAGAAAAATTTGTTAAAATTGTATTCCTATTTAATTACATGTGAATATATATTTGTAGTCAATCTAGGACGATGACAGAAACTGGTTTTGTCAAAGCACAATCGGATAATCTACCGAAAATAGATGCATTTACGATGTCAGCATATTTTGCATCAAATCTCGATTTTACGAGCGCAGAGATCAAAGGAGTGAAAACTGCAAGGTAATAATTATGTTACATGGTATAGTTTCACAGAACAGTTAAATAAGTTTATCTATTCCGTGTATATTTTAGTCCATACCATAGATTTTTATTCATAAATGTTTATTATTTACAACAAAACATAACCTATACCCAATTGTCATAAAAATTGTTCCTAAACTCCTAATTTACGTCTATATCATTATAATTTACACGTTATATTATATTATTGAAGCTTACTCAAGTATGATATGTTTATATACTTTTTGTAAATATTAGATAAATACGATACTCCGATTTACATGAACTATTTTCAGTATTTAAGTGCTTGTTTCTTTCAGATCTGAACGAGAATCTTGCGGTGATTCAGCAGTTGGCTATGTCCAAGTGAAAATAAATAATCATAAATCATCAAAATTTCATAAAACCGCAAAAGGAAAGGCTCTTTGGAGAAATTTTTAATGAACTTTTGTAAACTAGGTTAGGTTAGTTTTAGACCGAATCTTCTACTGCTAATTCACACTAAGATGTACATAAATATAGCATACTTTCGTTAAAATGATCTTCACAACAAAGTACAACCAATAATGAAGATACATTATCCCTTCTCATCATCTTACACCATTTTTTTCGTACTTTCGCGTCAATATGAAATATACTCGTGGAATACGAAATCACACTGTATCTTTGGTTTACTAATAATAATTCTGCACTTCGGTACCATACAATACTTGTAAGAAGGTTTTTTAACTTCTTCCATGATTTGTATAGCAATTAAAACTGAAAATAAGCATGAAGTAACTGAAACGCTATTGTAAACAAACACGGGACACAACCAATGACGTCATCAAAAGCGCGCGCTAAAATGGTGGCGTTTGAACGGCTCAAATTTATTAAATGTTTTAAATTTCACTTTAAGAAATTGTTTGACAATTTTCAAGCCTATTTATATTTTTTTCTTTGTTATAAAGATGTAAATGATTAATTTAAGAATTAAAAAAAACATGCATATTCTTGATTGATGGCTAATAGCTATATCACCAAGTTTGCCAATTGTGGGTTGGTGATCACAACTCGGTCTACGTTTGACGACCTTCTTGGTCGAGTGGTTTGTACACCGGTTTTCATGGTGTCGCCATCTCTGAGGTCCCGGGTCCGATCCCCGGTCGGGTCAATTTAGAAATTATTGTTTTTCTAAATTGCCTCGGGTCTGGGTGTTTTCTATGTATAATAAGTATGTTTATCCGTTGTCTAGTAACCATTTTACGAGTTTCATAACGAACCTTCATAGGCTAGATAATTGATGTCAGTGTAGGAAAGTTTTAAGTTTTAAAAAAAAAGTTTTATGTGTCGAAAAATCCGAAACACACTTTGCACGGCCTGGGAATTGAACCTGGGACGAGGGCTCCTTGCCACTCGGCCATCACCAAGGCGTTTGATTAGATTGTAATAATAACTAATATTATTAAAAATAAGAAAGCCTGTAGCTACTCATTATGTAATATTATTTCAAAAGTAATTTATAATATTAAATGTGGCTGCTCCATCGTCTTTCCATGTAACAATTTTTATTCTTAAAAGCCCTACCAAGCTCACATTTTCCTACAACAAAACTTTTAATTCAGTTATACAACTTCACCACAAGCTTTTGTCAGTACAAAGCGAAGTTTTTATGCGATTTTTATTGTTGACTGAGAAAATTAGATTCTCGAATCGACAGAACTCTTTCAATGAAAGTCGGAGTCAAGAGGTTGTTAAATGCAAAACACGTAGTATAATCACTCCGCAGTCTGTCACCGTCCGCCTATGATTGATTATAAATGAAATATTTTACATATTCAATTATTCATTTGAACTTTTGTGTGAACAGAATGTGTTTGGAATATTATGTGGTTTCTACATTGGTGGTTGTATTTTCAAATTGCGTGTTATGGTAGCTAATCAGATTTCTAGCATAGCAAAATTATTGAAAATTAAGATATGTTGAATCTTGCCTTCAAGCATTCAAGCTAGCAAGCTAGCTATTGCTAGCTAACAAATCCAAAGCACAAAATCTATCCCGTTGTGCATCAAGCCCGGTACCAATGGATCTAAGACCGATGATCTTACCACTAGACCACAAAGCCAGTTAAATGTGACTGTGATAAATAAGACTTTAGGTACGGTAAGTTGGGTCACAGTAAAATTGATATCTCTAATCAAGTCTAATAAACGTAACCTATAAAGATGTATCTAAACTCATTTTACCGATTTATCCACTTAGTCCACTTGGACTAAGAAGTCCAAGTGGCCTATCTACCACCACCGCCAGCTCATTTATGTCCCCACTGCTGCGGCACGAGCTTTTCCTGTGGATGGATAGGTAGAACGGGCCATAAACCACCACACGGAGCCAGTGCGGATTGGTTGTTGTTAAGTGCTGCTAATGCAGCCGGGATCAACGGCTTTACGTACCTACCGAAGAAGGGAGGAGCTCGAGATGATAAATTTTTGGTGACCCATCCGATGACCGGCCTTAACCTTAACCTTAGCAATATCATACCGGGCGTGTTACCTATCTACTAACTCTAGGTAATGTAAGCAAATACCGACTAATTAGAGCTTCGAGAGCGTACAAATTACATATTGTTTCGGGTTAAATGCTTGAACAGATATGTAGGCCCTTTAGATAGGCTTTGTCAGTATTGAGTTAGACTGCTTAGGGCTAGTCTACACAAGATAAATACGAATCGGACGACTTAAATCTTAGAAATTACTATAAAGTATAGTAACTGCAGTAAAGTACTATACCTATATAACAAACTGTTTTCAACTTGTAAATTATCTAAAAATATATAATTTGAAAGCTTTTTATATAAAAAACAAAATTGATCAAAAAACAAGATTTTGAAGATAGATTTTTATGTTCAAAGAGCTATTATTAATGAGTCAAAATCCGGTTTTCAAATGTAAAGAAAAAAGTTGATAATATAAGTAAAATACGTATTCAAAAGAGAATGAGTTAAAACAAAACATTATGTGAGAATGTTCGATTGTAAACACGGAAATAAAATTTAAATAAAATAAACTTCTAACTATGTACAGTCACGAGCATTAACATTACAGTTTTGACTGGTTTGACTCTTATTCCATTGTATTAAGAGTTACATTATTTACATTTGTTTTTTGTCACTGTACTTGTAACAAGAAAACCGTAAGATATGAAATAACTAAAATTAAACATATGGCAATACCATTAATCATAAACTTACCGTGCAAGAAATATCGCAATAAACAAAAGGAACACTTAATTATTGAATTTCACCACGGACGAAATGCTTGACAATATTTCAGAAAAAGTGGACGCCGACAAGCTTGCCGAATGTCAAAGCTCAGCTGCTGGATTGATTGATGCTAAATAAAAGTTTTGCCTTCTCAAAAAATTTAAATTCTACCTATTTTTGCCATAACAAAAATTAATAACAAACATGAAATAAAAAGTTACCAAACTTTGAAGTAACGTTTTATATGTTTTTATCGTTAATATTGTAGACGTCTTATGTTAATATCATAGAATTTGTAATGGTTAAGTTAATTTAAGACCAAGTTTCAAGAAATATTCGATGCAAAAAAAAACCCGTCATTTTTTGTTACGCTAGACTATTTCGGGACAAGAATATTTGTGTGGAGAGCACTACGGTCTAAAATTTTATTTCACTTTTTAATATATATTTAAATAATATGTATGTGCGGAAAAGGCTACATCATCATTTTATAACTTGTCGTCATACGCTAGAGCTTTTTCTATAAAATAACTGTGAATACTTTTGTTACTATAGACCTGGGACACTTTTTCCTTACAAAAGGTCATATTAAAAAAGGTCCTTAAAAAACCTTTTTTAATATGACCCACCTACAATTAAATGTTTGATCTTTGAAAAATGTACCAAACACACAAAACTTTAAAATTAAAGTTTTGTTGTTTGCCTGCGGTAGTCGAATTCTGCCTAGCATCTTGGTGGCGATGGCGACTACTCTAATATCTAATTGTGACGCCAAGCAGCATCCATATGACATACTTCAGTATGTGCAAAGCACGCATGTCAAAGTCGAAGTCAAAAACAAAAAAAAAATCAATATAAGCTTTCACAGGTGCAGACGCCTGCACATCAACCTACCACAAACTGTCAAATTTCCTCAATAGACTTTGAACTTTATTACAAAAACACAATGTTGAAAAAATTTCCACGAGCAGGATTTGAACCTGCACCCTTCTCACATACCGGGTCAGGTGCTCTTCCAATTGAGCTATCGTGGTTCTAACCAGCCCGCCGAAATTATTTAACACTATTTACTTTTTTACTTTGAAAGCCAAAAGCGCCAATTCAATGTCAACAACTACCGTCGTCCTGACCCGGTATGTCAGAAGGGTGCAGGTTCAAATCCTGCTCGTGGAAATTTTTTCAACATTGTGTTTTTGTAATTTGTTTCGCAACAAAATTTGCGTTAAAATTATATAAACAAATTAAAAACATTTTTGAACTTTATGTTTATGGCATATGGTTGACAATGTATTGAAGAAATTTGACAGTTTTGGGTAGGTTGATGTGCAGGCGTGTGTACTTATTGACGTCAAAACTATAAAATTCAATCCTAATATTTAGTAATAATAAAAACAAAAAAATGTTTAGATAAACTAAATAAACTACTGAATTTTTATTAATATTGTTCACTGGCTGCGGTGACCGCTTACCATCAGTCTAACGGGCAGTGGGTCGTATGATCGTTTGCCAGCTCAGTATCATAAAAAAATAAATCTTTAATTCGTTCCCATTTCAAGCGAGTGTAAAGCCGGCCTTACAGCAACAGAGCTTGGCAAACTGTTAGATTGGTTCCGCTGCTGTATTGACGCTAACCGCTAAATATATTACCAGTGACGTAGTCTACATGTAAGCTTAACTCACGACGTGTAACTGATAATGGATTTATAACCTTACGCCAGTCAATTCTGAGATGCGACAGCGACAATTATGTATTTTTTAATCATTATGTATTATTTAATGATAAGTAATAGGAGGATAATCATTAGGCTTTTCTCCACATGTGCTATTGTGAATGTGAGAGGGCCTGAGCTTATCTGTAGCATAAAATAAGGAGACTAAGTAGGTAAGCTAACATACCGCGCTCGAGCATAGACACGGAATCGCACAACAGCTCAAACCAGTTCGAGCGTATGCGCTCGGACTGGTTGCAGCTGTATGCAGCTGTAGCGAGATTTTGTGTCCGTGAGAGGTTGTCTACGAGTGTGCGTTCCTCGAGCGCGTTTATATGAAGCTTACTTTCTGCACTCTCTTTATTTGATGGCTGTGGGCTGTTAATAGGCTGACGAAAATAGAATTGAGGAATACGTTTCTACCAGGACGCCTGTCAAAATCTTCAAGTTCTTTCGGTTTTAAAGCTTTTATTTTAATTTTAACAGTGCTAACTATAACCGTAATCGTTCGTAAAGCCACTGTTTTTCAATAGTATCACGGTAGCAAAAAAATATTTTGGTTTTGATAGCATATTATCAGTAGTTCTATATATAATATGATATGGCGTTTTCATGGTTTTGAACACACGAACTTTTACGCTTCAGTACTCTATGGTGCTCTCCATTTTTAGTACTCTGTTACTAAACTTATACTCGTACTTGTACTTGACTTGTACTAATTACCTCTACATATCTTTATCTCTATCACCAAAGTCCTATTAGGTAAGCTAGGAAAGTACCTGCTTACTACAAAGTCATTAGACAGTGCTCTTTAGTTCGTTAATCAAAGGCGTCTTCGCCACACGTATAATACGACGCTCATTACTGCGGCTACGAGCTACGACATAACGCCACTTTATTTTGTTGTCTAATTATCAGCTCTATACAAGGTAAACTTTCCAAGTGTACCTATTTGGATGGCCAAAATCGAAAATGTAAGAAAGAGAGAAAAATCTCAAAGGCGTCCCCGGAATGATTTTGATTAAAACAATAAAAGTGCATCGTTGGAACAATCCACCGATGCACTTTTATAATTTTAATTTATATACAAGTACAGACGCGTATATAAATTTTCGGAAACATATTGTGGCATTGGACTTAAATAACGTTGTCAGGTGTGTGAAACCGGTAGTATCTACATTTAAGTATGTGAGCCATCGTTAAATAAATGTTCATAAAAGCCCTCTTCTCAGAGCTTCTACGGAACCCTACACTGCGCGTGGCCCGACACGCACTTGGCCGGTTTTTTGTTATGGTTGATTCTATGTGCAACTCTATGTCCATGTAAGAAGGCAAAAGCCCAGCCGTGGGATTGAATGGGATGTTGTAAGGTTAATGACGAAGACGCTGTCATTAATATTTTAAATGTAATAGATTTGTCAACAGTTGTAAGGAGTTTCACCCGAGTTCTTTCCGTAATAACACGTGTTGTGAAACTCCATTTTAATTTCTATCTGCCGTACAAATTACTACTACCTTTACTACTATAATAAAAACACTTGAAATTGGCTAAATGCTAAACGCGAAGCCATTAATTAAGATCATTAATTAATTAATAGTTGTTACAAAGCAATACAAGTTACATGCTAATTGTCTAATTTCACAACTATTTACATACAAACACAGCATACGCTTATATTCTTTTCAGTTTTTGAAAATAAGTCTGTTTATAAAACATCTTAGTTCACAAATTGCAATTTCCAATGCATATTAAATTAGAAACAGTTCTATTATAAATATCAAAGATACATGGAATTACTGAGTACTTCCTTAATATCCAGTAAATCTTTCTAATAATTTCCATAAATGCAATCTTTATTCCAAGGTCTATCGTCGCTTTTATTGTTTATGTCAGATATATAATAGCTTCTGGGTCTTAAAGGTGAAATGTTATTTTTATATATGTGTTATTTTTTTGTTTTAATCTTGATAGTAAGCATGTAATAAATGTAAAATCATATAATTAGCAATATTAAGCCTTTGGCTTTCAAAGTAAAAAAAAAAAAGTAAATAGTGTTGAATAATTTCAGCGGGCTGGTTAGAACCACGATAGCTCAATTGAAAGAGCACCTGACCCGGTATGTCAGAAGGGTGCAGGTTCAAATCCTGCTCGTGGAAATTTTATCAACATTGTGTTTTTGTAATTTTCTTTTTGGTTATGCGGCTTCCGATACCCTTAGTATTATATTCTTATGCGTGCCGTGACAACCTATAATTAAGGCAACACCTAGCTTAGAAAATGTTAAACGTTAGATACTAGTATGTTTAGTGTTTAATCTTGTTGGTCGTTGAAATAAATAATTCTACGAGTATTAGAAGCAAATAATGAGGTTACATAGCAACCTCTTATTACCAGTATATCATCGATTTAAAGCTTTAGAATGCAGCGACTGTATTTATAAAACGCTGGCTTCTTTTTTCACAAACATTGTTGTCATTCGCAGACCAAGCAAGTCTCTGAGAGACAGCGTGGAATTTCTAAAGTTTCTCTCGCTCAATCCGCACGAGCTGTGCGCTACGAGGTCGGTAATTATCTCCACAGTTCATGTGCAATGGAACTTAACGAGGATAAGAACCGGCAAGTTAAATCAAACAGGGGAACAACACGAGTACTGCGAATGCGAACTCTAAGCACTAAATAAAGAGACCCACCAGTAGGTAAGCTTAATAAATACCGCGCTCGAGCAACGCACACCTGGAACCCGGAACCCGGACCCTCAAAGACACGGAATCTCGCAACAGCTGCATTCGGACTAACCCGAGCTGTTCCTAACTGTTCAGGGTGCCTAGTGTAAGTTTTGTTTACTATCCGTATTCATTCGATTACGTTTACGAAAACGAAAATTAGTATGGCATTGAAGCAGCGCCTCCTGGCGACACACTAGAAGAGTTAAAATTTTGCCATACAAATCCTCATTTACGTTAACGTAATCGAATGACGAATGAAACTCGCACTAGGCACCCTGATTCATGTCCGTGAGTGGTTGCCTATGTGTACACACGCCAGCACACACACGCCATCAACCTATCACAAACTGTCAGATTCCTTCAATAGAATTTGAACTTTATTCCTTAAGCAAATGGTTGAAAATGTATTGAAGAAATTTGACAGTTTTGAATAGGTTGATCTACAGGCGTCTGTACGTTGCTCGAGCGCATTTGTTGAAGCTTACTTTCTGTGGGTCTTCTTATTTTGTGCTCTAGGTGAGATAATTAGGTTTAATTGAAGGAGCTGCGAGCAATCTGAGTGCGGACGGCAAATCTACTTGAGAAGCTTTGATTCTATTGAAGCTTCGTCAAACTGTTCGTTCAGGATATCCGTGTAAAAAGTAAGTGAAGTCAAGTCATCGCTACAATTCACGGGTATTGGCTTAATCATCATGCTTGTCAAATGCGGGCTGGTGATCCCAAGCCCGGTCGATGCATTGAAAAACTCGAAGTTGGGATGGGAAGATTGCCTGATGAACAGCGGTTACCGCAAGTTCGTAGCCGTCCAATCGCCTGCAACATCAAGGGTAACGACTCCGACCCTGGAGCTTCAGGACCTATGTCTCAACGCCCTGTAATTGCATTGGATCTGGTACCTTTCACAGCAAAATAGTGCTGCTTGGCGGCTGAAAACGGTATAAAGGTGATCGTACATCCAGTATCCAAACACCAGCTGTTAAATCATATGCCATGTATACCATTAAGGTAACTACCTTCCTACTGCTGGACTCAGGATCTCCTAACTAAACAATAACATATGGGCGGATCGGACCATAAGACCACGTGCTCGACGACAGCGGGAGCGGCGCGACAGAAGAGCAGTACACAAACGGCGGGCGACTGTCAATTGTTTGGAGTTTTTTGTCGAGTCTATGGTAATTCCAAGCAATATACCCGCTCCTGCTGAGGACTGAGATTTCCGCACTCCGCCCCGCCACCGCCCCCACTCCGCCTCAACGCATACGCCGAGGACGCGGCCTAACACACCACTGGCCCTATGCAGGTTGGTAGATTTTGAGGACTGCCAAATTACGATAGTAACCGGGACTAAGGTAACTACTTACTTTTACGTGCAAAATGATACGCCACTGAGCTTCTCATGCGCCATCGAACTATTCGGCTGAGCTTAACAGTAACGAAAAATATCACAATTCTAAAAAATAAATTCAAGTATGTGGCTTGAAAATGCGAAAACTTTCTTAAAGATACACTTTTCAGTAGAAATATTGCCTAATAAACTAGGTCAGCTAGTTGGGTGTTCCTTTGAAGAAATCCGAGAGGAGACGAATAGTGTTGATCAATGTTTAAAAGACGCTTTAAGTTTTAAGGCGTGTCTTCGATATTCATCATCATTTCGGTGTCATCATCATCAGCCTACAAACTGCAGCTAGGGCTATTGTAGAGAAACCTTGGCCTATATGTTGTCTGGCTATAAGGTCAGTCCCTCGAATCCGGAACTTTTGAACTTTAAACCGGTGCTCTAACTGCCAGACCAGAGAGGCGGTTAACAGAGGCGTACGGGAAGATTGAGTCTTTTAGTAATCTATATCTAGACTTTGATGTGATTGTTATCTATGAAATCTATTCTTAAATGCTTAGACTATATAGCATTTTCAAAATGGCATTATTTCTCGACGAACCTTATAAAGAAGTGGTTGAACGTTAAGGTCTGCGCTAGTTTCATAATGAAACTGTAAGACAGATGCTACGTCATCCAGCCAGATTATATGTGATGTGTAATTTCGGCTGCACGTGGAAATTTTTTTAACACTTGTGTTTATGTAATTTGTTTTAAAATTATATTAGCAAAACAAAAACATTTTACGTTACATTTATTTTTGTAAAAATCAAAAAAGCAATAATTTTAAAATAGACTATAGTTTTAATTATAAATATCTTTTGTAAGTAAGCTTGTTATCCAATTCCTAACGGCTCTTATTGCAGGCAGCTGGCAAACCAACCGCACATAATACCAAAGGCACATTCACACTAGTTTTTTCACGCTGTTTGTTGCCAGAAATATGCTTGAAACAAGCCAGTATTTGAGCCTCTTTAATGTGTGCATGTGCGATAAACCTAATGGGGGAGGTTTTTATGTGGTCATCGTTTCAAGTCTGTTTATACTTAAAGCTATTAACACACACATGGAACAAACGATTTTATATATTATATACAAATTTAAAAAAAAAGTTAAAGCATTGGGACAGACGAGGATTTAACAATAAGTGCCTCACGCCGTCCGAATCAAATTAACCCGTCGGTGAACTTCGAATAAAAAATTGTGATGAGGCTGGAATGTCGCGACTTTGAAAAGTCCAAGCATTTCTTTAAGGCATGTACTGAGTGAGGTATTTACTGAGTTAGTAGTCATCACCATCATCTCATTTTTATGTCCCCACTGCTGGGGTACGAGCCTAACCTATGGATGGATAGGGAGAATGGGTCATAAACCACCACGCGGGCCCAGTGCGGATTGGTGGTTGTTAACGACTGCTAATGCAGCCGGGACCAACGGCTTTACGTGCCTTTCGAAGCACGGAGGAGCTCGAGATGAAAATTTTTTGATCACTTATCCGATGACCGGCCTTTGCGAAAGCTGCTTAACCTCAGCACTCGCAGACCAGGCGCGTTAACCACAGCGCCATCGAGCATCGAGTTAGTAGTAGCTAGTAGAATAGAAGTGGAATAGAATGATACGTAAGGAATTGACATAAGCCAATGAAACGTATCCTTGGCTTATGTTAATCCTATACCATAATCGTTCTATTCCATTTCTATTCTCCTGGTTCGTTCGTAAATAGGATTCGAACACATAACCAAACTGTTAAGCAATGTCTCGGAACAAAAGACTCATATTTTACTTAAAAGAGAAATGAGAATAATATCGTTTTATATTAAACAATATTGCAAATACATTATAGTAAAAAATAATACTTCTATAATGTAAGTTCTCAGAAAACTGCTCGTAACCATACAAAATAAAACAATAATTTCGGTATGTACGAGTAATATGTAATTTGATTTTATTTCTGAGACAAGAGGCCTACCCATGAAGACAAATCTTTTGTTACCAAGATAGGCTCTTACTTAAAGCACTTCCTTTATTTATGTTTTAAATAGTGTCTTTATCCAATAAATAACACTTCACTGCAATCCAGGATAAAATATCGTTTATGGAGGAGGCGACTTTGACTCGCCAGCAATTCGTTTAAAATTCCTTAATACAGAAATAGAATTGTACTGTAGTCGGCACTCCACTGCAAATAATGTTCTTCTTTCGCTATTATAGAAATGCTTTGTCTAAATAATATATATTGTTGTATGTTACGCATCCAGACAATTTCCGCAATGGGGCTTGTGCGACTAACTGTATGGATTTCTGTTGAAGATTTTTAGCGCACTGAGCATTGTGCAATTTCGATGGAATTTTGTTATGAGCTTACGATTTGCAAAGTTTTGCGCTCTTATCTCGATAGTGTCTTGTAGAACATACATTTTCGAACTGATTTTTTGTTCATCAGCTCATTTATGCCCCCACTGCTGGGGCACGAATCTTCCCTATGGATGGAAAGGGAGAACGGGCCGTAAACCACCACGCGGGCCCAGTGCGGATTGGTGGTTGTTAACGACTGCTAATGCAGCCGGGACCAACGGCTTAACGTGCCTTCCGAAGCACGGAGGAGCTCGAGATGATAAATTTTTGGTCACCCATCCGATGACCGGCCTTTGCGAAAGTTGCTTAACCTCAGCACTCACAGACCGGACGCGTTAACCAATGCGCCATCGAGCTCCTCCTTGAAATTTTTTAAAATAGTTTTATTATTTTGTCTATTTTTTTTATTCATCTTACGGGTAAGCATGTTGCCTTCATCTCACCTGATGTTAAGTGATGATAAGGCCGAAGATGGAAGCGCACTTCACCTGAACTCTTCAAATACTGAGGCCCTGGCTATATTATCTCTAGCTGCCGGAACACAACAATGCTATAATAAACATTGATGTTATGGCGACATATTTAGATAAGATGGTGGTAGCTAGCCAGTCGGGCACACAAGCCCTACCGAGTCCGAGTACACAAACATGTACCCCCCGCTGGGAATCGTACCCGGGACGTCTGGGTCTAAACCGGTGGTCTTAACCACTAGACCAAAGAGGCGATTAAATCTATTGAAGGTGGTCGGTAACAGTTTTAATTTCAAACAAGGTTATTTCAAATCACAGCAAGTTGTCACATTTTTTAACAGAGGCTAGTGCTAAATCTACAGCAACAGGCGTAGTTATTCTGCTACTGATAAAGTAACACTTAAATACAGAGCTGGTTTCTTTGGAATCGTAATAACTGAATGGGGAACAAACTCGCATTTGAACAATAGAAAGCGATTTTATTTAAAACGTTGCTTTTGTGTTTCGTCCGGTGAGTGAAAGTACCGGAGGCCAATCTCTCACCCCTCCCCCTATCCAATTCCTACTCCCTCCTCAAGATCCAACTCCTTCCTCAAGGCCGGCAACGCATCTGCGATTACTTTGGTTTTGCGACTGTCCATGGGCGGCGGTGATTACTTTCCATCAGGTGACCCGCCTGCTCGTTTGCCTCCTTAAAACATAACAAAAAACACCGAGGCAGATTAAGCGGAAATCCAAACACAGCTCAAATTGTTACATATTTGGAATTGGGGAGGCGGTGATAATGTTAGCGGCGCGGCGCTGTACTGCTGCTGTTGTAGGAACGTAGCTCGTGGTTAAGCCTCATTCCCCCGGATGCAGATTTGTGCTAATGTGTGTAGTAAAATAAACACGCAAACCTAGAAAGCGCATTGCTACGTAGCTTTGTAATAACTCGTAGCATTGCTACGATTTATTTGTACGTATTGGTGAAGACTGACCGTAGCATTTGACTGTAACGTAACATGATCGATGCGATCATTAGCATGGTCAATACAGTAAGCTGAGCCGCTTGCCGCGAGCTCCGCACTGTCACCGATCCGATCTGAACCCATCGGAGAATCTAGTAGTTCGCCTTACCTCATAAAGCTCTTCAAACATTTTATGTAGTTAACGCAGTTTTAAATAAAAATTCATTTACTGTATTGACTTGGATTGGAGTGTATTTGTTAACATGTCAAATTCTAAAAATTATAATGCTATTTATACTTGGAATGAGTGCATAACATTTATTATTATAAATAGATAGATAGATTTATGTCCTTTTGGATTAAAAATTGTGCTTTAAAACGACCTACTCAGTTCTTATTAACTAGATATTTTGCATCAAGAGTACCAGCGATATTTTGTGTGTGCGTCGTCAGGTTGTGAAAATGTTCAACCATATTTTGGCATGGAACTTCACCCCAGCGCACATACACGAGCATTCCTGTTTTAGAAGATTCCTCGGTTCGGTACCTACTGTACAAAGGCCCGCGGTGCTCTAATATAATCACCAATTAATATTCTGTCACACTCACAAGTAAATCCGCGTAACAGAAACAATATTCGTGGATGGACAGAACAGAACAATATAGCTTTGAGCCTCCGAATAATAATGTTTTGTTTTTTGATCTCAGGGATAGCGGGATCTGACTAAATGTACAGCCCCCCCTTTTTTTTTTTTTTTTTTTCCCAGGGAAGGTGTAACACCTACCCGGACCTTGAAGAGGGCCGTGGTTATGTGGGACTGCCCGTCCGTCTTTCCACACCCACTGACAAGGAGAGAAGCTCCAAGTCAGCTGCCAGGAAGAAGTCCCAGCTGGGAGGGCGAGACGGAGGGGATACCGCACTAAACCCTGGGGGTCGCAATCCGATCAGCAGAAGGCTAGGGTGGCAGTCACGGGACCTGATCCACGAGGGAAATAACCAACGCGAGGGCCACCCTGTCGCCCATGTTCCGACCTACAGCCGCTGAGACACAATCACTCGAATTTCGAATGGCTGTACAACAGCAGCCGCGCGCTAGGACACGGGCGAAAACGCGCACGCACACACAAAGACATCGCACCGTTTCACCGGCGCGAATGGACAACAACAACATATATACACACAAAAAGACATTGACTAAAACTAGGAAGTGCCGAAAACACTTAACACTCTATGCGCTGTGCGCCGCTGGGCTTACACAGGGCTCCTTCTACACACTACATACTATGACTACTTATATATATACATACACCACCCAGTGGCCATCCGTTCGCATCAGTCCCTCCGACTTGTGCCGGTTTGGGGGCTGTTCGCGGACGGAAATCCGTCCAATTGCTACCTGGCTGATCTGGCAGACCGCCTGCTCCTTCTAGGCAAAGTAGGGGAGACACCGCGTCGGACATCCTCGTCGCGCTCAGACTCACCTCCCATACCCATCCTCTCTGTCCTCCCTCAGGTTCTCCCTCTCCCTCACCACCTCTTCCACCCCCAGACCCAGGGCCTTCTCAGTGCCCTTTCCAGAGGAAGAGGCGTTGATATCAGCCCCGAAGTCAGGGGGGGGGAAGGGGGGGATAACGGCAGTGAGGCAGCAGGTGCCTCAACTATCAAGGGCGACCCCTCAGTCGCCTCCATCCTCTCCGGTGTAGCAGGCTTCCTCCCCTGTACTTCCGGGTCCCTCATCTTTGTGACAGGAGGGCGGCACTCTCTGCTGCCCATGACATGCCCATGGGGCAGCGCCGCCTCGGCACACACTAGGCAATGTGGCGGCTTGGTGCATGCTCCGACCTGGTGGCCAAGCGTGCCACAGCGGAAGCAGCACCCCGCTCTATCCCTATTTGAGAAGCACATCGGCCGCGTATGACCCATCCCCATGCACTTAAAGCAGCGCAAGGGTCTGGGTCCGATAGCCATAGTCTTGGCTAAGCTCCAGCCAAGGCGAAGCTTCCCCATGTTTGCGAGTCTTCTCGCCGCCCTCATAGGACACTGGACGAGCACCGATGCAGAGCCATCGGGGCCCGGCCGGAAGCCTCCCACTTTCACTTTGCCTGCAAGGCAACCTCCCTCTGCCGACACAGCGGCGACCACCATCTCCGACGTGACATAACTGTCAAAATCGAAGAGGTGGATATCTGCCCGCTTCTCCGGACGGGCAACCATCGCCTCGTCCGATACAACACCCTCAATCTCCAGCGCCAGTTTGTCGGCGGCCTCTCCGCTGTCGGCACCTGGCACCTCAATCAGCCTGGCCCCAGACTGTGCCATCCTAATCTTGACGCCAGGGATACCGAGCTTCTCCAAGCTAATGGCCTCCCTGGCTCTGGCGATGGTGTCCGCGTACGTCACCCCTCGAGCAGCCGCCTGCGGTCTGAGCTGGAGGGTTATGGCCGTTGACCTAGGCTGTCTAAGGGTTACCGTTCCTCTCTGCACACTCGGTAGCGTCGACTTAGAATTGGGCACCGTCGGTGTCCCAGTGTCCGTCTGGACAGGGCCCCTAGCCCTCTTCCTCTTCCCCCGACTGCGGACACCGGTAGTGCGCTCCTCTGTAGGAGCAACTGGGGTCCGGGCAGGTTGAGCTCTTAGCTGCACCCCTCTTTGTTGAAGCGCAGTCCCCGCGGGGAGGGCGAGACACTCCTCCGCACCACTGCGCGCAGCCACCGAACTGTACGTCTTCCGTTCAGGCATCGAAAGCCTGGTCTCCAGCCCATCCAACCGCTTAATAATTCCTTCGAATTATTAAGCATCATTCATCATCATCATCATCATCATTCATTATTATGAATTCGAGGCATCGAAAGAGCGCTGCATAGCTGCTAGCGCATCCAACACCCCTTCAGTCAATTCCGTAGCAGGAGGAGTAGCGGCCTTTGTCTCCGCAAGGCGCCTCTCGTCCTCTGCAGCGTGTTTGCTCTCGAGGGCCTCAATGGCCTCCAAGGCCGTCTTTTTGTTAGTCCTAAGCTGGTTCTTGAGATACGCGATCCTGTCGCTTAGGCTAGTAACGGCATCGGATAGGCGCCGATTCTCCTCTATCAATTCGGCTTCCCTATCAAACCAATCCATCCTCTCAAGCGCCCTATCACAACGCTGGACACTTTCCCTCCTTTCCCAGAAGTCCTCATCGCTCTCTCCCTTCAGCCTTACCACAGGCTTCCTCTCATCATCCACCTTCCTCCGCTTGTACACATCTAGCGAGTCTTTGCCCCCCCCAGAGACGGTGGGGCGGCCTGGAACCAGATCCCCGACCTTGGCCGGTGATCCAGTCCCAGGGAGGGATTCTCCCATCTTGCGACGGGTACCCTCCTGGGGTAGTGAAGATTTAGATTTCGCTGACATGTTTTGACATAAAATGGGATGTCTCCCAGACAATTTTATGGGGTTGTCATCCCCCTGACAATTTAAGGGCTGCCGCTCCCTATTAGGCAATGACGGTCACCCATGCGAAGCCCACTCGCCAAGGGAACCCTATATACCCACGGAGGGCGGGAGGTATTCGCGGGGTTTTAACGACTTTTCCTTGTCAACACCCAAATGGGCTGCAGGCCTGACCCAGAGCGCCACGTACCCAGCTTATGCCAGGACTGGGGTCGTTGTAGCGAACGGCACAGAACCCGCGACACAGCAATAACACAAACGAAGACTGGCATGAGGTCCTCGTTTCCTCATGTTGCGCATAAAAGCGCTTGAAAGACGCCCAGAAGGGGCGCCGACCTACCCTGTTCCCCCCCGTGTAACGACGCCCAGAAGGGGCGCCGTCAAAACTCCTCTCAAAGCTGCTCAGAAGGAGCAGCGAGTGTGCGACCCAAAGTGAGCACGCACGTTGGAGGTGCAGGGCCCAGAAGGGGCTCCCGCCTGTGTCGGGTTGTTAGCCGGTCAGTCTCACAGCAAACTCCTCTCGAGGAGGAGGATGTTGAGGCTGCCCGTTGCCCAGGGTGTACCACAAGGAGGTCACCCAACACACACCCCAACTGTACAGCCCCCCTAGACAAGTGGCATAACGCTTATATAACAGAATTACTGTAATAGAATGATTATTTTAAGGGATCGGAATAAACGTCATTTATACGTATCGTTGACTTAAGTCAATCCCGTTAAATAATCATTCTATTTAATTTCTATTCTATTGATGAAGCTGTTACAGCTTCATTATTCTATTAGCGTTATGCCGCTTGTCAAGGGAGGCAAATCTTCTATTAATATTTGTCTATGACAAACTGACACTTGTTAGAGAGTGGAAAAATCAATTATAAGCCTTTTTGTGGTTTCACCACTAGACCGCGAAGGCGGCCTTTAACAAAATATAATTAACGAGATTAGCGTAGTCATCATGCAGAGCCCTTTTTACTTATAACAACACAGCAGTACTTTTAAGGACCAATTCGGGTTAAACATACATTACGGAAAAACATTTTTAAAACAAGCATATTACCGACGTTGGGCAAACGAGGACTTGTTATTAAAGCAAGCTAATTAGCAACTTTATACTGAAAAGGATTCGAGATATTAAAATAAATGTCAAAGCCCTTAAACGCCCCACTTTCTCTCTGGATTTCTTTATGCGGAAATATATTTTCATATTATGAAAAATACTAAGAACAAAGAGTAATGTGTAATTATGGAGATGTAGCACAAATTTCACGAAAGAAATACATAGTTACAGAAATAAATATATTTTTTTTTTAAATATTTTTATTTTCTTATATATATTTTTAGTTTCAAAATTATTGAAAATGTCAATTCCGATCGTTCATTAACTCTCAACCTGCAAACTTAAACTTTAATTAAACTTGTAAATAACTCAATAAAGAACGTCGTGACAACAAACGGTGATACACTCTTTGCCACGATTGCAAAAGCTAAGTACATTGGACACGGTGACAACCTGGATGAATAAAGGGATGGATAAAATAAAAATCATCATCATCAGCTCATTTTATGTCTCCACTTCTGGGGCACGAACCTTCCCTATGGATGGATAGGGAAAACGGGTCATAAACCACCACGCGGGCCCAGTGCGGATTGGTGGTTGTTAACGACTGCTGATGCAGCCGGGACCAATGGTTCTACGTGCCTTCCGAGGAGGAGCTGAAGATGACAATTTTTTGGTCACCCATCCGGTGACCGGCCTTTGAGAAACTTTCTTAACCTTAGCAATCGCAGAACGAGCGCGTTAACCACTGCGGCATCGAGCGAAAATAAAAATAGTACTCGATATCCCTCCATGCTTCGTTAGGAAGGCAAATTATGCCGTTTGTCGGGAGTTACTATCAGAATATTTCAGTCGCAAAATTTAAGCGATGTTAGATGAAAATTATTGAAAAACGTGTGTCCGTTCAACCGGCCTTGTCGAAAAACTCGATGTTTCATATATCAACTGTAAAAGTTAAAAAAGGCACTATTCGCGGTTTGTACACATTTTTTTTATCTTTCGCAACTCCTTCTCTGTATAAAGTTTAACCACTGTAAAAGGGGGTATATTAGTATACATCTTTATACTGTGCTTTAACTATGCCATGTACTAATACGATGCCAAATCTAACACACCTCCGTACGATCAATGTGCTTATGAATGGGTACAAATGGTACAAAGATTGATTGAAATGTGGATATCCATGCATTGATTGTAATCTGTTTGTGTACCTATAGAAATAAATATATAAATAAATAAATAAAGTTTTTTCTTTACGTATTAATTTAGATATACCTATCATATTCTTTGCAAAATTAACCGATTCTGAAATTCTAAAAAATAAAAAATGTTCTTAGTTGTTTAGTTTTGAAAGAGCTAAGAATAAACTTATCGACAATGTCAAAAGTTTACTTACAACTTTTACCTTTATCGGAGCGTGGGTTTAAGTTAGTAAGAGGTAGGTAAGGGAGGTTGACATTAATTTGACAAAGAAATAATTTTGAATTACCGGCACGTTTTATTTCGACCTTTTTTATTGTTCCCCGGCTATTGTACAAGTTTATTTTGGATCTTGTTTCTTTACTTTGGATTGCGTAAAGCTATTGTTACTTGTTAAGACTCCTTGCGTACTGTATGAGACTGACGGATAATACGTTCAGCTTCAGTTCTTTAACTGAATCCTTAGCACCATTATTTATCATTATCACAACAACTGAAAACAACAGTCTGTAGACTTCTTGGCGGGAAAGTGAAGAGTCACGTCTGCGGTTTTGTTTTATATTCTAAAATTTGTGTTAGGTCTAATATTAATTTAGACCTAACACAAATTTTAGAATATAAAACAAAACCGCAGACGTGACTCTTCACTTTCCCGCCAAGAAGTCTACAGACTGTTGTTTTCAGTTGTAGTAATATTTTAAGCCCTGATATCTAAGCATATTTACAAATTACTACATACAATTACTACAAAATACTAAAAAACAGAATAAAATAAATATTGAAGATGTCATGTTTGTTGTATGGGAGCCCCCCATATAACAAACGTGATTTTTTGCCGTTTTTAGGGTTCCGTAGTCAACAAGGAACCCCTATAGTTTCGCCATGTCCGTCTGTCTGTCTGTCTGTCCCCAGCCTAGCTCATAGACTCTTAGTAGAGTAGAGTAGTAGAGCAGTGAGGGCGCCCTCACTGCGCTACAGTTTAAAACTTTTGCAGTTGAGGACACCATGTCTGTTATTTAGACTTAAGTTTGTGATAAATGAAGAATTTTGTATTTGTTTGTACTTGTATTTGTAGTACTAGAAAACTGTAATTTGGCATACATATTAATCACGCCGACCGTTAAAAGGAAAACTATCACAGCTAAGTAGACTTTACAAATTACAAAAATACAAATGTTGACAAAGTTTCCACGAGCAGGATTTGAACCTGCACCCTTCTGAGATACCGGGTCCGGTGCTCTCCCAATTGAGCTATCGTGGTTCTAACCACCCCGCCGAAATTATTCAACACTATTTACTTTTTTACTTTGAAAGCCAAAGGTTTTCAACATTTGTGTTTTTGTAATTTGTTTCGCAACAAAATTTGCGTTAAAATTATATAAACAAAACAAAAACATTTTAGGCGTTACAAGTTTACGAGTAACAGTCGACCAACTTATATTAGACGACCTCCTTGGTCGAGTGGTTTGTACATCGGTTTTCATGGTGTCGCCATCTCTGAGGTCTCGGGTTCGATTACCGGTCGGGTCAACTTAGAAATTATTGTTCTACATTGTCTCGGGTCTGGGTGTTTTCTATGTATAATAAGTATGTATTTAAGTATTTTAAGAATGTTTATCCGTTGTCTAGTAACCATTTAACGAGTTTTATAAAGAAGCTTCTCTTGGGCTAGATAATTGGTGTAAGTATAGAAAGTTTTAACTTATAAAATGTACTTGGTACAAATTCCTCATTGGGAACTACTTAAATGACTTTGTCAGGTGTGTAAAACCGGTAGTATCTACATTAAATAAATGTTCATAAAAGCCCATCACAGAGTCCACATTATTGAGATGGGCTACGGAACCCTACACTGCACGTGGCCCGACACGCACTTGGCCGGTTTTTTTATAGATAATGGTACGGAACCCTTCGTGCGCGAGTCCGACTCGCACTTGCCTGGTTTTTTGTGTATATCTGAGATATGTACATATATTTCGCAAAATTCTGGATATGAATGCCGCCGTGGAAATGTATTTTAATAACCTAAATAAACTTTAAAAAAATATTTTAAAACCAATAATCCTTGACGACCTCCGTAGCCGAGTGAGTTGCACTCCGGATTTTAGGCGGCGCTAACTCTGAGGACCCGGGTTCGACTCCCAGTCGGGTCAATGTCGAAAAACTAACTTTTCGATATTGTGTCGGGTCTGGGTGGTAGTGGTACCATCGTTGTTTCTGATTTCCATGAAACGAGTGCTTTAGCTACTTACCTTGGGACCAGAACAATGTATGTGATGTTGTCTAAATATTTTTTTTAATAAGACAATTCTTATGAAACTTTCTATGCTTAAAGAAAATACTTACTGAGATCAAGGAAATTAATAGAAAACTGAATAAGTTAATGATTATGGTTAACTCACATAAATATTTAACTTTACAAAAAGTTGTAGCGAACAAATTACGATTTGAGAAAAGTGTTGAAAAAACCTGGCATGTCATGGGTGCGCTTCTTGTTCTAACCCTGCTTGTGAATTTTTTTTAACACTTTCTTCATATAAAAAAAAATATTTAACAAAATGTATGAGATTTTAAACTTTTAAAGTATATGAGAAAAAAAAATTGTGGTCTAGTGTATAGATCTGAACAAGTATTTTATTTTTATACTATTATAAATAAATGATAGTACACTAAAATGATGAATGAATAAAGTACCTACTATACGTTCTTTATAATCTTAGTAGTTTGTAGCTTCTATGCAAATTGAAATTATAATAACTATGACAGAGGCAAATGGTATCTACTCGTGCCGATTACGCCCAGTTCCAGTAACACTTGCAGCTGACAAATTATACTTAGTAAGAAACCGAGAAATGTAGTTGCAGCTATAAATAATTTGTTCATCTCTCGCTTGTGTACGGAGTTTACAATGCAAAATAAATGCGGGGATTTCTCTACTAATTTTCCGCTGAAAGAGTAGCGGACTGATATCTCTGGCGGAACGCTAAAGAACTCGCTTATACGACGGCAGATTTTCAAGAATTATGAAAATGCTTCGCTGATATTATTTTTGTTATTGATGGTTATGAAAAATAATGTTAGCGGTCTTAGCTCAGACTAAAGATAGTTTTGTTTGTTGATCTTTACCTACTAGAAAATGGTTTTGCTTGATATTACAGTTTTATTCAAAAAGGATTATTCAGAATTAACTTCACCTGTTTCCTACTATTTTAATTTTAAAAGTAAGAAGATTTGTAAATATTATTTAGGTTCAAGGAAGTATTTATTACACCCACACAAACAGTAAATATATACAATGTAAAACCAGCCTACGGGACACAGAAAAAGCGTGCGAGTTAAACAAGGTCCGTAGTTGTCTCAGCTAAATGCCTTTTGACGATATCGCAAAGTAAAAAGTAAAAGTACTACCGTTATAGCAAATGACAAATGCTTTTAATATCCTAAAAGATGCTAAAACGTCTTATCAATATCTTAATAGGATTAAACGTGTGGACAGTTAGACTCCAGATTTTATTATCCCCCAATACAGGCCCGCCCTGCCAACTTCAAGTAAGAAAGTCTCCGCGAACTTCAGAAAGTTAACAAGCCGCGCTGTATAGCTGAAATATTAAATAATAAAATGGTTTCGTACAGATGCAGTCCGGTATTGGGAAGGTTATTAAATACCGTTCAAGGAAATAGAATCGGGTGGCGGCGGTGTCTTTGTGTTTGTTGTTTGAGAAGGATACGAAATAGGAAATTGGTCAGATGTGCTACGAGCGAGCGGTAACGCGCGCTTTGCGATCGTTTGGATAGAGTAGGGTGCACACGTGCACACACAGGCTACGTGCCAAAGACTTTTGAGATACAGTTACCAATTTTATAGTGCTTACGTAACTGTTAGGGTTCCGTACGCAAAGGGTAAAACGGGAACCCTATTACTAAGACTTCGCTGTCCGTCCGTCCGTCTGTCTGTCCGTCTGTCACCAGGCTGTATCTCATGAACCGTGAAAGTTAGACAGTTGAATTTTTCATAAATTATGTATTTCTGTTGCAGCTAAGTATAACAACAAAGACTAAAAAACAGAATATTATATATATTTAAGGGGGCTCCCATACAACAGACATAATATTTCTTTGCCGTTTTTATAGATAATGACTCCGAAACCTTTTATGCACGAGCCCGACTCGCACTTGGCCTGTTTTTAATATTTACTACTTTCGGCAGATGCGGATAACAAGTGAGGCACAATCCTGCTCCGCTAGCTGTCCTTGCATTTAGACTCTGCTTCTATTTAACGTCAGGCAGAGCAGAGTCATATGCCGACCTTACTATAAAATAAATATATTTTGTTGTGCTTAAATGGGACCAACTAGTCGTAAAAAAATCGACGTATGTATTATGTACTGACCACTTTTTAGATATATTTACCTTATCACTAACTTATACAGGTCCCACTGGTTGGAAGAACGTGCCATAACTCACAAAACTGACGTCAACTGTCGGTCATCTTCAATAATTACCTTGAAAATGGGATGCTTACATAGGTAACTAAATAAATATTATAGTACAACTTTTTATCCCTTACAACGAAAGCGAGCTAATAGCGTAAAGTAGGTACACACGCTTGCACATCAACCTACCACAAACTGTCAAATTTCCTCAATAGACTTTGAACTTTATGTTTAAGCAATATGGTTGACATTGTATTGAAGAAATTTGACAGTTTTGGATAGATTGATAAGCAGGCGTCTGTACTTTAAAAGTCGATAAGGAATCCGGCGTCTTGGTTGCTTAGTCGAAAAATTCACTCAGATTGCGATAGGTCGTTGTTTTGAGCACTGGTAGCCTTTTCTAATTTCATACCGTTTTATTTATGTTAAAATGAATATTTTTAACATAAATAAATTAATGCAAAACAATAAGTCGTTGCTTTTAAGCCAATTCTACAATTGAGTTTCTTATTAGGTGCAAAGCAAAGAGTATTCAAGTGAATGATTTTAAGGTGCTGCTAAATGTCATAGCATTATCTTCTTCCGTCTTGAGGGGTTTGACGGTAGAGTCCACATAGCCATAGTCTGCTTCTCCCTAGTTGCAGTAGTATGCGCCGCTTCGGCCACATTCGAAACCAGGGTTCAAAACCAGTTTCTAAATAAGAATAATATTTCTTTAGATAAGATTGAACGATATTTAAATAAAAGTCTTATAGGTTGGTTCTGATATGCTTATATTTCATTAAGCTCAAACTCAAACAGATCTTTATTCATGTAAATTCGTTACAAATATTTATGAATCGTCAAACATTTTTTTCCTACCACTTTTTTAGGAAAGAAAGTGGACTATACAACGAACGTAACAAAGTATTGGGTAACCAATTTCGAAAGAAGAAATATTATTCTTATTTAGAAACTGGTTTCGAACCGTGATTTTGAATGTGGCCGAAGAATGGAGTGCGCAGACGACGGACTATTGTTGACTTTTTTGTCCGTCTAAATAGATCGCTTTTCAGTTTAAATAACTTTATTTCTCGTTAAGACAACCGTCACTTACATGAGAACATAACAAATAAAAATAAATTGAATCACTGACTCCTACCTCGAGTCGAGTCGTTAGAATTAAATTCATTAGTACCAAATGTGAATTCTCGTAGCTGTTGCGTTATAAGGCGGTAGTCCAAGTCACTTCATCGACTAATACACATGGTAACACGTACGCACGCTTACAACTTAAAAAATTTAAAAGTTCGTCGTCTGCGCACTCTTTAATGCATTTTTACCTTTATAAATCTTTCTTTGTTACTTGTAGTCCCTCGTGTGCGTTAGGCGATAAAGTTGTAAGTGATCTATTTTGACGGACAAGAAAGTCTGCGGACAAAAGGCCGTCGTCTGCGCAATACCTTCTCCTCACCTTACCTACAGGAACTGTGACCTCACCGGTGACACAGAAATAGGGGCGTGCGTGCCGGCTCGCGGAACGCAACGCTGACGGCCACCGGGGAACAGTTTCATTTCCTTTCGCACATATTCACGCGGCGACGAACAATATCTCAGTAACAATGGCTTCGTAATTTAGACGAGATGGCGCTCACGGGACAATACGTCGAGTGACTCATTATTGTGGAGAACTGCTTCGGGCAGAAAAATCATTCTCCACCACGCCCGCGTATCGTCGCGAACAATGTGCGCCCCGTGCGTGTGAATGGGGCAACACACCAAAAATAATATCAGCTCTTCAGTCGAACGGCGATATGCTAAATTTAATCTTACGCGAACGCAATAGAGCTGTAAACTACACCTTGGAATGCTAGCTAGTGTCGCATCGAGAGGTCGACTCCTCTGCCGTTCGCGACGATGCCATTGTTCACCGACGAAATTTCAAGAATATTGTTTGTTATTCTTGCCCCCATTATTTGTGAAGCATTCAATTAAATCGTTGCCCTCCTCTCTTTTGCGACACTGGTATTTTGACAGCGCGGCGGCAGGCAGGGTAAAGAATTTGTTGAAATAGAAAGCCTCTTACAACGTGTAATGCAATAAGAGCATGTTTTGCGTAATAATAGTCGTAGTAATACCTAGTGTCGTACACTACTCGAATGCGGTCCAGAAAAAGCTGGAATATGTAAAATTTTTGGAAACAGTTCTGTGGATATGCTCTCTACAGATTATCTTTTTTTTATAATGCATGCACTAAACAATAAAAACTACGAAAAAGCTACTTAATTTGTTTTATGTTGCTCTGGTTATAATAAAACGTATTTTCTTAAATAAAAAAAAGACACCAATTGTGAATAAGTTCTTATCATACGTCCAAGGAACTCATAAAAAAAGATAGAAGTCATTCGCGGTAATAATCCGGCTCGAAGGACCACTTGTAGTAGTCTTCGTTATCGCTCAACCTAGTGGACTGTATATTGATTTTATATGATTTGTGAGTTTGATTGAAATACTGCTTCGAGTGAGACACTGAACTTTATGTAAATCAAAACGTAAAGAAAGTACAATATAATATAATTTTAGGTTGTCAGAAAGGCTGAAAAAACTGCGACATTTCTTAAATTGATGGAGGGATCTGGCTGTCGCGACATATCGCTGCAGCTGACATGGGCGCATAACTGACTTTTTAGTTCTACGTTTAGAAAAATATAGAGCTACGGACGGTTTCTAGCTTGCGAAGTGCGCTATTGCAAGAGATATGATTTTTCACTTGGTTTAATGACATAGTTTTGCTGGTAATCGTTTGTTTGTTTGTTTGATTATAATTTGTATATAAAATGTTTTTAATTTGTTTATATAATTTTAACGCAAATTTTGTTGCGAAACAAATTACAAAAACACACAATGTTGAAAAAAAATTCCACGAGCAGGATTTGAACCTGCACCCTTCTGACATACCGGGCCAGGTGCTCTTCCAATTGAGCTATCGTGGTTCTAACCAGCCCGCCAAAATTATTCAACACTATTTACTTTTTTACTTTGAAAGCCAAAGGCGCCAATTCAATGTCAACAACTACCGTCATTAACATCTGATCATAATATTTTTACAAATACTAAAGATCAGTTAAGAAGTAGGCTAGCTAAATTTGTAAAAATATTATGATCAGATGTTAATGACGGTAGTTGTTGACATTGAATTGGCGCCTTTGGCTTTGTATATAGGTAAAGTTTTTTTTTACATTAACCTTTATGCCGACTAACTTCTATGCATGTCATAATTTAACAACCATCATTTATATAGTTATTGAAAAAATAACAATTAATTGAATTCAATTAATTAAATAAATACATAATGAATGCTTAATACGCTATCATAGCATTACAATCAAATGTCACCTCACCCTTGCCGGGTCGTATGGTCATTGGTCATATTAAATAGACGTAAGTAGTAAAATCCTGTGAAATTAGACTTATTCGTTGTTACGCTTATCTATACATTATATGCTATGCTATAAAAACCACTCCCGTAGACTTTAACTAGAGGGTTTAAAACATGCTTTATCACCAACCAAATCATTAAAGCATGTAGCATGTACACACGCCTGCACATCAACCTACCACAAACTGTCAAATTTCCTCGATAGACTTTGAATTTTATAACTAAGGCATACGGTTGAAAATGTATTGAAGAAATTTGACAGTTTTGGATAGGTTGATGTGCAGGCGTCTGTACACCGCTGGCAGTCGAACATGACCCATGATTGTTGGTTTTTAAAGGCTAAACTTTTTAAACTTTGCCGCCCTTTAAACTTAAAAAGTTTTTTGCCATCTTTCTATTTTTTTTTACAACGACGTCGCTTCACAACGTAAACTTCGTAAGCCGACTGTAGGTTCGATGCCAACTCTGCATTCGGGTCGTCGAGGCCGGTGCCGGGATTATGGGCTATTCTTTTTTGCGTGATATTTCGAAACTTTTGGGCGGGATAAACGATGTAATAAATCTTGGGCAAAGTTACACTTCGCTATGTTCTAAAGAGGAAGAGATATTTATAAGAAAGTTTTCTGTGTTTAATATTAACTTAGGTAATGGCGCCAGTGCTCCACAGCAACGTGAATTGATCGTCATTTTTGTCCTTTAATCAATAAAATAAAAAGTAAAAGACCTTTTTGAAAAACAAGTTTTTATTTAAATGCGCTAAAAAGAAAAAAAACTTTTACTTTAAAACTTTTACTATTAACTTATGTCATTACCTACATAATTTATATGATATAAAAGCTTGTCGCGAGATTTAAGTACCTACTCGTATTTACTTAGATTGGAAAATTTTAATATTTAAAATAAATCACATCAAGTTATTTAATTTACTTGTCTATCTACACACAAGCGACGAAAACTGTGTTGAACACTGGTCTTCAAAGTGTCGGAAACTGGTGCCACCCTAGCTACCTAGTATATATAGCGAAAGATAATTCCGAACTTTATAAAATATCAAATCACATATATTTGGGTAAAAAATACTTAAATACAGGAAAACACTAGGTAATTGTTAAATACACGGCCGTTTTGTGTGGGTAACGGTAGCTGCTCTGCCATCTGCCATCAACATCAACCTATAAACGTCCCACTGTTAGGCTCAAACCTTAACATAGCATATGGGGAGATCAGGTCATAAACCTTCATAGTAGGTCGATGCGGCTTATGACTTCTAACTATCTTACGGTAACAACCGGGATCATCCGCGAATGTTACTTAATTTTCAAATCTTTCGAGATCGCAGACGATCGGCTAACGAATAGCATAACTAAAGTAATACTCCTGTATCTAAAGTATAAGTAAGTATGTAACTGGTATCTACTAATAAATAGGAGTAATTCGCAGTCAACGTTATCAAGGCTTCGCAATCTCCACGTTTGCCAAAAATACGTCAAAACTTCCGAAACAAGCAACTCCGGATTTCGCCACTCCGCCACCGAAGCGATCCACTGACTGTACATGTATAAATATTCATATTCCACATTTATTTCCAGTCCACTATCGGATTGGGCATCAAAAAAGACTAGTGAAACTGAGAAAATCCTCCAGAAGCGTAGGATGAAATCGGGGAAACGGAAAAATATCCTGTTGCGTTAAAAATTATCGCATGTACTCACTCATGTGCGGCAAGCACGTGAAAGCGGGTCAAAGTTAGCTTCCGACAGATCGGAGGAAAACCCCGCATCGCCGCAACGACAGTGGTTCATTCCAATACATTTTCCTTGTTATATTCCATAATCTCGCCTGTATCAAGTAACCGCACAATTGTATTGTATATACACAGTCAGGTCATAAATTCTGTCACATGTTTAATATAAAATAATTGAGACAAGTTTATTCATTATGTAACTATTTATATACCAAAATGAACTTAACAAAACATAGATTCTTATGACAATAAAGTTTATTCAAAATGACCTCCGTGATTTTGAAGGCCTTCAATCTGCGCGGCCAGTCGTCTATCGCAGCACGAACGAGGTCCATGTCAATATCGGCGGCTGCCTTAATCAAGTATGTCTTGAGTGACTCCAAATTGGGATGAGGCTTTGAGCACGCCTTTTCCTCCAAGTGTTGCCATATCTTGTAATCCAACGGACTCAAATCTGGACTGGAGGAGGGCCAGTCTTCGTGCCGGATGAAGTCGATTTCACGCGCCGCCAGCCAGTCTTGTGTGCTCTTCGTTCTATGAGCTGGCGCCGAATCTTGTTGGAATACCCAGTGCCTGTTATTGAACATGGTTTGAGAAACAGGTTCCACAAGGTTCGTCAGGACTGTACTTTGATACACAACTGCATTCGTTTTTACACCATTCTCACAAAAATGTACCTCTGTTAAGCCCCAATAAGAAACTCCCAACCATACCATGAGCGAGGATGGAAAATGACCTCGTTGGACACGCGGAATACGGTTGCTCGCTTCTTCACTACTGTGTGCATACACCTTATCATTATGTTTGTTGTAGCTCTCTTCTACGGTAAAAATTTTTTTCATTTGAAAAATGAATTTCCCGATATTTTTTTCCCGCGTACCGCTTCAACAAAGCGCGGCATTTCTTCAGTCTCAGGTCCATTAGACGAGCATTCAAACGATGTCCTGTTTTTCTTCGATATGCCAGAAGCCCTAAGTCTTCATTCAACACCCTTTTCTCCGTGGTTCTGCTTAACTCCATCTAAAGGGCCATCAGTTTCTGCTTACGTTTGGGATTTCTTTGAATTTGCGCCTTCACAGCTTTTATCGCTGCTGGAGTCCTAACAGACCGAAGGCGACCACTTCTTGACCTGTCATCTACACTAGAGTCTTCGTTGTATCGTTTGATGGTACGATAAACGAATCTTTTGGTTAAGTCTTTAATCGCCGTGGTGGTCACCGGTGACCGACAAACAATCAATTTTCTATTGTGTCTGGTTTTGCGGCAGTCAACGTGTTAAATTAAAAATTTTCAGTATGTCAAAATTTTGAATTGGCGCGTAACCGCAACGATACAACGCAATAACTGCAACACGGTCTTCTTTAAGCGTCCACTCCATATTTAAACATGAGTAAAATTCTAAAAAGTATACATTTTTATTTTCATGAACAATTCGAAATTCGAATTCAATAAACTTTTTTGTGGCCAGCATTCTAAAAGAAAAGTTTTTATTGTGTGACAATACTTATGACCTGACTGTGTACTTCCTTATTGTGTTCCAGGAAAAACTGCGTTCACATTCCAAAGTACTCCTCATCTATTGTTTCGCAGCGAGTAATGAAAAATTCGTGGTAAATGTTAACATTGCACGGTACCTTTATGCTCTGGCAGTAATGAGACAGATGTAGGTAACACAATTTTAATATTCTCGCTCTTGCAACTGTTATGGCTGTACCATTTAGGCTGTACTACATTTCGTGTTAAATAAAAATATTTTGCCTAGGAAAACACCTATGTATCGTTTGTTGTTTAGGGCAGGCGATGTCGCGCCTCCTTATGAGTAGAGAATACTGTTTACCATATAGATAGTAATAGTCGCCCATATAACTTATGAACAAATGAAAGCTACTTTTAGAATTCTATTAATTAATTAAAACGGTAAAACTGAAAAATCATATTTTCTGAAGTTTATATTACACTTATAACTTTTGATTAATGTAGGTACGCGCGTTTTTACAGGTCCCGACTTAAACTGACATTATACGGTTATTCAAGACCTGAATAAAAAAGATTTTCAATTCGTATCAAGAGGTTACTTTCAAAAATCATAACATAAAAGGGGTGGATGAGAACCTAACTTTAAAACAATATTCAAAATGTTGGAAACATTAAATCATTTCGTAACAGCAATAAAGTCTGTCGAGCGATGTCGCCGACTTATGTACGGAACTCGAACCGGCTAAGGAGTGCCTTCTGTGTGCAGTAATTAGATAAGTTTGTAGATCTACAGCTGTTTTAATGGCTCGCCAGTGTAACGTGGCGACGTCGGATGCGATTACATTTTACTGCATTACGTATAAAAGCGGTGTTTTAATATAACTTTTTATTAGGGTATTTTTTAGTGATTACGAAGATAAGAATTTAAAAGAATAACATATCCAAGATCAATAGTTGCAAAAGAATATAAAAATATGCAATTCATTAATTTAATAGATAAAAAAAAGTTGTTATTTGTATTGGAAACAGAGGCAATAATTTGATCTAATGGCAATAATGAATCTATTAGAAAAGTAAAAAGTTCGATCCATCATGTGTGGTAGGTATTATCATCAGCTCATTTTTTTTAATGTCCTTACTACTGGTGCTCGAGCCTTCCCTATTTATTTATTTATTTAATTTAATTTAATTTAATTAAAACGGTTACATAACCAATTACAATAATTAAATATACTAAAATTTAATCAAATGAAGGGTTTATTATGAACTAGGTACATTAACTTATATGCATCTTCTCACAAAACCACAAGCACTCAAGCAAGATTCCCTTCCATCCGTCCGCAAACAAATCACAATCAGGGCTACTGTCCAGGAGAGCGTTAAGCGCAGCCAAGGAACGCGGGATAGGAGAGCGGGCTCGCGCAACAGTTCTACACATTGGCACAGCAAAGAGCTTGTGCTTCCTACTCCGATGGTACTTACTAGGAACATAGAATCGGGACAGCTCGTTGTGCAATGCAGGGGCATCAATTATACCACGCAAAATTTTGCACACAGTTGCAATTTGGTGAGTCTCCCGTCTGACCTCCAATGAGTTATATCCCAGACAACCTAAGAGGAATTTAGTAGGGTACATGAACGGATAATATCCATAAATACACTTATAAAGATAACGAAGAAAAGCCTTCTGGACCTTTTCCAACAAGAGCGTGTAAGTTGTTTCGTGTGGATTCCACACGCACATGCTACTCTCCAGCTTACAGCGAATCAATGCAGCGTAAATGAGCCGCAGTACATGAGGGTTATGAAAGTCACGAGCATTTCTCAAGACAAAACCCAACCGTCTAAAAGACTCCTTAGAAAGAGCAACCATATGGTCATGGAATGTAAGCCCTTGGTCGAACGTGACTCCCAAATCCGTCGTAGTTGACAAACGCGGCATACAGCTTCCACCTAAATTGTAGTCATAAAATATTGGGTGTCTCATTCGACCAAATGTCATTACACTACATTTTGCCGTATTAAATTCCATACCGTTGGCCACGCTCCACTCACATACCGCATCAACATCTCGCTGCAAGGCCACACAGTCATCATTCGACCCAACTTCTAGAAAAAGTTTAAGGTCATCGGCGTAGAGCAAGCAGCGTGCTTGTTCGAGGACAGTAGGTAGATCATTAACCATCAGTAAAAAAAGAAGAGGCCCCAGGATAGAGCCTTGATTTACTCCGGAGCGTGTATGGTAGGGTCGAGACTCGTAGATACCTAGTCTGACAAATTGTTGACGATCACGTAAGTAGTCCGCAAGTAAGCGGAGAAGACTTGGAGCAAAGCCAATATTGCTCAGTTTTGTCAGAAGTATGTCATTATTGACCCTATCAAATGCTTTTCGGAAATCGAAATATAGAACATCCACCTGGGATCTTCTATCCAACCTGGTTGAAATAAATTCAACTAAAGTTAAAAGATTGGTATCGACCGATCTCTTTGGTCGAAAGCCGTGTTGGGCATCAGTAAGGTATTTATCCACCTGAGCTAAAACGTATGTATGGATAACGCCCTCAAAAACTTTTGCTGGGCTTGACAATATCGCAATAGGCCTGTACTCCTCGACTTCAGACTTATTTGAACCTTTTGGTATTGGGCTTACCCGTGACAGTTTCCACTGAGGTGGATAAATTCCAGTTTCCAGCGCGAGGTTGAAAATATGACAGAGAGGATAACATAAATCCTTTTTTGCCTGCTTGAGTATTGCCGAGGGAATGCCATCTGGTCCGGTTGAACTACTAGGTTTGAGCTTATTTATTCCGAGCAAGACGTCTTCCGGCGTGATTCTAGTTATGCTTATATAGTTGCTATCGAAACTACGGTCGGAAAGATAAGCAGTTTCAGCATTTAGTATCGGTACGTCCGTTAAAAAGACACTAGCGAAGAAATTAGCAAAGGCCTCTGCTGCACATGTTCCCGACAAAGTTTCTCCTTTGTAGGTAACACTAGGCTCGAATCCACCCTTGACTCTTAAACTAGAAACGTGTCGCCAGAATTCACGTGGATTTTTTTGGATGTTGCCTTCGATGCTTTTCATATACGAGATATAGGCGAGTGCAGTCCTGGACTTCAGATCTGATCTAAGTCGCGAGAACGACTCAAATGCAATCTTGCATTTCGTTCGTTTCCATGAAGTATGCAACCTAGATTTACGTTTAATGTCACGGATTATATCATATGTAAACCAGACGGGAAAACGCCTTCTACTTACATTGCTGCGTCGCTTTTTAGGTATACATAAATCAAATATGTCATAGATAACTCTGTAAAGATTTTCAGCGGCTGAGCTAACTTCCTTGGCCTGAAACACTGTATCCCATGGGCTTTCGGATAATAAAGAAAATAATTTATTGAAATCACATTTTTTGAAATTCCAGTCTCCGCAGGGATTGATGTTGGAAGGCTCGAGTAAATCAGCATGAAAAGATGTACGTATTCTAACCTCAATAGTAAGAGGAGGATGGTAGGCGTCAGGGGAAACTATTCCATCCGTTTCTGAGACATAGGTATACACTGGGGAGATATCACTCTCCTGAATCAATACCACATCTAACATACCTCCATACACATTTCTCACCACATTCTTCTCAGACAAACTACAAAACGACTGGAAATAACAATAATAATTATTAATATTTAAGGATGCACTATTTAAGTTAAGATCACCTAATATTATTATAGGTGCTTTCAAATTAATACAAAAACTTTCTATCTTACAGAAAAATTGCATATAATCGCTGTCCTTTGCGCTTGGCCTAATGTACACGACACACACATAAATGGGTGTCCCATGCCAGTGAAAACAAGCCCAAAGATCCTCACCACTATCAGTCTCTAAGTCATAACGACGGCGAAGCACAATGGGGGCTCGAGCAACAAGCGCAACGCCACCACACGGAGAACACCTGTCACGTCGCAAGATATTCCAGTCCCCACATACCAGTTCGGAGTCTTCTACTGAGTTATCCAGGAATGTCTCTGTTACGGCCACGACATTGTGCTCAAGCCCGGCTAAGTTATTACGCCATACACTGAGTTTGGTTTTCAACCCGCGTACATTTTGATATAACGCATCAAATTGAGTAACCCTGTCACGCATTCTTCTAGACGCGAAAGGACTGGACACCACCTTTAGCAGTTGCAGTTATAGATTTGCTGTCACTGGCTGGGTTGACTTTCTGTCTATGATAGGGTATCCATGCTTTAATTCTGGCATTGATCGGCCATACTTCAGACGAAAAGCACAGATCATACGAAGCGATTGGAACTCCTATTTTATAAGACTTGTAATCCCCTCTGGGGGTAAGTTCTTGTACTGTGCACACCTCACTGGGACACAGCTGGCAGAGATATTCTTTAATGTCGTTGACACTCGATTCCATGTTCCAAAGATGTATGAACTTCTTCGGCTCAACTGCTTTTAAGGTAGTTTTGGTTGGGCCCGCAGTCCCACATAACGAAGCTCGACTCGAGCGTTTCTTTTTTTGCACTTCTATCCACTGGCTGTCATTAAACTGTCGATTTGTATTTTCAGAGTTACTTGTGCGTTCTTTATTAGTGTCACATAATGTTTCAGAGGTGACTGCAGTGGATAAGTTTTGAGGCGGGCAAATTGGCAGCTCAATCAGGTTGTCATCGGGCTTATTTATGTTGGACAGCTTACGTCGCGGTCGCTTCTTCCTTTCTGATGGTTGTTCTGTTGTTTGTGTTGCCACTGTCACACATGGTGGCTGCTGTGATGTTATCGGTGAAGATGACACTTGAGCAGCACCGGATTCACAACGTTGAAGCAATTGATTGAGTCCTTTTACTTCAGAAACATAGCTGTCGAACTTGACCTCATATCCATTAATTATTTCAATGGCACGTCGCAATTGGTCTTTCAGCATAATCATTTCTCGCCGTAAAATATCAATATCTTTAGAGAGCTCTCCAGTCGGCGAACTGCTGCAGCCGTCTATCGATACGCATGAAACCACCCGTTTTCGGTGAGTAACATTGGGGTCACGTGATTTCTTGGAGAAACCCACGGGGGTTTGGCTATTGTCGCCACCTTTTTTTGCTGCACATCTGCACTCGGGGCAGATCCACGCATTTAGCGATTCCGAAAGGTTTTTTACACCTGTGCAGAGGGCATGGTACTCTTTTTCGCAATTGTCACCAGTGCAACGTAAATACTCTTCTTCACCTTTAATAACGAGGCAACAGGCAGCGCAATTCATATTTAAGTAGAAGCAAAGGCGTGCGGCAAAGCAAAGCAAAGCAAAAAATATAAGGCAAATATCAAGCAAATCAGGTGTCGCATGAGACGGTCACGGGTGGCAAATCGCTACAGTGGGCGAGCGGTCCAAGTGGTCGTAGCAAGTCGTAGCACAGCTCGTAGATTCGTAGCTTAAGACGTAGCAACACGTAGATGATCACAGCTAATTTCGAGCGCAACGAGCCCGGTGCGTGCAGCCGAATGGTTTAAGGTTCACTACTCACGCCAGAGGTACGGAGTTCGAACCCTGCAAACCGCCACACAAATCCGATTCCACTTTTTCACAGCTTGGGGGCTCTGGATGAGGTCTGTCTGACGAAGTCTCCAACAAGGGCAAAGCACCGGGGCTCCAGCACTAATTTAAAATTTAATTTAAATAAATCGACTATTTGAAATGAGCACCAACAACACGTCCGCTAGCAATGGGCAGTCATGGACTAGGATGGATGGATAGGGAGAACGGGTCATAAACCACCCGCGGGCCCAGTGCGGATTGGTGGTTGTCAACAACTGCTAATGCAGCCGGGACCAACGGCTTTACGTGCCTTCCGGAGCACGGAGGAGCTCGAGATGATAAATTTTTGGTTACCCATCCGATGACCGGCCCTTGCGAAAGTGGCTTAACCTTAGCAATCACAGACCGGGCGCGTTAACCACTACTAGTAACAAAATAGTACTCGAAATCCCTCCATTAAGGAAGGAAATCCCTCCGTTAGGAAGAAAATTAAGCCGTTTGTCCCGGTTACTATCAGAATATTTCAGTCGCAAAATTTAAGCGATTTTAGATGAATAGTATTGAAAACCGTGTGTCCGTTAAACTGGCTTTGTCGAAAAACTCGATGTTTCATATATCAACTGTGAGAGCTATAAAAACTTTTTAAAAAATAAGCTTTTATTTAAATGCGCTAAAGAGAAAAAAACAACTTTTACTTTAATATCAACTTTTAATATCAACTTTTAACGTTATTACACAATTTATCTATATATTAATACGTGAAGCAAAAACTTTGTACCCCTTTTTACGAAAATTGCGTGGACGGAGGAGTATGAAATCTCGCACACTTATAGTTTACATACAGAAGGAGTGCAGAATGTTAATATTTTTTTAAAATTATGCATAAAAATACATTAAATCAATAAAACAAACATTACACACACTACCATGAATTTGACACACACGCATATGAATTTGACACACGCGCTTATGTACTCTTTTAAAAAAAATCAAAAATGGAAGAGGAGCGGCCGAAATCTGTCAATGCCAATCCAAACTCACATTCTATCTTTTTTAATTTTTCATTGCATCCGTGCAGCCTTAATAAATTACGGTCGAATTTCGACCACTCGGCGACCAATAGTATGATATAAAAGCTTGTCGCGAGATTTGTACCTACTCGTATTTACTTAGATTGAAAATTTTAATAAGTAGTTAAAATCAATCACATCAAGCTATTTAATTTACTTGTCTACACAAGCAAATCTCGCGACAAGCTTTTATATCATATAAATTGTGTAGGTAATGACGTTATAAGTTGATAGTAAAAGTTATTTTTTTCTTTTTAGCGCATTTAAATAAAAGCTTACTTTTTAAAAAGGTTTTTTACTTTTAATTTATTTTTTTGTTTTTAGTTATCGCTGGACACGTTTCTCAGTCTGTTCATCTGACTCCTTTCATTTGGTACCCATTGTAGGCAAGCATTAAACACTTAGTCCGCCATATTGGATTTAGAGTGACACCACTTTATTTTTCGAGTTATTCTCAGCAACCCCTTTCATTTGATACCCATATTGTAGGAATGCATTAAAAATAATTAGTCCACCATCTTGGATTAAGGATGACGTCACATAATTAACCAATCATTGTGCTCCGAACTAACATGTATACAAAATTTCAGCTTAATCGGTTGAAAATATCTGCTTCAAAATTTAGTTGCAAGATTCCATCCGAACAAATTACGTACATACATTGCAAGCTAAATAAAAGCTTGTAAAAAAGGCACTATTCGCAGGTTGTACACATTTTTTTAATCTTTCGCAACTCCTTCTCTATATAAAGTTTAACCACAGTAAAAGGGGGTATGTTAGTGTACATCCGCAGACTTGGCGCGTTAACCACTGCGCCATCGGTCATTCTGCTTGCTCATTCAAAATTCAAAATGCTCATTATCTGTGTTAGAAACCTCCCACTTCTTGGGTCACCAAAATATAACAAAATTTTTTTGCTCATTCTTAAAAAAGTAAAAGAAATAGTTAATTTGTTTGTTTGAAATTCAAATATTAAACCAGTTTTACCTACTATTCCATTTAAATTCCATTTAAGTTTGAAAATAGATCCTCTCATTGAACGTAATACATCCTACATTAGTCTACAAAACTTTCTGGATACTCCATCATCGCTCGTTCTGCGCATGATTTGCATAAGCTGAACGTAGGCTTGTCTATTGTCAGGACTACAAAGAGATTCAATAATCTGGGTATTAATCTATAGCCGTGGCTAGAGAGGTCGGGTTGTACGGGGTGGGAATGCGAGACACGTAGCCAACTTCGGAAGAATCGGTCGCTTGCTAAGTTAAGGCGCTGTCTCACTGCGGCCCACGCTGTACACCGGCACGCGGCGCTTTAAAGCTTTTTTTGAAACAGTTTGCTGAAGGACACAGACGTCCTTTTCAGTGTCATCAGACTTTTTGGGGGGAGCGAGAAAGCTTTTTGAAGGGTGTCTCAAGCAGTGTCGAAACACCGTCACAGGGTTTTCTAAATAGGAAAAATAGCGTGTCCCCGTTCCCTACTACATTCTCCAAAGGATCGTCGTTCGTTCGTTCGATCGTTCGGATCGGATCGGGATCGAAACAACCACCCGAGGGCGCCTCTAAAGACTAGGACCTCGTGGCTCGGGTTGACAGGGTTGTGGGGGGGGGGGAGGTGGAGAGGAACCGGTCGTCGTCGTACCCTTGTCCATGTTTAGTGCAATCATCGAATAGAATATTTATTTATTATGCATATCCATGCAGGACACGCGTGTAACAATGACGTCACCAACCACGTATTCATGCGTAGCGTGTTCGTGGGTTTCAGTGGATGTTATCTATCACATATGTTGTCACGAAGCGAAGCTACTCCGAGCCTAGGAAGGAAGTTGGTTCCGGCTGCATTAGCAGTCGTTAACAACCACTAATCCGCACTGGGCGTGCGTGGTGGTATATGGCCCGTTCATCCCGTGGTTACCATCCATGGGGCCGAGTCATGCCCCAGCAGTGGAGACATAAAAATGAGCTAGTGATGATGATGAAGCGTAGTGGGACATTGCCTTTACCCAACTTTCGCGTCGGCGAGGCCTCAGAGTGGAAATGCACTGGATATAATACTTTCTGGCTTCCTTGTCACTCTCATGAGGGCTGACGGCGCTAATATAATTGTTATGAATGCCCTCGTGCAGGAATGCGAGGTGAACGTGATACGGGAATAAACTAGGCAATTAATTTGGGGCGCGCAGTTAGCGCGACAAAGATGGCGGAATAAAATTACTTTAATTAACTTTTAGGTTAGATACTATATTTGATTGTATGTCGAGTGTTTGGTTGGGACCTACATGAAAATATTTGTTCTTTATAATAAAAACACAGTGAATACAGAAATAGCACTGCAGTAGTTATACTTCATGAAAAAATAAATTGTTTGTAGTATTTTTTTATAAGATCAAAGTCATACATTTGATTTAAAGCCATGTATGTACTAACGGACTAACCTCAACAATGTACCATTGCAAGAGATCATATTACACCTACCTACAACTTTAATAAAAAAGATTCAATAAAACGTTTTCTTTCTTATTTGTAGTTTTATAAGTAGTGGTCACTGGATTTCATATTCTAATTCGTGTTAATCTTATTCCGCCATTGCTTAGTCAGAAAGCAATTTAAAAACGATTAGGATCTACAAGTATTTAGAGACCAGAGAGAATTAATGTAAAGTGTAAAGCTATTTTCTTGGAAACCATTACAAATAAAAAGTCAATTATGAAAGTAAATGTTGTATTATTATTATTGTATTAAAAATGTATTGATAATTATTGCTATGCAATATTCATAGTCTTCATATAAGTGATTTAATTAATAAAAATAATTCATTAAATAACAAAGATACTTATACGTTTTTAGTTAATAACAAAATCTGAATAATACGATTTTATTTTAATATCGTCATTTTCTTTTGGTTTCATCATGCTGTTGGTTGCTAATATTTTTATAATATTTTATTTTTATTTACTCTTGTATACTTATATAATGTTTATTGCTATTCGCTGCTAGTAAAGTTTTGTATTAGCCACAATCATCAACTCTTAAAAAATAATTTGGTTATGTTAAATTAGAATAGCGCTACTTTTGAATCAGGTGTAAAATTAATCACAGCTCCTATACTCTAAAGTGGTCTTCCACATGTAATTCAACGGTATGATCCTGGAGGTCATCACATAAGGGACGTCTAGAACGCCTAGGCATACCCATTTTAGCAGCTACTTATGGGTCAATAGCTGCGATCAATGTTACACCTAATTCAAAAGTAGCCCATTCTACAGTGGATCATAAAATTTGTTTTTTTTTTGAGAGTATTTGCTGATTGCCTCTGACGGCATTTTCAGCTACACCCGCCTTTTTTGGGGGTGGCGCGAAACTTAAAGGGTTCCGCAAGCCGTGTGAAACGTATCACTTTCGGAGGTTTTCTAGAGGGAACGGCATCATGTACTACTAGATTCTCCGAGGGGTTCGGATCGGATCAGGGAGCGGAACAACCCGAGGGCGCCTCTAAAGGCTTGGACTTCGGCTCGGGTGGTACTGGTAAAGAGCGCTTGGAAACTGGCTCGTCGTACTCTTTTGTTCTACGAGTACGGTGTCTTGAGCCTGAACTAGTGTGCATGTTGTCATAAAAGTACTAATAATCCGACGGAGCAATAATGTATGCAAAGTAGAAATAAGACAGAAACATCCGTGTAAAGCCACGAATGAATAACAGTGACAGGCGATGGATTTATAAAGAGGATCCGAGAGCCACGACCTACTGCCGTCTGCATGAATAAATCACTCAATATGAAAATAGACTGATTTGTGATGAGTCCGCGCACCCGACGCTACTCTGCACATTCCAGGCACGTACATTAGCTACGGTACGTTAAAACCTTATGTGTATATAAATAGAGTCGAATATTGGTTGCGGTATATTGCGAAATAAAGTGTTGTAACAGACGGTGGTCGTGGTAAGTTAAGGGATATTTGTCAGCGTACAACAGTGCGCGTGGGTAATTTTACGTAGATATAGTGCTCCAAACGCTGAACTTGAGAATATCATAGTACCTAAATCCTTAAAAAAATTTAGAACATTTATATCTCTACTTTATATCTAAAATAACATCAATAATTCACTTGTAAGAGTAAATAACATAAGCAGTTATGATATCATCATCTCAGCCAAAAGACGTCCACTGCTGGACAAAGGCCTCCCCAAAGATCTCCACAACGACCGGATTAATGCTGCTCGCATAAATAAAAAAAATAATGCTACGGTTTTACGCATTTAATTTTTTTTTACATTTTATTGGTTGTCATAAATAAAATAAATAAATTAAAATACCGAAATCTAACGTTGCTTTGTTATTCTGGGAGTGAAATAGCTTTCATAATCAAACGGACAGACATATAGACAGACGGACATTTCAATATGTAACTCCGTTATTCCAAAATGTAGCCTAAAATTAGACCTGTACAAATGTCTTTCTGTATCAGTCAGCCTTTATTAACACAAATATGTCATAAAATCTATGTCATAAAATCGAACATATATTTTACAGTGTTTACAAATAAACACATCCATCACCCATCTCTCACCCCTCCCCCCTCCCAATTCCTACTCCCTCCTCAAGATCCAACTCCTTCCTCAAGGCCGGCAACGCATCTGCGATTACTTTTGCGGGTGGGTTGTCCATGGACGGCGGTGATTACATCAGGTGACCCGCCTGCTCGTTTGCCTCTTTTTAACATAAAAAAATAACATCAAAATACTACCTACGTTAAGTGCATTTTGCAATCGAGTATTTTGATTGTGATAAACCAACTATCCGTCAAGTTGAACTTATGTCCACCCTTTTGCACAGAGGTACCCCGAAAACATAAAAAGAACCACACGAATACCATGGACGCGATCAAAGTTAAAGGATCGTAAGTATTGTGAGTATAGTCAATAAAGAAAATTCTCTTTTTCATTTGTTAGGGTTCCGTATTTGACTACGGAACCCTTATAGTTTCGCCATGTCCGTCTGTCTGTCTGCCTGTCCCCAGTCTAGCTCATAGACTCTTAGTACTAGAAAGCTGTAATTTGGCATGGATATACATATTAATCACGCCGACAAAGTGGTTAAGTATAATTTTGAAAAATATTTTTTTAGGTTACCTCCCCTCCACGTGAAGTGGGGATGTAATTTTTTTTATTGGCTACCCCATAGTGTGGGGTGTCGTTGGATTTTTGATTGAGGTATCCGTTTGTGAACTATTAAACTTTAAAGTGCACAATTTTGTTAGAGTTAAGTGTCTCCCCCCTCCCCCTGCCAGCCAAATGGTTGTTTTTAGATACTTGAAAAAATTCACGGTTGTTGTATATATGACGAAGTTAAAAGGAAAACTATCACAGTTAAGTAGGCTTTACAAGTTTACGAGTAACAGTAAACACAGTGAGTACAGTAAAATGTACTTGGCGCAGTACAAATTCATTGGGAACTACTTAAATGACTTTGTCTGGTGTGTGAAACCGGTAGTATCTACATTAAATAAATGTTCATAAAAGCCCTCTTCTTAGAGTCCGCATTATTGAGATGGGCTACGGAACCCTACACTGCGCGTGGCCCGACACGCACTTGGCCGGTCTTATTAAAGAAATGTATTTATGTATCGAGCCTTTTTATACTATAGCAATAAAGAGCGAGTCTTTAAGTTACAATTAAAAGTTAGCTTTTCTTTGTTGTTTTAGTATTAGGCTGGATATAAAAACTACATTAAAAGAGTAATACCCGAGGACACAGTGGAGCAGCCTGTTTTTTTTCGTTCCGAAGTAATCAATACTTTATTGGGCATAAAGTAAACAGTAATGCACGTTTTTAACTGGTGGACACTCGGCCCTGCCGTTGTTTTATTAAATTTTATTATCATCGCTGCTCCCGTATTGGTAATGACTAAGCTTGTAAATAAAATGTCCTCTTTTTCCATCTGACACAGTTGTTTATTCAGATTAAAAATCAAAGTATCGTCATGATCATCATCAACCTATATTAGTATACTGCTAGACATATACCTCTCAAAGTGCACGCCACTGAACACGATCCGCGGCTGCTCTTATCCAGCTCTTGCCAATCCAACCACCTTTTATGTTTCACTTTTTTTATTTTTAGTTTATTTGGGAAATAAACATTTTTTTTAAGTAAGTATAAAAAAGCACATCAACGTTTTCGTATAAATTAGACAGATATATAGATAGATAATACTTTTATTGCAACACTAAAAAACATAAACATGTACAAAAGAAAAAAATAATAATTACAAAGTTACAATTTGGCGGTCTTATCGCTTTCAAGCGATTTCTTCCAGACAACCAGTCGGACGGAGGGAGCTAATAAACTTTAAGATCAGAGGTGAAATTATGAAAACATACTAGAATAATGTGTATTTTATAAATTAAGCAAAATAATAATAATGAAAATGATAATAATGATAAACATATAAATACCATATAAATAAACCTACTTAAACATAATAGTAGTCTCAGGGAGGAAAGTAGCAGATATGGCAGTTTTGCAGCTGGACAGGGTTAATCGGAAAGGTAGAATTTTTCATGAGCTCTTTAAATAAGTGAATGGATTTCGCACGCCTGATCGCAACTGGAAGCGTTCACTAAAAAAAGGGAAGATTGTCGCTCAACCTAATCTAAACTCCCGATCCGATCCGAACCCCTCGGAGAATCTAGTAGGGAATGGGGACACTTGTGCCTGATGCCATTCCATCTAGAAAACCTATGAGAGTGTTTTGTTTTACACGACTTGAAGGAATGTCTGGTGATGCCGAAAACGTCGCCTGAGGCAAACAGCAAACTATCTCCAAAAAAGAAACCCTATAATCTGAGGGCGTCCTACGTTACAAATCAAATAATGTCATTAACCTAGTAAAAACGTGACTGTATACAAAGTGAAAATATTTACACAAGAGAATGCGCTATACGCGTTTAGGGTTAACTAAGTTCCGTAACTTCTGTTTCCATAGAACTTTTTAATTAACCCTGCCGCCTCAGTTTGCTTTCATAACGGGCTGTGAGTCTAGATGTATAGTAGCGATGAAGCAGCCATAAACTACACACGGCTCGTCTTAGTTCTAGAACGTTCGCCGCGTTAGTCTAATTATCTGTATTACTCGGAGTTCCGAGCGCGAAGCTGAAAGGGACTTCAGAAGAAAATCCCAAGTCCCAAGTCAGTGCAAAACGCAGCGGATACGGACGGACGGACGGAGTTGGAGCACTTTCATCAATGCACGACCTCACAAGTTTAATTAAAAACATCACCCCTAAATATTTCCCAACTCCCAAGTGGAGCCCTGGCAGTTTATTTTTATGTTTATTCGAAAAAGTACATTGGAAAATTAAATGTTTGTTCCCGCAGTTTATTGCTTGTTTGTTAGCGTTTCCTTTCAGTTGCTTATTCGCCTTTGAACTTGTTGAATTCTGTAAAGTTCTCGCAAAGTGAACGACATTGAAACGTATCTAACTATATCGTAGTATTGTAGTGACACTAGGTTCGACACTTTCAGCCCAGTGTTTGGCACAGCTGTTTTTGTCGCTAAAAAATAACATTGATTTTCATTGAACAGGATGACAGCTAAAAAATAGATGTCCTAAATGGGTAGTAGGTAAAAAAATTTTTGGACGATTCAAAAGCACTTTTCTAAAGTTTATTTAAATAAAAAATATTAGACTTTGAAATATTTGACTTATAGACTTTGAATTTGACAGCTAGGAAGCAGGCGGTATGTATTCAAAAGACCAAAATAAGTTGCAGGCTGACCTCTTTTTTAGGGTTCCGTAGTCAACAAGGAACCCTTATAGTTTCGCCATGTCTGTCTGTCTGTCCCCAGCCTAGCTCATAGATTCTTAGTACTAGAAAGCTGTATTGTATTGTATTGTATTGCTGTATGTAAATATTTTTTTCGATTACCTCCCCTACGCGTGAAGTGGGGATGTAATTTTTTTTTGTCTATCCCATATTGTGAGGTTTCGTTTCGTTAGCAATTTCAAAAATATTGCGGGTTTGTAGAAATAGTTTTTTTAATGGGGCATCCGTTTGTGAAACCCACTTAACCTCTAAAAGTATTATATAGATATACCCTAATGTGATACTTTTAAAGTTTCATTTACAACCACACACAAACGCCTGATCGGTTAAATGGGTTTAAAGTGCAAAATTTTGTTAGAGTCAAGTGTCCCTCCCCGCCTGCCAGCAAAATGGTTGTTTTTGGATATGTGAAAAAATTTACGGTAGTTGTATGTTGTATGACGAAGTTAAAAGGAAAACTATTACAGCTATGTAGGCTTTACAAGTTTACGAGTTACAGTCGACCAAATTATAAAATGTACTTGGCGCAGTACAAATTCCTCAGTGGCAACTACTTAAATAACTCTGTCAGGTGTGTGAAAACGGTAGTATCTACATTAAATAAATGTTCATAAAAGCCCTCTTCTCAAAGTCCGCATTATTGAGATGGGCTACGGAACCCTACATACACTGCGCGTGGTCCGACACGCACTTGGCCGGTTTTTTAATGATTAAGCGTCATAATGGGTACCCATTATAACGAAACTAAACTAACTTACTGTTTTTATTTTTTATTTTTTTATATAACACTATTCGAGCACCACCGTGCTTCAGAAGGCAAAGGCAAAAGCCAACACAGCAGTGGGACGTTTTTGAAAGTGTAACATAATTATATAACATACTGACTAAATTAAGACTAAACGAATTTATAATAAAGAAATAAAATCACATGTTTTAACTAAAAGCGCAACTCGAATAAGAATCAGACAAAACTAATGGATGGCCTACGAGTATTTCACACATATAAAGAAGTGATAAAACTGACCCTTAAGCTCCTGACAATAAAGACGAGCATACCTATTTATCGGAATGAAACGAATATTATACGAGTATGTCAGATATGAGATATGAGAATGAAAGAAATCGTGTAGAGCGCCGCGAACGCCATCTGCGATTTTGCAGAATCGAAACATTGAATTTGCTATAAACAGGAAAATGTGGAACTTATGAGCATTCAAGTAGTAGGTAATCCTTCAGAGAATTGGATTGTAACAGTTCTATTCATATGAGGTACATGTGGAATGTGTAAGACCTATTTTGATTTATTTTGTAGTATGTGACTCATCTTACCATACAATATGAAAAAATAAAACCGTTTATTTGGAATATTTTAACAGAGATAAATATATGACAGGTAGGTATACTATAGAGCAACACTGGCCTCCGGCGACCGGAGAGGTATACGATAATAGCTGCTCTTAGTGTAAAACTGCGTTGCAGTTACTAACGCCCGCCTCCAGCAAATGGAAGTGTTCCTAAAAAGTGACGTTAATCCTATAGATATGTAAAAAAACTAAACAAAATCTAAAAAAAACAGAAATTATTTAAATAATAAAATGATATAGTAATAAAAATTACTGCAGCATGCGACTAATACGGACTCAGGATTTACGACATCATATACAATAATGGCTTACATTGTAATTGTGTACTTTGTGTTTTTTTTGTGTCTATCTGTGTTTATCGTCACTCTATTGTTTTCCAAATACAATAAAATAATAAAAATAAATAAAATAAGTACACTTATTTACAATAAACATTGTAACAGGACAATATTCTATATTCGCTATGAAATGTAATCTATATCTTTGTAATACGAATAAGTAATTGTATTTTATTTGTAAACTAGCGACCCTTCCCTGCTTCAAACGGGTGGACATTTCTTTTTTATATAGTCTTTATTACTCAGCGCTAATCTAGCATTTTATTAGTGAAAGAATTTTTTAAATCGGTCCAGTAGTTTTTGGGTTAATTCGTTACAAACCAAAAACACAAAAATACAAAGTTTTCCTCTTTTATAATATTAGTATAGACATAAGTAACCCAAAACCTATTACATCGCATAGGTCACTAAACATTGTATATTATTAGTCATAGCGATAGGATTATTTTTATTTCAATATGGTTCCGGTGACCTATAAAGATTATTATTATAAGAACACACAGAAAGTTATTTTATCCGCCTAACAGAATATACGGAAAATAAAAGCCACAGCCAGTTCATTGAATCGAAAAATACATTTTATTACACTGTTTCATTTTTGTTGTTTTATTTTCTAGGTCTTTGCTATAAATAAAATAAACACATTTTATCGCAGATCAGTAAGCCTTTATAAAACACACACTTCATTGAAACTATCAAGTACCTTTTTTTATCAGTAACTTGTGTTCAGTGTTTGACACAGTTACCCAGAATTCGGAAAATAACTCTTTGACCTCATCCGACCTTCTCCCTTACTCTATAAGAGTACGCGTGCTGCTCTCCGGAGTCACCGCTGCACAGTCTCGAACAATCACAATGAATTTTTGGTGACTCGTTTCTTTGTCGCACTTCCAAAAGATGGAATAGTCTACCAGCACACGCTTTCCCTCCTTCATATGACATGGGGTCCTTCAAATGAGGCCTGATAAGGCAAGTAAGTATAAGTTTAATTTTAAGTAGTTTGATTATTATCTTGTTATTGTCTTTGTTTGTAAATAATTTCGATTACATTGATACTGTACTGGATGACAGCTAGGAAGCAGAAAGGTAGTGAGTATTAAATTGTTGCTAAAGTCAAAAATCTGTTTCTGGCACCTATTTCTAATGACTAAAGAAAAAAAGTGTCAATCTTTATTTTTTTTTTGGAGAGATATTGCTGTTTCCTCAAACGGCATTTTCAGCTTCACCGGGCTTTTTTAGAGGCGGCGAGAAACTTAAAGGGCCAAACGGCTTGATATTTTCTTCTGGGCAATCTAAAAGTACTTGAGGTGTGCCTCCAAGATAAAATCGGGTAGATTTGGTTCGTTTATTCGTACGTTATTTTAGATTATATCGAAGTTAAGAAAATAATGTAGGTACCATGGATCTGTCCCCAAAAACACTTTTCTCGAGAAAGACCCTATTAAAGCAATTTAATAACATTGGTGTCACTTTGCCCCCGTTCGCATTTCACAGTACCTACACCCGAATAGTAAAAGGCGAACAAGACACAAAGGCAGGGTAGGTGGCTGTGTAAATCCTCGGCATACAAATGCGAGCCTGCCGCCTGATCTCACCGCTGGTTATGGCGGGCTATATCCAATTCATTCATCATCCGACGTGAACCCGGGAATCCATTATCTGAATATCCCCATCACGCAAAAGTGTCTGGCGTGTAGATATACTTACTTTTAAAGGGTAATCACTAGATTTGGAGTCGTATATTTGGCTAGTTTATCATGCTGAAAATAATGGATTTCTCTATTTTTCTGTAATAGGTGTGCAAGCATAAAATTCATTTTAAACAATTTGCCAACGAAAAGTAAAAACAACGTAAACTAAACATATTGTATACCAATAACTTGACTGGAGAAAACTTAAACAAATCACAAAAAAAATATCAAAAATATGCAAAATAAAACAAAAAGATATAATAGTAGTTTTATAATCATATTACATGCCGTGGCAGCGTCTGATTGAGACGACACACTAAATACAATATGTCCTTTCATACTAATATTACAAAGAGGAAAGCTTTGTATTTTTGTTTTTTTTTTGTATTTTTGTTTGTAACGAATAAACTCAAAAACTAATGCACCGATTTAATAAATTCTTTCACCATTAGAATGCTACATTAGCGCTTAGTAACATAGGCTATATTAAAAAAATGTATACTCGTGCGAAGCCGGGACGGGCCGCTAGTAATTAAATAAATAAATAATCATTTACATTGACTAATATGTATATATAGTATTGTGAATTTGTCAGTCCTTATACCTAAGACTTAAAAGTTACGTGTCGCATTATGTATTAACTAACGAATCTTAGCGCTAAAGTGATTTTTGTTTGCTATTTTTCACTAATAATCTACCTACTCCAACGCCGAATTGACATGATTTCTGAAAAAAAAACTGAAACTGAGGGTACATAAATGCCACAGCTAAATAAAATGAAATGAAATTAATTATTGGCACACACTACAAAATATCACGATATTCACAATAACAATACAAAACAAAACAAAAGATAAAAGTGTGACCAACTAGGCCCCAGCCTCAGCACCTGCTACAGCGACCTAGAGCCGCTGCAACGCTGGTATTCTGGAGGGGCCTAAATCGGTGACGCGTCCACAAAACAATGACAAACCAACATAGACAAATGAAAATAATAAAACGCTAAAACACACGAAAAGAAAAATAATAATAATAATAAAAACATACAATAATTATTCATGACTCTAAACATTTAACACTACTCAGCAATATCTTGGCTGTTTGCTTGCCTTCCCGTGCTTAAAGAAAAAAAAAAAAAAAAAAAAAAAAAAAGCTGCACTATGGATCGTTGGATTGAAATAGATTGAAATAAAGGTCATAAATGTCATTACATTTTCATTTCTTGTCACTCATACTCATTTTGATATTTATTCATATCGTCGAATCGACATGATTATATTTTTGACATTATATTTTTATTTTAAATAGAAAACTAATGTTGTAGCTACTTGCGTTGTCATTTATAAACATTATCAAAGCATACGCCGTACAACCTTTAAATAGCAAACATACCTACACTTCAAACTACAAAAAGCAGTCCATTAAACATTTCAAGAATATTGAACAATGGTATTCATGTTGCTTAGTCAACAACACTAGATCCCGGCTCAGCTCTATCTGTAAACATGATATCGTATTGCAATCACTTTGCATTTGTCAATGGAGAAATGGAAAGGAAAATATACATTGTTATTCATTGACATATGTTTTTTGTCTTTCTCTTTATTAGGTTTCGTAAATGGGGGTTGATATAATGCTCCGAAGTTATTTCACAATAAAAACGCGCAGACTATCATACTATCTTCGTTATATGTTATAATTTGTATCTAGCCCTTGCCGAGTTTCTTGCGGCTTCTTCTCGATACAAGGTCTCGTTCATAAATAACTTGTAATTTATTTTAGAATTTAGAATTTTTATGCATTCTAATTTAAGTAAAGCATAATATAAATACGATACTAATAGCGACTCTTATTATCGGAGGCCAGGACTCACTTTGGGTCGTTGCGCCACTCTAGTTAGTTTATAATATAAATAATGTTCAAACACATAGATCTGCTTGTTACTTATAAAACTAGGTAAACAAGTACTGTAAAGCACATAAAAATCTGCTACACACAATTTTATTGTCATTGCGGCGTAGCGTCTGTCGTACCAAAGTACGCATGGTTTCTGTACCGGCAATATTGCTCAAAGGTAGGCACGGCGTTTGCCGCGAGATGGCTAATTACAGCTACGGCCGGCGACGTATTTGCCCGCGCTGCCGTCGTAGTCGTGCGCTTATTACCTGCGCGTATTGTCATCACAATGCTGCTACGAAACTGCTACGAAACAGCTACGATGCTACTACGAAACTACTGCGAAACTACTGCGAATAACTTTTGGCAGTCGGTACAAAGCTCCATTCGTCGTACATGACGCGGTTCACATAAAACATACCAAAACAACGTCGGCTAAGAAAACCTTTGTATTACGGAAAAACCAACGTTTCGCTGTCGCTTCGATTTAAAGAGTAACCCTACTGGGGCAGCGCGACAATGCCCCGAGCGACACCTTTGAGAACCCACCACTCCGGCAAATAACAGTACGCTTGTAAATACCGCCAAAAGAGTTCGAGGTTGGAGCACAAAAATATATGTTCATTGTACAGTTTTGGAAAAAGATTTCTATGTACTCTGCTTGTCGGTCACAAGCAACATGTCTGTATGCGTACGGTCTGACAGTGTTGTAGTACAGACAAATTTCATGCTAGCCATAATTTCTAAAACATTGTTGACAATGTCAAGGATTCCTCTTCAGAAGTAGATGAGATATACATATACATAAGTAGAATAGTGGACTTCTTGGCGGGAAAGTGAAGAGTCATGTCTGCGGTTTTGTTTTATTTTCTAAAATTTGTGTTATGTCGAATATTAATGTGAAATAATGGTGGATTATTAACCGTTAAGTGTTTTCAAATTCTCTCAAGAAGTCTGCGTGAGGGCTTAGTAAAGCCCCACATCTTTACTGAGATACTCGAGGGGTTGGGGGGGTATATCATTTCTTACTTCTCATTTTTATTATCATTCATCATCATCATACTGACTGGAAGGAAATATTGTATATTTATGTATTACTTGTAAGAAAAATTACTTTGACACTGGCTAAATGTGCTAATCGCACGAAGCCATCAAATAAAAGAAAAAAAGTAAAAAGTAGAATAGTGAGTCTGTATGAGCACGGCATATGTTTTTTATTTATTTTTTTGAACAGTAATTTTTTGGTGCCAGTTTCACACAACCAATTTTTGACTTTGTTCTTCTACGGATTTTCAAATTTCTGAAGCGATCACGAAAGGAAACCCCAATCATAGCCATCACCATTGCTCTTTGGGTGATCTTGAGGCACTGCGGTATATCGGGAAAAGATATTTCGTTGCTCACCGAACGCTGCCCAGCTTAATTCGATGATTTCAATTTCAATTTTTGAAGGCACATTCTCCTATGTTCGGAGTAGTGGGTACGACAGGTAAGTTCGACATAACTTTCCAACTTGTTTAGGGTCTCAACCATGACAACTATGTCAACAGCAAATCGAAGCTGAGTGATGTCTACGCCGATGATGTTGATGCAGAGCCCTTTTCAGTCAAGAAGCTGAAGACATCTTCCAGTGCAGCAGTGAAAAGTTTCGGAGATATAACGTCACGTTGTCTCACTTCTCGCTGAAACTGAATGGGTTTCGAGCTCTGGTCCCGAAGACGAATGGATATTGTGGCGTTTTCATACAAAAACTTCAACATTTTGATATATTGGTTCTCAATTTGGCACCGTTGAATAAATTGTAGGACGACCCATGATTCAATCGAATGGCTTTTTCATAGTCCGCAATCGCTAAGCAAAGAGGCTGTTTATAATCTTCAGCTTTGACTTAGTTTTGTGAATAGCCTTCACTTACCAATTTCGATAAACTTTCGCTCGCAGTGCGCTCATTCGCCCTGCGCCGGACCAAACCACTTTTCTCATCGTCGTAACTTTTAAAATATTTTTCCAAAGTACGTAGTGTAAAAAAGACTGTTTATCATTTTTTTAAAGTTTTATTACTTTTATTTAATACGTGTTATAATATTTATAAGCAGGGACTAATAATAACTACAGAACAGATTCTAAACTTCTAAATTCGATATTTAGGTATTTATTTGCTATTTTCTCATATAGAAAAAAAAATTAACAAAAGACCGACCAAAAATAAATATATAAGAATGTTTTTTGAATGTTCTATTATCACTGGTGGTTTAAAAAATTAATAATGCCAAAAAATACATCATGTTCGTTTCGTCATACAATTTGTCTATTGTATCAGTACATCAGTACAGTAATTCTCAGTGTTTTATATTGTCATCGGTTAACAAACACGAGTGGCAGCACAATTATCGTAATTGATAACATATGATAACAGAGTGAGAAGTATTGTGAACGGTTCAAAAATCGCACCGCAGTTGTTTTGACGGAGTAAAATGTTCAGCCATTTATGCCGGGCGTAAATCAAGCGGGGTGGGAATGGAAAATATGCTCAGCACTGATACCGGCCATTAGAACACGACCGCCGGCCTGTATTCAACACGGAATATAGCTATATGAACAAACGATACTTGGTTTATTTTTACCCCACAAATGGGGAGTCACAAATAACACGAACACACACTGACTTCTTAGTACTGGGTATTCGCCGTTCGATCACGTTATAACGAAAATTAGTATGAATAAATTTTTAACCCTTAATTAAATTAAATTTAAATTAATACTAAATAATAATAATTAATTAATTCCCTTAATTTTTAACCCAGCGTCGAACGACCGGCCACTGGTCGCTAACAATTGATTTAACCATTGTTATACGTTATTGGCAGTTGAGCGGGTATGGTAAATATTTTACCTCTACTCGTTTGTCACCAGGGACTAGTGTGTCACTAGTGTGTCAATAGTGCGAGTTTTATTATTCATACAATCATGTTAACGAAAACGAAAATATGTATTGAAGCAGCGCTGCCTGATGGAAAATGAGATGAGTTAAAATATTGTCATACAAATTCACTTTCTCGTTAACGTATTCGAATGGCAAAAAAGCTCATAAAAGCCATTGACCTATTCGCCATTTGACACCATCAAAAGAAACGTGATTTTTTGACAAACGAGGTTAGTTGCAATTTTGTTGTACAAAATCTCCTTTTCGTTAACGTAAAGGTAACGTATATATAGTAAATAAAACTTGCACTCAGCCATTAGTAAACAATAGCTACGGTGGGCGGTGTCATTACGTGACCATGTTTATGAGCGCATAACTTAACTTAACGTCAAATCGCAGTTAATGTGACATGACGCTAATGCGCTGCCATCCGTGATTGTGCGGGCTTGTTGGCGCTGAACCGTTTTTATTTGATTTGGGTACCTTTATTTGTAGGCGACAGTTTATTATGAAAATGTCTAACAAAATAGTGTTAGCAGATTATGACGTGCATTCTATTTTTTGCTGTAGTTATTTGGTGTAATTCTTATTCGTAAATATTATGCTCTGTGGCTCATTGATAAAAGAAGGAAAACTGTGATTCTAAAAGGGGTTCTTTATACATTTTTTAGTAAAGCTTTGAAAAATAATACTACAGAAAATTAATTATAAAACTACATTATAATATCAGATTTAGAAAATCGATATAAAATATATCACATTTTGAGATGTTTTTGTTTTGTTTATATAATTTTAACGCAAATTTTGTTGCGAAACAAATTACAAAACCAGCCCGCCGAAATTATTCAACACTATTTACTTTTTACTTTGAAAGTCAACAACTCAATGTCAACAACTACCGTCATTAACACCCGATCATAATATTGAGCACCTGACCCGGTATGTCAGAAGGGTGTAGCTTCAAATCCTGCTCGTGGAAAGTTTTTCAACATTTGTGTTTTTGTAACATTTTAAGATATTTCATTTTGGTATGTGCGTTCCCTTTGTAATTTGACATACTGATATTGTAATTTGATATTGAGATGGAGACATAGAGATGCATCCATTACGTCATATTGTATAGATCGGATCTTCTTATTAAAATTAATAAAACAAATCAGCCATAAAACTTCACTGGTATTACAAAATACTCTATCAAAATTCAATCCTTTTAAAGCGTACAAAAACAGCGACATTTGTTAGAGACACGTTGTCAGTCTGTTGCAGTTAGCAATACAATAGGATTAAAAATGGGGACGATATCAGAATGAACAATGCAAAAATATTCATCTAAAGAGTTGTAGCACGCTAGGCGTGTCGCGATGGCGACGCTACGACGAATTGTAATAATTATCACTAGCAGTCGCCCAGTGGTCAAAAATCGACCGTATTTCACAATATATACAATGTTTATAGTCGTACAATACAATGTGACACATATTTATACATAAATATTGTCTTTCCGCACACCTTCACCATATGAACTTAAACTATGCCATGAACTTTTCCGTGTATTCATAAACATTTCAAATTATTGAAAAGTCGCATCAAGACGCGTACAAAAAGCACCTTAATAAAGATTATCAACGTTAATAAAAATGTATTGAAAATACTGCGTAGGCGTCTACCGACGATTCATTGAACAGCAAGCACGTGTTACATTTTGTACACGCAAAAACGAGCAGCAAAAAAGTAATTCGTATCAGTACAATCAGCAATAAAAGTAGACTTACAGCACTTCGTCAAATCAACAAAATAATCTAACAGGCGCTTGTTAATTTCAAGTAAAGCTATTATGAGATGGTTTTTGTAGGCGACGACGCACACACACTCGTTAACTTTAATTAGATATAAGTAATTATTCCTATAATTTTACATTAGTATCATATTTCATATATCATATTTTGTATGTATGTGCACAACTTTTTTAGATAAATAAATGCAACACGGGAAGCTGGCGGTAGTAACTTTTGTTAATTTATTAACAGGTATACAAATATGTGTTAAACATGTGTGTGTGACAAGCGGTGCAAACTAGCGCCGCTATTGAGTAGGTAGTAGCTTCCTAACCGCGTTCCCGATCACCAGCTTTCCGTCTGCTCTGGATCTAGATGGTTTTTTCAAAGATAGGTTAGCATATGAGTGAGTGGCTTTACCCGATGTTAAGCAGAAGCAGGGTCCAGTTGCGAGGACAGGACTTATCGACCCGCAAGTTGCTTCTTCACACATCGTTTAAAGCAGAACCCGATTCGATCCGAACCCTTCGGAGAATCTAGTAGGGCACGGGGACGCGCACTAGTGCGCGATGCCGTTCCCTCTAGAAAACCTCCGAAGGTGATTCGTTTCACACGGCTTGAGGGACCCTTTACGTTCCTCGCCGCCCCCAAAAAAGCCCGGTGAAGCTGAAAATGCCGTAGAGGCAATCTGTAAATGTGTTGTGGCATTTAGAGGACCAGGGGGGGAAGGGGGGGGCGTTCGCAACTGTTATGGGATCGTCGGGATCATCTAGGAAGTGTTTAGGACGTCTAGATGTGAATCGTCTTCTTGGTGGAAGGCTTTCAATATTATAGTTGGCGGCCGCCACAACAAGCGGGCGTATGGAAACGTTCTTAATAAAATCTTTGATCTACATTGCAATAGTACCACGGGCAACCCGTGGCACTACGCATGAAACGGTTCAAGTCCCTTCAAAGCTACAACGAAACAAAAGGTTAATTCCGCGAACAAAAAATGAAGTCAATTTAATAATAAAATTGGACGATAAAGACACAAAATGAATAATCATTGTTATTACTGAAGCCTTAGTAACATAGTTCTAATTAAAGGTGTATAATAATATTAACAACCGGTATTGACTTTTAGAAGTAATACACCTATTAATAAGTCAGAAAAAAAACGTCAATTTCATAGGTAAGACCCAATATTTTGGGCAGAGACCCCTTTTCCAAAATGAACTGTTACCTCAGACCCCATAGCAAAATTATTTAAAAATTCTACCTCTAGATTTTTCTATTGATACAAAATACTTACCAATTCAAAAACTTTGCGGTTGGTTATGTGAACTTATACTTCCTACTAAAATATTAGTTATTCTTATAACAAGTTGGTATACGTTACACAACTTATACAGTATCTTTAACGTTTGAAATAAGAACTCGTGTTAATTAATAGGGATCGATTTTTAGACCTCGTCAACCCCCAAAATTGGTTTTCGTTTATGTCGACCCCCTGAGAAACCGATTTTGATCCCAGGGGTCGATATCGACCACTTTGGGAATCCTTGGTTTAAAGTATCCCATAATATAGGAAGGAGGAAGTATGTGTGCTGGGAGAGCATTCAATTTTTTGGTGAATTTAATATTATCTTGAATTTAATATTACCTATTAGTTTTCAATGTAGTTAACATTGCAAAATGGAAATTCAAACTCTTGCGGTTGGTACATGTAAAAGCGTATCCGTTTAAACCAGGTTATTGCGTGTCCCATATAAACGTCAGGAGTAGTCTGCCATGAGGTAAATGACGCGCATCAGCCGGTGCGAACCGACAGGTATACCCGACGTTCGAACTTAAGGATGATTCAGGCTATACCGAGCGTATTGAGTTGAAGCCGAAAAATTTGTAAAAGATAGAAATAAAAAACCTAAAACTTGGTTATTTAAATAAACTAAATTAAATTTAAATTTTTCACATAAATTTTGAAGTAATGTGAAAAAAGTGTACATCCAAAGGTTGTAGATCTTTTTGTTACCTACAACTTTGCCATTTTACTTTTTTTTATAGGACTTGTAGTTTTGCCGGAAATCGAGATAAACGGTTTTTTCCTCCTTCCACTTCCCGACCTCAAATCGCCCGTAAATTATTTTTCCTTTCATTTTTGTTATATTCTCTTCCATTTCCAATCAACCTACTATGATTTTATTTGGTTTCAAAAAGCTTTTTGATTCTGGAATTGAGCCGGATTCTGACATTTTGCCCCACTTCAAATGTCACTGTAAAACGTGTGGATGTTTTAAAATAGCATATTCGAAGCGCTGGACGATAACAGAATGAGACATACGAGATAAATATTCTGTTATACGTATAGTTTTACTTTACTTTATTAACTAATTTCAGATATCGTTCGTTCATTCGTGTCGGTCAAGAGATGTTGTTAACTCTACCAACTAGGTAAATCGCAATTTTATTGTATTCCAGAGGCTTGGTATAGCCTGACTCATCCATTACTTGGAAATCTGGTAATACGCCAACCAAACTTTGAATTGACGTGACGTTCAGAAGTTGAAAATAACTTTTACGCTATATACTTATTCATATCTTGAAATCAACATTTCATTAAAATGTGATTTAAAACTATAGGAAATACTAAAATGTAGGGTTAATTTTACATTTATACATATTTTTACACTAAGCATCAGTGTCGGTAAAAAAAATAAAGCGCGCACGAGACTTGAAAGAATTTAAGAAAAGGTTTTTACAATCTATGTTCTTACCATATAATGTCCACGACAATTTCAGCAAATAATACAAAACGTTTAATGTAACATAGGTATTATTATAAGTATAACATTAGTATGTATAAAAAAATGTAATTTATATAATATGTAGTGTTAATTCCGCTAACTATCGTTTATCCAGCTTGGATGCAGCGCGCATGCACCGCCCTCCCGCCCGCAAAAAGTATGCACATGCAGGAGAAACAATGGGTGCAAGCGAACGTGCACACCGACTGACTGTCATTATTATGTTTCATTTTTGCACTGTTGAATGAGCAAACAAAATTAGTTTCATCCCCATTATTACGTATTATCGCGGGTAGTAAGTCACAAATGTCAAACGATGGCGCTTTATAAGGGGCCGGGAGCTGCGTAGCCGTAACCCCGATCCGATCCGAATCCCGATCCGATCCGAACCCTTCGGAGAATCTAGTAGGGCACGGGGACGCGCACTTGTGCGCGATGCCGTTCCCTCTAGATAACCTCTGAAGGTGATTCGTTTCACACGGCTTGAGGGACCCTTTACGTTCCTCGCCGCCCCCAAAAAAGCCCGGTGAAGCTGAAAATGCCGCAGCGGCAATCAGCAATCTCCCTCCAAAAAAAAAAAAAAGTAGCCGTAACAGTCAGTGCGCAACTCTCGACCAGTCAACAGCTCCTAAGGATGCCCCGTTGAGGGGCGAAACACGTGTCGGGTATCGGTGTGCACGTTCGCTTGCACCCATTGTTTCTCCTGCACGTGCATACTTTTTGCGGGCGGGAGGGCGGTGCAGGCGTGCTGCATTCAAGCTGGATAAACGAGTGAGTTAGCGAGGAATTAATACTACATATTATCTGAATTACATTTTTTGTACCATAGATTTTCGCAAAATAACGCCTGATTCCATTAATTATCATATAAGATTAGTGTTATAAGTGTAACACTTGTAACACTAACTAGAGCAACCTTCATAAGAAAATACGGTGAACAAGAAAGAAAAATTATAAAACTTTACACTGTATTTTGGAAACCAAACTGCATATGAAATGAGTTAGCACACAATAGTGGTGTGATTTCAGTAGCAAATTCATAAAGCCATATTTCACCGAGATTTAGCCCCGTGGGTACCTGGCGGGCCTCCAAGGCTCTAGCGCTGGCTCCCAGATTCCAGATGTGCAATTTTGCAGGCAAACCCACTGACTGGTAAATAATTCCCGTAAGAATATTTGGAACAATATTTTTTTCGTCTCTTAACCTCTCGTTATCCATAAAACCAGACACAGTAGAAATTCAATTGTTCGGAGCCACTGGGAGATAAAAGATTAATTTATGTAAAAGTTAAAGCAATAACCTTAACTCGAATGCTGCTGGGCAAAAGCTCCCATCATTATAATCAAGTCATCTCTACGATTGATCGCCATGCTTATAGCGTACCCGCTATATGCTTACCCGCATATAGCGGGTTGATCAAAAACCCGGGCCGTGCATCGAAAAACAAGAAATACACTTGACTTGGGAATTGAACCTAGACATCCGAATATCGGACCGAGCCTTTGCTACTTGACCAAGGCGTCAGGAAATTAATTAAATGAACTTTTATACATAACTTTTTTTTGATAAAACAGTACGAGTTTGTTGGTCGACACAGCTTTCCACAAGAACATCCAACGATGGTAAAAACGTTGGTAAACTTAATTGACTTCAAGTTACTAACAAAATTTTTGTCTGTCCGTCCGTCTCTGTGATTGGTTTTTAACTCATTTCGCCAAAACGTTTAAAAGTTTAATTAAACTTTATTTTTCCTAACAACAAAAACAAAAAAGAAATCCCGACGTAACCGCGCTATTTTTGTTACTTAGCAGATAAACAAGCAAACCAGCTTGACTGAAAAGAGGCTACCACAGCTTATAAGCGCTTGCAACATTATATGGGTACACGCACGTATAACCGACCTGAAGCTTATGCCTTTTATTACTATTTTGATGAAAACAATACATCTACGACCACGTTAAAGAACAATGCTAGAATTATCTTATTCTGCACATCTCCCAAGTTTTGTGAGGACAAAAGGACGTTTAACCAAACAAATACTATCTCACAATTACTGTACCGGAAAATATTTATAAGCTCCTATTTTTCACTTGCGAAATCAAACTTTATTCGAACCTATATTTGCACACGTCACAACGGTGATAAATTCCCAAGGCCATCGATCAGCGAGATTTAGCGCGGCCCCGGAGGCCGCTGTCGCCCGCAAACTATGCTCAGGTGCATACTGCAACCGGAATGCAACGACATACTGACCTTGCCTGGACTACACTTTGGAGTTACATAGCTGTAAATAAAATAACACTGCTCACTTTTATCGTGGTTGTGGAAATCTGCACTACATAGTGACAAATCCGCCCACTGTGCTCGCGTGCATACTGCAGCCGGATGGCAACGACATACTGACCTTGCTTGGACTACAATTTGAAGCTACAAATAAAAATAATAAAATCTAGTCTATAATGGTTATTTAAGTTGCAGGTGCCTTAATATAACATACATTTATAATTAAGTAAAATTTTAAACACTGAAAAAAGACGACAACCTCAGGCGGGAATCGAACCACGCACCTTCCGCATTCCGGGCGGCTGCCTTAACCACTTGGCTACCGAGGTCTGGCTTTCACCCGTCGAAATTTTTCAGTGCTTGATGCTTATGTTTTTTAGTCAACATTGCTTCATCAATCCCGGAATGCGGAAGGTGCGTGGTTCGATTCCCGCCTGAGGTTGTCGTCTTTTTTCAGTGTTTAAAATTTTACTTAAGTATATTTAAGCGTTAATAAAACGCTAAATATATAAAAAACACTTATCTATAACGCAGCTTCATCTTAACCGAATGTTCAAATATTTGTAAAAATATTTCTTTCGGATCTCAGAGGTGAAAACTTCTAAGATTGATGAAGCAATGTTGACTAAAAAACATAAGCATCAAGCACTGAAAAATTTCGACGGGTGAAAGCCAGACCTCGGTAGCCAAGTGGTTAAGGCAGCCGCCCGGAATGCGGAAGGTGCGTGGTTCGATTCCCGCCTGAGGTTGTCGTCTTTTTTCAGTGTTTAAAATTTTACTTAAGTATATTTAAGCGTTAATAAAACGCTAAAATATATAAAAAACACTTACATTTATAATGACAAATTTCCAAGGCCATCGATCAGCAGGATTTAGCACGTTTCCGGAGGCCGCTGCAGCCCGAAAACTGTGCTCGCGTGCATAGGTACTGCAACCAGAATGAAACGACATACTGACCTTGCCTGGGCTACACTTTGAAGCTATAAATAAAAAGAAAAATATACAAGACTATAACGGTTATTTAACTTACAGGTGCTTAATATGACATACATTTACAATGGTAACAAACTCTCAAGGCCATCAAACAGCGCATTCGGCGCGGGCCCGGAGGCTGCTGCCGCCTGCCCACTGTGGTCGGGTGCGTACTGCAACCGGAATGCAACGACATACCTAGATACTCTTACATGGTTGTAGAAATCAACATAATGACTACATTAGTTCAAAACGTTAAAGGTTTTTATAGGAACTATGCATTATTTATGGTGACAAGTCCCAAGGCCATCGGTCAGCGGATTCGGCGCGGTCCCGGACACCGCTGCGGCCTCCCCACTGCTCGCGTGCATACTGCAACCGGAATGCAACGATATACCTACTGACCTTATCGTAACTACACTTTAAAGCTACAAATTTTATCGTTATAAATAACACTGCTTACTTTCATGGTGGCTATCTACATAATGATGGTAAAAGTACAAACCGATAACTATCTGGATCTCTATATAGTCCTTAAATACTCGTACTTAAAGTTTAATTAAAATTTGCTTATTGATTAAAAAGGTGATTAAGCCATTACCCATCAATTATTGAAGTGATGACTTAATATCAATTACAGAGGTCTATGCCCAGCAGTGGAACAATTATAGGCTATTTACTACTACTACTACTACTATTGATTCGAATAAACCGGAACTTTAAAGTTTGTATGGGTAAATATGAAAGGCTCTTAAAACCATTTTCTTCTATGATTTGAAAGTAGCGCCCTCATTGTGCGCATTATAATTTCAAATTATGTTGAGAAGAAAATGCATTAATATAACTGGAGTAACTACAAAGGACAGAATACAATTTAAAATTGAGATATCAAAAGCGATTTGGTAGATAGAATTGACATTCCAACTAGAATACAATTGAAACTCGAAAAGAAACAAACGAAACGCGAAGGTCCAAGTATCTCGAACCAAACAAAGTCTTACAGCAGGCAACAATAGAACATCAAAGGCTGCTTAATGCACTATTAATCTTTGTTATGGTTAATTCAATGAGAGTTGCCCGACTTCTCCACTGTAGACTGTAGTTACTAAGAAGCAGGAAATTTTATAACTCTAGTTGGTAACAGGAGTAATAAGTTGTAAACGCTTGCGCCAGTTTCTGGTTAGTTGTTTAGTTGGACAACAGTTGTGTGCGATGCGTATTGTCAGTGTTGCCAACTATAATTTTGAAATTCCGTTAAGCATAGTCAATATTTCCGTCAGAATTCCATCAGACAAAAAAAATAGGTCTCATAAAAAAGTAGAAATTTTTAGGTCGAAAAATACGGCAAAGTGACACTTTGCATAGTAAGTAACTAGATAACGCTGCACAAGTTTCAGACATCAGAAAATTTCTAAAACACCTTAAAAATAGTACCTAATACAAATTATTTCAATCATTTTGTCATTCCGTTGGACGATCGATTTATCCGTTTTTCCCTCATACATCCCGATCCGTTAGATTTGACGGGAAATCCGTCAAGTTGGCAACACTGCGTATTGTTTTTCGAACATTGGTTCCTCAACTACTTTATTAGTTTCCAGATGGGCATAATTCGACGAAAGCAATAATCATCTTCCTCAGCGCGAGAGATAGCTATGGAATATTTGTTCCATTCCATTCGGGAAATTTGTAGTAAAGAGCGTGTTGATCTACTCAGTGTTTGAGTGTAATTAATTAAAATTACTTTTGGTAGATAGAGAGATGGAAAACTGTTTACAAACGTGTCTGCGAGCGATGTTGTTAAATGTGGATCATTAAAACAAGCAAATAATGGTCAGTGCAGCCGCCCGGATTGCGGAAGATCCAGGTTCGATTCCTGGCAGGGTCGGGTAGGCATTAAATTTTTTCACTGTATTTTATTTCATAAATATTTAATTTATACAGCTTCAGTGCTGCAATTAGCACTTAAAAAATAATAAGAAAAATTTACTATAGCGTTGTGTTATCAAATTTGTGGTATTTCATTTGTAAAGATGAATCTGCATAGCTATCGGTTACAATAACCGTTGGATAGATGGCACTATGCCGCTAAAAAGCACAAAAAGATTAAAAATCAGTGAAAAAATGGGTCATTGCAGCCGCCCGGATTGCGGAAGACCCAGGTTCGATTCCTGGCTGGGTCGGTTAGGCATTTAATTTTTCGATGTATTTCATTTAATAAATATATTTTAGATGTTCTTTTTTTTGTATTTTAGAAAATAAATATTTTTTGATTAGGGCCCCCCACTCAACAGTGCTAGCTGGGAGTCTATATTTAGACTAATATTAGTATTGTTTGTAGGTATGTAGTGGATAGTCTCTGCAACTACCAAACCGATGCTTGAATGTACCTTTAAAGCAGTTATTATAAGAAAATAAAATAGTTATATAATATTTATTTTATTTTATTAAATTACCAAAAGCGATTTGATAGATAGAATTGACATTCTGACTACATTGTCAACATAACAAACAATTGATACTTTAAAAGAAACAAACGAAATGCGAAGTACTAAGATAAATTATTTATTTTGTCATACAAAATACAGTAATTACAGTAAAAAGATACATTTATAAGGAGGCATATTGTTTTCAATTTCTACAATCTAGTCGAGATAAGCTGTCTGTAGCCAGTCCACACTTCGCTTCGATTAAGCCTAGACTACTTTCCGAAGAAAGCTTCAGTATAAATCTAGTTAGGAGCAGGTTCTACGTGGAAGTGTGGGTATATGAAGGCCGGTAGTTCGTCGTCCAGTCACGTCGCCCCGCCCGCTGAGAAACTTTCAGGATTACACTTGCACCCTTATTCTGGAACGCCTCGAAACAGTTTTCAGTCGCCCCGAAAAGCATGATTTAAATCTTTCCAAGTCTATGGTTATGACAGTGACATGTTGAATATAATTGAAAAGGTTTTAATCGGTAATTGATTGAGATTAGGGGGCGGAGTTAATGCCACAACCTTTTATACATTTTTACCGAAGCTTTACAGATGAGGTAACAGGACTTTTATCAATGTATTATATTAATCTCGTTTGTGCATGAAAGCTGTTTGATAAGTAGGTATAGGGCGAATGAGTTTATTGTTTTAAAATATTACGCAAGTATTTGAGGGTTTTAAGCCCGCTAGCGGGTCACTAATCCTTTGAAATATGACAACTAGCGCGCAGAATTAAAACAGTTACATACACTAATAATAATAATTTTCTACCAGCCAACAGTTAAGCTGGAGTGGATACGCGGTGCAATATCAATTTATGTCCAATTCCTGTCAAGAAATAATTCTGTTAGTCACCCAAACAAGGCGCTATAACAGTATTCACGGCAACTCATTAGACTATGTTTTAAGTAAACATTATCACGTGATGCTTATATGAATATATCAGGTGCTTTTATGAGGACCAAGAGAATAATTAAGGCTTCGATAAAGACCATCGAAGCGTTCTTATCGCAAGCTGTGTGGTTCGCTTAACAATCTCCCTTAGTGATCTTAATGTAATGATAATAGCCCTACCTTAGCTTGACGTACACCGATACATTCCATCGTTACGTTCATATATGAGACTTTGTTGTTACGTTAATGAGGATGAAGAACGTTGGGGTGAGATTGTGCAAATATAGCTAATTTTGTGAGGTGGGTGACCATATTAAAAATATCTGCAGCTTAGCTCGGAAGGTAATTGAAGCTATTGGCATCGGTCATTGACGGAAAGTAGTCGTTTACAACCCTAATCTGGTTCGCATTAATTAGTGTGTCGGAAATAAGCCAGACCTGCCCAGATGGCAAAGCCCAATTCCAACAGTGGAGTGGGACGTTTATGGAATGGTGATGTATCTACTCAATGTACACACATTTTGAAAAAAGAACTCAAAATGCATAATAATCTTTAGCTTTTCAAAACGGGCTATTGAACGAACGCCCGTAATTTTATAATGTAAACTTTTTAATCGTAGCTTTGGCAAGTTCTTTTATTTCACGCTCAATAAAACCGTATCGAGTTAGTTCGTTCGCTCTCGAATTTTATAATGGCTTTCTGAATGAATTTATATTATTAATATACTTCTGAAACTCCCGGGGGATATGATGCATTAACGTGCCGGGGAACAACACCGCCGAATTTTAGTATTCCGTGTAAAATTTGAAATATTAACTTCAGTTCTGGTAGTTTTGAGCGCTTAAATAAAAGGAACGTTTGTTGTACTTTGTTAACCATTTGTTGGATTGTGCAGATGTTCGTAATGCAATTAAATTTAGTTTAGGTATGTGGAGGTGTGATAAACTGACGCATAAAAACTTTAACTGGTGCATTTTTAATACTTTCTAGGATATAATTATCTAGGATATAATTTTGTTTTAATATAATGTACAAAATGCGCTTTCTCATCAAGGTTATTTATATTCATAGGACCCTTCTGTACAACAGGATAAATGCTAAGTGTTATATTTATCCATTAAACACTATCAACTGCAAAAAGATTGTACAGGAAGAACTACGGCGATACGGAGGGGTTATTGACAGTTATTAAGTATTTTTTTGTTTATTTATTTCTGTGTGTATTAACTTATTGTTATTTTTTTTTATTTAGGAACAAACAGTTACACATTATTTATAAATTTAAACTAAAATTGATTGTAAAAAAAACCTATAGTTCTATTAGCCTACACATAGATACGTATTAACGTTTATATAGTATTGTAATGAGTCACGCAACTGTGATAACGTTCAATCACGCCACCCTCGCCGGGGCCATTAGATAACCCGCCTGCACATTATCTCAGAGCCAATTCAGTTACCTCGACGAGATGAAAGCGAACTAAATGAAGTGCTAACGCAATAACCTCACTCGTCGGCCGTCGATCGTCGTCAGCTGTCGGCGGAGACGAAGGCATTCGGCTGTGACAAACCGACTAACAAACTCTTAAATGTATCACGCTCGCGACTTCATGTCCCGTGATCCTAGAAGTTTTAGGAAAATCTCGTCTTATTCATTGTCTACATTGTAACTTTACAGCAGTAGCCGTGGATCGTACTCGGTGGCGTGCACTTGAAGAGGGTCATGTCCAGCAGTGGACTAGTGTAGGCTGATGATAATGATGCTGATGAATAGACTCAATTTACTAAGCGACTGTAGACGCTCGATTAGATGCAAGATTAGAGGCAAGATATAGTGGTAAACCCATAGTTCCGTTTGACTACTGAGTGCCCGTATTCATTCGATTACGTTTACGAAAACGAAAATTTGTATTGCAAAATTTTAACTCTTCTCGTATGTCGCCAGGAGGCGCTGCTTCAATGCCATAGGACCTATGGCATAGGTACTTACTCTCGTTTGCGTTAACGTGATCGAATGTCAAATGAAACTAACAATAGGCACCCTGAGCCTACGCCTAACACAAGCGGTATTAGCTTTAACTATTATTTTATATTAGGTATTGTTTCCTAAATGCACCGACGAGTTCGAATTTTTTCTCGAAACTTAATAAACTCGATTAAACGGTTGTCAGGTTTTTTGTATACTAAAAATAACTATCTGTAGTAAAATCACTGTCCACACTGTTTCGTCAGTAGGCTTGGCTTCTTCATTGAAAATCGTCGAAATAGAAGGCATTTGCGTCTGCGTCTGCGTCTGAGTTTAAATTCAGAATGTGCTTGATTCACAGGATACCGGCAGTTATCTGGTTTACGTCATAACCAGGTTTCCGCGCCCCGGTGTGCGCGCGTCTTTATCCAAAGTAATTAGCGAGGCTCTTTGGCCCCTGATTGCATTTGACACGTCGTCGCGCGGCGTTACATCGGCTGCTGTACATTGCGAGATAGTTTTTAGATGTAGATAGCTGTAGTAATGATAAGGCTAAGTAAAAAATACCAATTCAATTAATTTATAATCATTTCAAGAATTGATTCTGCACTAATGATCGATTATTTATGAATGAGTAAATAAATAATTTATTTTTGTTTTGAACCACGTAAATTATAAATTTAATTTAAAATGAAACCCTCGTTACCTAAGTCTCAGTTAAAATCTCTAGAGTAGTGACTGTAAATACAAGCTGAGCCACTTGAAATTGTTCTGCTGTAAATCTGTTTTTTTTTTGGTTTTGTATGCAATAAACGTTTTGGTTACTTAATTACTTATTTACATAAAAGTATAAAGTATAAATTATCTTATTTGTATTAATTCTGGTTTAAAGTTAAGAACTTATAGTACCTATTGTTATGATCAAAAATATTTTTCTTTTTATAACCAGCCTTAATCTGTTTCGAGCGCCACAAATAATTTAAAAAACCGGCCAAGCGCGTGTCAGGCCACGCGCAGTATAGGGTACCGTTGCCCATCTCAATAATGCGGACTCTAAGAAGAGGGCTTCTATGAACATTTATTTAACGATGGCTCATATACTTAAATGTAGATACTACCGGTTTCACACACCTGACAACGTTATTTAAGTAGTTCCCAATGAGGAAGTTATACTGCGCCAAGAACATTTTATAAGTTGGTCGACTGTTACTCGTAAACTTGTAAAGCCTATATAGCTGTGGTAGTTTTCCTTTTATCTTCGTCATATATACAACTACCATGAATTTTTCCACGTATCCAAAAACAACCATTTGGCTGGCAAACAAACAAACGCTTGACTGTAACAAAATTTTGCACTTTAAAGCTTAATAGTTCACAAACGGATGCCTCAAACAAAAAATAGTTTTCACAAACCCGCAATATTTTGAAATTGTTATCTAACAACACCCCACACTTAGGGATAACCAAAAAAAATTACATCCCCACTTCACGTGTAGGGGAGGTAACAGCAGAGGTAACAGACAGAGGGACAGACAGACATGGCGAAACTATAAGGGTTCCTTGTTGACTACGGAACCCCTAAAAAGTTGCCTAACAAAGAAAATTTCTTTATTTTTTGTGTGGACAGACAAATATCCGGTGGGAATATCGCCGGCTGGTTTTACCCTATTTTTTTTCTTGTGGGCTGCGCAGTGCCCAGCTTCGTCACGCGCCAGCGACCCAAACACATATGCCCCATTTTTAGCCGACTGCAAAGGAAGGGTATTGTTACAACATACAAATTCGATGCAGACATGATATTTTCATGTAGAACCTCGTTGGGACTACTTTTTCGATTATTAGTTTATGAAGTCCGCGGTCGTAAATAAAGTGCTGCACATTTTTAAATTTAAATTTTTACAAATTTGTCTGAATTCTAGGAGCTTGATGGCGAAGTGGTTAAAGGGCCCGGTCTGCTAGTGGTGATTTTAAGCAACTTACGCAAAAGCTGGTCATCGGATGGGTGACCAAATATTTATCATCTCGAGCTCTTCCGTGCTTCGGAAGGCACGTATTTTCCTAAATGCATTAGCAGTCGTTAACAACCACCAACTGAGCCCACGTGGTGGTTTATGGCCCGTCCTCCCTATCCATCTTTTTTTTTTTGAGAGAGATGGCTGGTTGCCTCTTAGTCATTTTCAGCTTCACCGGGCTTGTTTGGGGGCGGCGAGGAACGTGAAGGGTCCCTCAAGCCGTATGAAACGAATCACCTTCGGAGGTTTTCTAGAGGGAACGGCATCGCGCACTAGTGCGAACTTACGAACTTACGAACCGATGGTATAGTGACATTCACAAGAGCTACTTGCAGCCTAAACTGAATAAATGATTTTGAATTTTTCTTAATTAAGTCCGCCGCTAGCAGCAATTCTGGTAGCATTGTTGTGATTCGTACTTACGAAGCACAACAAGTGATTATGTATCAAATTGCGGTAACACAACGAAAAAGTTTAAAATCTCACTTTGAACGAAAATTAATACGATCGCGTCAAGATACGGTTTTAATTAAAATACCATAAATGCTATATTCAAAGCATCGCAAGCCAAGGTACTTCACAAAAGCTTGATACTTAAAGGTTTCATTACACAATTTACTAATTATTTTTCTGTAACCGTACCGAGCGTAACCCGTTTAAATGTACAAGTACAAGGAAACTCTTTTATTGTGAGACCATCTGATGCTGAGTCCCATTTTTAATTAAACACGAAACAAGACAATTAATTAGCTATCTATCAGAAATCTGACGAGGATATGAAACCAACCAAGATTTTTGATAAAGTTAGAAAGACGGTAAACACGATATGCTTTCGAATTGAATTTACGATAAGAGTATAAAAGGATAACGCCAGGTCGCATGGAAAACAAGGCCATTGCACAAATACGAGATTAAATAAGCGAGTTCTTAATATGGTGATATTTTACAAATAATCAGTTTTTATATTGTCTTTTATTTAAAAAGGACATACGACAGTGCAATATTTATTGCGTTTTCAAGTCTTCTAAGTAAGCTTAAGCCATCGTTGGCCGTAAATACCAGACACAAAAGAATTTTATTGTTTGGCGCTTACATGTAAGCGCTCGGCCAAAGATGGGTCAATTGTTGCAGGTAACGGTGATAGCGAAAATTTACTTCCGACTTATAATATTCACGGAACGAAATATGAATACCCAATTTGACTGTGAAAATACCAATTTCTTAAGCCATTGTTTCAGAAATACTAAACTCAAGTTTCGGCATTAATAATTTCCGTTCGCATCTCACCTAAAAGATTAAGACAATAAACGTTCATAGCTCCACTAATTGGAGTTAGAGAAAACGTTATCCGAGAGCTTATTAAAATATTACAGGCAATTAGGTAGGTACAACATGGCAAACTTGAAGTGCCAAAGAAGTGCTGATCGGCTTGGGCTCCAACGCCTCACTGTAGGGACTCAAACGGCGAATTATAATCGACGAAAATAAATAAAAGGTGATCCCTTTTGTGTTCCCGCACTTAGTTATTATTTATTCCTTCGCCATTCAAAACCAGTGAGGGAGATTGAAAGATTTGATTTGGAAAAATCGGCGCGACGCGTCTGCCACGCCGCCGCCGCGCCGCCGCCGATGTGATTTCTTTTGCTCCGTTTAATGAGATTCAGTTTGTTATATTCTCTTGGCTTGGGCTCTTAGCTGACCCACTTAATTTACTGCTGTATATTAACTCAACTGTGCTTTTGCCTTATGATGGCTGGTGCATTTTTCCCACAGAAATATACCATATAGCGATTTTGAAATATGTTTTTTTTTTAATAATAATTCGTTCATTATTACCACACGCTGAGTATTATTAACTACTTACTAATAAATAACTTATAAATTAAATACACAAATTGAAGTAGCAATTATAGATCTAAACATTACTTATAAAATTTATAAAATACAGTGAAAAAATTAAACGCCCACCCGACCCAGCCAGGAATCGAACCTGGGTCTTCCGCAATCCGGACGGCTGCACTGACTGCTATGCTACCGGGAAGGCTGACGTAAGCGCTGAATTTTGTCACTGCTTTTTAATTTTTTAAGTGCTAATAGCGGCTAAACATTACTGTCAGGATATTTTACTTTACGATATCTAACGATCGACTAATTATCTATTAAGACTAATGATTGACTAGCGCTCGGTCAAGAAGACAAATGAAACAACTTACATTTTTCAAATTTATTGGTATCAAATAATTATGCGAGTAGATGCGTGACATCGCTAGCGTGCTCGCTTGCGACGTACCTAACTAATTGTGATAATTGGCGATATAGAGCGTTGTCGTAGGTACATATTAGGCGGCTATTGTAAATTGACATCGCATTAGTTCATAATGTACCTACTGTTGGGTACGCGCCTTGTTTCAGCGATAAGTGGAATTCGAAACCGTGTCTACAGTGTGTCATCGACATTACGACCTTGTTGTTGTCACATTAAATACTAATGTACTATATTGTAGGTAGTATTGTAGAGAAGAGCGATGATCTGTGGGATTAAAAAGACCTTTACTTTCAAATAAATAAGTACAAATGATCTTAACAATATTGGTTTGTCCGCACACTGGCACTCATCGCCTTACTCTCACATTTATATATAAAGAGACTGAACAAAGCCATTTACTAAACCCAATTATCGTTTGCAGTAAAGATAAAGATATAGACAAAGAAAAATTTACATTTTTGTCAATAGTTTAGCACATTATTGTGAATCGAATTCAATTCAATTCATAATTGAAAAGAAACTGTCAAGAAAATATACTAAACCAATTGTTACTTTAATAGTTCATAGTGCAAGAGCTAATATCTTAAATTGATAGTAAAACATATATTTCTGTTTCGTATTTTTCCTTCCAATACCTACAGGTTTCTTTCTTTTTTATGTCCCCACTGCTGGGGCACGGGCCATCCCTATGGATGGATAGGGAGAACGGACCAAAAACTACCACGCGGGCCCAGTTCAGATTGGTGGTTGTTAACGACTGCTAATGCAGCCGGGACCGCTTCACGTGCCTTCCGAAGCACGGAAGAGTTCGACATGATACATTTTGGGTCAGCCATCCGATGACTGGCCATTGCAAAAGTTGCTTAACCTCTGCTCGCAGACCGGGCGCGTTAACCACTGCGCCATCGAGCTCTTCGTTTTATTTAATATTGAAGAAATGCATTATTTCCTATGACCGCCTACCTACCTCTCTGACCAAATCGTAATACTCCAAACGCTTCAACACAATCTGTAGCTACGGTCCTCTATTGTTTGCGTCTACGGAAGTTCTACGTCGCAGTTATTAATTTGTTAAAAGGTTTCGCGGTGCACTGTCGACGACGAGCAGAAGTGTAAAATAACATGATCACATTAAGCGAGCCGCAATTCCGGGGGCGGTGAAAAAGTCGTATTCATTAAAGCAGCTTTTCCACCAGATCTGTGCGAGGTAGCTAAGGAACGAGGAAAAAAACCACCAGGTGCAACCACCCCTGTGGTCTAGTGGTTAAAAGAATAGAACAGAAATCATTTAATTCAGGCTACAAATATTGTACAGAAGATACGGATAATGATTACGGTTAAATATAATTTTACAAAAAATTACAATTTCAAAAAAAAAAACAATGTGTTGAAAGAATACCACCGAAGTGGGATTCGAATCCGCACCCATGACATGCTGGGTCAGGTGCACTAACAACTATGCTATCGTGGCATGTCATGGAGTGCGGGTTTGAATCCCGCTCGGATTTTTTTTAAACACTTTGTTTTTTATTCAAAATGGTACAGATACGTTAAGGTAATATCGCTGGTCTCAGACTCGAGGGCCCGGGATCGATTCCCAGCGGGGTGTATATGTTTGTGTACAAACCGCCTGCTTGTTTGTCCGCCTGGCTTCCCATCTAATCTTCTCTAAGTATTGTCGCCATAATATCAATGTTTGTAGCATTGTTGTGTTCCGGCAGCTATAAATAAGATAGGCATGCCTCAGTAGTTGAGGATTCCGGGTGAAGTTGACATCAGGTGAGACGAAGTGCTTGCTTGTAAGGCTTGTTTCAAACGTACCACAACCACATCACACCGTCGCGACAAAAGGTGGTCAAGCTGTGGTTACGTGTGAATAGTGTCGCTGCGGCTTCAGCGGTTGCGTTGTGTTACCTACAAAATGTGGATATATGGCCGGCCGCTAGTTCACGGTGTCGCTGGTGGTTGCGACGTGGCTGCGATGTAGTCGGTATCAAACACGCGGTCAGTAGTGACGGCAAAATGTGGCCCGTGTGAGTTCAACTATTAATTTTAGTGCCCGCCTACGTGTTGTGGTTGTGGTACGTGTGAAACAAGATTAAGAAATAAAAAAGAATAAAAAAGGAAGTAGGGTATTGGCACCAGTGTATGAAAGGAACCAGTGATAGAATTATTTTCCATTAATCGTTAAAACGTTAACAACGGATTTTAGTAATTAGCAATTAATTAATACAAGCTGTCATCTCGTTAAATTTCAATGAAAACCTATGTTTTTTTTGGTGACGAAAACTGATTCGAACTCTGAGCTTAAAGTGTCGAGCACAGGTAATAATAATAATAATAAATAAATAAAATAAATAAAGAGTATAATAATAATATTTTCTTGACCAAGAAAATACATGTATAAATAAATTAAAACAATTTTTATATTGCCACTACCAAAGTCTTATTGGTGGATTTTTTCGTCGCACAGCTCTAGTGGAAAAGCAGCCTAAAGCTATTTTGGAGGTACAGATCGCCGCTGCAGAACCCTTTCGTAATTTGCAACTTTATTACTTTAGAAAAAAGGCACAGGTGTTGCGATAACAAAGCTAATACCAAACCCTACGTCCGCATCTCTAGCACGCAATTACGGGACAATCGTCGGAATTATAACCATTATAAATTTCGTGTTCTCAGCGGGCGAGAGATCCTTTTAATGCGTGCTTAAATCATTTTTATTAAGTTGAAAAGGTTGGATTTATGCGGTAGGCCTGCTGCTTGTAATTTGAGAATTTGGAAAATTAGAACTCGTTCCAGGGAATATTGGAATGGCGACAATAAACATGTCAATCCGCCATTTTGTTTAATATCGGAACGCGTTAAGTTTAGTGGAGTCTTTGGGGTTAAGTTTAGTTTGAGGGTCACCTTCGAGTCTTCACATCAGTTTGGTCGAATCCTGATGTAGGTTTACTTATACACAAGAATATGTATGAAAAGTTTTTTGTTATGTATTATCATATCACTATTCAGAAAATTGCAAATCTAGGAGTTGTCACTATATAGTTCTCGTTATTAAAGCAAGGGTTATAAAAGTTACTCATGTAGGGTACCTAACTGAACACAACAATGTTACAAATTTAAATCGAATGTTGATACGCATACGAGACGAGGTTGTTTTCTAAACGGTGAAAGGATTTGTTGTGACAAGGAAATTTCCCGGCAATCAATGAAAGCTAGTCCAGTCTCGCGTTAGCCGGTTTATTGATTATTTGAATACGCTAGTTTTCGGAAATTGCATATTTCTAGTTTCAGGTGAGGTATGTAGATCATTGATCGAAGAGTTTCAGGTTCGGAGTCATTGTTCATCTTAGCTATTTTTGTTTATTATCCTATTAAAATTGCTTAAACTCGTTTTACTTTATTAATATTCTTTTTTGTATATGAATATTCATTTGACATACATAACAACTTGCACCAATTACTGTTTTCTTAAGTTAAAGCATAAGTTTCTTTTTCTTTTAGTGATGGCTTCGTGCGATTGGCACATTTAGCCAGTGTCAAAGTAATTTTTCTTACAAGTAATACATAAATACAATATTTTCTTCCAGTATGATGATGATGAATGATAATAGAAATGAAAAGTGAGAAATGATATACCCCCAACCCCTCGAGTATCTCAGTAAAGTGGGGCTTTACTAATTCCTCGGGCAGACTTCTTGAGAGAATTTGAAAAGTGAAGTTACACTGTTTTTTTTCATTTGCCAACACTCATGCGCACAAATTTTAGAAATTAAAACAAAACCGCAGACATGACTCTTCACTTTCCCGCCAAGAAGTCAAACCATAAGTTTGTCTATAAGAAATCGCTTTTTTTTTAAATCTAGAAGATCGCCTTTATACCCATCTATCTATGTTTCCCTTTGTCTGTGAACAAAAAAGTGTTTAATCGATCTAGGATAGTACCAGCGTTCGACAGGAACTAGTAAATGTTGAACACACTAGCGTCAATACGATGTGTAATATTTTTTGTAGAAAATGTTGTAATAAAATTTAAATTGTGCTGTTTTCTGGAAACACTTAAGTGGGAGGGTATCGAGAGTACTAAAGGTTATTATCGAAGAAACGATGCTCTAACTCCAATCCCTTGTTAACTTCGTGTTGCGAATTCTCGTTGCAACAAATAGACGCGCTCTGTTGAACCTTTATGTACTAAGAAGAGAGATTTCTCCGCTAACAATTCACTTCTTTTATAAACAGTACTTTTTCTGACGATGCAAGAGTACGTACGTGACGTCTACTCAATTGTTAGTATTGCAAAAATACTAACAATTGAGTAGACCCGTGTTGTGCTTAAAACACTGGTCACATACCCAGAGGGGGTTATTGTACACACGCCTGCACATCAACCTACCACAAACTGTCAAATTTCCTCAACTGACTTTGAACTTTATTCCATATGTATATGGTTGAAAATGTATTAAAGAAATTTGACAGTTTTGGATAGGTTGATGTGCGGGCGTCTGTACATTTGCCACAAAGTAAGTTCATCATATTTTTGTACACTCCATACATTATTAATCCGATCCGAACCCTTCGAAGAATCTAGTAGGGCACAGGGACACGCACTAGTGCGTGATGTGAAGTCACAAATGTGTCTAAGTTCGCCACAGGTCCATATTAAAATATGACAATTTACTTCACAAAAATAGAAGTGTGGCAAATTTGCACATACTTTTTTACGTGGCGAATTTACTTTGTGCCAAATGTACAATAACCCACAGAGGGCTCGATTCCCAGTGGATGATGCATATTTCTGAATGAACTCAGTATAATGGTTCTTTTTGGACAAGTTTTTGGGAAAGTTTTTGGTGATGGTCTCACATGGCCTTTTCAACGGCACAAGTCTTTTTTGGGATCGGCCGAGTGATCGGAGCAACCCCTGGGCGCCTCTTATGGACCTCGGCTGTGGTTGGTTTAATTAACTTTACTATATTAAATAGAATGAATGAACGAATGAAATGTTATCTAATGTAATGTAAATCTATGGTCTAACTATCCTCGAATCGAACCAGTATTATAAAACTTTAAGGTTAAGGCGTGTCTAAGATGGGTCTTCTGACTAAAAAACTCCATTGTCCTTTATTGTTTGTTTTTCTTTCTTTCTCTGTCTATGTTAAATCATATGACTTTTGTTTGCACGTGACGTGATTGTCACATTTTTAATTAATTTTTTTACAAAAGTGCTTGAATTAGGATTAGTGAAAAATTCAATGATCTAACGGATGATCGTAATAATGGATACTTAATTTCTACTGTGATGGATGACTACAATCAATAATCGGGAAAGCCTTATACTAGTAGTCAAAGGACAAGAAAAAGGGAAAAGGCACGGAATCTATCGACTTGTATTGGATCAAGCAATGATATCTTACGTGTGACGCAATCGTGACGCGTTGTTCGACAAATTATTTTCAACCAAGAGAAAAATAAACGATTATCACGTATCATAAAATCGGGGCAGGTACGTCATTAAATGCCTTTCATTCATGTTTTTCTAATTTTGCACGACTCGGTATGCGATAGAGAGGTTGACATACGATGATCCGGCTGCTGTGCCGTGCTGAAGCCCGGATGCTCGGTCGCCATTGCCTCGTCTGTTTCTTTACTGGGTATCCCGCAGGGCACAGGTGATCGACATAACCATTGCTAACAATAGAGCGGTAAGGAACATCACAAACTGGCATGTGTCGGATGAGGTCTCCCTTTCCGATCATAACTACATATGCTTTAGGTACAGACTAGGTGTAACCATAGAAACTGTGCGTAGGAAGAACCCTAGGAACACTAACTGGGAGGGCTTCAAAAAGGACCTCAGAATGGATCTGGATGGTCCTAGCTGTAAACTAAACTCAGCCTTGGACATAGAGTTTGAAGCTGACAGAATTACAGAAGCACTGATGACGGCCTGGCAAAATAACTGTCCAGAGACGAAATCAGTGGCAAAGAGGGTACCATGGTGGAACCCGGAGCTGGCTCGAATTAGAAGAGCTACACGACAGGCGTTCAATGGAGCGAAAGCAAGGAACGACTTTAGCGACTACAAGGAGGCCTTAACGCGGTATAGTAGTGCGGTACGTAAGGCAAAGAGATCTGCCTGGAGGAAACATTGTGACCAGATTCAATCTGTTCCGGAAGCAATGAGACTAACCAAGGCTATCTCTACAACAAAGGCGATTTCATTAACCACGGTAAGGAAGGAAGATGGAGTACGTACAGAGACAGGGAGTGAGACATTGAAGGTTATGTTCGACACTCATTTCCCTGGATCAGAAGTCATCCAAGACGATCATGATCCAGTCAGCTGGAAGGAGCAGCAGAGAAGAACCTCCAAATATGACTGGATAATAGCGAAAAGGGTAGTAGATGAATGTAAGGTTAAATGGGCTCTGGGGAGTTTCCAACCGTTCAAAGCGCCAGGACCTGACAACATTTATCCCATTCTACTACAGCAGGGCGCCTCCATCCTGGGACCCCATCTCTGCAGGCTGTATAAAGCATGCATAGCTTTTGGACACATTCCCAGAACATGGAGGCGTGTTAAGGTAATCTTCATACCCAAAACGGGAAAACCAGATTACGAAGAACCCAAAGCCTTTAGGCCTATAAGTCTACAATCTTTTCTCTTGAAGACCCTGGAGAAAATGGTAGACAAATACATCAGAGCGGGTCCACTGAAAAGATTCCCACTCCATGGACTTCAATGTGCATATCAGGCAGGGAAGTCAACAGAAACTGCTCTTCATCATGTGGTGAGTCGAGCGGAATTTGCGCTGGAAAACAAAGAGATTTGCGTCTGCACATTCGTAGATATCGAAGGTGCATTTGATCGCACTACCTTTGAATCCATCAAGGTTGCAGCCAAGAACCATGGTGTGCCACAACCGATCTGTAATTGGATTGAATGCATGTTAAAGGGTAGAATTATCAACTCTGAACTGCTAGGAGACAATCTTATTGCACGGACAACCAGAGGATGCCCGCAAGGAGGGGTTCTCTCGCCTCTTCTGTGGAGCCTTGTGGTTGATTCAATTGTAGTAAGGTTGAATAAAGGACCATTCTATACGGTTGGTTATGCGGATGATCTGGTCATCTCAGTCAGTGGGAAATTTCCCTCTACGGTATCGGGGTTAATGCAACGTGCCTTGGGTCTGCTAGAGGAATGGTGTAATGACCATCACCTCTCTGTAAACCCGGGGAAAACGACAGCCATCCCCTTTACAAGAATGAGAAACACTACGGGACTGGGTAACCTAACACTCTATGGCACCCGGCTTTCTTGGTCCAAAGAAGTGAAATATCTAGGTTTAACGCTAGATAGGGAACTTACTTGGAAACAGCATGTGGACACGACCATAGCCAAGGCTTACAGAGTCTTTGGCATGTGTCGGTCTACATATGGCAAGATGTGGGGACTCAACCCCAGGATCATTAGGTGGATCTACATGACGATGGTGAGACCGATCCTCACATATGGCAGCATCGTCTGGTGGCCCAGAACCAGGCTGAAGATCTGTAAGAATGCTCTTAGCAAACTTCAGAGAACAGCTTGTCTGGCAATCACTGGTGCCTTTCGAACCACTCCAACGGCGGCGCTGGAAGTCCTCACAGACCTTTCACCACTGCACATTGTGATAGAAACAGAGGCAAAGAAAGCGTTACATAGACTAAAGGTGGCCGGACTATGGGACGCATCTAAACCTCTGACCAGACACACAAAATGGGATCCAAGTGATATTCCTGACAGGGTCATGGAAATGGGGTGCGATAAAATATCCCCCATATTCATGTTCGAAAAGAAATTCAAAGTTTATGTCCCAACCAGGGACGAATGGAAACGAGGGCCACCGTCTCCGGAGAAAGACAGCCTAATCTGGTATACTGACGGATCAAAAATGAAGTCGGGCACAGGAGCAGGCGTCTATAATAATGACTTCAAGCATAGTCAAAGCATGGGAAAATTTGCTACTGTTTACCAAGCAGAAACTTTTGCAATTCTCCTATGCGCAAAGCAGAATATAGAGTTAGCTATGAAAAAGCGAAATATATTCATCCTGAGTGACAGCCAGGCTGCGCTCAAGTCACTCATATCGCCCAGAATCGATTCTGGCCTTGTTCTAGAAACCACAAAAGCTCTAAACAAGCTAGGTAGACATAACAAGGTGCGATTGATCTGGGTCCCAGGCCATATGGGAATCCACGGTAACGAGATGGCGGATGCGCTTGCCAGGGAAGGCTCGGAGACCCAGCTCATTGGTCCTGAGCCGTTCGTGGCACTTGCACCAAGTACCATTAACAAGGCCTTTAAAGATTACATCAAAAACAGGCACGGCATCGAATGGAAAGAGCAGCCGGGTATGAAACACTCCAAATCCTTCCTTGGCGAAAACGCCTTAGGACGGAGTAAGTTCATATGTGGAGGCGGTAGACGGCAGGCCCGACTAACCATCGGTGCCTTGACAGGGCACTATGCCACAAAACAAATGCTTCATAGAATGCACCTTTCAACAAATAGTTTGTGTAGGGCGTGTGGAGAGGAAACGGAGTCGATGCAGCACCTACTGTGTGACTGCGACTCTCTGGCTAGGAAAAGAATGGGACTCCTGGGGTCGGCCTATCCGAAACCGGAGGACTTCAGGCTCTTCGCTCTTAAAGATGTTGCCAAACTTATGGCCTCTATCTTTACAGAGGAGGAAGAGTGAAAGGATGGGGTTGCACAAAAGATCCCGATGGGTCGAGGTGTTACTGCGAGAGGGAAACCTCGGCAGGCCCCACTAAGATAAGATACTGGGTATCCCAATTATTATTGGATGTCTGCTCTTTAGTAAGTATCCACTTATTTATTTATATCTAAAAGCATAATAATATGCACCTCCCACTAGAAATCGAAGCCGGGACCTGCGAGTCTGAGACCGGTAACCATAGAACCGGTTAAATCAATAATACAATCATAATTTCGTATCCTACATTGTCGATCTATCTTTATTGCCGCGTAAAGTTGTGGGGATGAATTGAAAATAACGTTAGTTTGTTAAAATTATACCTTTGATACATATTGTATAATGAACTAGACACGTTCTCGAATTTTATTTTCCAATTATCCTCCTTTGAAAAAGGAAAACTTCTTATGAGGGACTCAAGTTGGTTTTTTATGAAAATTGCTTTCCGGACTCTGCACTCAGTGCATATTATTATGCAAGTGCCCTCTCTACTCTATTGTGCAGCAAAAAGCTAAGTTGTATACATTTGATTATGGTATTAAAAGGGAAAGTATTCTGGTTCAAAATAATTGCTTTAAAGCTTTTGTGGTAGCTTTCAAATCGTTATAGCCATGCTATAAAATATGTTGCATTCAAAGTAACAGGTTGTTACCAACCTGTTACCAACTTAAAAGTGTCTACTACATTGCTATATTTTCCTACACTATACTTTGACGACATTGGTATATATCATTATCAGCCTATGATAGTCGCCCCACCATGCTGGTCCAATACAGGTTATTTTATTTTACTATATGTACGCACTTTGGCCTTCAGCTCACCTGATGTCAAGTGATGATAATGCCACACACTTCAACCGGACCAAACTTGGTGGGTTGTAACCACTGTCAAGTTACGACCACAACCACAACAATAGCACCCATCCAGTGACCCGCTATTGCGAAAATTGCTTAACATACAACATCACCCTAACGCGCTAACAGCTGCACTATCGAACTCCTAAGTAAACATTAAACACAAGTATAAATATTAAACACAAGTATACTCATATATCAAAATCTCATCAGTAGTGCGACTGTTACTAGAACGTAGATTACGGATCAACTCAGTATGTATGCGTAACTAGTTGCCGAGTTACCCCTAATTTGTATTTACCTTGTACTAGTTCACAGGCTCCCGTATCTCATAACGGGAACACGTTACGTAATCTAGATACAGAGTAGATTTATGTGGGTGAGAGCTATCCGAAGCGGTACACCATTACACGAACCGCCTATATCAATATTTGCTAGTTTGATTCGTCTCGTTCTTATTATTAGTTTCTTTTGTTTTTATAACAAGGGGTTTCGGCACATGAATAAACGAGACCTTTATTTTATTTAAGGAGCTCGATAAGGTAGAGTTTAATGCGCCGTGTCTGCGATTGCTAAGGTAAAGCAACATTCGCAAAGGCCGCTCATTAGATTGGTGACCAAAAATTTTTCATCTAGACCTCTTCCGTGCTTTGGAAGGCACGTATAGTCGTTGGTCCCACTCGTTAACAACTGCCAATCCGCACTGGACCCGCGTGGGGGTTAATGGCCTGTTCTGCCTATCCATCCATAGGGAAGGCTCGTGCTCTAACAGTGGAGACAAACTCATAAGTATAAAGACCACCTGAAAGCGGCCACGGCAGACCATAAACGTATGAGACACCAAAGTTATCAGGTGTGCGTTGCACACCCTGAAGTATCAGTTCTTATGCTTATATACCCTGTTATTTTACTGGATCCACCCTTCATACCAAAACAACAATGAAATACTGAATGGCGGCAGAAATAAGCCGAATATGATTTACACGCGTTTTCATTTTGATCCTGAGCGTTTTTTGAATCGTTTCCAATAGAAAGTTTTTGTTTTGTTTATATAATTTTAACGCAAATTTTGTTGCGAAACAAATTACAAAAACACAAATGTTGAAAAAATTTCCACGAGCAGGATTTGAACCTGCACCCTTCTGACATGAGCACCTGACCCGGTATGTCAGAAGGGTGCATGCAGTTCAAATCCTGCTCGTGGAAATTTTTTCAACATTTGTGTTTTTGTAATTCGTTTCCAATAGGCATGATGATAGCATTAAAGAGCAAAATATAAATGATTTTGCAGAAAAGAATATGTTGAAATGATTTTAAAAAATTACTCAGTTTTAATATAAATAAGATTTTCAATAAATCTTTATATATATATATATATATCTTCTGTGCGTGTGTTTGTAATTGAACTCCTTCTAAACGGCTGGACCGATTTTGATGAAATTTTTTGTGTGTGTTCAAGTGGATTCGGGAATGGTTTAGATTTACAATTAGACCTGATAAGTGGCGCTGCAACAGCAAAAGCAGACGAAGTCGCGAGCGGGTCACTAGTAAAAGTATAAAATACTGCAATTGGCCATGTTAACTGAAACACCAGTCTGAGCGAATGACGTCACGCCTCAGTAAACGTCACTGTGCTATGTCAATATTCCGTTGATTTTCTTCGTTGAGCACAGTTTGCTTTTGCCATATTATGTTGCGCATAATTCAAAGTGGGTAGAAAAAATGCAATGATTTGCGTGTAAAACTTAGTTTATTGCTGAAATAATATTTCTTTCGGAATTTCGGAATAGGTGAAATAATATTTCTTTCGGAATTTCGGAATAGGGATACGTCCCCTAAAAATTATCATCATGCCTTTTATTGATACGTACATTTTTGGTACATTACTGTGGTGGTCGGCAAAACGGGTATTTGTAGACAAACGTGACAATGTGAGCCGAGGTGGGTCGACGCAACGTATATGGAAATCCTTCCAGTACTCAGATCTCCCATACTTCTACATGCGGGAGGGAAAGATTGTAATGGTTGATTTCAGTATTTCGATGTTTAAATGCTACCCTGCCCCCTGACTATGAGCTCTTAGAGCAGTATTATTGCAGTTGTGGAAAAGAGACGCGAGTATATTCGCCGCTACACGTGTCTCGTTTTCATAACTGCAATAATACTGCGATAAGAGCTCGTGGTTACCCCCTTGACTTTAGTTCTGAGCTCGGGGAGAGGTTACAACGCACTTAGAAGCATTTTATATATGAAACCATTCCATGACTCAGCTCTTTACGGACAAAATTTTTATGAAACACGTGAAACGAAGGCGACTATTTATTATAATCTAAAATCATTGGTCAGCATTGATATTGTATATATACAAATTGTGGTAACTCTCAAGCAAAGTGTACATTACTTAGTCAAAATAATGGCATGAAAAAGTTATTTAGGTCCAGTTTCGTGAATCCATAAATGCCTGGTTTTGGCCTAGATTATGTTGTACGAGGTACTAATAATACGCGAACATTCAAACTAAGTAAATTTTCTTCCTACCCACTAGGGTACGAAGAACATTTTTATAAGGTTGATAGTCTGTTCGAAATAAAAAATTTTAAAAGATAACTTCGTGGTTACCGTGTTTCAAAGGAAAAATATTCTTAAATAGCACGTCAGTCGTGAGCTTTTATAAAGCTATTACCAAAAATCATCCTTAGCTCGAAATGTGAAATTGAAATATGAAATCAGAAATAAAACTGTTTTATTCCAAAGATCTCTTCGAGAAATGACGGATGATCAATGAGAGATTTGAAATGGGGGATGAAAAAAAAGAAAAAGATGAGTGAAAAGAAATAAGAAATTTAAAGTACCTATAGAATTTCAAAATATAAAATATGAAATTTAAATTATAAAAAGTAATATAAAATAAGAAGTAAAATTTTATTATTAGAGAAATCCTAAGGAAAATGACAGATGATCAATGAGGGATGAGAGATGCGAAATGGGGGATGAGAAATAAGAAGTAAGGAATAAGAAATAAGATATAAGAAATGAGAAATGGGAAATGAGAAATGAGAAGTGAGAAGTGAGAAATGAGAAATGCCGTTCTTGAGTCTTATGAGGAAATACATTTTAGAGCCTATAGATTTATATTAATATGATTGGATTGATGAGACTTACTCGTCTGAGTGTTTTTTGTTAAATACAATCAGACTGATGCGCCTTTTAGTTCGATCTTAACCTTATAATGCATCTTTAGAAAATGTCTGTTAAGAAAAATTCTGTATATTTTTATACTTAAAAATATGTCATCTTTCTTTCTTTCTACTTCTCTGTTAATATGAGTTTGATTTGAATCTCGCTCGCGGCTCAGGTCGCCGGGCGCGACAATGCGCGACGATGCGCGACGATGTTTTGCATCGCCCCCGCGCCCCTCAGCTTGTTTACGCAAAACTCCGCCCATTACGATTCTATTATTTTTATTTATATTTTTTATTCCTTAAGTTCGGTCGCTATCCATAAGAAACCTAGCACAAATATAAGTTATTTCATCAACTAAGTACACAAATAAATTATCATATTATTTTCTCAGTTTACGCGAAGATGACTCATTGTACTGTGCAAGCAAACAAGCTAAAACGTCATTGTGATAAAATAATATATGAAATGAACGTAAGTAGAATCATAAAAAGCGTTTTAAATTTGAAACACTCACACGCACAAACAAAAAATAATTTACAAAATACTTTGATAAGAGAAAACAAAAACTTTGCCACGAGACGACAAAAGCTTCAAAAACTTTAAGCAGTTAGTACATGGCTCTATATCACTGAAATTATGTACTTGTAAAGGGTCTAAGTAAAGGATTTCGTGTCTCGTTTCTTAAAGAATAATAAATTATTTTCTTAGCAGAAAGTGGTGTCCTATAAATCACTAAAATGTAAATCCTTTATAATTAAAATACGTTATAGCAATAAATTTAGTTACAACGGACCGGGCCTGAGTGCCTTACAATAAAAATAAGCAGCCATTTCATAAAAGTTTAAGCGAAACCCGGCCCGCTTAGTTCGGGTTTACAACACAGTATGTACTTTTAGACACATTATTTAGAAGGGGGGGGGGGGGGGGGGGTGCACTTGAGTTGTTATATCGCCTTTTCCTAATAAGACCCCCCCAACTTAAAATACATTATAAATAAGTAATAAAATATATTATTAATAATAAAGAGCGCTTCACCCGGTATCCATTGGGTACAGACGGCAGCAGATCAACCTACCACAAAATGTCAAATTTCTTTAATAAATTTTCAACCTTAGCGTTTGGGTATAATGATCTATATCGATTAGTGAAATTTGACAGTTTTCGATAGGTTGATGTGCAGGCGTGTGTACATCACACTACCACAAACTTACAAATTTCCTTAATAGACTTTGAACTTTACGTATATGGCATAAGGTTGAACATTTATAGAAAAAATTGAAGGGTTTTGGATAGGTTGATAAGCACACGTCTGTACTTTAAACCGCCTCTGTGGTCTAATAGTTATACCACCAGTATCACTCCTGTAGGGTTTGGGTACGATTTCTGGCATTACCGGCACAGTGCAATTTATTGTAATCTGTTTGGTCATTGGCTGTGATGTGTTGTCGTGGATACGGGCTAGTATCCAGGACAACACATCAGCCAGCAATCAGCAAAGCCGAAAAGAAGAAAAAACACAGACTACAAAATCTAAAACAATACAATAACATTTTTTAAACTGTCACACAAAATTGAAAACTCCGGAGCAAAGTGAAAAAGACGACGACTGTAATAACGATTGCGATCTGCGGCGGATTCGTTACGCCGTAGCCCTGCCCGTAGCCTTGTGGCTCGTAGCTCGTAGCCGATCGCTCTGCGATACTGCAATGTGGTTGACACTGCCTCTCTGATGGCTTTTATATTTTAGTTAACGAGTCACAACAGCATGGCTTCATGTTTTAGCGATTCGTTAAAAATGTTCAATACTTGAGACTTTAATGCTATTGCATTTCTATTTTTGTTTTGTCTACCCTTCACCGCTATGGCGCAACGCAGCAGGCCAGAGTCACAAAATAAGCAAACTACCTAATTCATAAGTTGTTAGATATCAAGTAAATTCGTGAATAATACTGTTAGCTCCCCAAACAAAATAAAATAAAAGATAAAATACTTAAATACCGTGCGTTCTCGAGCACACGTAGGGGTCTATGTGTGCTCGAGAACGCACAGTATTTAAGTGTTCGCCCCACGGTATAACCGTGTCCGCGAAGGTTGACTACGTGTGCGTTGCTCGAGCGCGTTTCTATGAAGCTTACCTTCTAAGGTCTCGGTATTTTGTGCCAGGTTGGTGAGTTATACCGTGGGGTGGTACTCGGTGCTTGCTGTTCGTGGTCTCGAGCCACTTAGTATGCCGCAAGTAATAGGATGGTACTCCGCTTTTTAGGGGTTAACTTATTTTTGTTATGCTGACATCTTGTTGTACCATATTTTCTACAATAAATGATTATGATTATGATTAAGCTAAAGTTTCGGCATGATCTTCCCATTTGCTAGTATCGTGTGGAAAAGAGAAGCTCGATGGCGCAGGGTTAACGTGCCTGGTCTGTGATTGTTTAAATTTGCAAAGGCCGGTCATCAGAAGGATGACCAAAAATGTATCATCTCGAGCTCCTCCGTGCTTCGGAAGGCACGTAAAGCCGATGGCTACGGCTGCGTTAGCAGTCGTTTATAACCACCAATCCGCACTGGGCCTGCGTGGTGGCTTATGGCCCGTTCTCCTTATCTATCCATAGGGATGGCTCGTGCCCCAGCAGTGGGGACATAAAATGAACTGATGATGATTATGGTGATGTGATGTGAGAACAATACATATAAAACAAATATAAATAACAATATATGATAACAATAACAATAACAATAACAATAACAATAACAATATATGAGACAAATAAATATAAAGACTGAACAACAATCACGGTTGTGTCTCTCCACTAGCCGTATTTCCCTCGTATTTACACTGTATTTTTTTCCAATGCGTCTCATGAATGTAACAAGAGTCTCATGAATTTTATTGCGGTCGAGCCCGTCTGCCGCTACAATTGCTGGCTCACTACTCATACTTGAATAACAAATGCGAAATGAATCAGCCTTTTAACGTATGGAGTTCTGATATGGCATTTCCTGATCCTGATGCGAGGAACTTAATTCCATTGATATTCTAATGAGGTTATTACCACGGAGGTCTTAAGGACCTCCGTGGTAACTTCCATCAAAATGATAAATAATTATATAATATTGTTAGTTGCAATTTAATTGAAATCCATTTATTTTTTGTAAATCGATCAAATGTTCTTTCTTATGTTCTTGACGCATTTGTGTTACAAATATTGCTATTTCTAATAATAGCTTTTTCTTATTAATTTTTAACAGGACTACCGCCGCCGGGCGCAGACACAATAGAAATTCAATTATTTGTTGGTCAAATGGCACTTAAGTTGTTAAATAAGTTATAAATCTATAAATATTATTAAATATTTCTGTTCATAGTTTTGTTGTCTGTTATTTACTTCATTATTTTTACAGCTAACATTTACTTGCTTTACAGCGTGTTGACTATTGTAATCTTTTAGACCACCAGCCCTGCAGTGAGAGAATAAGTGTTCAGCTCATTTTATGTCCCCACTTCTGGGGCACAAGCCTTCCTTATGGATGGATTGGGAGGACGGGCATAAACCACCACGCAAGCCCAGTGCGGATTAGTGGTTGTTAACGTGTGCTAATGCAACCGGGACCAACGGCTTTACGTGCCTTCCAAAGCACGGAAAAGTTGAAGATGGTAAAATTTGGTCACCCATCCAACCTTTGATTAAGTTAGACGGGGCGCGTTAACCACTGCGCCATCGAGCTCTTCCAAGTTTGTTTAATTAAACATAAATATCTCGTGTTCTTTCACCTCGTGGGCTGTGGAGAATCCCTAACAAAACAACCACCACCGCATAGTCTTATTATTTTAGCAATAAACTGTGCCATAATCTCTAGTGCTTAAGGTGCATAAAGTCAACAAAGCTCCCGCTAAGAATTAAGTTGTGCGGCGCCCTAATTAACTACCGCATTACTTTATGGGTTCTCATAAAAAGACAGTTTCCTTTAGCAAATAAGGTAGACCAGTGGCATTTCTTTCCTTCATAAAATTTTATAAAAAGGCCTCGAGTTGCTTAGCCAGTGCAGAGACGAGAGGAATTTTCCAAGTTGCGCTTTACCTCATTTTAATATCTGTAGGTACTTGTAGCCAGCAATGAAAGTCGTCGCTAAAGACTCTATAGTACTTTGTCGTAGCGGCAGCAATTTCATAGACACTTAACAATGTTTGTGAGAAGTGTTTGAGCCTCGTATAAAGCTTATAGTGACATGTACGAACAGTTTCAAGCTACTTTTGTTGTCTTCAACTTATTTATTTAGCAGAATGGCACCCGCTTGATTGCAAAACAAAACAAAAAACGGGTCGCAGATATACTGTGAAACTGATTTATTTCTCCATACTTCATAAGTAATTTGTTTAATCATATATGAGGGAAAATCTCTTACACGCGAACTCATTGCGAAAGTAGCGGAAATTTAATGAAAACTCACACCAACAGTAGCAGTGTAATAAGCTAGTGCAGTTTATTCTTCATTTTGGTGACTAAATTTCGAGAGCCGCCCCGGGTTAGATTTTAAAAACATTTGGCACAGATTTATAGATTTGTGCCAGGAATACAGCGCAGGTACTTCCACTCTGGGCAACAATTGGACCAAATCGCCTGCACAGGCAATATTTTTGGCAATCTATTTTCTCGAAAAGTAACATCAAAATTATACACATTTATACATAGTATGTTCTTTAAAAAAAATCGTTGATAGCCAAACGAATATATGCTAGGGTGCAAGAAGTCCTGGTTCCATCCTCAAAGCGTAAGACTACAAAATATGAAGTCATCATACCTAACAAAAGCGTTTTAGCGCTAATCTTAAGGTGTAATAGAACTAGTTATTATTTATACAAAGTTGCGCGTTAATCATTATTATTAAAAAGTATTTTTTTATTAACTGTTTCCTAATCCCATATATACAGTCAACTACACATTTAAAATTCAGCAAAGTGAATACTGTTTTATGATTTTCTGTTTTGATCAACGCTCCGGATTTGGACATTGTACGTACAGACAGACACCTGCACATCAACGTATGCGAAAGTATTTTTTTTTTCAATAAATGTTCAACCGTATGCCATATTCATAAATTTCAAAGTCTATTGGGAAAATTTGACAGTTCGTACGTACCGTACCGTACCGTTTAGTCGGTTATGACCATCCGTCAGAAGCAATCGAGTCTGATATTCGGCGGTCACTTCGATCAATTATGTACTAGGATTCCAATGAGCGCTTGAAAAACGGTACGTGTCATTGGTGCCACTGAGCCACAATTACGTTTATGGCGATGACAGTGAATATTAAGTACAAATATTTTGCAACCCTAATTAATCTTTTTTGTTTTTTTTTATGTCGTATGGGTAAGCACTTGGCCTTCATCTCACCTGATGTGATGATAAGGCCGAAGGTGGAAGCGCAATTCACTGCACTGGCTATCTTATCTCTAGCTGTCGGAACACAACAATGCTACAAACATTAAAGTTATGTAATATTGTTAGTTGCAATTTAATTGATGCTTAAGATTTAAGGTTCACAGTAAATTTTTACTTTTTATTTTTTAAGTGCAGCAAGCACTGAAGCTAAATTAAATATTTATGAAATTTATAAAATACAGTGAAAAAATTAAACGCCGACCCGACCCTGCCTGGAATCGAACCTGGGTCTTCCGCAATCCGGGCGGCTGCACTGACCGCTACGCTATGGTCGGGTGGGCGTTTAATTTTTTCACTGTATTTTATAAATTTTATAAATATTTGGTTCACAGTAAGCTAAAGTTGTTGATGCTAACCAATGTTTTTTTTAGACTTTTTTATTCAAAATTTAAATGTATATATTTATATGTATGTATATTTATCCTTTATCTAGACATTTTTATTAATATAATAAATAAAATAAAAAATAAATAAATAAATTATTGATGGAAGCGTTTAACATACATGTTAATTTTTTTCATTTATTTTGAATAATGGTTAGATACGATAAGGCCGAAAGTTGGAAATCGCACTGCACCTAGACTCCTGTACTACTAAGAACTAGCTTCTTGTCTCTAAATGGGAACACACACAATAATGCTACTAATATTGTTGTTATAGCGAGAGAAATTACATACGATAAGATAAGATAAGATAAGATGGTGTTAGCTAGCCTGTTGGTATATTTAAACCAAATTAAGTATTGTAAATAAAATGTACATACCTCTAAGATTCGGAACCCGGGACTTCCGGATCCGAGAATAGCAATCTGACCACTTACACCACAGAAAACTGGCACAAAACCACAGATTATATGTGTCTACGTGCTTGAAGATACTGTTTCGATGGAGTTTAGGAGTGGAACGGCGCTCGGAAATTGGATAACCCTGCAGATGGTGCATGAAGTTGAGAGCGGATATTAGCGACGAGGCTTACATTATCAGCTGATGAAAGTAGCACGAATGCATTATCGTTACTATATGCACATATTCGCCGCCTCTATAAGAATACATTCTATCTTTATAATATATATAAATCTTCTGTGCGTGTATTTGTAATTGAACTCCTTCTAAACGGCTGGACCGACTTTGATGATTTTTTTTGTGTGTGTTCAAGTGGATTCAGGAATGGTTTTGGACCCGGTAGGTGGTGCTGCATTAGTCCATCATGGGATGGGATTAACTGTCACAATGCTGGGCAAATACAGATTGCGTGTAGGTACTCCTGCTTTGATCAGAAATAAATCGTTGAAAATTTACAGCGAAACCCATTTTTTCCAATATTTTTTGAAATCAGGCGGAAATCCATTGCACATAAAAATGCAATTGAATAAATATGTAGTATTCATTACGGTAAATTATTCGCTCGTCGAATATATTTTATACTAATATTATAAATGCATGAGCATGTTCGTTTCTTTGGTCTTTAATCACGCTGTAATACTCAGATTAAATTAGGGAGACATGAAAAAAAAACTTCTAAAGAAGTATTCTGGATAATTTTTGTCTCACTTTTTCGATAACTCACGACAGAGGACCTAGTTTGAGTTATTTTTGACATTCGATCACGTTAACGTAAACGTAAATTCGTATGGCAAAATTTTAACACTTCTCGTATGTCGCCGGGAGGCGCTGCTTTAATGCTATACTAATTTAGGCGTAAACGAATGAATAGGGATAATAAACAAAATTTACACTAGGGACTCTGTTGCCCTACAAAATGTTGCCATACAAATTCTCGTTTTCGTTAACGTGTTCGAATGGCGCATGAAACTCGCACTACCTGCCCCCTGACTATGAGCTCTTATAGCAGTATTATTGCAGTTATGGAAAAGAGACGCAAGTTTATTCGCCGCTACACGCGTCTCGTTTTCACAACTGCAATAATACTGCTATAAGAGATCGTGGTTACCCCCCTGATCGCGCTGCTGGCAATTAGAGCCCGTAATGAGTGCCGGTCGCTGCCCGACACATCACAATCCGTGAGCGATCTCAGTGGGACGTGATACTAGTGTTGCCATGCCAGGCCTGATATTCAAAAACCGGAGAGCGTTTCAGAAAAATGTAACCGTAAGTTATAAATTAGGCGTATGCGGTGGCAGACCAAGCTGAAAGCCTTTGCAAAAAAAAACAGGCAAACGGTAGCGAAATTATGAGAGTCTCAAGAATGGGAACTTTCCCCCAACAATGGGATAATACAGGCTAGCTGTAACTGTAAATTATAAATTAGTTTATACATTGATGTATATTTTTTCATGCTAATTTACCAAATAGCACAACTCCTTTAATAAATTTACGCAAATTGAAAATTGAAAAAAGACAAAGTGTTGAAAAAATTCCATGAGCGGGATTCGGCGGGACCCCAGGCAGCCGCACAAATACGATTTCCGTATCAGGTTTCCCGATCAGGAATTCCGGTTAAGAAACTTGGGAATGTATGTCTTACAAAATGCGTGCCAAGGCACACACGTTCGTTTATTTTCCGAACGGAAAAAAAACCTGACGTTCGTTCAAACTGATGTTATATATTCCTAATACAAAAAAACCGAATGTTTGCGATAAGCTCACGGAATTCCAAATCGGAACTCCTGATCAAAACCGGTCTAAAAGTTACCTATGTGCTATGTCAAAGGTAAAACAACAAAACAATAATTGTAGCAATATAATTCTTTGCAAACTGTTCTCAAATTGAATATGAACGCTATTCATTCATAAACTAAAGTAGAGCTAAATATTTATGACTTCTGGCAGTGTCCCTCAACATCTCATTGGTTAAATCCATCGTCAGTCAAGTATCAATCAGCGGCGTTGGAAAGCGCGCGACCCATCGATAGATTGCGAGCCTAATTACAACGCGTAATTAATGGCATGGCTGCTCGAGTCACAGTCTACGCTAGAATAGTAAGTCTATCTGCCTGTTTCTGGTTGTAAGATTGTGTTCAGAATCCGATTGGATGGTGTGTTTTTCCCAACCATCATCATCATCATCATCTCAGCCAAAAGACGTCCACTACTGGATACTCCCCCAAGGATCTCCACAGCGACCGGTTTTGTGCTGTTCGCATCCAAAAAATCAATGAAGACCGAAGACACAGCGGCATTTCTTAGTAGGCCTCAATCAAGGTGGACCGAACTGGGGAAGGTTGGTAGCCGCTGAAGGAGAGTAGTACAAAACTGGTCGTTGTTGAAATCCTTGGGGGAGGCTTGGGGGAGCCGAAATACGTACACTACTGGAGGACAAACCTCCAGTAGTGTACGTCTTTCGGCTGAGACGATGATGATTGAGATGATGAAAGACATACTGTAAAACTTATTTCTTCAACCAAACAGCTGTTTTAAATGGCTGGGTTCCTCTTTCAACGATACTACATACTAGATACTAAATCTAATGAAATTACAGGGCATAGAAACATAAGAACGAAAGCTAACGGGTCGGTTATACGCACGTAATGCCGCTGATACATACTTATGATATGGACAGGTGGTATTGCCTTCAAGTCATTTTTTTCTCAAGATTAGATACAGGTCATCATCATCATCATCAGCTCATTTTATGTCCCCACTGCTGAGGCACGAGCCTTCCTTATGGATGGATAGGGAGAACGGGCCATAAACCACCACGCGGGCCCAGTGCGTGGTTGTTAACGACTGCTAACGCAGCCGGGCCGGGCTTTACGTGCCTTCCGTAGCACGGAGGAGCTCAAGATGATAATGTTTTGGTCAACCATCCATGACCGGCCTTTTAAGCACTGCGCCAACGAGATCCTCTAGGATGAGGTAAAGGTACTCCTGCTCTATGTTGTACCACAGAAAAACGAATAGTTCTATACACTAATTGTGTATAGTTATTTGATGCCACAATAAAATTGCACACGAGCAATAATATTGTCAATATTATAATAATATCATGATTTATGGCAATGAAATCAATATGTCCAATTCAATCAACATTTCCGTTCAATGTCACAATATGCACGGAAAGCACGCAGTTAAAAAAGGCAATTTAAACGGATTATTGGCAAATTGCGTGTGCGAGTTTAGTAAGAGTTAGAATAAATGGGGTGCGATTTTTAATCTCACTCGGTGATCTTGACATTTACTTTTTTTATCTAGGTTACGTACGTCAGCATTATAAGTAGATGCACCGTTTTACAAGAACATTTACCTATTCAACAGTGTGTAGACCTTTCTCCGCTCTTAAAAGAGTTCAAGCGAGAGCTGTCAAAAGAGTCCCCTTTATATGTTATTGATCGCCTCTGTGGTCTAGTAACCACCAGTTTAGACTCAGAGGTCCCGGGTTCGATTCCCAGCGAGGAGTGGGTACATGTGTGTGTACTCGGTTTGGTTGGTGGTAGGGCTTGTTTGCCCGCCTGGCCTACCACCATCTTGTCTAAATATATCGCCATAACATCAATGTAGCATTGTTGTGTCCCGGCAGCTACAGATAAGATAGCCAGTGCCTCAGTAGTTGAGGAATCCGGGTGAAGTGCGCCATAAGAATAAACATTATCACTTAAAATCAGGTGACATGAAGGCCAGTGGTTTCCCGAAAGGTGTAAAAAAAATGATGACCTTACTTACAGTTCAAGAATTTTCGGTGTCAAAACAATCACCGGTAAATTCGATCACGAGTAGGAGGGAGTCCTCGGAATTGATTCAAAGTGTGGGAATTATTGTTACCAGTTAAAACATAACTCTTCTGCTTGACAAGGACCGCGTTGGCACCTACCGAGAAAAGGATTGACTTAACCGTCTGTCGGCGGTGACATCGAGCGCCTACAACACTACGGCTAAGACTTAAACTCAAGTAAAATTCACCACCTTCTAAGTCAAGTGGTCAAGGATTCCGGGTGAAGTGCGTTTCCACCTTCGGTCTTATCGTCACTTAACATCAGGTGTGATGACGACCAAGTGGTCACCCGTAGTTAATATAAAAAAAAAACTCCGGCCTCAGAAGCTTGCAGTCGATGCCAGGCGGGGCAACCTAATGATGCCTATTAGGGCTTCTTTTAAGTCCGTTTAACAATATTGTTGCATTCCGATAGTTAGATAGTTATAAGATAGCCCGTGTCAAAGTAGTTGAGGATACCAGATGAGGTGTGATTCCACCTATCTTGTCTTCACTTGCCACGAGGCAAAAGACGATCTACTTACTATTCTCGTTATAGTATACACTATACTAGACTAACGGCCGACTTCTGTAGCACGCATGACATTTACTCATTTGCATAGTGGTGATAAGGCTGCTCTTGTGACAATCCAGTGTGGGTGTCATGTTCTTCAAGCTTCCTGCAATAACTGAAACGTTATCATACTTTTATAAAAAATAAACAAATTAACATGAAATCTCTAAAGATGTATAATTATACAATTTTACAATCATGACCAGTTTCTTTATATGCTTAACCCTAGAACCACAACATGATATTTTGTTTCACAAAATACAACATGGGTTGTCGGTGACTTGCCTTTAACAAACAAATTACATGTCTTTGAATATTTAAGGAACTTTTAGAAACAAAAATTATGAAAAAAAACCCTTACTAAACACACTGGGAACAAATCAGTAACCTATGTTGTGCACATAGATTTCTTGAACACTTCACACATCGCTCTTTGCTCTTTCTGTCTTTAGACCTAGGACATAAATAGCAGCGAGCACTTGCAGTGATTACTCAAGAACTAATGAACGTGTGCACTTCGCAAAGTGGCACGTGCTACTGATAGCTAAAAACGGAAGGTACTGAGATGCACAAGTTTTTATGTCTACCTCTCGCAAAAATAAATAGGAAAATCAAGACGTGGGGTCACCCACGACCCTATGTTGTGGTTATAGGGTTAAAACTTATTTTCTTTTTAACCTTTTGCCCTAAACTTTATTTTTGGTCTTCAGAATTATTAAACCAGCTAATATTATCATGTTATCTTTGATTTCATTACTCACATTAAAAATAGCTTAGGATGTATCAAATGATTCCCACAATAGCTTGTTATATCGCAATATCACTCGCAGGTGATCACGCAATTCGTCTATCACAAACGAACTACACACTCCCAAACGAATGAGAAATCGCAAACAGCCGAGTAATCGGAAGATGACAAAGAAACGATGCTTTGCCATATAAGCGAAAAAATCCGGAGGTAGGCTGCCGTATTGTTACTTTAGACTTTTTTGTGAATCATCTTCGAAAGGTTACAAAATTAATCACGACTTTTTGTTCGAGTGTTCTCCGTAACTCACATACTGAATAACAGAAGATCCGATCAAAATCTTATTTAGGTATATATTTTTAGGGTTCATCAATAGTTGTTACAATATTTGTTACAATGATTTCAATTTGATAAACACCACATGCAAGATGAAAATCGTGTTATCTTTACTTATCATTTAAAATAATTGCGGCCGGTGATAAATATCTTCATTATTATTTATTTATACCGTCTTCACTTTTACTTTTCCGGAATGGCCAGATCCAGAATCACAATGCTTGATTTATGCTTGACTAAAAGTTAGTTTGTCATTCGCTAGCCTTCTTACATCGATGCATGATAAAGATGAATAAATGGTGTTAACTTATCTCGATATCTTTTCCAAAATCGCAATCACAAAGAAGGTAACAATAAGTAGATAAATCAAAAGCGAAACAAGAAAAGTTGTTACACATCTACTTTGAAAGTGCGACAGAAAAGTTTTCTATCCGTTTTTTGACCTATTTGCAATTTCCAAGCGCGCTTCCTTTGCTATAACCAATATTTCACATACCAGTAGAAGTTATTGAACTGCTAGAGCGTTCCTTTTTTATTTATCATATATTATATTTTATAATAACATGTTGTTGTGGCCAGTAACAAAAGGCTTAGCTCGCAATCCGCGTCGCGGCGACTCGGAGCTAACACGCCATTCGGTAAAGTATCCCACACCGTCCTCGCCTGTATTGGCAAAATTTATTGGACACTAAAGTTTTCATACGCTTTTATGTTTTCGGGAGATTACGGCACCAGAAGCAGTTTGGCCGAGCCCGATGTTTATAAGAGCCGCACCCTTCTGAAGGGACGCGCGAAATTGCTCCTTTTTTCTTAAACAATGTTTGACTTTTCAAATTATTCCGCAAAATCTATTTACTTGTGGTATGGCGGATTCTTTAGTCACAATGTCCCATAAAAACTAAAATATGGTCCATACCCACGTCATAGAAATCTCTGACTGTCGCACTTAGAGACGTCAATAAACGATAATTATAACTACGAGTATCTCAAATGTTTCCATCTAAAAATAAGACATATATATTGAAATGAAACAACTTTTACGGATCTACTCGCGTTTATTTTACACATTAGTTTTAATTAATGTTTATCCTGACGTATCGAACCCTTTGCAGGGTCCGTGGTCACAGGGAGTCTCCCTGTGACCACGTGTGAATGTGTAGTGTTCGCGTAAACTTTAGAAAACAATATAAGATATATATAACTATTTTTTAGTAACTTTTTTTAAATAAGTAAAACTAAAAGCCAGGTAATATGGTAAATAATTATTGTTTAAAAAAAACATTTTGAACATTTGCTGATCTGAATCTATCAAGTTGTTTTATAACCTTTCGGGAGTAAGGAGAAGAGTGGTAATTGGAACGTACAGGAATGCACACGTAAGGGAAGGAATGTTCTATCAGTATAAATATAGTGAACGTGATCTGCAAATAAGATAGTCTAATCGACTGGCCGACACATTACTGAGTCCATAGTATATAATTAAGTATTAAGTGCATAAACTTCTTACTTTTGTGCAAATTATGTATTTAAAAGTATGTGAGAAATTGGGTAAATAATAATTTAATCATAGATCGCAATCGATGGAGTATTTATGGTGAACTAGTGGTCGCCCTGTGGTCGAAATTCGACCGTAATTTTCTAAGCAATGAAAAATTAAAAAAGATAGAATGTGAATTTGGATTGGCATTGACAGATTTCGGCCACTCCTCTTCCATTTTTTAATTTTTTTAAAAGAGTGTATATGCGTGTGTTGCAAATACATGGTAGTGTGTGTAATTTTAATGTATTTTTTATGCATAATTTAAAAAAAATATTAACATTCTGCTATCCTTTTCTATATAAACTATAAGTGTGCGAAATTGCATACTCCTCCGTCCGCGCAATTTTCGTAAAAAGGGGTACAAAGTTTTTGCTTCACGTATCAATATATAGATTAAATCTTAATGCTATCAATAGTATGAATAACCTTTAGGATAGCCCCATAAAATATGATTTATGTGATCCACTGTTTTTGAGTTACAGGCGGATACATTATTATTCTAATAATATATACAAGTAACTTTTAGTTGCCAGATTCCGAAAATAACTAAGCCTTTTTGGCTGTAAGGACTATATATCGAAATTATATTGGTTCGCAGTCACATAACCCTCGTTGTTATGACTGAACAAGGAAAGTATAAATAAACTTTGTTACCTATGGATTGTTTTGGCATTGAGATTATATACTTTTAACAAAATTTACCGAAATGTGACGAAATTTTTCATATGATTTCTTGAAAAATAACTTACGAGGGGAAACTTTATATTTGCTACCAAAACTTCTTGCACACCGTATACGAGAAATAATTCCAACAAATGAAATGAAAGGAAATGCTCTTCGGACAATTTTTGCAGCAGTCACTGCGAGCGGAGTTGGACGGCGTGGTGCCGCGTTTTCCGCCCAATAAAGTCGGGACTCCCGACTCGCCAACTTGTCCGGCCTCATCATAACTTGTTGGCGGAATTTTCATTACAACTCATACACTGTTTGCTAGTGATAAAACTCCATTGTCATTGGTTCATTCAGTTTTTGAGATGTTTTATAATAACAATATATATTATATTATTTCAGAAGAGGTAGTACACATTAACCTACTACAAACTGCACTTAAAACTATTTAATTTAAAAAAGTTTTAAGAATCATCTATTGATTTAATTTTGAAAATAAACACGTTTTATTATGTCGGTAATATAATAAAAATACTGCAAGACCAAAAATATATTGATATTTATTGTTTTCTAAAGTTTAGGCGAACACTAGCACTTATACACGTTGAAATAAAATTATTTTTATGGATCTACCTACTCGCGCTTATTTTACACATTGATTGTGATATTTTATTCTGATGTTACGAACCCTTTGCATGATCCGTGGTCACAGGGAGATTGAGGAGTTGGTCGTTTCATAGTTAATTAGTAACTTGCATACCCTTATTTAAATTTATTCGAGTGCGTTTCTTTTTACGCAGAAAGATAATCGTGGTATTTTTAACGTAAAACGAAACAAGTTTGATTGGCAGAGAGAAATGCAGTTGCAGTTTTTATCATCATCATTATCATCATCATCATCATCATCATCATCATCATCATCATCATCATCATCATCATCATCATCAGCCTCAGCATCATCATGAGGGGATTGGCCATAATCCACCACGCTGGTCTAAAATGAGTATTAGTTGTTTCCGACGATAGGATAGCATCTTACGACAACAACCGGGACCAATGGTAAAGTGACGTTAATTTACCCCGTATGTCAGAAAGTGCGGGTTGTTTTTTTTTATTTTTTTTTATATTAACAGGTAAGCACAGTGCCTTGATCTCATTTGATGTTAAGTGATGATAAGGCCAATGATGGAAGCGCACTTCACCCGGGATCCTCAACTAGTGAGGTACTGGCTATCTTATCTCTAGCTGCCGGGATACAATAATGCTACAAACTTTGATGTTATGGCGACATATTTAGATAAGATGGTGGTAGCTAGCCAGGCGGATAAACAAGCCCTACCACTAACCAAACCGAGTACACAAACATGTACCCCCCGCTGGGAATCGAACCCGGGACCTCTGGGTCTACATCGGTGGTCTTAGCCACTAGACCACAGAGGCGATTGACCCGTTTGATCTAATCAAACGGGATTTTTTTACACATTTCCGAAGCCTTCATTTACCTAATAAGATTTTTTGACACAAACCTTTTTACTTATCTTATCTTCTTCTTTATCTACTACTTAAAGCACCAAGACATTAAAATCTTGCATTCCGATTCTAAGAGATGCAATCGCTCACTATGTAGTTTCCTATTTAGGTATGCATATTCTGTTCTAGTTGTAAAATTGAGAGCTGTCTTCGGTGGGAGTTGATAACTACGATTGCTGTGAGTTCGAGATCGCTAATGAACGCTTAAGTCCCGCGAGCTCTCTATATCTATTTGGTATTCACCGATCACTTAAAATAGTTTCGAACTGCTCGTTGCATGCATAGAGATGTGAGCGAGTTTTAAAGCGAGGATGCGGTTTTTGAATCGTTGATAATAATCCTATACTATGAAAAGGTACGCGGGATTTTTTTCATTAAAATTTTTAAATCAGGGGAGGGAGTAGACTATTTAGGGCAACCCTCACCTTTTTAGTTGATTACTCTTTGATTTGCGTAGGTTAGTCCGCTTTTGCTTTATTGGCCTTTTTAAACCTCTAGGCTTTTTTCTTTATGTGAGATCGGTTTTTCGTCTCATTTCACCTGTTCTTATTCTTATATCCTTTGTTAATTTATGTTTTCTACTTAAACATAAATCAAAGTATTCCCATCCCAGGGTACAGGGTACTGCCTACAGTATAAAACACTCTTTTGTCTGAAGGTAAGGGTTGGGCAGCACAAAAACATTATCATATTTTAAAAATAAACCGCGGAACCAATCAAACACAATGATTGAACGTTTATTTATTCACGTGGCAGCTAGCGAGCGGAAGCCAAAACGAGCCAATTTCGGTTGGTGTTGGCGCGACCGGCCCGCGGGCGCCGCAGACCGCGGCTTGGACGTGTCGCACAGTTTTACATATGCACACACCCTCATTAATGGTTAAACTGGTTTTATACATGTGTAGTGCTGCTTAACTGATAGTTTTACTAGCCGATTTCAGAGTTTCGACATGATAACAGAGTACAAACTCAGCAAAGAATCTGAGTCTGTCGTCATGTTGCACAGTTTTTACATTATACCATATGCACCCCCTCATTAATAGTTAAACTGGTTTATATAATACTGAAAGCTTTACTTTACAACCAATAGTAGGGCTTTCTAAGTCCGCATGACAGGCTACCACCATGTTATCTAAGTGTGTCGTCATAACAACTTATAATGCTAGAAGCATTGTCGTTTTCCGACTTGATGATTTTGACATTAGGACAAAGTATGGAAAATTATCATAACAAGTACGTACGTACTCAAGACTAGGTGGAGCGACGATCTTTGCAAGGTGGCTGGCAAGAGCTGGATCGGAGTAACTGCGGTTCGCACTGCCACACGACTATGCGTTTTTAATAGCAGAACCAGCTTCGGTCAATAATGTACTAGATAAAGGATCCGAAACAAAAATGCATCTCGAAAGTGGTCCTGCCCCCCAACCGCCTAACTCTATCGACATCGCTCTCGCTATCGCGCTCTATAGTTTTTGGCGTCATTTTGTAATTTCTAAAGCGATATGAAAGCAATATCGAAAGCTTTAGCCTATAGCTTTCGATATTGCTTTTATATAGCTTTCGAAATGGCAAGATTACGCCATAAACTATAGAGCGCGATAGCGAGAGCGATATCAATAGAGTTAGGCGGTAGGCCCCCTGTTTGTATATAAATTTAAATACATACATACATACATATAATCACGCCTCTTTCCCGTAGGGGCAGGCAGAGACCACTTCTTTCCACTTGCTACGATCCTTACATACTTGTTTCGCTTCGTCCACTTTCATTATTCCCTTCATACATGCTCTTCGGTTTGGGTACTCTTGACCTGGCCTTTTTTCAAGACGTCCCTGATTTGATTTCGAAACGTCCGCCTAGGTCTACCCCTACCAACACTTTCATTCACACTCGCCTTATACACTTTTTTCGTCAATCGTTCTTCATCCATTCTCTCGACATGGCCAAACCATCTCAGCATGCCTTTCTCAATTTTTGTCACTACATCTTCTTTCAGACCACAACGTTTCCTTATCTCACTATTCCTTATCCTGTCACTCAGTTTAACTCCTATCATACTTCTTAACGCTCTCATCTCTACTGCATTTATTCTGCTTTCATGTTTCTTCTGCCATACCCAACTTTCACTTCCGTACATGAGTGTCGGAACCAACACCCCCCCATGCACAGCCAAACGAGCCTTGTTAGACACCTTCCGACTGTTCATAAAGGAGTGCAAAGCTCAAATTTCATCATCATTTAAATTTCGAATAACAAAATATAAAAAAAAACACCTTATCTAAAAAATCGTAAATAAAAAGATTGAAGGGTTGCAAAATATTTGTACTTCATATTTTCTGTCATCGCTACAAACGTCGTTGTGGCTCGGCGGCCCCAAAGTCGCCCACCTTTTTTCAAGCGCTCATCGGGAATCTAGAACGTTATTGATCGAAGCCCATGAGAGATGAAAGCGAAGTGAAGCAAATGCCGTATTTTATATAAAAAATTACATTACTTCCGTGGTTTGCAAAACCCGCCCTCCGGCATCGGCTGTTGTCGTAGATGACGGTCGTTAACATCCACCCGCATCGCATCGAGCCAGTGTGGTGAGTTATGGCCCATATTGTACATACAAGAAGATTATACCGAGCAGTAAAACATTTAAATGCCAATAATACTGACTTGCTATCTTTAGCATTATTTTCTGATGAAAGCGCAATGTTGCTGCGGGAAATAGGAAATCATTATTATTGCCACTACCCTACTATCCCTTTAAAAATATCTTTCTTTTCTTTAATCATTAAAAATAGTGGTCAGCATTGAAAATTTATTATTGATTTTAGTCTTTAGCGACAACTGAATACAGTTCCTAGCTGTCATTCCGTAAAATTTCAATGAAACTCTATGTGCCTTACAAATAAACAAAGAATAAGGTCCGAACAGTTATTCCGTGTTTTGTCTCTTTTACTATAATTTGAAATGACGTTTAAATGTCAGAAACAAAACACGGAATACCTATTCAGACCTTATTCTTTGTTTATTTGTAAGGCGCTGTTATTTTTTGGCGACGCAAACTGTGTTGAACTGATTACGTAGCAAAACATCTAAAATCAAAATGTTATAAGTTCGCTTTTCATACGATCAAAATATAAAAAGTCTAATTGCATAACGTACGATATTAATAACATATTTTATCATAATTTTAAAATTTCTACGGTGTAAATTGATAACGTGGCTTGAAGTGTCACACAGTGAAGTACCATTGCCCTACGTCCAAATGACTTGAGGTACAAAAAAGTTAATTGGCTTGTAAATAGTAAACTATTTACTAATTTACAAGTCCATTAACCGTTAACCTATGCAAAAAGGTTACGAGATAGCCCAAGAAGGTTGAACTCATGGAAATGAGTTGAAAGGCCAAAGAAAGCAATCTTGAGCTCTAACCAAAAATGTTCATAAATCAAAGCAATTATCTATATGATATCTATATAGAAATCAGAATTACTGTTTTGAAGAAATGTTAAGACCAGTGAAAATATATAAAATAGCTTTAAAGTAAACACTAAGCAATAAAAAAACTATAAACAAAGCAATACACTGTTTAAAGCTCTTAGACATACAGAACTGGTTGAAGTAGAAGCGCCTCGTTTTCTACGTAACACAACCTAGACTTGAAATTCAAGTGTATCCGCTCCAGTTGATCCAATGTGAGAAATACCGCAGCAAAGTCTCGTGGCACCTAGGTATATATAATGCTTTGTTTAGAAACTTGTGGGGAGGTAAATAAGACGTTACGAGAGGGGTTACTCAGAAGTGTCTCGCTCTGAGGAGGTGACATGTTCGCGAGTATTCAAAACGACGTGAGGATGCTACTGATTTATATCTGCCATTATTCTTACTTACGGTGACGTGAACACATGCCGTTCGTCTCGAAGACACAGCTCGTACGGAATAAATGAGAAACGGTATTTTCATTATATATTTTTTTGCATGAACATGACAGGTCACGCGCGGAGTGCTGTTTCGACTTGAAGGCAATATTTGTCGTGAAATGTGTATTGGTATGCATGTGTATATGGGCGGTACGTTTTCTTGTTCCGTTAATCTTCCACCTAAAAATATCATAGCAGCTAAAAGAATTCATTGTGAAAATGGTGCCATCATCTAATATAAACGTTTCTCAGTTGTGGATTTAGAGTCAGGATTCTGTTTTGAACGGTACATTAGAAGATTTGGTCATAACACATCATCAAATTCAATGCTGGTTGTAATCTTTCGACAATACAGAAGTCAGGACCAATAGCTCGTGCTTGCCGAAGTACGGAAAGAAGGAGTAACATTAATTAATCCTGTATAAAACACTCTCAAGAGGCAGACTACTTCTTAGATATACCATAAAAATTACAATTTAATTGTTTTTGTTAACGTTCAGAAGAGTTTTAAAAAAACGTTGAAACTATCCCAGAACTTATATTGGAAAATTGTAAGAGCGAGCTAGTTTTGGCAGTTATCCGTCAAGAAACAGAGACGAGTCTTGGCAACACAAATAGTAATAAGCTTGAGAAGTCTCAACTCCACCGGGCTTTTGGAGACTTGGCAAATATTACGACAAAGCGACACGAACTTAGATAGGTATTGTTTGTCGGACGTCCTTCCACCGCAGATTGCTACGAACATACGAGTAGATAGTATATTATATATTATATATTACTATATTATAATAGTATATAACTAATCAAATTGAAACAATGTAGAAAACAACAGGGCTACATTCCAAAGTAGGTATTATGCCCAGTTAATGGTTCGTTTAACCCTTGAATGAACCCAGTTCGATTCCTTTGTAAATTTTTCATATATGTGAAACATATTAATGGACCCCAGTCTTTGCAATTAATTTATAACTTGGAAACAATTTTAATAAGTTTTTTTATATTTAAGAAAATTTTCAGAGTGTTCAAAATTCAGCTCATATTAATATCATTTTGCGTTAAAAATATATATAATTTATTTTGCTATATACTCAAAATTTAAAGTGCTGCAGCAAGAACGACCCTCAAACTCAGATGGGTTAAGTCCATAAATTTACTAAGAGATATTCTTGCAAATACTCCAAATCCCAATTTCAGGCCAACGTAAGCCAGACTTGATCAAAATTGCGTTATCAGTTCTGCACTAACAAATCAGGAGCACCTAAGGCGCAAAATAACAACCTCCAATGCGAAAGGGTTTTCCAAAAATACTCTTATCTCAGCGAAATAAGATACATTTTTATACGACGTTCAGAAGGTGCAGCGTTACTAGGTATATCCATTTTTGTGTAATAAAGCTCAGAGGCGTCATAAAATGGCAAAATATCTCGACGGGCGGCACCTCGAGAGGAAATAGATACGTTTGTAATGTCACGTCGCGTAATACGGTGCCTCGTATAATTGGGTGATGCAAATGCGCTCCAGTGCACCTCACAGCTATTTTATTACGACAGGGAAGAGTTACCATAGTTTTATGCAACCGACTCTACCTTTAATTTCAGACCATGCTTCTTCCATTCATAAGCGTAGACAGATTTATTACGCGGATACTCTTCTTTCCATTATTCTTTTTGTGACGTTAGATGTAGATGTGTGGAATCTTCATTACATTAGTTAGTAGCACGAAGAATTTTAATTTCTTCCAAAAATTTATAAAATTATTTCGGTTCTAACCAAAAACAAATTCATTCAATTCAAGGGTCGAGACTTTCTCGAGATAAATAATTGATCATCTATTTGATTTCTTCTAAAAATTATAAAAAAATATTTCGGCTCTAACCAAAAACAAATTCATTCAATTCAAAGGACAAGGTCGAGACTTTCTCGAGATAAATAATTGATCATCTATTTGGGGATCAGCCTACAACTGTGACCCAGTCCAAATGCCAATTCAATTTTGACCAAACACTTCTGTGAACCTGCAATAAAATAATTAAAAAAAAAAATCAGTCAGTTGTTTCGGTTAGTAATAATGAAAATCCATTTACATTTCTTTTTCTCGAATTCTTAGCAAAAAAGTTTCCTTCTACTAATTGGAAAAGAGGTTTGTTTTAAACTCAATAGTCTGAACTCTTTAAAGCAAAGGGGCAACGAATAGGCATAATAATAAACATAAACGAGCATTTGCTGAATGAACACAATGGTCCGAACGGATCGGTAAGTGGCCCCTGATTGATTTATGATCAGTCGCATAGCGTTATTCAAATGATTATTCAAGTGATCGAACCCGGGTCATGTCAGCTGATCGCGATCGCCGCCCGCTCTCAACTCCAATTTACAAATGAATTTATTAGTGTGCGCGATCCGTATAATTGTTTAATTGGCTTGCTACAGTTTTGACGTGGTGCTGCAAAATAACAACGTCGAGGCAATAATAGCGATGGACATCCAATATACTTACTTATGTGGTGTAAAAATAGAACGGCCAAAACATTTAATTACTCAAGTTTTTTTATGCTGTAGGTAGTTTTTATAAGTCGGTGCCAGTAAGCATTTATGAATTTTAAAAGTGTTGAAAGTTCTTACGGGAAAGAGGCGTGATTATATGTATGTATGTATGTATTATAATAATTTCCTCTCCTTCTCTCCTTTGACTACCCGGGTCAGGTGCTTCCTATTACGCTATCGTGGCCCGTACAACTTTTTTTTTGACAATGCAAAACTCGTCCGGCCTTTCCAGCTCCCGCCTCTCTATAGCCAGACCTTAGTGTCTGGACAGGGATTCGGGAGGAGGAGGGGCCTACCCACTAAAAACCACTGTACGTACATACCACATTTGACATTCGGACATTTGGTAGTCGGCTTTAGAGTTGACGACCCGAGCAGTGGAACTGCGAGTTGTGCTTATGGTGCAACGAGAAGTGAGCGAGCTTACAGCTCCGGTAACCTATCTGGATATTAGGTAGTGGACTATACGTGTCCGCGGAGCAACTCGCTCGAGGCACTTGTCTTGAAAGTACCGGATGAATAATGCGCTTCAGTGCATCCTGATCCGGCGTTGTGACCTGACGAAGATAGTCCCATGTGCTTGCGTATGGATAATCTGACACTACTTTTGTAACCGCTAGGTTGGTAAGAGAAGTCAGTATAAACTTTAAAGTCGTGTGTAGCGGGGTGTACGTACTTACATCCCCTTCACGTGCCGCAAGGATGACCGAGATCACCGGTTTGGCAGTCCCCAGTGTTCACCCTAGCGGCGACCCGCCAGAGGGAGCACGCCCGAGGATGTTTGAGCGTGCTCCAGACATCCTGAGGCTAGTGGACGGCCAGGGATTCCCCGTCCCTGACCGTCAACTTAATGCGGGGGAATGAGGCAGGCATACTGCCGCCTCCTTCTCCCATTTCGTATGCGTCGGATGTGGTCAGCATGGATAGATTCCTCGCGGACCCTCTCCGCGGCCTCCTTGTGTGAAATTACCGCTTCACTGAAGGAGGCCATGGCCGCCCACGACCTCTCACTGTCCAGCATTGATTTTATTAATTTGAACAGGGAGAGGTCAGCCCTGATAGTGCCAAACAGTGTGTCGCTGCGCAGCCCACGCCCTACACACTGCCAGGGTGTGATCAGATGTGTCCTCCGCAGCACACTCATGGCACACCGGGTTGGCTCTCTCCTGGCGATTTTATGCAAATACCGTCCGAAGCATCCATGACCGGACAGCACCTGCACAAGCCGGAAGAAGAACACACCGAGATTTCGCTGCAACCAGTTCTTTAGAACCGGCTGAAGCGCCTCTAGGCTCTGTTCAACCTGCCGAGTCTACTCTTACTTTGTAAGCCAAAGAAGCCTTATTAAATGTCACGACTACGTCATCGACATCAGATTTTCTTGCGAAAAAATAACGATTTAAGAAAAGGGTTGAAAAAAATCAACGAGCAGGATTTGAACCCACAATAACTAAGTTAAGCACTTGGAAAAGTCAATTTGGCCAACACAGTGAGTCTGGCATGAGTTGGACAGGAGGCGCTTGCCTTTGCAAGACACGTCTGACTAGTCTAGGAAAGATCGCCCGGTCTGCGAGTGCTGAGGATAAGCAACTTTCGGAAAGGCCGGTCATCGGGTACCCACTTAAACTTTATCATCTCGTGCTCGTGTTCCGGAAGGCACGTAAAGACGTTGGTCCCGGCTGCATTGGCAGTCGTTAACAACCACCAATCTGCACTGGGCCCGCGTGGTAGTTTATGGCCCGTTTTCCCTATCCATCCATAGGGAAGGCTCGTGCCCCAACAGTGGGGACATAAAATGAGCTGTAGATAATGAAAGGAAAAATAAAAATAAAAATGCTTTAAAAAGATTAAGCAGAATGACATTAAGAATTTACAATAGTACGGTTGAGCTGTTAAATTATAATCTTGTTAGTACTGTTAATTACCAATAATGTATTGAAATCATCCAGCGAATTTCCATTGAACCCAATTAGTAGTAGTACTTAACGAAAATAATTACTTTCGCGAGATTCCGTCTGGCAATAAATGAGCCGAGGGTGGAGCCGCGGGCGATATTGACGTCGCCGATTCAATTATATTCATTCAATGCAAATTTATTACTAAAATGGAGTTTAGCTACAAAACAATATTGTATTTTTAATCCAAAGTTTTAGTTATGTACCTTAAGAAAATTAGTTAGTTTCATACTTAGGTACCTTTTACGAGAGATTCCATGGTGCTAACTCCAACACCGCTTCATAAAAATTCATATAAAGAAATTCAATTTGTTGTTTCAGTAAATAAACAAATAGAGCTGGATATGAATCCCCAACCTTCAAGCACGGTCATTTGTTCGCAATATTTGCGTTATAGGTACCTACTTTATTTATGCCTACTTTTTACTTGAATCATAGATTCTAACATTTTTTTAGCTTCAGCAGGCTTATTTGGGGGCGGCGAGATCAAAATAATAAAAACGCTCACTGGCAATCAGAAAACTCTCTCAAAAAGAAAATAAACGCGATAAAAAAAAATTATACAAAAAACTTTTGCATGCTAATAAGTTCTCTAGACACTTGCTAAAAGTGAACTGATACGTTAAACTATACTTAATTCTCACTGTGGACGTAAATTGCTATCCGCGGCGAATTTACGTTTCTGTAAGCAAATTAACTAATCCATGTGAGCATATTTCTTCTTGAACTTATTTAAGAGTACATATAACAAGTTTCTTTAACCGCGGATAAAGAAATAAGGAATAAATAAAGTTTGCCGGAGCACGATCTTTACTCACCTATTGGCTCGTATTTCGCTACGGCTTTCAGCGAACTTTGTTTACGGATGCGCCCATTCAAATCGAAAATTATTGCTGCATGTAAAGTATTTCGGAGCGCATCGCTCCGAACAATACGCCGCGAGGGTAATACAATACATTTTTCGAGATGTTCGAGGCAGTTAGATTGTTTTTCTCGGGCTGCGCTCAGGCGTTGCAGTAAGCAGTACCGTCTAATATCGCTCGGCGGATACCGTGCCACAATTCTCCGAAATGGCACGGTTCAACGACCAGCGGCACAATGGAAGCCCTCGAGACCTCAACTCCATTGTATAATTTACACGAGATCCCTTAACACGTCACGTCGCCTTCGGGTCGTTAGGGCAGGACAACTAATCTTTGCAAACAAAACAATACATTAATTTTAAATCATTTAATAAAATAAGTGATGTATTAATTTCTTATAAAGAACACATTTTAAGAGCAGTCATTGGCTATATCGTAAAAATGATTTTACATGCGTAATAGTAAATACAATAACATCTCGTGGATATTGAAGAGTACGTGGACATCAGTTCGGTTGAACTGGCATAAGTTAAACTAATTGTTATTGCCAAGTAAAACACAACCGTTCCTCAGGAACATAACCTATCCGAAGCTCAACAGGTCATTGCGTGGGATACGACGCCACACAAACATGTCACACGCTGTGACGCCGTAACGAGTTGCCTGCAACACAGCTCGCCATAAATCTTCATAAATAAGGCCATTATCTACGTAACACACTGTTCACTATGTATGAAACATTTTAGATATATAGTTAAATAGGCATTAACCGGATTCAAATAAAAACTTTAGTGACGGAAACAATGCTCACTACAAGACATTAACATTACATATAAACTTCATTCATCGTATTACATAAAATGTACTTTTCTATTTTTAAGAGTAAAACTGATTTAAAAGTTAAGTACCGACATCTACATTTCCTTATCCTAATATATTGCGATAGAAAACGGATAAAAACCTGCCTTGTTACAATTTCACAATGCATCTTACAACATTCGAAAACATTCAGGATAGGTTCTTATATTATTATATTACACAAATTTTCCTTATACAAGGATAAGAAAATGTCTTAATAATAGGATCTTGTTTTACAAATGTTTTCTCTTACCAAGTTATATCGCCGATAAATTCATCCATATCAAAATATATACCCAATTCATTTATGATTGATTCATTGTGTCATTGATATCATTTATTTAAAATATATATAACGCCATATATTTTATATGTATATTTAAAAACCCTTATGGCTATACGGTAACACAACTAAAGAAAAATTAAATAATGTTGGGTGGAAATTATAAATAACTCTACTGTCACTAAAATTAAAAGACTAGCCGTTTGTCAATTGTTCAAACACTGAAAATCAATACGTGTTAGTGCCGTTAGTTACAAGTTTCATATTATGGCACAGACATAGAAATTGTTAAAACAATATTAGCACTAAATATTCAATACGATACAAAATTAACTACAAATCCCATCAGGTACGTACATTGTTATACAATAAGCGTGTTCATCTGAATAAGCATGGAATGAGAATGTAAATATACTTATTCCAAAACATTTAAACGTAAAAATGCAAGTATGGCATATACATACAGAGAAACATGAGTAATTAGGATTGAGATAAAATTACGTTGCATTTCTATTAACAAATAGCACCTAAGCCGACAGTTAAATGATAAAAGCTGTCGGATATTCTCATCATCCGAATCATACTCAATAAACAACACGATTCAGGCAAGCGAAACAAACCAACCGCGTCATCGACAACTCAATATTCACTACCCTACAACGTTAGAAAAACTGAAAACTATATAATAATAATATTTCTCTATCTCGAACAAACAGATCAAGAACATTAAGTCATATAATATCACTTTTAAAAACATTATATTACAATACAAGAATTCGATAGACAAAGACATTTTCAACAAAGATAATCTCACATCGAAACACTTTCGGAAAACAACTGCGTGCGCGGTTTCGTCGACGCGCTCTATAGAACTGTTTCTGATTGAACTAACTAAACGCGTTGGACTTGGTCAAGGTATGTTGACGATACAGACCTTGAGGAGTCTGCGCGCGGGCCTGGCGACCGCCGCGGTCGGCGTATGCTATCCGTTCGCGGACAGCTCGTCCTTAAGCCACTGCGGTACGGGCCGGCCGAGGCGCACCAGCAGCTTCGACAGCGCGGCGTTGTGCGGCGTGTAGAAGCGGCGCAGGAACTTGGCCGATAGCTCGTCCATGGGAGGGTACACCCGACCTTTGGACTTGCCTAGGCATTTGGTTCTTTCGTTACTTACCGCTTGGCAGTAAAAGCCTTTTTGCGGGTCGTACCTGTTGAGAGAGCTGATTTTGAAATACTTATAACTTTTAATATCCTTCCTTACAACTATTTATTTTGCACTAGTTTTGGGGGCCTATCTGAGGTTCCGAACGCACATAAAGCTGTTAATCCCGGCGTGTATTAGCAGTCATTAACAACTACCAATTCGCACTGCGCCCGCGAGGTGGTTTATGGCCAGTTCTCCCTGTGATGTTTCCATCCAGGGAAGGCTCGTGCCCCAGCAGTGGAGACATGAAATGAGCTGGTGATGACGACGACGATGATGATGATGATGATGATGACCACTCGCTTAAGAAGCTGGTTGTAGTCTAGATGCGTTGCCAACTTGAGGAACTTCTGTAGCGTGTATATGACGCTGGCGGGGTCTGAACGCAGCAGCGAGCCGTGAATCAGGTGCAGCTGGTACCTACTCAATTCTCCCATTCTACACCAGGTGCAGATAGATATGACACATGAAACGCGCACTCACTTGAGCAGCTTGTTGTAGTCTAGGTTAGGTGACAGCTTGAGGAACTTCTTGAGCGTGTGCATGACGTTGGTGGGATCCGTGCGCAGCAGCGACCCGTCGATCACGTGCAGCTGGTACCTACTTAACTCCCCCCTCCCCCACTCCAGGTGCAGATAGCTATGGTAATTGACACGCGCACTCACTTGAGCAGCTTGTTATAGTCTAGGTTAGGTGACAGCTTGAGGAACTTCTGGAGCGTGTGCATGACGCTGGCGGGATCCGTGCGCAGCAGCGACCCGTCGATTACGTGCAACTGGTGCCCGCTGAACTCCGCCAGCCACCGCTCCAGGTAGTGGCTGTACTTGCCCGGGTTCAAACAACGGTTCCTGTGTGAACGGTATGGTAGGTAGAAATTCATCATATTTCGCAATTATCAATATAGTGGTTTGTCTTGGTTTTTTGACTTTCTTACAATTTGCACCCCGCAACGGCGGCGCTTTGGAATTTTGAATCGACGAAAAATTTACGCACAGAGATAGAGGTGCGGAAGGAATTTATAAAAGTGCAATCTTTCAATTTGGATGCTTTGGAACATTTTGAATTAATTTCAAGATTATAACCACATCATAAAAACTTAGTAAATGAAACTGTATAGTATACATTTTTGATGATAAATTGAAAATGGCATTATTAGCGTGAGCACAAATTGTCACTTTAAAAACGATAACGTACAGACGCCTGCACATCAACCTACCACAAAATGTCAAATTTCCTCAATAGACTTTGAACTTTATTCCTAATATTTATGGTTGACACTGTATTGAAGGAAATTGACAGTTTTGGATAGGTTGATCAGCAGGCGTGTGTACAAGTTACAATGACACAAAAGTTTCGGAAAAAGGTGTAAACAAAACAGATAGTTTAACGTTATACCTAATAACATGGAGATAACTAAATAAACGAGCGCCACTATTTAGTCGTAATACACTTTCAATATTCAAAGCACGTCGGTTGACAGCGGTAATCGATACAGACTAATGGTAAATTGAACGCAAAATTGCTTTTCATTTACAGACCAAGTTGAATGTTTCGGTCCCGATGTTAGATCAAAGTAAGTACGATAAATAAAATGTATTCACAGTAGCATCGCATTCATAATGTCATTGTGAACGTTGTTTATGTTTTCTTTGGGCGGAGTTACCCCCATTGTATTGTACGTGTCACTGATTGTGCCCGTGATGTGTGTGTTGTTATTTGTTACTTGGCATTTGTACCCACATAGTACAAGTCGTACGCAGAGCTATACGCGGTATCAAAATTCTATGACCAATTTTTTATATCTAGAGCTAGGATTAAACTGGCGAAGACACTAGGCTAGTCGAGATGATAGTAGATGGAGCTAAACTGCTTTTTGCTAAGATCTTGGAAAGAATAGTATACAACCAGGTGTATGCCTCTCTAAAATGCTCTTTTAATGATAAGCAGCACGGATTCTTAACCGGACGATCAACTACATCTAACCTTATACTAGCCAATGACTTTATAACGGAAGGCATGAATGACTTGGCTCAAGTTGATGTCATTTATACCGACTATCGCAAATGTTTCGATCGTATCGATCATTGTGTACTATTGACTAAGCTTGCAGCTGCAGGTATTCATGGTGATTTATATCGCTGGTTCTGTTCATATATCGATAACAGGAGTCAAGCTGTAGTAATTCAAGGGTACATATCAAAGTGGAGCCATGCCCCTTCTGGTGTACCTCAAGGTTCACTTTTAGGGCCACTTTTATTCACAATTTTCATAAATGATGTAGGTAACTGTTTTTTAAATTCTAAAATTATTTTATATGCAGACGACATGAAAATTTTTAAAATTGTTCAGTCTGACTCAGATGTGAGAGATCTTCAAGATGACTTGAACAGATTTGAACAATATTGTTCTATCAATAAGTTAGACTTAAATGTTTCCAAATGCTTCCATATGATTTTTACACGCAAAAAGAATATCATCTGTTCTAAATATATTCTTAAAAACTGTCCTATTACTGTTGTAACCGAAATTAAAGATTTAGGTATAATTCATGATAATAAGCTATTATTTGATAAACACATCGACAACATAGTTAAAAAAGCAAATAAAATGCTTGGATTTATTATGAGAACATGTTCAGACTTTCGTAATTTGAAATCGCTTAAAATATTATATTGTACGTATGTAAGAAGTCAGCTGGAGTATGCTAGCCAAGTTTGGAATCCCCAATATGAAATTTATAAGTCTCGTATTGAATCTATTCAGCAAAGATTTCTAAGATATTTAGATTACAGGGCCCATCATAGCTTAATCGATTACGAATCTCGCTGCAAGCATTACCATTTTCTACCACTAACGCTAAGGCGGGACATAAGTGACATTGTGTGTATATTTAAAATTGCAAATGGATTGATTGACTGTGCTGAGCTTCTGTCTAAGCTATCACTACGAACTAACCTGTCACTAAGGCCACGGCCTATTCTATATACCCCAACTGCTCGAACAAATTTCCGACAAAATTCTTTTATTATAAGGGCAGTTAGAAGTTTTAATAGTGTAACAACATCTGAAGAACTCGACTTGTTCTGTACTAGCTGTTTAAAAGTTAAACGTATCTTAAGTGAACAATACTTTAATTAATTAGCATCAGTTAATATATAGCCTTTTAGTGTCAAGAAACTACCTTTATGTTTAATAATAATATTTCATTTATATGTGAGTTGAAAGTCTTTATACCTATTTTACTGCTAAACGTGGAAATTTGTTATTAGCACCTGATTGTTTACAGTTTTATATTAGTTAGTTATTTGTCTGTAAATTTCCCTAAAATAAAAAAAAATAAAATAAAATAAAATAAACTTTGAGCGAATGGTTGCCGCGGACGAGTAAGGAGTCGTGGTCGCCCGATGTCATAAGCAAAGCCGCGAACTACAATTCCTGGCTAAGCACAGCAAGGGCGTTACCTTGCTGTGCTTATGTGGCATGTAAAAAGGGAGGCTTACACCCAAATAGTTACCAATTGGCTGTTGACGTTGACGATGATGATGATTAAAACTAATAAAGATATCATCATCTTCTGTCTATAGTACCTATACCTAACACACAAAAGAAATTAATCAATAGTTTTTTTAAAAAAGAGGTAGTAAAAATGGTACAGAATTGTAACTAAGCTAACCCTTTGATTTAGTTAGTGATAAAGTACTTTTCCTCTTATATTTAAAACTGGCGGAAACCAGTGGTCAATTTATGATTAGTTCAGTGAGCCGCAAAACCTCACGTTTGTTCGTGTTGAAGCACGGAAACATGCATAAAGCACAGTGGAATTAAAACCGTTAAAGCTATGATAATAATTTTGACGTCTCAACACACATTTGAAGTTTTTAGTTTACAAGTTTACAAGAAACAAGATTCCTTAGACAATATTATTATTAACAATAAAATTATTACATCTTCATTATACAACTACTTTGCGGTTCTGATATTTCACCTTTAAATCTGAACATGAAAGTGCGTTAGCCCTGAAACCCGAAAACACTGTTTCGACTTCTTCCTTTGTATCGCAGTCCAAACAAGAATTAGACAGTTTAACAGAACTGTGCGGTACAGCTCTGCGCGACAGAGCGAACACACCTCCTGTTCATTCGCAAAATCGTTTAATGTCACTGAAAAACGGAATTGGGAGGGTTTTGCTCTGACGTCATTAAGTAAACCGGAGATGCGGTAGGTTCATCGTAACGGAAAAAATATGAAAAGTTAGCTTACGTAATCCGCTAACGCAAAGCTTCTGGAGCGACGCGCGTGATACCTTTCTAATAATAAATTCATGTTGCCCGTCAAGAGCGGAATCAATTTCTTTTTTAGACGCCCTCGTGGAAGCTCACCGACGCTGTTTGCTCGAAATAATATTTAGATAATGCTTTTGATTTAAATTGCTTCTTTCCCGTTGCTGCAAGTGATGCAATTCTTTTTAAGTTTCTACATACTACTTACGCTTTATTCTACAGAATGTTTGGTAATATGTATATATTCCCCAAACCTACCCATGTTAACATGTCTATATAATATATAAAATTTTCTACTCTCCATACAAAATACCCATCAGGTGATTGAGTTAGTACGGAAAGTCAAAATTTTTTTTTTTACAATTTCCATTTTCTGACTTTGGCATAGTATTTTATTTAACCTATTCCCTGTTCCATGAATCACATATGATACATAACAATTGAAAACCAATTGTGAACCTGTTAAAGACATGTTTACATGGGTACGTTTCGGGAATATATACATATTACCAAACATCCTGTATAGTGTGATGATTTTATCAATTTAAATTATTTAATTTAGTTAAAAGTTGTTTTATTGATTATTGTATTAATTTTACTAATATTTGTGTGACTATTTTCACTACTTGAATTATTTAAATTAAAAAGAAGTTGTTGTACATATTGATTTTTACAAAGCGTTAACATTATTTTTAAGTGGCAACACAGATGCTCGTTTGTGATTGGTCGACAAACAACCGCCAAATATGAGCGAGCACGACAACCAATCAGAGACCTCCGCTCATTTGTAAGGGAAAATTGTTAAAGTGAGAATTGGAATCGGAGTCGGACGGACGGGCATTCTGTATCGAATTCTCGGACTGAGCGGTTATCTCTAGCTGCCAGCCATTGCTATAACAGTTTTATATAGCTGCTATGTGTTACAGCGAGAAGTGTTATAAGTGTTAGTTATTTGAAAATAAACTATTGGAATCGAAACTGAGTTGTAATTTATTAAAATAGCAACATTCCAGTAAGTGTATTTTTAACAGACAACATCAATATAAATATTACAAGAATAAGATCGTACTGGCTATATAACACACAACCTTTGTTAGCTTAATATTTTTATATATTGATATTAATTGTAAAACTCGCCTTTTGAATGTTAATGTTATGCTCGAAAATAATTTCAATAACTACTGGCAGAACAAAGACATTTTATGTTTTTATTAAACGTTAAGTACGTAACTAACTACGCACTCAGCCGCGCCGCGGATCGTGCTTAGTGGCGCGTGCGCTTGGAGAGACCTATGTCAAGTATAGGCTGATGATGACGCACTTACCGTAAGTCCCTGAGCGGCTTGGGCGCGGAGTCATTGGCGGCGACGACCGTGTGGAACGAGTAGTTGTTGGCCACCGGGTCGCCGTGCGAGCGGATGTGCTGGTACCACGAGTACGCCCTGTTGGGGTTATTACATTAAAAACACATAGGACAAGACTAAAAAACCTATCATAGAGGTATTCAGGAATTGAATTTAATTACTAAATAATATGGGGATTTCTCGTCGGAGAAGTTAAGGCAAATTATTTAACAGGGTTTTATGAAAATAAAAAACTTGTTTTTGATATAAATTAGGTGGAGGTACAACTCGAACAAGGACGATACCAAGAATGAGCATTCTCCTTTGTCTGACTATTTCAATAAATGGAAGCAGAGTTGGTTAACATCAATTATACATATAATGACTTTTCCTGACTGACTGATTAATCATCGCCGAGCCTAAACCGCTGAAGCTAATATGAAATTTGGACTGCAGGTTAATTGAGTGACGTAACCAGCGATTAAGAAAGGATTTTACGAAAATCACATCCTAAGGTGGTCAAATAGGCGGTCAAAGTTTGTATGAAGTCCGTCAGTTTTGATGCAAAATAAATAATAATTGGTATTTGGGTTCTTAAAATGAAATAAAGAATGACGTATCTCAGGAATTTTGTTTATTTTCCTTTAAAGGAGTCAAAAAGGAAAGAGGTTTTTTTGGGGAAATCATTTTAATTAAAGTATTAAATCAAAATGAATATTTTAATCGATCTATAGATTTTTCAACAAAAATAAAAAACGACGTGTTTAAGCATTTTTCGAAAAACCTCCCCTAGATATGAAATAGGGATGGAAAGTTTGTATGAAAATCTGACATTTTTAAAGTTTAACCCACGGACTAATAACATGAACGTACCTCTAATAAGTTTGGCTTTTATTACAAACAATCACACGTCATGTAGCGAGAGCGAAGTCGCGAGCAAAAGCTAGTGTATACATAAATTAACTTTGATTGTATATTAAGGTTTCATTGCTACTCTTTTATTTAGTATTAGGTATATTAAATAGAAATGTAATATTGTTATCTAAGAGAAAGATCAAAAATAGTAACCGGATTAAATGTTTCTTTAGACTAAAAGCTTAAGTTAATTGTTTTGCTTTCGATAGTAACAATTTGAGCAGTAGATTTAAATTCAATAGAAGCTTTATATAGACGATATGTTCTAACGATAAAGATAATTGAGGCAAATCGAAAGCTTTTAGCTTTGATATTATGATGATGATGAGCGCTTGGAAAACGGTACGCGACATTCGTGCCACGGAGCCACAATGACGTTTGTGGCGATGACAGTAAATTTGGAACCTTATTAATCTTTATATTTAAGATTTAAATTTTCACAGTGAGGTGAAGTTGTTGATGCTATCCAATGTTTTTTCGGATTTTGTTATTCGACATTTAAATGTATAGGTGTGAGCGAACAGGACCACTTTCGAGATGAATTTTTGTTTCGGATCCTTTATCTAGTACATAATTGATCGAAGACGCATATAGACACAAGCATTATGATTTCATGATCCAATCCGAATTTAATCACGGGAGGTGGGCTAACACAGTTTCTATCTAAAATTTAAACAGAAATCTAATTTCGTTGAGCCATTCATTGCTTTGAAATATCTTGCACGCTCCTAAGAAATACGAGCAACTTTTAGAGAATCATTATTGCATTAGTGTTAGACTGGGGAAAGCAATAGAAGAACTTCAACTTTATTATTGAATTTGTTATTGTATTGACGTTTGTACTACTGTGTTGAAATTAGGAATTTTAAAAAGCGACGCGAGTCTATATTTTTGTAATTAACATTGAAATATAAAAGCTTTGCAACAATAAATGGCACGCAATGAAAAGATAATGCTATAGAGCTTTTAGAAAGTGAGTCTTACGGTTTTTTTTATTTTCTGATTAGGGAACCCCGTGACCTTCGTCTTACCTTGGTGAGTGACGATAAGACTAGGAGGTAAATCGCATCTTACCCTTCAACCACGAAGAAACTGGCTATCTTAATTATAATTGTCGAAAGAATACGACAATAGTTCCTTCCTTAGGGTTGAGGATTCCGGGTAAAGTGCGATTCCATCTTCAGCTTTATCTTCACTTACCATCAGGTGCGGTTAAGGGTACCGTTACCCGGTTGGGCATAAAAAAGAACTTTTGAATTTATGATAATATTACCATAGACAATAATAATGTTATAAAATCCGGGAGTGCACGTTGGTGTAAAATTATAAAACTCTTTTCCGCCATGGTTTCGTTTCATTACGTAACCGTAATTATATCCCACCCTCCGGAGAATATCCAGCGTAATAAGATACTAATATAAATAGAATAACTCTATGCCAGAGCAAGGTAGTAAAGGGATAATGGAAAAATATAAATTAACGACCACATTATAATAACCTGTTGTTTGTTTACATTTGTTCTTAAATGCTAAAGCTTACGCATCATGTAAATGAATAGATTTTTTTTATTGATGAAGGGGATATTATAATTTTTATTTAGTGAATAGGTACACTACACACACTCTACGTACACTCTCTTTTATACTTTTAAACTGCTAAAACTTTGTAAAAAGAAGACCTATAAATAACTATAAAATTAATTTGTATAATAGGCTGCAGTTGACGACATTAGTTAGTTTCAATCTGTAAAACAAGGCGAATGCTTGAATAACACTGTTTAATTACTCTAAAGTTGGTGACCATAATAAATAGTTAACTAATTGGACCAACCTCTTTGAAGGCGATATGAGTATAGCGATGATCTTCGCGTTGGGCAGCAGCGCGTGCGCACGCCGCGGCACCAGCTCGCCGTCGAAGTACGTAGCTGACTTCTCGAAGGTAATCTGCGAGGAGTTGGTCAAGCTCGGCGGGAAGAAGTTCAGGTACCTGGTTGGAGAAAATATAATATACGGCATACGCACTTATGTATTAAACTAACAGAAGTGTCTTACGTCTTCCTCCTATGAGTATGGGATTGCCATAGTCTAACAAAGGCAAGCTTTAAGTCATGCCATTCAATGCCTTGAACAACATACCTATAACTTTTCTTGCACTGCACATAACAGTTACTATCTGGAAGAAATCTCTTTTAGAGGTAAGCTTACTTTTGTTTGTACCAATAATAATAACCTGTGTAACGTGTGTTGTCTATGTACAATGAAGGATTATTATGCATATTTATTTCATTGCCTCATTTCAGTTTTGATATAGGTAGCGAGGTGGGATGGCAAAAGCTCGATATTAAATAACACTTAGTATAAAGTAAACATTTTAAGCTTATTATATTTTATTTACTTACTACACTCGGCGTCAAAAAAATCGCACCTTTTAAAAATCATCTTTAAAAATTCTTAAACCTTATGTAGAGGATAGTGTTGGGTATCATTAGAAAGGTAACAAAAAGGAGTATCAAAAAACAATTAAATTTAACTTTCTGTTTAATTATAATTATACAAACAACATTAAAATTAATAAAATAATAAAAATCCTTAATTAAGTCCTAATTAACAACAGATAATTTACAAAGAAAAATGTACAAAAAGTGTCTTAAAATTAACTTAAAATCTAGTGTTACCCCCCCTTGCCCTGATCACGGCTTCCATACGGTCCCTCATGGACCTCACCAACTTCAGGAGCTCTTCTTGAGGGATAAGCCCCCATTCTTCAATCACCGCGTCTTGGAGCTCCTGTAGAGTCGAAGGAGCTGGATCCCGAGATCGAACCTTACGTTTAAGATGGTCCCAGAGGTGCTCTATAGGATTCAGATCCGGACTTCGCGCTGGCCACTGCATCACAGAGATTTGGGACCTCTGCAAGAAGTCGCTCACGATGCCTGCAGTGTGAGCGCGAGCGTTGTCGTGCATTAATGTGAACCCCTCGCCAAAAGATTCGGCAAAGGGGACCACATGCACTTCCAGGACCTCAGTGACATAGCGGCGAGCAGTCAGCGACCCTTGTCCGCGAGCACCTCCAGTCCGGGAGACGCAGACAAGGTCGGTTTTGCCGGCAGCAGACATACCGCCCCAGAACATGCAGGATCCGCCACCATATTCCACCGTCTCCTGGATGCAGGCTTGGGCGAAACGTTCACCCTGCCTCCGGTATACTCTTCTCCGTCGGTCGTTGCAGAAAAGACACACTCGCGTCTCGTCTGAGAAGAGAACAGCTCTCCACTGCTCAAGGGTCCAATCGACGTGGTCACGAGCAAACTGCAAGCGGGCTCGCCGATGCGCTGCAGTCAATTTTGGACCCGTAGCAGCTCTGTGGGCCGCTATCTTCTTCTCCTTCAATCTTCTTCTAACCGTAGATACGCTTACGGTGCGTCTGCGAACTGCCTGGAGCTGCTGTTGCAACTCAACAGCGTTGGAGAAACGATTTCTCAAAGAGTTCGACACAACGAACCGGTCGTCTCTTTCCGAAGTGCAGCGACGTCTACCCGAACCGTGTCTGCGGATATAGCCACCGGTCTCTATGAAGCGCTGGTACACTCTTCGAACGGAATAACGGCTCAGGTTCAGTTGCCGGGCGACATCACACTGCCGCACCCCTGATTGCAGTAGTGCAACCACTTGAGCGGCTTTATCAGCTGTGGTATCCATCAAAATCTGTGCGTGTGTCCTCTTCAACGGTTGAATAGCGAATGACCCACATTGAACCCGTGTTGACCGTTTTATACCCACAAAGGAAGCGCAACTAGCAACTCTCACGGGTAGCAAAATTTGCATCGAATTTTTGTGACACTTTATTTGTTGCATTAGGTTTTATTTGATAATGAAAAGTAATGTTTTTTATTAAGTTAATTAAGTAACCTTGTAAATAAAATCATAATTAATGCGACTGCATGTGCATATCAAGAGTAAATGACATTTGAAAGTGATTTTCTAAGAGGTGCGATTTTTTTGACGCCGAGTGTATATCGCTAACATCCCCTAACTTGTTAAAAAGATGAAAAAAAAAACATCATAAACGAAAATCAAAAATTCAAATACCGAACCAACTGCGTCGTTTGCAAATGACGCCCGCCCCGCGCCGTGGGCGCATAGAGAGAGCATATAAAGTGGCACTGCCGTCGAATTCCGCACAGATTGAAACGTACTTTTTCTATTACACCCGTTCAAAAGGATCAAAAACCGTAAAATTGGACCGCGCACAAGACAACTGATTGGATCCAGAATGTACATTTGCACTTGAACGTTGGCCGATGTTTTACTGCCGCTGGCGGCGTCGGGCGTCGCGGCGTGAATCGATATAGCGTGGCATAAACTAGAAAGCACCCTTCGCATTTGCACCGCCACAACAAAGTTGTTTTTAGTTTTCGAATACGAACCGTAAACCGGTTAATAAAATCCGCCAATACGTTGCCGAATTGATTTCCGTGGCGTACCTCAATTACGGGGTAGGTACGGCGCGGCGGGCGGTCGCGATCGGCGGCAGTTATGGAACAAAGTTTATTAGCCTGCCCCGCCGCCGGTACATGTTCTCCAAAACCGTTTTATGTCTGAACGGCGATTAATGTGGGATGCCATGCCGCTGCGAAGACACGTAAAAGACGGATATGGCCGGTGCGTACACGCGAATGCCTAAAATATCTCCGTTTAACATCGCATGCCTGAAGGGTTTCGGTGGAACAACATTATTAAGTTTTCTGTATAAAGAAAATAGGTTGATTTGCCTTGAAATCTTTTGTTTAATATTATGCGACGTAAATGTTTTTAACTTTTGTGTTTAAGTGTCAAAATATTTGTCTAACTGCCGTACTCAGAGACGTCAATTAAGTTTTAATGACAATTAAATGTATTTCCTTCTCTATTTAGCACTATGCATAAGAAAGTGGCAAAACTTAATTGACGTCTCTGAGTACGGAGTAGGTGTTGTTTAAGTGTCAAAAACAACTTAAGAACTATTTTGGCGTAGTTTTGTCACTTCATAAACATTAAAAGCAATATTTCGTTTTAGCGAAACAGTTGTTGTAAGTGGTAGTGCAACCAGCTACAATGTCTCGTTTCATCGGATATAGGTACACTTGCCAACTAACTGTATTTTTACTTTATAAATGTTAAAAACATACATACATCATTAATATTTTTTATTATTCATTATTATTTGACGACCTCCGTAGCCGAGTTTGCACGGCGGACTTTGGGCGGCGCTAACTCTGAGGTCCCCGGGTTCGATTTCCGGTCGGGTCAATGTCGAAAACGAACTTTTCAATATTGTGTCGGGTCTGGGTGGTTGTGGTGGTACCGTTGTTGTTTCTGAAAACGAGGGCTTTAGCTACTTACCTTGGGATTAGAACAATGTATGTGATGTTGTCTCATATATATATACTACTCAAAACAAAATAAGGGCCACGAGGTATTTTTTCATTTTGGTGTAAATTATTAAACATTTACATATTGAAAGTAGTAAAATATTGAGTATACAAACTCTTTGATACCTAAACTTTTTAATATTGTAGTATTCATCTAATGCTGGCAACAATTTTAAATAAAATTTGATTTAAAATTATTTTTGAAAATTTTGATTCCATTTTCTTTGACGTTTTGCTTTCCTTAGCTTCTTGGTTTATTAGAAATTATCAGAGTTCATTGATATCTCGAGTCAGAAACATCTTTTGCAATATGCCACAAGCACGCAGGCGTCATATGGACTCGCTGACAGCAACCAGAGCCGTTACAATGATTGAAGAAGGTCATTCGCAGCGATCTGTGGGTTTGCAATTGGGATTTTCTTGAAGAGCTATTCAAAATCTATGGAATCGTTTCCAAGAGACCGGCAGTGTTAGAAGAAGACCTAGTTCGGGCAGAGTTCGCATTACAACAGCTCAAGAGGATCGTTACATTCGATTAAGTGCGCGCCGAGATCGCACAACGACGGCCCGCAAGCTGCAAAATCGTTTACGGCTCACAACGGGTACTCGTGTCAGTGACCAAACTATTCGTAATCGATTGCATGAAGACCAGCAGGCATCAAGAAGGCGAGTTGTCCGTATTCCATTAACCAGAAATCATCGTGCAAATCGTTTAAGATTTTCCCGTCAACATTTGGACTGGGACATAAACCAATGGGGCATGGTGCTCTTCACAGACGAATGCAAAGTTAAATTTTTTAACGACGATCGGCGTATTAGAGTATGGAGAAGACGCGGCGAGAGATTTTCAGAAGCCTACATCCATGAAGTCGATCGTTTTGGTGGTCCAAATGTAATGATTTGGGGCGGGATAAGCTTACACGGCAAAACTGAGCTCGCTATTTTAAATGAGGGTACTGTTACTGCTCAGCGGTATATTGAGGAAGTCGTCAGACCACATGTGATCCCATTTGCCCAGCGAGCGGGTCCTGGATTCATCTTGATGCAAGACAATGCTCGTGCACACACGGCTCAAGCGACTCGGTTTGTACTGGAAGCGTCTCAAATTCAAGTCTTGCCGTGGCCGGCGAACAGTCCGGACTTAAATCCAATAGAGCACATGTGGGATCAGTTGAAACGAAGAGTTAGAGACGGTGATCAGGAAATCCACAACCAACAGCAACTCATCAACGCTGTTAAAAGGGCCTGGGAAGAGATTCCAATGTAAAATGTCAGGCATTTGATTGAGAGCATGCACTCCAGGCTTCAGGAGTGCGTAACGAAACGAGGGGGGCATACCCGTTACTAAAAGATGAGCATGGAGTATTTTCTTTTGTTTTCAGTAACTTTACATTGTTTTTATTTTTAACCTTAAATGTGTTTTTTTCTTTCAAAAGCAAATAAACTTTTTAATCATTATTATTGGAATAAATTTATTGGTCTACACGGTAAAAACAACATTAGTTTTCGTTATGGAGACAAAAAAATTAATATTGGTTTTATTATTTTCATGGTACAGACAAAATACCTCGTGGCCCTCATTTTGTTTTGAGTAGTATATATATTATCGGCCTTACAAATAAACAAAGAATAAGGTCCGAATAGTTATTACGTGTTTTGTTCCTGTCATGTAAACGTCATTGCAAATTAGAGTAAAAAAGACAAAAGACGGAATAACTATTCGAAGCTTATTCTTTGTTTATTTGTGAGACACTATAACTTTAAAAAGAAATAAAAATAATAATTACGAAATCATAAATAAAAAACTTCTACTAACTCGCTTGTCCGAGGCAAGGTGCCCAAAATGCTAGGCGGCATTGCTCCTTTGAATGGCCAAGCTAATGCGCTGTGCGAAAAAATGACCTGATCTCCGGTCACCCGTTGCCTCGTACAGGCGAGCAGTTAAGTCCCTTAATAACATTTTTGCATTAGGTTGTCATGAGCCCATCATCTCCACAGCAAATGGGAGGAAAAATTAAGGCTCTTCGCACACTAGTCGTAAGCGTAGTCGTATCGTAAGCGTATCGTTACGACGCAACGTGTACGAGACCTGCAGTGTTTTACAAACGAATCATCGAGTAGACGTATCGTTTTGTAAGATCTCAGTTGAAATCATGACGTCAACGGTACCAGATGTGTTGGGTGAATTTATAGGCTATCATACTTTCTCTACAGACGAAGAGGATTTTTTACTGTTTGATTAAGTAAGAAGTAGAAAGCGACAAGGATATAATAGATAAGGAAGGACAATTTCCATTTTCTGACGTTGGCATTGTATTTTAAAGACATGTTTACATGAGTACGTTTCGGGAATATATACATATTACCAAACATCCTGTATATATACATATATATTTATTTATATATAAGTAACATGAACTTGCTTGATTAGTCTCCTAACATGCTTAACACAAGACACTCACACTCAGATTCACACGCACACACACACCCCCTCACACATTGACTCACCAACACACACATACACACAAACATGCACACAAAGCCTTTTTTATATACCTAATGGTTTTAAAAATGTATACCATAGATATAATAACATCTGTTATCTAAAGCTATTATGTAAGGATCTGCTGTTATAGTGTACCGAACCCTCCTCAGTCTTGGAGGTGGGCGTTGGCAACTGCGACACAGTCATCCGACGAATGCGGTTGTTACTTGTTGTAACTTTACTTTTTGTAAAGTTAATTGTCAATGTTCGCCTACGTATTATTGAAAATGTAAAATGTGCATAGTCATAATTGGCCTTCAAATTGTAAATTTCAATATTGTAAGCTAGTTGTAAATGTGATGTGTACTATCCCTAATAATAAATAAATAAATAAATAAATATGAGACATCACATACATTGTTCTGATCCCAAGGTAAGTAGCTAAAGCACTCGTTTCATGGAAATCAGTAACAACGACGGTACCACAAACACCCAGACCCGACACAATCTCGAAAAGTTCGTTTTCGACATTGACCCGACCGGGAAACAAACCCGGGACCTCAGAGTTAGCGCCGCCTAAAGTCCGGCGTGCAAGCCACTCGGCAACGGAGGTCGTAAATAAATAAATAAAAAGTTATCGTTAGTTCCGCGTCGGAACTCGTATTCAAAAGTAACTGTAATTTTCGAAGTATCCATCTTTCTTGTCTAATAATAAAAAAACAACTGAAAGTCGATAATCGAATGTTGCACATTTTTTAAAAGAAGAACTTCATAGGTACCTAGTGAAAAAAGTTTCACTCAAAAATCTCAAACCATGAAGGTTCTATGTCAATTCGAAGTACCTAATACAATAAAACGGCCATTTCATACTTTAACCCCTATTATTATAATGCTGATAAAACTATGCTATGCTATGATAATGCTATGCATATGAAATAACATCTTATTTTCAACTGTCAACAAAATTTTAATAGAAAAGTGGGGAATGTTTTTTTTTTAAATACGCGTGGTCATAAAGAACAACATTACATGTTCGTTAGTTAATGCCCGGTAGCAGTGCCATACGATACTTTCTGTCACAGAATTCTATTACCTGGCTACAATGCTCTGGAGATTCTGATTAAATTTCCCGATTGCGTGATACAGACACATAGAAAATCTTTGATGTAATTCAGTCATATCATAGCTGGCTTGAGAAACCATAAAATTTTTCGCGCACACAAAACCTGCCTTCGCTATACAGGCCACACGCCACAGCAAGTTCTTCCCACAAATTAACTAAAGGCAGTTTTTGAGGAGAAACCTCAGTCAGGCAAGTAGTTGTAATGCCGATGCCGAGATAGGTTCTGCACAAAAACCTAACTGTAAAAACTTATAAGGAGGATAACTGACCAGTCGAGACCCTTGAGATAGTTGTTGTTATTGAAGAACTGCAGCTCTTCGTAGGTGGCTGGGCTGGGCATGTTGGGTGTCAGCGCAGGGTGCATGTCCAGGAATGTGGGCAAAACAGTGCTGCCAGTCTACTGCAGCCCGATCTGTGGCAGTGTGCCGCACTTCGACCAGATGCGAACTGTAAGAACCTTCTTAAGAGGATAACTTACCAGTCGAGGCCCTTGAGGTAGTTGTTGTTATTGAAGAACTGCAGCTCCTCGTAGGTGGCAGGACTGGGCATGTTGGGTGCCAGCGCAGGGTGCATGCCCAGGAATGTGTACAGGGCGGTGCTACCGGTCTTCTGCGGTCCGATGACGAGCACGCGCGGCAGCGTGCCGCACCATTTGCCCTTCGACCAGATGCGACGGTGCCGGATGTCGTCGCATGGATTCTGTCGAAACGGTTCAGTTGTACTTATTGTTTTTTAAAGTTCACGTGAACTTTGGTACTTTGCGACGACAATAATCAATTCTCGTTTATTTTACATATTATTTAATACTGACGTTCAAACTCTTTGCAAAGTCTGTGGTCACAAGGACACTGCAAAAAGTTCGTGAGTTATGCAATGTATTTCGAACGAGAAACCATGGACGAAAAAAGACTTATGATGAAAGTGTCTATCTGCGAGTAAAATTGCTTTGACAGTCAAGTCATGACAAAACTATAAGACCTCTCGGATTACAACCAAACCCTAAAACATCAACAATTTATTAAACCTATTTTAGCAATGAAAGTGTTATTAGTTTCTTTCACATTAAACCGTGACAGACTAATAAAATCACACTAACAACAAATATAGGTTTAATAGAATCAGATATTATTATGAATATGGCAGTGTTTTTACAAGCTCTTGGGTTACTACCGGCGCTACGCTTTGGAGGTAAGTGCTGCGGGGTCCATAAAGTTGTTTTTCAGCTGCACAGTGGGCTTGACTTTTACATTAAGCCAACTAACAGCTAAGCCAAGCTCAGTACTATAAATTATTTACAAGTACTGTAAAATTGCTGGTTCTAATTACAGTGATTCTCAGCATTGAGGATACCGGGTCGAGTAAGTTTCACCCTTCGACTAAATCATCACTTAACATCAGGTGAGATAAAGGCTTATTGCTTACCCATAAGGAATAAAAAAATGAGCTGAGTGAATTTAATTTAAGGAAATATTATTGAAAATTGTATAATAAAACTACCGACGCCCGTGACGTCGATCGCGTAATCACTCGTATCCCGTGAACCCGAATTTTAGAAAATCTTGTCTGATGAAAATGCACAAAATTTGCAGACAGGCTCCTCCTTTCCCGACGACGACGACGACGTACTTAAGAGATATATTGCGTAAGTCGTGAAAGGGACCTGTCAGTATTCTAGATCCAGTAATTTTGGAAGTGCTATGTTAATCGTTATTCAATAAGCACTTCTCTTTTTATAAATATAAATAATACAATATTATAATAAAGAATAAAATATTTCGAACTTTCTTTGACGCCAGCTTTTAATATTCAGATTTTTAAAAGCATTTCAGTGTACAACAGTTTCTTAAATATTCAGTGAGCCATCTGCGTCCATACACCATAATTCAAGTTTGGAGGCACATTTATACCATTAAATTGATCATTTTCATAGCGTAGGTACCAATGCGTAACGAATTTAATACAATAGCGAGCATTGAATCATTGAAGATCCTCATTATCTCCTTTGAAGTAGCATTACTCAATTAACTACTTTATTTTTTTTTAACTTTCAAGTATCGTCGATAGTTAGTAAGTAAAAGCCTACAGGTGAGGTAATCCACTTTGATCACCCGCCTAAATAGCACCTGCACGAATAGCACCTGGCCTAGTCCACATTCAGCACCTATTGATATTTTTGCCAGGTGCTATTAGTGGATTCAAATGTATTTTTACATTTTTGTCCACGAACAGCACCTACAATACAGCAGCCTAGTGCTGACTACAAGACGTTATTAAATGAAAGATATCGATAAAAATCACTTGTATATTAATTTCAAGCCTCCATCATTGCAATCAAATCACCACGCTTGTCAAATACGGTTTGGTGATCACAAACTCGGGTTACGCATAAAAAATACGAAAAACGCTTTACCCGACCCGGGAATTGAACCCAGTACCTCCGAATATCGGACCGAGCGTTTTGCCAATCGACCACCGAGGAGTTCCGCCCGGCGCGACTTTACTCAACATATTTTATGATAATACAAAATGCGCGCTACAAGCTACAATCAAAAGTTTAAGTTTAAGTTATGTCTGCAAATTGGAATATGTTTGGTAACATTCCAGTTGAAATATTATTTAATTCGGACAATAAACAATGCCGCCTGCATTTCGATGTAATATTTCCAATTGCCAATGTTTTAGTGATTTCAGATATCTCGCGAGACAATGAAATATTTAAAGTCGTTCGTCGTTCATACATACTATTCTCGGTGGGCAATACATACTGACATATACTTGCGAGTTTAGATATGGACTATCTAATCAGGAGCTTATTTGTCTTGTCTTTACTATTTACTCTCACTTTCTAGTTATTAATTGATTCCACGACGAGTTGGTAGCAAACCGATATTTACACTAATATAATTTTGAAGATTTCTGTCGTGGCTGGGTGTAGGCAATTCGCAATAGTACCGTACCTTATATTGCGAATTAAAAATACGACTGTTCATAACTTTTTTATCATCAGTCTATCAACGTCCCACTGCTGGCCCACATAAACAATAGCACATATCAGGCCTACATATCCATATGGCCCAAAATGGGTTGGTGGGTTTTGACGATTGCGATCTTACGAGATCAACCGGGACCAACAACGTCGAAATGTGGGGTTATTCCGTTTTACCCCATTGATTTGCCCCATCAATGGGGTAAAGAAGACTGCTTACGAATGTTGGAGGAGCTACGATATTTTAACTGGGCTCACCCTTCCAGTGACCCGGAATTGCGTTAGTTGTTTATCTTGCAAGATCCGTAACCTGAACGCTCAAGCTAAAGGGCCATCGAGCATTGTTTCTTTCATTTTCCTTTATTTTTTGCTGAATTTATCATTAAAGCAAATAGTTATACGATCTCAAAAGAGTTATTGAAATATTCCAACAAAATAATTGAATCGTAGCACGATTTACACAACAATACATTTCCGATCTGCCAAGCACATTACTGGACTTAAATGTAAATATGTAGAAATTCAGACATTGCAAGGGCAACTTATTAAGTAAATTCAGTACATCAAAACAGTGATTAATTAAAAACTAACAAACCGAGCGTATCATATTTACTCTACATACTTTCGCAAATAAATAATTGAATCGCTATTATGTTGTGTACGAACAATTTTATTTTATTTAACTACTATTACAAAGAGGTAACTTTGTTTGTGACTTTGTTTGTATATATATTATAATATTATTTCACTGGTAGAATGCTACATGTATTGCGGGTAACATAGGCTTTATTTTATTTTCATAAAAAAATAATATTTATTTTTGTACGGAAAAATACGAAATCAACGCGGACGAATTCGCGGGCAAAGTGCTAGCTTGTCTATAAATGAGTGGAGCTCTCGTTTCATTCTATCTCGCTAACAGTTGCTATCCTATAACGATGTAGGTACGTCATTATTTTTTACAGGAACAGTTTTAATTAATTCTTTTCCATATAAGTATTTTATCAACAATATTTAATCTCAAACAAAGTTGACTGTTACGATTTTTTTTTAATAACAATGCTATAAGTAATACAACTTAACAATGTACTAACAACAACTAAAACCTGTAGGCTTGATCATTTCAATCATATAAGTCAATAGTTTCACGACTTATAGGGTAAGTATCTTATAATTGACTAAGTTAAGTCATAGATATTTAAATAAATAATAAAAAATAACTCAGAAAATGGATCAGCTTTTAAACAAATTTGTTATAATATTTTTTTTAGAAATTAGTAATTATCATACTCATAAAGTGTTACAGCAAAATCGATACGTTGATGATAGGACGCCTGCCGTCGTGGCGACGCGAATGCGAGACTCAGCTTTTTATTAGACGAGCCGGTTGCTGCAGTGCGATATTCATAACGTTGATGATGTTGCAGTCACTACAATACAGTACACTCACTCTCTTCGGACCGCAGATGGAAGTACTTGTCGGCGAGCGCGAGCGGCGGCGCGGGCGCTAGACGGACGTTGGTTCAGCAGCAGAGGAACTTTACTAAAATTTCAATAATGTTGCTGATGTTGCAGTCACTACACTACAGGTCCACTCAACCCCCACAGCGGGTTGAGCTCGTCGGGTCGCAGCTGGAAGTACTTATCGGCGAGCGCGAGTGGCGGCGCAGACGCCAGGCGGACGTCGGTCCAGCAGCGGAGGAACTTTATTACAATGTTAATGATGTTGCAGTCACTACACTACAGGTCCACTTACCCCCCACAGCGGTTTGAGCTTGTCGGGTCGCAGCTGAGGCGCGGACGAAAGGCGGACGTCTCGGTCCAGCAGCGGAAGAACTTTATTACAATGTTGATGATGTTGCAGTCACTACACTACAGGTACACTCACCCCCCACAGCGGGTTGAGCTCGTCGGGTCGCAGCTGGAAGTACTTGTCGGCGAGCGCAAGCGGCGGCGCGGACGCCAGGCGGACGTTGGTCCAGCATCGGAGGAACTTCACTACGGACTCAAACGTATACAGAGCGAGTCGATCGTTGCCGTAATTCGACATGTGCGTCATGAACACGTTGATCTGTTGACAAGATACGTGGGTTAGTTTTCGTGTCTTTGGTAGCCTTACGCGATAAAAGCTATACAGCAATGTAAATTATCTATATATACATATATAGGAGATATTAAATCAAGTGCGGATATGTTCAGGTCTGGCATTTTAAATTCTCGAATAAAGTAATTGCATCATACTGTAGACGTGTAGACTCGGAAAACTCACACACGTAGTAACTACTAGTACCTAATAGTGTAATCAGCTGGTACAGTATAATGTTTTCTGTAGGTAATGCGGTAACAAACTGGTAGTCCTAATTATCTCGGAAACTAACGAATACTTATTATTAAGCCCCATTTTAAATTCTTTTATACTTAACAAAGCCGCACTCGTTTTCAATTAAATTAACTACTTTTAGAAATATAGGTAAGCTTAACAATCTAAAGAATAAAACAACACATCTAAGACAAAATTTATAAAATGATTTATTTAGTAAAATTACATCACGACGAATACGCGAACAATTAACAAAGTAGGATTTACGCCTTGCTAAGTGGACCGTGACAAACCGTGACTAAGTGAAACGAAACGTACTCCGGTCCCACCTATTCGCTATCATCCATTATACACGCTGAATTATTTTATCAGAACGTAATTGCAGAATGTGGGTCAGCACCCTGTCATAAGGTTAGACTTTATGAACGCTAAATTTCATTCAATTTATTTTACACCAGAGAAATAAAATTTCAACAATGTAGTTTAGCTGACTCTTCACAATTTTACCAGAGATTGAATCATTCACAAAAATATGTCAGTAATAAACATACTGCAACTTTGGTGATTCCCATTCATGTTTCAATGTAGGTAAATCGATGAACGAAGTTCGTATGTAAGGAGAAGTTTTAATTTTCAACTATCGTTCTTCACAGATTTTCTTGACGAAAAATTACCAGTCATGTTTGGAATTATAATATATTCTTAAACTTGTGTTTTATCGAATCAAAAACTGTGGAATTGTAACCAGTTAAGTGTTGTTCTTGAGTAAGTGTTGGTTAATTTGCGGATGTATTATAGGTTCAAATATTGACTAAAACATTTGTCTGTGTTGCAGAGCTCTGTCAATATAGCATGTTGTGCATATTATTGGCACACTTTATAAACCGATTTTCATTAACTGCCCGTCAGTATGAGTGAACAGGCCGCACGCCTGCCGCGGTAACACCATCACGCCTCTGTGGTGGAACAAGCTAAGTGACCTGGGTTGAAGTACTTACGGGGTTATTGATGACGGTCTGAAAGAGCTTACCGCACTGTATGGAACGGTCGTGCCGCTGGCGCCCACCCAGGTACCGCTTTAGCAGTAGAGTGTGCGTGAACCGGCAGCATGTCTGACGCGGCAACACCATCACACCTTTATGACGGATCAATGGGAGTTAATTGACTCAAAGTACTCACGGGGTTATTGATGACGGTCTGGAAAAGCTCACCGCCCTGTATGGAGCGGTCGAGCCGCTGGCGCCCGCCCGGGTACCTCTCCAGGAGTAACGTGTGCGTGAACAGGCCGCATGTCTGTCGCGGCAACACCATTACGCCTCTGTGACGGAATCCGCGACGCAACCTGCGTCAAAGAGAATCCTTAGTCAGTAAGTAGTTTGTGAAGGTATACGTCCGATGGCAACATGTAGACGTCACTACATGTCGTCAACGGTGTACACTGTAGGTCATTGGAAAGTAGATATTTCAGTTAGTCGACCACATCCCGTTTTCACACAATTTTCCACATTGCCTAGCAAATATATGTGTTTTCAAAATACCTGCAATGGAAGTTCCAATCCAATGTTTCAATGTTTTTACTACATGCCAGTATTGCCAGTGTAACAATAGGTCTATTAACTAAATTAGGGCACCATGAACTCTGTCGAGTCCACAATTAGTTGTCTGTAGAAGAGAGAAGCACTTACTGTTACTCGTATTGTTGGAAAATTATGTGATTCTAAAGTTCTTGTGGACCACGTACGTTTATGCTATAGCTCTACTATCCGATGGAGCTTAAACTCGAAGTCGTTCACTGCCTTTTCTAATTATATCAGACAGGCTAATTAAAGACTTTGAAAGTTATCTTTATTGCTTAGAATTAACTAATTAACGAGTCTAATGCTTTCGTCTCCAATTAAGGGGGAAGGCATTTTTGATCGCATCTTTATTGTTTAATTACTTTTCATGATCCGAACGTTTACAACTACCGGAATGGCTTAATATAGTATTCATAATAGCCTGAATTGAATATTTTTTTAAGTCTCTTAAAAGTTAATTATTTATTTAATTAATTTATCGATAATCGGTACACAAGACGCATTAGGAGAATCTGTGTATTGACAAGGCCTTTTTGAATTATATGCCAGTTTCCACCTATTACATGTTATACGAGAAAAAAGGCATGAGCAGATGCAAACCTAAAGAGGATGATACAGCCCTTCAATAAAAGCAACGATTATTACTACTATACAACGTGTAACAAAAAGGTGTAATCAAAATGAAAAGATCCAAAGGGTATCCGATCTAGAACTTGTATGGGTTGCTATTAAGACCTAATTATTTACTTTAATTTGTCATGCAATAGTAAATGAAATATTTATATTAGTGAAGTGACCATAAATGTTAGTATACAGAGGTTACTAAACCACTAGGGCTGAGACTTGTTAATTTTGATGTGACGTCACAATAGAAATATTGAATTAAAAATTGCAAAACACATTAACGTTAATAATCATGTCTTAGTAACTCTGCATACGAGGTCAAGATCGGATAAACTATGGATCTTTTCATTTTGACCACACCTTTCTGTTACACGTTGTAGAATCACCTTCAAAATCGCGAAAAAACGCCATAAAATAACTTAACTAACTTTTTTGACTTGACAAAATAGAGAAAAGACTCAATAGCACATAGGTAATTGTATAGTTTTGCGATGAAGTAAGTTAAGCAATCTTTGTAATGCCGGCATCACTCGTAGATTATTATTAGATTTTATCATTCGATGTTTTTTTCTCGGTTTCGGTTTCATAGCAAGTGTTTCTTAAAAGCAAATACAATATGCACATTTCATCCCTTGTCGGCATTTCACACGATTTCCTTTCCCTATATTTATTTAAATAGTACTTATCCCTATTGGATATTCCAATATATACCGAATTAACTTGCGAAAGGTACGTGCTATTTTATTCCTATTATCCCGGAATTTTAGCATACAGTGTTTATCTGTAAAAAGGCCGTTCCAAGCTCAAGCTACGTTTTCGCTGACACAAAAGTGCTCGCAGGGTGGTACGCTGATTGCGATCGCCACATTACGCTGTACCGTTTACTGCCAGTAAATTATGTGATTCAATTTGTACTGTCATAGGTTCTTATTAAGGCTGACACTTCATTGAGGCGGAGAGGAGCTGAGCGGAGCGGACCTGTGAGAAAATTAACCAATAGGGTTCCTTTATTTAAACGTCTCTTCTCCGCTAAGTAACACTATTGGTTAATTTTCCCACCAGGTACGTTCCGCTCAGCTCTTCTCCGCCTTAATGGAGCTAATCATGAACATCTTATTTTTATGTCCCCACTGCTGGGTCAATCACAATGTCGTTAGCGAATTAGTTAGCTGAACGTTTAGTCCACAGCAAAAGTCGATAATCAAAACCAGGATAAGAATTACATGAGATTTTGTCATTCATTTTGTGTTTTTTGTGATTGTGTTTAATAATTAAACTGTTTTGTGTACGCTGTATTTTATGGTGTTCTTTTATAATATTTTTTTAATTAATTTTTTTTTGCTTTTTTGTATTTATTTTTGTGCAGGTCAATAAATGTTTTTATTCTTATTCATTATTTCTTACATGACTTTACAGGATGTTTGGTAATAGCTGTATAATCCTGAGTAAGGCTGATAGGGTCCCGTCCAAATATCTAGAGAGACGACGCATTATGTGTCACGATTTGTATGAAAACCAAGCGTGCCACATTTTATTGACATACTATGATTTGACAAGCATTATTTAGTGATGGAAACCACCTTACGAATTAAATCGATTTAAAAATGCCGCGTTTCGAACGATTTTAATACATAAATTCGGTCCTCGATTTTGTCATCTATTTATATCGAAAGCAAAGCAAATATAAATTATACTATTAAGAAGTTTTGTTTTATTATTTAAATTTTATTAAGTAATAATCAATAGCACAATGTATGTGTAGTAATTCAACGAATTTTTAAATGGAAACGCTACCTAGATTCTTGCAGCGCATATGCCGTCAGGTCGTTCGGTAAAAAGAAAGACCAGCGGTTGATTTTTGAACCAGTGACCAACTCAGTGAACAACCAGTGATATCAATTACGAGTGCTCCTTTTTCTCTTCCAAGGTCACTGGTAACTTATCTTTGACACCGAAAATTCTTGAACGGTATGTATCTTAATAATCAAATTGTATATAACGTCGGTCTAATTATCAGAGTTCGTAACTCCAATAATATCGAAATTAATGTCATCTGGTGTAGATTTTTGTAACCTATCCGTTGGAAAAGTGCGTAGTTCATTCGAAATAAAAACAACTCGCTAAGAACATAAAATAAAGACGCGTATGTCCTCGCCGCCATTAACAAAATAATTCGTTTTTACTGGCTCCTATAAAACTCACTTAAAAGGAGTTGCGCATTCTGATAATTAGACCGACGATAATGGAAAAATTATGATATTTCTTAATGTATTTAATTTTACTTATAATTCGAGATCACCAGTGAGATTAAAAATCGCCCCCCAGTACCTAAATATAACAATTACAGACATTTGGGCGAATGGGTACCTTGGTAGGGGGCGAAAGGGTATTTTTAGGAAAATGGGTGAAAGATGAGGGGCGTACGGGTGCAAGACCATATAAACGGCATTAGGAAATAATCAGAAAACCGTCATCAGGCCAACGACTGACAAATAATATGTCGATGCCAAAATAACTTCCCGATTTTAACTGTATATTTCTTGAGGAAATAAAACAGTTTTGATACGTAACGTGGTTTTTATTTCGATTTTTTCCCCTAAACAATTAAACTGCATTGGTGTGTAAAAAAAGTCGTTAGAATTTTTGGATATCATTTTGTGGAGGTAATAGATTTAAAAAAGCCCTCTCTTAAAGATTTTGAATAACTTTCAAAATATAATTTCTTTCCAATCATCATAATTTCGTAAGCGATTTGAATCGAATAGACGTTTTATAGTGTAAAATTAGAAATTTTTTAGAGAAAAATGACAAAAGCGACTGTGCCTCGAAACTGACGCGAAGTACGTATGAAACGATATTTTGATGTTCATTGCCCGTTTACCATGCGGCTACTCTAGAATTTCTCAAAACTGTCATAAATTTAAAATAAATCATTTTAAAATTAATTACGAATATTTGTATCATAAAACTACTTTCCGGCGGAAGGTATGTTCTACTTATTGTCTAATTACAGATGAAGTGTTTTTACGATTTATCACGGAACATTGAGGCATTTTTTTGTGTTTTTGACCGATGTCTCCCTGGGTAAATGTCGATCGCGGACTGAATATAAGCAGCGGTCAGTTGAGCACAAATGGGCTCATTCGAAACACTTAAAGTAGGTGTACTTGCATGATCTATGTTAATATAGGTTTGGTGGTTCCGTACATAGAACGAGTCGACAACAAAATGTAAAAAAAACAGAAGAAATTTGAGTTTTTGTATGGAAAAGTAAATCTACGTAAATATGATTTTGCATATTTTCGTGGTGCTCGCTCTTGCCACTTTGTTGTATGGCTGCTTCGGGATTATGCACTTAATTATTACCAGTGATTGAATATTCACGTACCTATGATAACATGTTGTCAATGATGCGACCTATTGAGCTCGCTCACGGCATAACGCGCCATTAAAATAGCTTTCCTAGTTGATTTGATTTCTACAAATAAAAATAATTTTTAACCTTTTACCCACACATTGAAATAGTTCCATTTTATAATATGTCTATAATATAATATGATGTATATTGCGAAAATGCGGTTCAAAGTAAATAATAACGTAAACTTTTAAACTCCCGCGTTAAATTTTAAACAAATATTTTAACAGGGTTAATGGAAATTACTTAGTAACCTAACATAACGTGTTGTCATTACTGTGCAGCTGGCTCAAAATAATTATGCAATATTTATTCAAAATTCCACATCACAATTAATAATTCAACACTCCTACTACACGTGATAGGGTAAGCGACCATTTCTAGTAATATAATTATTGGAATTTCATTGACGGCCCAACGTCCGATGCGACGACGCGGCCGCAACGCCGCGCTCGCGGTCGATAGGAGTTTGGAAATGCGCCACAAACAGTTCTAGTTAACGGGTACTGTTATTGCTGTCGTTTGCGATTCGCTGATCTTGGAACTTGTAGTGGACGAATGAGCTTCATTATGTTAGTGGAGCAATTTCAATAACGCTTCGGTGATAATAATGAAGTTGTGTGAACACCGTAGGTTGACTACGGTTTCATTAGTACGAGATAGCTCTTCTTTAAAGGGTCTATATTTATACTAGGAATAATAAATGACTCCACTTCATCTGATGTTAGACTACAATGGAATCTCAATAAGAAAACAGCCAAAAAGCATGGTGTACAAAATAAGCCGCCTCTCACCTAACCGACCCGCAATATAAGTAATGTAAGAGGGATCTTACACCTGGGATATGAGAAAGTATCTTACAACATGGGAATGTTGTAGGAACCCAGTTGTAGTAGTTGGGTTCAGATCTTTCCTTTTGGGTATCTTTGTGAGCGTTGAGAAACTTAAAGGGTTCTTCAAGTAGTGTAATCTAAACATCTTCAAAGGGTTTCTAGAAGGGATGGCATCACGCCATGTGCAGGTCTTCCTACGTGGAGAGCTCTGACCAGAACACACAACGCTGGCTCAAGCGTGTTAACTTCTATCAACTGCGACTAACTGCAGAACGAGCCTTTTATAGCACAAAGAAGCTCAAAAGCTAATTTGGTCACCCATCCGTGAACCTGGCATTTGTAAAGTTGCTTAACTTGCACGATTGCATCAAGATCTCGCTAGCCAGCTGGGCGCATCCGACGAGTTCCTCAAATAGTGGCCGCAAATAGTTCCAGTTCGCCGTTAACTACCTTTATTGCTGTCGTTAGTTTCGCGGCTGATCGTGAAACTTTCAGTAGAGTAATGAGCTTCATTGTGTTCTGTGAAGCATTATAAAGCACGTTACAGGATAGCCTTGACGATAATCAGCTGACTTAGCACTTATTGCCAATTCGAGCAGGAACTTTATAGCTAGCACGCGATCAATTCTATGAAATGACGGCCGTTAATTTTAATTTTCCATTTTATAGATTTTATGGTGCAGTACCAGTTTGCATACAACATTTTTCAATTACGTTCACTAATCAAATGTGATAAATGATCGTGATACGGCTAAATAGATATTTTGACAAATACTGTAAAACTTTTTGATTCCAGCAAATATTAATGTTTTAAGTAAAAAACTTTTTTCACGATTATTGCTTCACTTCAATGCTGACCGTACCGACACACAGAAGGTCTATTGCTGAAAAAAGAAAATAATAAAACAGACGCTCACCTAGCCGGCCTCAAGTGTGGATACTCTTCGGTGCTGGTGACTTTGACATCCCAGACCTTCCTCCAGGCTTCGTACAACGGCTCGTGGACCGGGTATACCCCAGAGTGGTGCGGCGAGACAGAGTAGCAGGAGTTGGTTGGGATGCCGTGCTCGAGAGCGAATTGTTTGTTAAGCATCATTTCGGCTTCTAGTTGGGAGACGTTGTTGTATAGGTGCGGTTGCTGGTGATTCCACATGTGACAAAACCTGGTGACAATGACAAATGAAATTATGAATGAAAAAAAAATCATTTTAGGCACAATAGTGCACTTATGAAAGTCGAGTAAATACATGTCAGAAAAATAAATAATAGAATAACATGAGCACACACAATAATAGTAATCTATATATATAAAAATCAATTGAAGTTTGTCTCGCTATAACTCGAGAATGGCTGGACCGATTTTGTTAATTTTGATTTTGAAATATTTGTGGAAGTTCAGGGAGGGTTTAAACGGTGAGAAACATAATAAGTAACAGAAAATACTAAAAACGACAATTTAATTTTCAAATACAAAATGTTCATAGCTGTGTGAAACATTTGATGTCTTATGTATTTTTAGAAATAAATAATTGTCACTAGGTTGTCAAATATGTATAGGTGCGTTCAGAAATTTGTCTGTTTCATAGCTGTAGTATGAGGTCCGATCTCTATGGTATGGAGTTAATTTGTTTGTTTGATACTCTTTCACGCGTGAACTATTTGCCGATTTGTTTGTTTTGTTGTCATAGAAACTGTCAAAGCGATACGAAGTCCGCCGGGTCAGCTAGTATTTTATAAAAATCAATTGCTGTTCGTTTGTCTCGGTAAAACTCGAGAATAGCAGGACTGATTTGGTTAATTTTGATTTTGAAATATTTGTTGAAGTTCAGGGAAGGTTTAAACGGTGAGAAACATAAATAATAAGTAACGGAAAATACTAACAAACGACAATTTAATTTTCCAATACAAAATTTTTTTTGGTTTTGTTGTCATGGAAACTGTCAACGCGATAAGAAGTCCGCCGGGTCAGCTAATTATATAATGTAATAAACTATACATAAATTTAATGTGGTTCTACTGCTGGGAGGGTATGAAATAATCGTTCATTAACTAACGAATACAAAATTGCAGGTATGACCAGCCTGCGCCTGTTTCGCATCACTCGAGACAAGAGAATGAATAACCGCAATGCGAGAGTATTCGGGGTGTTTTCAAAAAGCTGTTATTCTATACTGATGTCGTAGGTAATTTATTTGTCGCAAAATAAGTTTTAACTTTCCTTTTGGTATGTGTATCATGCAGAACGAAAGAAAAAGAATTAAGAATTAATTTTTGTTTTCCGTAAAAAATATTTAATTAGGTCTCAATTCTTTTTGTCTCGTTTGTTTTTTTTTTTATTATTTATTTATTGAGACAACAACATTTATACTTAACTTCTAATTTCACAATCTTACTAAGACTAAGCATATTCGGCTAAAAAGTTGTCCACAGAAAAATAATAACAAAACCGCCCATAGAGGCAACTAGGTATATTATGCTAGGCTTTCATTGTAATTTTAAGGATTTTAACATTTCTTCGTTTTTAACTAAGATTGCATCAGTTTTATCACTTTTGCGTAAGTAAATCTGACCGAATTTAACGCATGAGAAAGCATAATTATTGTTTTTAGGAAAAAGCCTGACCGCTGCGAACAGTGTTTCGTATCAGGAGATAAATGCTCGGAGATGTAAACTTGGTGACACTGGCCCGTAACACCTAGGTGTAGGCTGTTGAATCTGTTGTTCTTATGCTCCTTATTGAAGCGGTGAGTCGCCGAGATAATTTCGTCGCGCATACGCGGCGAGCTCAACATAACTACAATATTGCGCGGACGCTTCGACTTGCTGTCCATTTTTGCCACACGACGACATGCCTGGATATCTTGGTTTCTCTAAGATCAATCACTTTGAAGATATCATTAAAACTATTTAAAACCATCTATAGTATCACAACACTACTAGACACTTAAGCATGCTTACGTTGCCCAGTGCTTTAATCATTATACCGATACCGTGAACCGTACCTACAAATGAGAATACCATCAGCCGGCGGAATAACACTTTTCATTCCTAGTAAAACTAGCAGTCGAATAGTTCGGAATGTTATAATAAACCTACGATCAGATCGGATAAAGCATTCCAAAGTTGGAGGCGCGTCGAGGATTCCGAACCATCTGTTCAGTGAATATATGTGTAGATAGAGAAAAGGAAAGTTCACAACTGACCCTTATTTACTCGGCGTAGGGCTCACTGCACGCTACAGTGAGACTACAGACAGAGGCCGCGCGGCACTCGGTCATTTTCTCATTTAGCCGGTTTGGAATTAGGAAGTCCGGCGAACAGTTAGTTTTTTCCGTATAAATCCCTGTCGATACTCCCGTTTTTTGTTACAACTTTTATCGCGCTGTTGTATTGTGTTGAAAAGTGATGGATGTTACGATTTTATTGCTGACAACCGACTGAATATGGCTTTGTTTATGTTGAAATTTTTTATGGTTATGTTTCATATGTCGTTTAAATATCTATTCAAAAATAGTATTCATATTCCAATGGGAACTCTTTGGTACGGCGACGGTTAGCTTGTTCCAGTTGCGATGATGGAAGATAAGTAACATTTGCGATTCCCAATCACCGGATACTCACTAATCCGCTCAGGGCCAGTATTGTGGGTTATCTCCCCATGTGCCGATGTGGAATAACTACCCACGTGGGAAAGAAGCCCTGAGCCCAACAGTGACAGTATTAGGCAGAAATTGTTCATCTTATTTACATTCAGAAATATTGTCTATTTAAAGCTCTATACTGGTATTTCTTGCACTCAAAATTAATTAAATCTTGTAAATCTATGCTCTTATTTGTTGTACTCAAAATTAATCAAGTCCTAATTGTAAGTAAATGAACGAGACTTAAGCCCTACACTAAGAACTAGCTTCGCTGTACAAGGTACATACGCCTGCACATCAACCTATCCAAAACTGTCAAATTTCTTCAATACATTTTCAACCATGTAGTTAAAGCATAAAGCATAAAGTTCAAAGTCTATTGAGGAAATTTGACAGTTTCTGGTAAGTTGATATGTAGCCGTGTGTACAAGATCTTGTACAGCGAAGCTCGCTGTTCGCGAAAGAAAAAATAAAAGAAATAACTTCAGGCAGTCCCATTTCATTAGCAGACAGTCACGACGCGAGACGGAAAGATCAACTATTTTCTTACGGATTCGTTCTCCTGCCTGCCATGACTTTAATATAAATTAAGTACTTCTTAATGCGCAATATTTAAGACTCCAACTTATACAACTCAATAACAATGTTTTATTCCAAGGCCTACATCATTCTTCCTTGTGCCTTCTTGGCGTTTTGTTTAATGTCAGTGCACGACATTCCCGGGAGAAGATGTGTCAGTTCCAGTTCCAATCTTGCCGTTACTGATTTCAGCTTCGACTTTAGTGGTGGGAATTGGTAGACCATCGACTCCTCCCTGCTATTTACTTTTAAAATACGTTTTATACAATACTTAACGGAATTCTTACTAAGTTTTTTTGTTAACTTTTAGTATTTTTAATCGCCTCTGTGGTCTAGTGGTTAAGACCGGGTTTGATTCTCAGCGGGGGGTACATGTTTGTGTACTCGGTTTGGTTGGTGGTAGTAGGGGTTGTTTGCCCGCCTGGCTAGCTACTACCACCTTATGTAAATATGTCGACATAACATCAATGTTTGTAACATTGCATTGTTGTGTTCCGGCAGCTAGAGATAATATAGCCAATTAGCCAGTGTCTTAGTAGTTGCGGATTCTGGGTGAAGTGCGTTTCCACCTTCGGTCTTATCTTCACTTAACACCAGGTGAGATGAAGGCCAATTTACACTTTGTTTTTTCTTTATTATTTTCTTGTTGATGGTGTCGTTTCTTGTTTACTGTAAATTTTGCGAATGAAGTGCCAGACTTGTGTTGGTTTTTGTGTACCTACCTACTGTAAAATTTCGTGTATGGAGTGCCATAACTCTATATAACTTACCAATTGAAATTCTCCCTGTTCTTAAGCAGCGCGTCGTCGCCTCGATTCTCCAAGGCAGTGCCGTGGTGGTAGTATTTGGCGCTAAAGCCCAGGTTGAACCTAAAGCCAGGCACGAGCCTTTGCAGCGCAGACTGGGACGCTAGCAGTGCGGCCACATCCTCTTCGTGGAGTCTTGTTCCTTCAAACAAACACTTCATATTAGCTTTGACGGCTTTGCACAAAGCAGCGCAACGATATTCGTGGAACGTTCTGGAAACTTTCTAAACGGATTATGAATATAATTTGAGAGTTTCATGGTAGTTTCATATTCTATTTTCGCTGTTATTATAGTTGTTTAGTTTTTTAGTAAGTAAAGTTTTAAAGGGAAGTTTTAACAAAACCCACTTAAGCTGTTTCATGTCTTAAAAGGTTTTAATAGCTTTTAGAACAATTTTCATAGTCTTGTTCTATTGTGTAAAAAAGGAGCACGATAGTGCAGTCGTTAGCGCAGAATGTTAAGCAAATTTCGCAATGCCAGGTTATCAGATGGGTGACCAAATCAAAAAATATATAAAGCTACTCCATGCTTAGGAAAGCGTGTTAAATCGTTGGTCCCGGTTGTTGTCGTTGATGTCGTTAAAACCCACCATACCGCATCGGGCCTACGTGGTGAATTAAAACCCGTTCTCCCTCATGTGCTACTGTTCGTGTAGGAAGACCTGACCTCCTCGGTGGAACGTTAAGAGGCTTACATAGTGACGAATTCGTGTTTAAGACTTTCCACAAAAAAAAAACACTATAGTTTGTCACTGTCTTGCTTAGTCACTCACCTCTCTCTCCCACGAAGATGTCGTCTATATCCACCAGGATCCACCTGTCGAGGCTAAGACTGAGCTGCCCGTGGCTAAGATAGCTAAGCGCGTCGAGGAACAACAGCCGGTGCAGCCAGAATTGGAGACCTGAGCCGAACAGCACTCGTTGCACGCCATCCCAGCGGCCGTGGTCTTGGATCACTGTCGCTGATGGCACTCGCTCATCTGTACAAAAACGACGGTGGTATAGAAACTGCGAACACTAGGCTTTGTGCATTTTTTATTGTATTATTGTGAGTAGACACAAAAAAGAGGAATAGACTAACATTCTACAAGTGACAACTACTTAAGGTATGTTATTTATATAGTAGTTATAAAAGCTGTTTATTTTCCTTAAATTTATATGTTAATTATAAAAAAGGATTAAAAGGGGAAAATGGTGGGAGAGGGAGAGTGTGTGAGAGAGAAAAAGAGAGAGAGAGAGAGAGAGAGAGAGTTGTAGAGAGGGAGAAAGTGAAAAGTAGGTCGGGTAAGGAGACAGTAAAATTTGATTGTAACTTTAATGTAGTTGTTCATATTAATGAAACAAATAGCTAATAAAAATACGAACAATTTAAAATAACTCACAAAAACAAGAAAATAAAAAAATCTGTCACTCAAGCTGTGAAGAGAACACTTATAACTTGCTTATGTAGCAGAAAACTTAGGAATGTACAGATCAGGGGTGCGATTTTTAAATCGGTGACAATAATTTTAATCCCTACTAGATACTAAAGGGCAACGCAGATTGAGACGGCATGGCAAAGGATTTAGATTTTTACCAATGGACATTCAAACATATCGAAATATAAATTTGTCTTCTTCCCATGCTTTAAAATGATTCCGCGGCATCGAAGCCACGGGCTCCCACGGCGGGATGCCGCGGCATGCCGTGGCGTACTGCGTAGGCAGAGGCGTGCTGAAGGATGCCGGCGCACGCCGTGACGTGTCGTAGGTAGTGTTGTAAAGAACTCGAGTCTTTTAGTCTTAATTCGATAGATTCTTAATCGGCTCATCTGTATTCGGTGGAAGTTCCCAAAGTTATACAAGGAAGTATTCAAATATTTGAAAGGTAGCAAACTCTGTTCCGTCAGAACGACTTTTCTCGAAAGCCGCACAGGTTTTAACTCAGCAAAGAAGCAGGCTGCAAGCCAAATGAGTAAATAAAATTTTGTTTTTGCAAGGTCTACACAAAAAATACTGGATTTATAAATAAATAAAATTGATTTGTTTCTTCAGCCTAGCTGTTTTAAATCATTATTATATTATTATTAAAGACTAGTCGCATACAAACAAATTACTTACGATATATCGTAAATATCTATATATTTTTTACATGCCTACATCCCAAAGCAGAAATTGCCAAGACATACTTCGACGTGACGCGGCATGCCTCGGCGGCAAAATATTTTGCCATGCTTTGCTATGCTTTGCCATGCCGTCCCGGTCTCCATAAGTCCCTCATTCATATCCGAATTTTGATCCGGCAAAATCTCAAACAGTATGGCACCTAAACTAAAGCAATGGATAATGTTTTCTTTCAGTGATTCAGTGTTTTTTTTTTCATTTAGTTTAAAAATCACTAATGTTTTTTTTTAGTTACATCCCTAAATTAAAAACATCATCAAAGCATAACATCACTCTGTCTCTTTTCGATGGTTTTGTATGTCTAGAAAGGTGTAGAAGAATACGTGTGCTAACAATATCACAAAGCGGCGACACGGGCTTTCGCTGGCCACCTGCCACGCTGAATGCAATTGGATTGGAATGTAAAAAAAGTGATACTTGTGATACTTTTGCAACCTCTTTTGTTTTTTTTTAAATTTAATTTCTTTTTCCAGCCTTTTGATTAACCCCATTTATGGACTAAACTGCTGCGGGTGATACCTACTGAAGATTACAAACGTTGTATAGAGAAAAAGATTGAATTGTTAGGAAATAACGGGATGGGGAAGAGGGATGTCTGTTTTTTTTAATGACAATAGTACAATATTGTACATTTGATGATTGTACATTTACAACTTAATGACTTAATAAATTCACCCGCTTACGTAAACCAACAGTGGTTTGTTTAATAAGCAAGTTCAAGGTATAATTATTATGTAAATTTAATAGCCACTGTGGAAAATCTATCTGGAAATTGCTAGACATTATAAGCGGAGAATGGCTTCGCTTATTATATGAATAATTTTATATCTATAATAGTTAAATAATAATATCTTTTTTCCATATTTGCAAAAATTTTAATAGTTTTCCTATCAAGAGTCGTGTTCGTTTTTCGCAGAAATGTTGGCCTTGAAATCAGTCTCGTACACCGGTCAGCGAAGAACCAGGGAGGCGTAACGCAGTCTTAATATAATGACATCATTAACTTACTAGTACAGCCTTACACAGCGGTTCGCTCTGAACACAGTCCAGTCACCTGTTAGTGACTCCTACGCTCTTTCCCAAGTGCACGACAGCAAGAACCAGGGATGAGAAACGCACTCTAGATTATCATGACATCTTCAACTTACAAGTAGAGTCGTACTTGTTCCGCCACAAGGCTTACGCCACCAGCTCGTAGGTGGAATCTTGGAACTGCTCGCTGTGAACACTGTCCAATGGTCACCGGGCAGTGCTCCCAATGCACTTTCCCCAGTGTGCGACAACAACCAGAAAGGCGTAACGCACTCCAGATATCATAACATCATCAACTTACCAGTGGAGCCGTATTCGTTTTGCCGCAGGGCCCATGCCACCGGTTCGTAGGTGGAACTGTTCGCTCTGAAGACAGTCCAGTGGTCACCGGGTAGTGCTCCCCAAGCAGTTTCACCAGCACGAGCTAAGCGCAACACCGGGGAAGCAGGGTTGAGAGTGGCGTCCTGAACAAAGAAATTGTAACCATATATATCTTAGCAAACAAAACCGACTCTCCCCTCGACAGAAATAATGTTCAACGTTGAGTTGTTTTTTCCGCTTATACGGAGTAGTGTGTAATGTAAATGAATACTTAGTAAAACGGATGCTATTAGTTCAGCACGTTGAAAAGGTCTAAGGTCTGTTGAACGGAATAAAGGTTACCTATAACTATTTATATCAACGCATGTAATGTCTTATTTAAAGGTTTATTTATCAAGGCTCCATGTTCAATAACTGCTCAGATCGTTATAGCACACGATATAGGTTCCCTTATTGCGCCAGTAACATTATTTGGTTCTGGAAAAATTGCGAGAGCGCGTGGCAGCGACCCAACGCTGATAATGGGCACTTGGTATAGTAGCAAGCAAATATTCCGAATCATTAAGTTTTCGTAACAGGCATCTGGGTCCATTAGCAATAATTACGTTGGTGTACGTAAATTCACAATAGGAAATGGTTTTATTAACTTAGTTGATAAAAATTAAGGAGAAGTGACTTTTTAAAGTGTGTAAATTAAAGCCTTTTCATTTAGTTCGTATTTTTTTAGCATTTGATCCTTATTAATGACATCATCGGTTGGTGTAATAAAAAAAGTGTTTTTTTTTAATTAAACCCCGTCCCGGTTTGTTATTATAGTCACAAGTTGATGTTGTTCGGGAAAGAGTCTTTGCTGCGAACAGTTCACTCAATCGTCTTCGTAACTTCTTGTTGATTAGCACAATTTAATTATTATTATAATTTAGTTTAATTTTACTTGCACCCATTTTTATTTTCTTAATTTTATTATTTTTCGCCCTAGGTTGCCTGCAAGAGATTGCTTGTTAGCAATAAGGCCGCCTATTTTGTACTAAATCTTTTCATCAATTTGTCTGTATCTGTATTTTTTGTGTGCAAATAAAGTTTATAATTATTATAAAAAATATTTCCAGTCCAGAAAACCCATCGAATACTCCCGCGGCAGTACTAATCGAGCTGCTCGCGGTTCAAAACTCACCTTTAGTCTAAGATTAGTGTGCATGAACAGCGGGAATCCTTTGAGCTGAGCACCGACCAGCGTCTCCTCGCCGGGTGTGGCGAACGCGACCACACCCACCGAGTACTCGCGGCAGTACTTGTCGAGCAGCTCGCGGTTCCACTTGTCCATGTTGGCGTACTTGGACAGGGACTCGAACACAATGACGCCGTATCGCCCTTTATCCAGGGTGGTGAGGACGGGTAGACTCTTGCCGGCGACCTCCACTTTGTACCTGGTGGAAAAGAATATTATGTAGGTATATTATTAAAAATAGTAATCCTTACTAATTTACAAAATGTTAATGTGAGTTTGTTTGTTACGCTTTCACGCAGAAACTACTCAACCGATCATCATGAAACTTTGTACACATATTTTCAAAGGTATTGGAAAGGATATAGGATACTTTTTATATAAAAAAGGAAAATAATAAAAACGACTACGCAATGATTTGTTTGTTTTGTTGTCATGGAAACTGCCAAAGCGTTACGAAGTCCACCAGGTCAGCTAGTTAATTATAATTATAACTTCTGTTATAAGACAAGAGAATTTGGCTGTTTGATAAAATCGGCATCGTCTTCGTAGGGGTAATTTACAGAGAGGCCTTGCGTTGAGAAAATGAGAAGAACAGGCAACCAATTCAGAGGACCGATCGCCAGGGGCCGTGTTGTCATTTGTAAAGTATGGAAACAATGTAAGATGATAATGATGATAATGAATACAATGATACAATGTTGTATACCTCGTGGATACCATAGGCTATATTTTATTTTGAAAAAGTATATTTAAAATTATTTTTGTAGAAAAAATTAAATCAACGTGGACAAAGTCGCGGAAAAACTGCTATAGTAATCCATAAAGTTGCTGTAGCAAACTTAATAAGAAGCGAGTTTAAATTACTGTTGTAAGTTTAACTTCAATGTTAAAAGGTAACAATAACAACTGTAAACACCATTAATTCTAGCTGACGACTAGTATTAATTAAGTACAATGAAATTTAATTACAGCAATATTGAAATGGACTTCCTGAATTGACTTGGAGATAGTGTATTTCTGTAGTACAGTCTCGGCGGTTGTCCAGTTATGAATTGATCGACGACAACTCGGTCTTAAACGGAATAGCGGACATTCATCAGCTTGAATTATTACATTGGCATACCAAACAACTAGTTTAGCGTTTATTGGAAATAGCATAGCGAAATTATTTTCTGATGGATTATAGTTATATATAAGTAAGTATTTGGGTCGGCAACATTCTGATCGGTGATAAGATTTTAGAAAAGCGTAAACTTAAATTGATGATAATTTTGTTACAATCGTGAAAGCTAAGCAAATTTCGACAAAGGCATTCGCCACCGGATTGTAAAGAACAAATTTCGCACCAATTTTTTGGCGATAAATAATTAAATTGCCTTTCTTGTAAATACAAGAAAGACATTTTTAACGCATTTAAGGCATTTTTAAGGCATTTAACGAAATCGTTAGTCATTGAAATTGTAATCATCATCTCAGCCAAAAAGACGTCCACTGCTGGACAAAGGCTCAAATCAAGGATAAAATCATTTTGAGGGTAATCACCATATTATATTTTAGTATGCCTTGCCTTTTCAGCCAATGAATAGCCAACTTTCTAGAAACTTCTTAATCCAAGAACATAAATTGTTTGACGGTTTTATGGATGAACTGTGACTGTGACACATGAGGTCGATATTACCAAATATCTTAAATATTTTGTAGTATATATGTTTGTATTTATATACTTAGTCCCTTACAAATAAACAATGGGAGTGTGTACTGTAAATTCCGAAAATAATTTTTTCAAATGGCGATTAATACCATTCGCATATTTTACCACTTTAATTTTTCTCAATAGCTACTTTTCCCGAAGGGCTTTCTAACCATTCGCATATTTTTCCACTATATTTATTTTTCAATAGCTGATTTTCCTGACGGGGTTTTTCACCAATCGCATAATTTACCACTTTATATATTTTTCCTAAAGGGATTTTTGAAAGAAGCGGATATTCTTTGTCGCATATTTCCTAATATGCTTACTTTGTCATTGTGAAATATAACTACAAGTATACAAGTATTATTATGTTATTATGGAGTACAATTTCCTGACAATTTCATTACGAATAATCGTTTGTAAGTTTGACAAAGTAGTCACTACATTAAGTTTATAAATGTACTTACAAAAGGTAAATTTATTTTGTTTAAGCTATAAAAAATACAAAATGCGTATCACGTATTTTAGTTTTATTTTGAATACATAGCATTACTTTGAATAGATAATAGTATAAGACCGAGTACAACCTATTAAAAAAATCGATACGGTGAATCAAATGGTTACTTATTAACTTAAACGGATTTATTGATTCTCCAAATCAACTATCAAAAATTTCGCTTCGATGTCCTGATCGGCGAACTCGTTCCTCAAACTTATTTGCGATTCCCGCTGAGCGTACGGCATATGCAAGAAATAGATTTCTTGTCAGAGCGTGCAAAACCTATAATAAAAAATTTACTGACATTGATATATTTCATATGTCTTTGTTTCTGCAATAAGAAGTAAGAAATAAATAAAAATAAATGTACTTAAAATATGTTATACCTATACTAACTAGTTAACTATAATTAAATGTCACAAATCCCGTTATTCTCAAAAGTTTTAGACCAAAAGTAGCTTAGTTTGAGGAGCAGAATCAATCCTTGCATTTAAAGCCCAAAGACACAGTACAACAATAGCTAAACTGTGCCAATCGTCAGAGACATACTGTATACTTGTTTGTTGTTTTCACAATCACAAAGTAAGCAGATTAGGAAATATGCAACAAAGAATATCCGCTTCTCTCAAAAATCCCTTTAGGAAAAATATATAAAGTGGTGAATTTTGCGATTGGTTAAAAACCCCATCAGGAAAATCAGCTATTGAAAAATAAATATAGTGGGAAAATATGCGAATGGTTAGAAAGCCCTTCGGGAAAAGTAGCTATTGAGAAAAATTAAAGTGGTAAAATATGCGAATGGTATTAATCGCCATTTGAAAAAAAAACATTTTCGGAATTTACAGTACACACTCAAAGAATAAGGTCCGAATAGTTATTCCGAGTTTTGTTCCTGTCATCTAAACGTCATTTCAAATTAGGGTAAAAGAGACAAAACACGGAATAACTATTCGGACCTTATTCTTTGTTTATTTGTAAGCTTATAAAACTTTTTTGTATGTCGGCCATCATAAAACCTATACGTAACGTTGATCTAATTATAATAAACTAAAATCGTATTTAAATAATACCGCTTAGGCTAGAAATACTTAAGCGAACACTTAATTAAGCTATAAATTATATTTGTACGCCGTAAGCATTATTAATTCAATTAGACGGTATATAAACATGATTGTACAGAATAAACACAATTTTCGAAATTACATTGCATAGTATATTATTATGACAGAGAAGCTGGGCAGGTATTTATTGCTATGGTAGGTACTGCGTGTGCTTCCGCATATTTTACGACACGTTATAAATAGAGAGGGAAGGAAATAGGACAGTCGTCATGCAAAGATATTATTATGCGTGCCATATCAAGCCCTCTTATCTCCGTGAATAAACATGTTGTGAATAGTGACTGCGATAATGTATATTCAAATTTGTTAGGCTCGTAAATGATTTCTCTTCATGGATTTGATAGCATTGAACGTGAATATAAAATACGAGTGCGTGATGATTGTAAATCTTTAACGAGGCCGTTTTGGAAATTAAATTTGAAATATGGTTATCGTACGTACGCCACGATATCACCAGAAGGTCATTATAAGAATTTGAAATATATTGTTATCACCATTTTACGGTTTCAACAATTTTATTTCAAATCCTATCAAGCACACCATAAATCCTTTGTTGGTATGTTTTTGTGACTTTGAATTTAAGTAGGTTTACCGCTGAACAAAGCTATATTGTACAATATTCAATAAGGGTACACCCAAGATATCAAGTTAGTAAAGGTAATCTACCCTTTGATATCATAATTAATAATAGTTACCAATTTTGAATGGTGTTGAGCTATGACTGTGAATATTCTCGGGGCTCCCTAAAGTTATAAAGGCGGCGAGGGCGAAACTCAGAGCAATAACCTCAACCAAATAGTAATCAAGGCAATGATGGTCGACCCTTGTCATAAAACTGTACAATTTAAATAGCAGCCAGCCGCGGCCTCCCCATTTCAAACAGTGCGAGAGGCCAAGTTGATTGGCAATATTGAAAATTGAACTGTCCAAACATTTCCCTTTTAGGATACTTTCCAATTTCCAATCCGTTGACTAATATTAGCAGGTACTAAAAGATCTTAGATTGGCTCTGGAATGCTGATAGGGAAGTGGGGGCTCCTCAAATAGAGAGAGAGGGTAAACCATATGGAGAGCCTTTCATTTTGCCCCAGTTGGGTACGTTTCAATTTGGTAGTAGAGAGCACAACGTAGCTAGGCTAGAGCCAGCGGGAACTTGCAAATAGCATTTACCTACAGGCGCTCCGTATCTCGCCTTAATATACGGCGCACTCGTTGGCAAGTTCGTATCGCAATTGGCCGTACATTGATAACGTCCCAGGTTAACAGCGTAGGCAACTCGTTATTTGTTGTGCACACTTTGGCGGTCATAAAGTGAGGACGTGAGCGGCAGCGACCGTTTAGCGGCGCTAACATGTTTCTAATTACCTTAATTAGTGTAATGTCGTTAAACATGAGAACGCTTGGTTTAAATTTGAGAGCTGGAAACGGCCCACTTTCATCGTGAACCGAATGCGACAAGAGCTAATTCGTGATAAGGGGGTGCGAGTGAGTCCAATAAAAGGGGGCAATGTCGCAGCCCGCAACGGCACAATCCAACGCCTTCCAGATAACATTTATAGCGGATACACACTGCTTTAGCTAGGCGCGGAACAAAGCAATTGCCATTCTGACTTTTCATGCGCGCATCTTCGCGATGCGCGATTTCTACCGCTCATTTAGATTATATTTTGAATAGATAGAATAAACGAACTTAATGAACCAAAGCGTCTATGCAAATTGTCAGTGTAGTGATCAAGTGACATAATGGTTAATAAAATGTAATTGATTTGGTTTTTGGAAATTCTCTGCTCCTCTTGACCACAGAGGCGGTTTTGAACAATAACCGACATCGCCATATTTGTTCAGAGTTTCACGTAATATAAATACTTTTCTACGTCTCGTACACAACAGAAAGCCGTAAGTAGAGAGTTGCAAAGTTGCGAATGTACGCGGACTTACTGAACTGGAGTACAACTTAGTGTTAATTATTTAAAAAACTAAAGGCCGGTAACAAACCCGTGAGACGGTCAAGTCGAATCTCAGTATTCCCAGGTTTAAATAGCATCATTATGAACCAACACTAAGCTGCATTCTACCTTAGTAAAGGGATTCTCTAGTCTAGTCTCCCATAGTAGAGGATAGGGACAGCCGATTATTAAAAAAAAAAGAAAGAGTAATTCTTAATATAACTTCAAATTTATTTGAGCTCGAAAACATGTACCTATTGTTGACTATGAACAAAAGAGTTCATTATTTCTGTCTTTATATGTCTAAAACTTGTTGACAATTCTGTAATCAATCACATAAGAAAATCTGGAATATCTTGGCAAACTTATAGTTTATTTGAAAAATAAGAATAAAACAAATTAAATACAATATATTAACTACAACTATATAATACCTACATTCTCCTTTTCATTTTCAAACCTTAACTTTAAATGAAATTCGTGATAGATTTGAGAACTATTGATTCTTTGATTTAGACGACCTCCTTGGTCGAGTGGTTAGTGCACCGGTTTTCATGGTGTCGCCATCTCTGAGGTCCCGGGTTCGATCCCCGGTCGGGTCAATTTAGAAATTATTGTTTTTCTAAATTGTCTCGGGTCTGGGTGTTTTCTATGTATAATAAGTATGTATTTAAGTATTTTAAGTATGTTTATCCGTTGTCTAGTAACCATTTAACGAGTTTCATAATGAAGCTTCTCTTGGGCTAGATAATTGGTGTGAGTGTAGGAAAGTTTATTATTATTATTATTATTTTATATTACATGTCTATATAATTTTTTTTTTGATTCCAATTCCATAATTTGAATTACTGAATTATTTGGTGTCCAATGATTTATAAAAGCGATTTAAATAAATCTTAATTGAAACATTTTGCCAAAAATTTAAATCGCGCGCAGCTAATTAAAAGCGTAAATAGAACCTCAAAGGAAAACAGTTAAATGTTCACCGGAAGAAAAAAAAAAACAAAAAAAACAGCCTATACTGTAAATTTACATTACCATTTCATTTGACTAGACCTTTAAAAAGGTATATAGGCCAGGGGATGAGAGTACACAGTGCCTATGGAGCGTAACGAACAGCATTGACGTCGGATGAAGGGTTTATCAGGGGGCAGCCCGGGGGCATTGGGTTACGGAATATCCATTAGAACTCTATTAAAAAAGCGATTTGCTCTCTTGCGCCACTATAGCGGAGTTTTACGACGGCCGGGCGCAATAAACGGCGCGCGTTTACATCACAAAGGGTCAAGTGGACGTAACAATCAAACTCCAAACAAACTGGAGCACGTATGAGGAAACGTGGTTGTTGCCGCAGCCGCGGTGTTTTCCCGTCGCGAGTTGGTAAAAAGTTTTGACGTGACAATACAAGTTGCATGCATTTGTCCTTTGTTTGAATAAAAAAAAAATCCTTTGTTCACCTATGGCCTAAAAATTACAGCGTAACGGGATAGGGCGGCGGCGAGAAGCTTGAGGTTCCATGTGGTCCTCTTTTTCGTTATATTAAAATTTTAAATTCAGACGTTAGAATATAAGGTACTACAAGATTTCGGAACGGACACATCTCATGTTAATGTCGGTCGTTTTAATGTACAATTATCGAAGCTTTCAGTTTCCTACTGTGAGTTATATAAACGCGTCGAAGCATATATAACACGACACATTTCTGCGCAACTTGACATATTTTCTCTTCTAAGCAATGAGCTTTGCTAAAGTGCTAGCAACAACAAAAGATAGTCGGGTAATCTTTTAATTACTACAGTAAATATTCTGAAGCAACACGCAAACACCCCGTAAAAGTGGATAAAGTAACTTGGCGAGATCCATTAATTACGCTGGACAAAGCCATCACTCTCTTAGAGCGCGTAAAGCACGTCTCCTTAATAAACATATCTCGGCGATTAACATCGGAACCGCGAATGGTCAAAAACATATTTGCGCCAAGCTCATCTACAAACAGCAATTGCAGTACGAAACATGGCATGCTCTAGCGCGGAGCGTGCTTTTGAGGAGATTAAAGGAAACTCTGTCAAAACGAGTTAATGTAAAGTAATTAAGCCGTTTTGACACAAACGCGAGCATTAATGGAGAACTAGGCGGTGAGATACCGGGGGCGGGGCCGAGGCGCGGCTTCTAATGGCACTACTAACTAACTAACTGTTGCCGCAACGACTTCCCGAAGCGACACACACAGTGGACAGTTTTCTTGAGGACAGTTTGAGTGCCGCCTCAATGCGATAAGAAAAGCTCATGCAGATTTTGTTAAAAATTATTAATTTGTAAAACGCTACAGCAAATAATTGAAGTTTATAGGCCAGAGTTTTCAGTGAGAATTGAATTTGTTATTATGTTTTTATTTATTTAAGTATACAAAAGTTTGCAAGTGTAATTATACTTGGTACACTTGGTGGCGGGTTAAAAGTTAAGGGGTCTTACAAATAAACATAGAATAAGGTCCGGATAGTTATTCCGTGTTTTGTCTCTTTCACTTTAATTTGAAATGACGTTTACGTGACAGAATCAAAACACGGAATAACTAGTCGGACCTTATTCTTTGTTTATTTGTACGACACAAGAAGTATAAGCAAAGAATAACTAATAGTGCTACCGATATAGTAGTAATTGTGATAATTAATATTTGCTTTATTTTTCATACAATTTTACGCAAATATTGTTGCGAACAAATTACAATTTGAAAAGAGCCGCGATAGCATAGTTGGCAGTGCACCTGACCCGGCATATCATGGGGTGCGGGTTCCAATCCCGCTCGTGGAATATAATAATCCACGAGCGGGATTGGAATCTTTTTTGAGATTTTTCAACACTTTGTCTTTTATCAAATATTTTTTTTATATTATCTTTACTTAATTTTCATATGTATTAATAATATAATGTGTTTCAATGTGAATTTGAAAGTGCATAAACTAATATAATTTGTAAATTTCAGCAAAAAAACGAATTAACAGTTATTTTCCTCAGCACTTGAAAACATTATATGGATAGTTTGTGTAGACATTTCGATTTTACATATATTTAAACTATAGTCCTACAATATTTGAAAGCATGGCGGCACTAAGAGTAAGAGCGAGCCGCCCTCTCCCTGCACCGCTTTTCATATGTCACCTCGCACCTTGGTTTATATTTAATTAAGTTTCCAGTTGCGCTGTAAAAGTTGATGGCCGTTATTAAATTATCTGCTAATTATGTCACATTCGAAGGCGGGCTAATATTGTTAAAAGGTAACAAGAGATAGGTCAGATAACTCAATACCGATTAGGACAGTAAGTTTTAAGTTTTAGCGTTAATAAATCATATACTTATATGTACAATTTGAAAAAAAATTTGTGTCTTAAATGGCACGTGAAATTTTGTAACATTTTCAATCATCATCATCATCATTAACTCATCATCATCATCATCTCATCATCATCATTATCTCATCATCGTCATCATCATCATAATCATCAATCTATACACGTCCCACATATGGTGAGATCGGGCCATAATCCACCAAGCTACCCCAATGCGGTTTGGTGGATTTTAAAGACTGCTATCTACTATGTGTATTAAGTCTTTACCTAGTAGATGTCTTTATAAAAAGAAAATATATTAGTTTTATAATAATGATTCTACTCGACCCTTTCTATTACTACTTCAAAACTATCTTACGATAACAACAGCTTCACATGATTTTGAATCAGTTAAAATTTATTTAAAATCAAACGTACATAACTTTTTAGAATAAGACAGTAGTTTCTTATTCAGATAGCTCTACTGCTTTCCAGATTAGAAACTCGGCTATTATGAGACTTTATAAAACTGCGCAGAAGTTCGCGACACTATCTATGGGAGAGGCAAAAAGTATTAGAACTAAGTTGTTTACTAAGCACCGTCGCTAAGTAGGGAGGGGTTGCAGTCACACAAAACTTACTTAAACTTAACGCTGCCATTAGTAGGAATACCATTCACGTAAATGTAGAGTTGCTCTAATTAATTCAAAAGGTACGCTAAAGCTACGTAAATAAAAGTTATATTTCAAAGACCACCCACTATCTAGCTTAAATATCAGCCTTTGGCTGTGCCACTGCAGGCCTCAGGCCGTTTCACATTTAAAATGGTTTATGGGGAGACTGAGCCATTGATGGGTCATTTTACCATTTTGTAAATAAGTTCGAAGACTTCCTAGAACTGTACCTAATACAGTTGTGAGTAGAACATAGAAGGAAGAAAGCGGTCTGTGATTCACATATTATGACTTTCACAAAATTTAGTAATCTTTTAATTAATCTTTAAAAACAATAACATTTAAACCACGCCCACGTAGGTACCTATTATGTCTTTATGGCATTAACCCAAGCACTTACAAATAATCATAAAATGGCAGTTCCTCGTTCGTTCGTCTCAAGTATCTCAGTCACTTACAAGATCGTCTTGCCCGACGGGTCGTTTCGTAAATTCAATGCAATTACCGTGTTAACATTACTCATTTAGTGTAGAGTTTATAAGAGTTTATTTTGAGTACTAGCTGTATATAGTCAGAACTCGATGCATATAAATGAATAACTTCACAATTCGGAATAGTGATGAAAAAAAATCCACTAGAAGGATTTGCACTCTTTAATATATTAAAAGGAAAAGGGCACTGATCCTTGATATTTGTAAAAATGTACGTTAAAATTGGATGTTGATGACGTAGTTGCTTACATTAAATAAGACTGATTAACTTATAATTACATGACTAAAAAGCAGTGTTGATCCCTTTTAACGTGTGGGATAGAGCGACGAAAGCTTATTTGATAGTGCACTTGACCCGATATGTCAGAATGCCGCTGCCGCCCGCCGCCGCGCCGGTTCAACTTCCTCACGTGGATAACCCGAAAAAATTTAACACTTTACCTATTCTAATTTTCAAAATAACACATTTAATTAGTACAAAAACACAAATGTTCCACGAGCAGGATTTGAAACTGTACCCTTCTGACATACCGGGTCAGGTGCTCTTCCAATTGAGCTATCGTGGTTCTCAATCGTGGTATCAATTGGAAGAGCACCTGGCCCGGTATGTCAGAAGGGTGCAGGTTCAAATCCTGTTCGTGGAAATTTTTTCAACATTTATGTTTTTGTAATTTGTTTCACAACAAAATTTGCGTTAAAATTATATAAACAAAACAAAAACATTCCTTTAATTAGTAATTTGAAATTTATTACAAACAATTGTAAACACAAATAAATGGATAAAGTTGGCGCAGGCAGTACCATCAGCAGCATCAGAGTGGCGTGCGAGAGAAGATTCTTTGCATTGGGCGTAAGTGGGCTGATAATGACGATAATAATTAAAATTTAAACTATAGATCACTTAATCTTAAAGTCCACTTCGAACCGTACCCGGGCCAAGGGTTCACATCATGCTTGCAGCGTTACCCCCGTTACCCCACAGCGATACACTTATCACCGCAAAGCCAAAGCAAACCCAACTCTAAACGTATTCATTTTAAAGTATGTAGGTGCTTTAAGTTATTAACAATAGCTGTCGATTAATATGAAATAAGTGAAGAAGCACTTGTTTTGTGAAGCGCTCAAAGCACATTTAGTATGTGCTCAAACTAATTCCGTTACTCGTCGAACATTTCATGAACAAGCGAGCGAGCGAAGGCGAGCACAGTTCGGCGCGACTCGAGAGGAAACCGATTTTTAACCAGACGACGACGGGGTTCGAGCAAAAAGTCTCTTGACACGATTAGAGAGGGTGCTGATATACCTACAGGCGGTGCCGTTTATGAAGACGGTGATACGAAGGGTAAGGATGTGTTGAAGCAAAAACTGAACCGCATGCCAACCTTTTTTCCCGTCTATTTTTTATACTGAAAGAGCGGCAACGTGAATATGGCGCAATCGCTCTCAATATTTTGCTGGACGGTGATAGCTAGTAAGATAGATAGATAAAACTTTATCGCAACACCATGAAAAGGAACATCGAACATAAAAGTAAAAAAGTAAATAGCCTATACTGTCTCACTGGTTGGCAATTGCCTTCATCATTGAAATCAAGTCAACGCTATTGATGGGTATAGGGTTAATCATCACGCTTGCCAAATGCGGGTTGGTAGTGAATTGCAACATAAAATAATAAAGCGGGTTTATCGAAGCGACTTCTTCCAGACAACCAGTCGGATGGAGAGAGCTCATAAACTGTAAAATCAGAGGTGAGTTAGTAGGTAGGTAGGTTGATACTTGCAAGAAAACTTAGCCTTTATACATTTTTCTACAGAAAATAATATTGGCTTCCAACAAACAAACTTTTATTATGTAATGCGAGACAGAATATTGTAATCAAAAATGTTACTATTATTATAAACTGAATTTTCCATGAACAAAGGAAGTTTGTTTCCAAATAAAATAGGAAGTACGCTATTTCAATAAAGATCCTTGATCAAGTGATAAATTCCATTTAGCATAAAGAAATGTAAATATTTCTTGTTATAATATACAGGATCTTAATGTAACTAAATGATTCAGTCTATACAACGCTATCAACGGAGGATTTCTTTTTAATTAAAAAATACTGCAATAAATAATGTGGCGTTCGTTTGACCGATATTGGAATAGATATTTTTTATTTTAACTTCATTCTTTTAGCCACATCGCGGTCACTGCTGACTAGTGCTCACCGACAAACAATTTAATTTAATAATGTGTCTGGTTTTGAGGTATTCAACATTATTAAGAAGAAGCCAAATGAAGCTAAATTGGACAAGCAAGCGGATAATGTGAAGTACCTTTTTTCCGATAAAAAACACTATCTCGCTAAAGGCATGATGAAAACAACGTATATACTTGGATAACAAAAAATAATGAGATCCATTATGAAGATCTTCCTCGTGGGAAAAACGTGAACTATGAGTTCCGAGATTACAATATAGATAATATCTCTGTTATGCTTTGGGGAGTGTACTTTATGTGTTTGAAGGATGATATACAGCGTGAGTAGTATACGCCAGAATGGTAATTTCCGTTTCGCGGAGTAAGCAGCTAATATAGAAGCGGTTAGATGTTTAGTTATGCAAATAAAGCACTGTTTTCTATTTGTATTTATATGATTGGTTTATGATTTTATTGGTTTGCAATCGTAGATTTTTTAATAAGAACTCTTGCAAGCTTTTACGAGCAGTTTTCATGTGTTTGAATTGTATTTTTAATGTTATTGCTTTAAATAGCGTAAAATCGAGTATATTATTACGGCAGCAACATACTTTTGGATGCGTTTTAGTACCAATATGAGTGGTATGAATAGGTACTTACAAGTATGAACAAAAGTTTGCGTCTTCCAAGTAATATGAGAGCTCGCAGACTTGGTATGAATACTTAAAGTCGTGTGTGTACGCGCGTAGGTATAGCTCTTACGTCCAAAACCTTTAACATTTTTTAGAGATTTTTTTCGTGTGTAAGTACCTAGTTGTTATACCCTTTTGCCTTGACAGGTGACTGACTGGCTGGCAAGAAACGACAAGGACAAAGACGAATAGATATAAAGATGACTGAAATTTAACAAATAAAAAAAAATATATGGTTATGACTCTTGACTAACTACTGCTCATGTATTTTTTTATTTTACCCGTCTCTGTGGAGATCCTTGGGGGAGGCCTTTGTCCAGTAAACGGCTTTTGGCTAAGATGATGATATATTTTAATATTAATTAAACTTCTTCTCTTGTTTATGTCCTTCAGTAGTCAATGTTATAAAAATATATTCATCCATTATAATCATTATTAACATAGCACCAACATACATACGACAAGAATCGATCGACACAAATTCGTATCTAACATGCGCTCACCCAAATCTCAAACATATATTTACCTGACGAAATGAAAATGTGAAAACTTTTATCCCTGCAACAAAAATGACGGCAACAGATACTTTTTCTGTAACCCACTAGGTCTAGTTTTATCTCCTAGTCCGATTTCGATTGCGCATCACACGAGAAAACATTCGAGGCAGCTGACGGCACGAGCGATTATTATTGCGGAGTTTGCCGAGCACGGGACACCATGTGCAATTGCCTCTCGATCTTCCACATCCATATTCGAGAGGAAAGTTTTCGATTGCGTTTGTCGGCAAACACGATATCGATCGATATAGATAAAGATAGAGAATCAACCAGAAGTTCGTAAATTTTTAGAGGAGATTCAGATTTGGCCAAAATATCTTGATTCAGATCAGTCCTTTTCTATAATCTTACCCTAGAATAGAACCCTTTCTCTATCTAATCTTCTTTTGAGTTGAGCCGAAAATCAAGATTTACTACGGAAAGCAGTCATCGTAGCCTTGGATTTATATTCATTTACTAGGTGACCCGGCGGACTTCGTACCGCTTTGACAGTTTCCATGACAAAAAAACCCACAAATAGTTTTGTATTGGAAAATTAAACCGTCGTTTTAGTACTTTCCGTTACTTATTATTTTTGTGAAACCTTCCCTGAACTTCCAGAAATATTTCAAAACCAAAATTAGTTAAATCGGTCCAGCCATTCTCGAGTTTTAGCGATACAAACGAACAGCAATTGATTTTTATTTAAATAGATAGATAGATATCGTAGTAACGGAGTTAGTAACTATAACCATAAGGTTACTAACTCCTTTTTTTTTTTTTTTTTTTGGAGAGAGATTGCTGATTGCCGCTGCGGCATTTTCAGTTTCACCGGGCTTTTTGGGGGCGGCGAGGAACGTAAAGGGTCCCTCAAGCCGTGTGAAACGAATCACCTTCAGAGGTTATCTAGAGGGAACGGCATCGCGCACAAGTGCGCGTCCCCGTGCCCTACTAGATTCTCCGAAGGGTTCGGATCGGATCGGGGAGCGGAGCAACCCGAGGGCGCCTCTAAAGGCACGGACCTCGGCTCGGGTTGACCGGGCCGTGGAGGAGGAGAGAACCGACCAGGTACATGTCTGTACCTGGTGTAGAGCGAGTGTGAACCGGTTCTTCGTACCCTTGTTCTACGAGTACGGTGTCTTGGGCCTAAACTGGTGTGCATGTTTAGTGTATTCTGTAAATGTGTGCTGTCATTTAGAGGATCGGGCGGGGATTACTAACTCCGTAACACACACTGAGGCCTCAGTATTCCAATTCATCTAAGCTCTGTGCGGGTACTATACCTACCACCGGCCAATTAAGTTTGAAGAACCTTCAACGTCCTCGCCGTCCATAGACAACCCATAAATGCTGTTAAGTATCTGCAGTCAACAATAAAATTAAAATTAAAATAAATTCCGATCGTAACCGTATCGAGAATTGGGAAGCGCTTGCCTGGGTAGGCGGTACATCAATTCGTTCGCTTATAAGCTGTCAACGGCGCAACCGATCGCCCGCCTCTCCCTGGAAAAACAAACAAAGCAAACACGACTCGGTAATAGTCGTCGGAGTACCCCGTCAATATTTTCGTGGAGAAAACTTTTGAGGTCGCCCGTCACGGAATACGAATGGTTAAGTGGGGCAATTTTTTGGTTTCGGTTATGTCGCTTTGGCCTACGCAAACTTAGCAACAATTCTCTTTGATTGCCATTTTGGACTGGCCATACTTTTTGGTAAACGGTATTTGTACCTGCACATCATATTATGCAAAACTGTCTTTCTTCAATAAATGTTCAAAGTCTATTGTGAAAACTAGACTTTATTAGTCTGATGTACAGGCGTGTTTAATAGCAATTTAGTAATAATAACGCCCTTCACTGCGATAACAAATTTAGCGGGTTTCAATTCCGTTGAGATGTTTGGAAACGGGTGTAACAAAAGTTCACAGTTTTGAACTTATGAATATAAACAAAGAACAGCAATGTCTTTACACACAATCTACAAGGTTGTTTAATTGTAATTGCAGTATGTTGAGTGCTTAATTGCTTAGAACGTCACCACAGAATCTGTTTAACGTACAGCAAAGGGGTTCGACACACAATAGCAAGTATTTTGAACTGGGCGCTCTCAACTAAAGGACACTTCATTCGATAATGGTTGGTTGCACTAACTCTTTATTCTGCCAAATTAGCTTCGAGTTGGTTTGTCTATGAGTTTTTAACGTAACCGAAAGCATTGTTTTTCACAATATAGTTTTTCACAATAATGCATACCCAAAGTAATTTTAAAATCTTCCCTGTCCCATGAGTCACATGTGGTTCAATTGATTTTTCTATTGGTATGTATATTTTTTAGGTAGCGATGTGTTAATTAAGTATTTTAACACTATGTAAGTAATTAGATATACTGTAATATTAGAAGCATTTTGAGTAGGTACTTTAATTTTATATGGTTGAATCTGGTAGGTATCTATATCAAAAATTAATCCATAAATAAACTCTTTGCTTGTTACCTATACGAAAAAAATTTGACAAGAAACGTGAAAAATGTAAACACCCACTGATGTAATACCGACTAGGATAGGAATGGGACTTCTTTTCAAGTTAATTTGAAATTTAAAAATAGATTTCTAAGCGTGTCAAGCCAAGTTTAAGCTAACATAACTGGCGAACAGCACCGTGTGTAATTTTACACGAACCATTTGGAGCCACTTTTGACCACCTCATAACTCAAAAACTATTTCACATAAATATGTAAAATTTGGCTAATATATTGAGACTTGCGAGATACATATCACACCTTTATCGGTAAACTGTTGATAAGCGAAAATACAACATTTTACAGGAGAGCTAATATAAAGAAATATTCACTGTTTTTGGACAATAAACTAAAAGCATTCTGAACTAGTCAAGTCAGGCCTTAGGCTTCAATACCTATATTATCCTAAGTTATAAGAAGAAATTATATTTTAAGTTGTTATAAAATATTTTATGTTTTTATAAATAAACTTCAGAACATGACCATTGTACTTGGCTCTAAGTTGGCACCCATTTAGATCTCACTTCTTTTGTCGTTGAAATCAACAACTAAGGCATATATCATAATATTGAACTTGGCTCTGACTTCGCAATTATGTTTTTGATGGGACAAAGGTTACGCAGAAAGGAGTAACACAAATTAATCCTATTTCGAAAAGAGCTTGCTATTGGTCGCCATAGCCTTTATACAAGGTAATTGAATGGGTATAAAAGCGACGATCTTGGTGGGTGCTCAAGCATTTGTGGGCTAAAGACTAGTATTTAGCTAAGTGGTATCATTCCATAGGAGAACGTCCCGGAGAATCTGGGGAGTATAGTTTACCCTAGGTTTACCCTTGATTCCCTGGGGCGATCGAGACGAGTATCGAGAACGGAAAACACGCGACCGCACTACCTCAATTGCTACCTTTTTTTGAGTGTTTGCTGATTGACACTAGACAATGTTCAGCTTGGCGGCGAGAATGTTAAACGGTTCCTCAAGCCGTGTGAAACGAGGCACCGTTAGAGGTTTTCTAGAGGGAACAGCATCATGCACTAGTGCGCGTCCCTGTGCTCTACTAGATTCTCCAAGGTGTTCGGATCGGATCGGGAGCGGAACAGCCCGAGGCCCGCCTCTAAAGGCTACCTACCTCGACTCGGGTTGACCGGGTCGTGGGACAATTGCTACCGTTTGTGTTGACCATGACGAAAGAAAAGTTAATCCAGTAAGCGGAAATGTGCAGTGCTACGGTAATACTAGTTTGCATGTTTTATGCTTTTTTTTGTAAGTAAAGATTTCTGTTTATATCTTATAAACAAAGTGTCTCAAAAATAAAGGATGACTCCAGAAGACAGGATAATTTGCTGCGCTCCCAAGATTTTTTACAACGCAACGTGCCAGAGGCAAACAAGCTCTGAAGTGGCGACCGCTTTTAGGGAAGGAGCGAAGCGAGCAATGTGTGCTGTAGTGGCGCGGCGATGACTTGACGAATATCTCGCAGACATATTGTCTACTCGAGTACACTTGTTATGTAACAAGCTTTTTGGTGAAATCTCCTAGTTTCGAGTTTCGACATAGGAAACGAAGAATAATGACAAGTAAACATGACCAAAAAGATTGTTGTGATGGTGCTTTTCGTAGGCAAACACTTATTGCCTTAGTGTCACAATGTCTACGTTGTGTTAGTTGGGTAACGTTATGTATCTTTGTAAGTCGAAATTGCCTTTCAAAGGTGTTTGCGCCTAAGTTTAATATTTGTGCTTTTAATGGTCATGCCATATAAAATGTGCATTACAGAAGAAGTTACACATAGCACAAGACACAAGTTACGAAATGCGGAATTCGCCAAGATTAGAGCAAGAGACCAAGATAAGAAGCAGGTACCTAATAAGGAGTGGTAACGCTTGGTCGACTAAGCAGTCCAGTAGCGAGCGGTTAGTAGCTGGAACATGACCGGCGAGGGCAAGATGGTTGACACGGGTCGAGGTTCCCACCAGAAGCGCCTTAACCGATAAAAAAGGCAGTTTGGCGTCTGTCACTACGACGCTAGCTCTACAAGTCGTATCTTTTACATACCCCTCACCTGATGCGGTTAGCAACCAGTAGCTCGGCGATATCGCGCCTCAACCTAGAGTAAGCAGACTTCAAAATGAAGAGCACTTTGGCATCGATGCGCAGGCGCGCGTCCAAGCGGTCTGTTGCGGGGATACGTGCACTTTGGGAGATTATTGACACAGTTACAGTACGTAGTCTCACCTGATGCGGTTGGCAACCAGTAGCTCGGCGATGTCGCGTCCCAGCCTCGAGTAGGCAGATTCCACGATGACGAGTACTTTGGCGTCGATGCGCAGGCGCGCGTCTGAACGGTGGTCGCGCGCGGTCTGCTGCTGTTGCGACGCGAGCAGCGAGCACTGGGACAGCGGTCTTGGGACCCGATCGCGCCATACCAAGCTACAACAAACATTACATACCTATTAAAATCAAAAATTACTTCATCAGCGGTCAGAGCATTGGAACAGTAATCCAAGTAATCCAGGTAATCGGTAATTCTTCTTCTTAGGTTTGCTCAATTTAGATTTGTTGACACAATTCTTTAGTCTTTAGCATCTCGACTATATTATTTAAATACGCATGCGTCGTGCGTATTTAGGTAATATAAATGCTACAAATTAAAACATAATTTACTACTATATTCGTAGTATCATTCATTAACTTTATGACAGTTTTTTTTATAGTTGTATAGGCTTGCATTTGACTACTATCTCACTTGATGGTATGTGATGATGTAGCCTACAATGTAACATACTTGCCTAGAAGGGATACCTATTCACTCGCGATTTGAAGATCCTAATGGTATATTTGATGGGAAACACAGACTGAGGCAAGAAGTTCCACAGCTTTGTAAGTATTCGCCTAATCAACCTGTCCAATATAGTGTAAATCAGTAAGTAGAAAGAGGATACCTACACAACTGTAAAGTAAAAAACCATTAAGCTATCTACTGCAGTGGTCATACAGCAATATAGGTACCTCCTATATATTCACGGTGTACACATTAAGGAATCTAAGAGAGTTTTCCTACAAAATTTACTCAAAGTATAAGTTAAAATTTAATAAATCATAAATGTATTAAACTCGACTTTAGGTAGGTATGCAAATGATCTACTAAGTATTCTACCCAAACAAAATTGATAAGAAAATCAATCAAAGCCTGCCAAAGTTAAGGTTGCGTTCCAAGTTAAAGCCACATCAAAGCGCCATTAGCGATATCTCTACAGCATAAAATAAATAACGGTCGAATTTGTGGTAATATTTATCCGTTTAAATATAGACAGCTGCGATCCGGCGCCTCGGCTTGCGGCCTCTTTGCTTTAATGAAAGCCTCGCCTACGCAACAGACTAGACACTCCAATGAAAAGAACAGCTCTAGCGCTCCTAATCAGCTAGCAAATTATTCCTCTCTACACTACCGTCACTTCTCTCACTCGACTCGAGTGCCATACTAAGAGCCGATATTATAATGAAACGCTAATTGGCAGCTTCCGCGGCCACGATTAAGTTATACGATGATCATAAACAATACGCGTCTAAATCAACGACTTCTGTGCGCGTTCGCGAAGCAGCTTACATTAATTAGCTCGAACACAAGTTTTGCTATAAATCCAAGTGAGCCGGCGGAAACTTGCCGCCCCTTGCTGCTCATCCCATCCACTGTAATTTTAAGCCGATAAAATAAAATATTATCGTCCCAGTTCCGCGACATCCACCCTTATTACATAAAATCACGTTATAAATTACTCTGAAATATTCGCCTTCTCTCTAAAGAAGGATTTAAACGTGAAAAGCCCCCAAACAAAGAGCTACAAGGACGCCGCCCGCCATCACGAAGTTAAACGCTTTTAATTCTTCTGTTAGGCAATTTTACGAATTAACTGCCAATTCCCTGCATAAATTAATCTTTAATAATACAAAGTAAAAGTACTTTGAATAAATCGACACTTAAAAAGTTTTTGCCTCATGCTTGCTAAAAGTCACACGTATTTTCTGCTAAAGCGTTTACGAATGAAAATTCTTGAAAATGAGAGTGCGCACATTCCGTCAGAGTAAAACATAAAGGGAGATAAGAGCGAGTTCACACAAACATTTTACGGAACTTCTTCTATCAGATACACAAATATTGTTTGTCGTCAAATGAGTTCTGAAGAGTTTGTTCGTCATATCTAAAACGGCTAAGTTTTAGTTTCACATAGTACCAAAGTTAGGAACTATGTAAATTATTTGTGTGAAATTGTATGTCAATGTTTGATAAATGCGGGAAGCTCGCAGAATACACAATGCGAGCGCTGTTTGACAGATCAAATAGGAAAGTTGACAAAATATTTAATCGCCCCCGTTCCGTCACACGCAGATCGAATAAATGGACCTGTATATAGCTTTTACATTGTGCGTGCCGTGATTAGTCTCTCGCATAGGCACGACATGAAAATATGTGAACATTTATTACAGTGTGAGAGTTACTTATGAACCTAGCAACTAATAATAAATATTTTTAAGTTTTATATACTTAACAACACCTCGGTAGCCGAGTGGCAAAATCGGCCCGATACCCGAAGGTCCCGGGTTCAGCCAGATCGGGCAAAGGGTATTTCAGAATATTTGTGCAAGCGTGGTTATATGCGCGAGCGCTGATCAGCGCCGCCAAACAATTAAAATTCTGTTGTGTCTGCATTCACGGCAAACGACGGATGAAGCCAGTACCTATCAATTGCAGTCATAACTTGATTACAATTATGGAGGCCTATGCCCAGCAGTGGGGCAGTCATAGGCTTTTCACTACTTTTACTTACTTATATAACATTGCAAAATAAGCTCATACCATAACACATCAAAATGCGTCAACATTATGCGTTAGTTAGGAGTATATATCCATCCATATAACATAAACAAAAAATTAACATAATAAATACACTGGTCATCACAAAAATCGACCAACCCTGTTTTAGCACTATTGCTATTTATAAATTCAAAGATAAGCGTTTAGAAGTGCGTTTTGTTTATATCTAGGGTCGGGTAAGATGTTTGTCATTTGATTCCCATAAATCTTAACGCACATGAGGGTACTTAATAAGCTTTTTTAAAGTAAACTCTGCTCTGTGTCGGTTTGACGAATGCGTCAATATTACTACTTTGACCCTGTTTAATTCGCAACCAGGTGTTCGCAACAGTGTAATTGTTATTGCCGATTCTTACTTTATTGATTATCACTGTAATTCGGATTAAATTATGGATACAACCTGGAATAATGGATACAACTAAAGCTGAATCGGCCCAAGTTGTGGCTTTGCTGCGAGAGGGTTTTAGTCAACGTGTTGTCGTTCGAAGATTACATCTCAGTCGATCTGCGGTTCGGGGAGTTTACCAGAGGCTTCAAGAGACTGGGCAGTACCGTAGAAGAACAGGATCTGGAAGACAAAGGGTCACCACCCAAAGAGATGAACGCTTTATTGTGACATCGAAACCGGCATCTTTCTGGTGTAGATCTCCGTGAAGTGCGGGGTGTGGCTATAAGTGACAGTACGGTGAGAAGAAGACTTCGTGAACAGAACTTAAGAGCTCACAAGCCAGCAACAGGACCACAACTGACCGTAGCTCATCGCCAAACCAGACTTCAATTCGCGAGGGAACATCTTGAATGGACTTTAGACCAATGGGCTTCAGTTCTATTCTGTTATACGGCTCTGATGGGCGCTGGGATATTTTTAATGAAACAATACAATTTGTTTCATTCAAAATATTTAAACATGAGTTTTCGTGTAAAACGTAGGTGGGCCGATTTTTGTGATGACCAGTATAGTTTCCTTTGCTTTGCTATAATAAGAGTCATTTACTTTTATACTGCGGCGCAAATACTGCCCCTCTCTCCAACTGTCTCTATCCAGAGCGAATTTATATAATTTAATAAAATTTTGGGAAGTTTAGGAGTGCAGTCAAGGCTGTAAATTGGTTACATATAACAAAAACACAATGTTGAAAAAATTTCCACGAGCAGGATTTGAACCTGCACCCTTCTGACATACCGGGTCAGGTGCTCTTCCAATTGAGCTATCGTGGTTCTAACCAGCCCGCCGAAATTATTCAACACTATTTACTTAAAAAAAAAACATTTTGGTTACATATAATAAAACTCCTATCTTATCCCATCCTAATAAAGCTATCCAAAAACAAATGAAAATCAATCATCCAAAAATGGCAACCATATTAAAAAGCTGAAATAGTAGGTACCTATTATGAGACTAGCTCGATAGACGAATCAGGTGGACAGACAACAGAATTGAGTACAATCTTAAACGGGTTACAACGGTGGATCGCGCCGCGCAGGTCCCTGCATCATTAACGAGCATCGACTGGACTGGAGGCATGCCCAAGTTGCCACCGTCTGGCCTCTAAGTGTAAACGGCTATGTGTCGTGAGAGCATCTGAAATCTATACGTATAGAACAAAAATAGTAAACAGTTTCTTTTTCAATAAGATCATATATTTTGACTATCACAAAAGTTATTTTACAAAACATGTTACTGGATTTATTGGTTTATTGGTTATTGTATTAGTGTTGGAGTTCATCACAGATCACACTGGATAAACTGGATGATACTAGCAAGTAGCAACAGGAATATAAAAAACATTCAGTATACATGAAGAAAAAGAAGAAGAAGTTACATTAAATATATATATTGAAAAATTATAAAAACAAAACAAAAAACCCGACTGCTAAGACAACTATATAAAAACAATTATATACTCGTAAAAACCGGACTAACATAAAAAATAACAGCAAAGAGAAAAAACAAGCTTTACGATCCCAGGATTCAATTTGAGCAATGTTGATGCAACGTAAAATATTTTCTTGTTCGATACCTATATGTACATAGTATAAAACAAAGTCGCTTCCCGCTGTCTGTCTGTCCCTATGTATGTATGTATGCTTAGATCTTTAAAACTACGGATTTTGCATTCAAGAGGAAGGTTTATATGTATAATACATGCATATAATCGGACCCGGTAGGTGGCGCTGCTATAGGGTTCCATAGGATACAGGTGTTCACTCAAGCGGACGAAGTCGCGAGCGGGCCGATAACTGAGTATTTATAAAAACATTGAATATTGATAGTTGTCGCAGGCGGGGACAATCATCAACCAAGCGGCCGCCGCAGCCGTGGCTAGCTCAATTAAATTCGGCCGTACAGATAGTTTATAACTTAGATTAACACATAGGATAGTTTTTATCCCGATGTTCCCACGGGAATGAAACTCATACCTTTTCTCTACATTTGGTTCCACAATTTACTACTTAGGTCTTGGATTTGATGTTGGGAATTTTACCTATTTGGTAGTTTTTTATAGGTACTTTTTTATTGAAATTTACAAAATGATTTGTTTATTTTGTTGTCATGCAAAATGTCAAAGCGGTACGAAGTCCGCCGGGTCAGCTGGTGTAAATATATATATTAAACGTTTTCAATCATTTATATAAAATATGTGAGTATGTAACTATATTTTATTTTTCTTTAAGCCCAATGTCCGTTGTAGGTCGTAACATTTGTGAGAGTGATTTCGTAGAAATGTGATCGTAACAGTGTAACAGGATAACAGTGTGACATGTCTTCTAATATTTACTGCATTCTCTTCATTATTTGTAAATCTATATTCTATTTTCTATTGTAATATTAATTTCAACCATTTCGTGTGTAATAGACTTTAAACAATATTTAAAAAAAAGAGAAAAAAAATACGTCATTGTTAATTCTATATTCTATTTGGCAAACCTAGGTCGAAATTATTTATTTGTTCCGTTTGCCATATAAACAATAATGGGTCCATGGGGGCCGGAGGCAATGCAGCTTGTTAAAGAGTTAAGTGCTCGCCTTATTGAGGCCTAGATCGTAGAGCTTGTTTTTTTTTTCTTTTCAGTTTTTTCTCTTTGCAGTAATTTTTATGTAAGTTCAGTTTTTACGTGTATATAATTGTTTTTTATATAGGTAGTTGTTTTAGCAGTCGGGTTTTTTGTTTTATTTTAATAATTTGGTATATATACATTTTTACTTTTTTTTAATTCCGGTTTTTTGTATAACCTATGTCGCTCCCACAGTCAAAACAAATCTAACGACACCTCATATGTTAAATCCACTATGGCGTTTGGGCTGTAGGGCGTGTCAAATAAATAGACATACATACATACATACACTCGAAAACCATAACCCTCCTGACGCAATTGGGTAATAAGTTTAAGTATGGCTCTATGCGCCAGATGCCTTCCCTGGACTTGATGAACTGTTTCAAATTCAATGCATTTTGATAAGGCTCCACACCAGAGCGCCAGAATTAGCTAGAATGCGGTCTCCAAGGAAGGAAAAGAAAAGAAAAGACCATCCAACACGTCGTAAAACTCCAGACGGTGAACATGACGGTGACATGAAAACATGCATCTATTAAATATGCCTTGCTAGCTATCACCATTTTATCTAAATAGCATTGTTGTCTTCCCACAGTTAAATATAAGATAGTTCAGTACAAAAGCCAGACAGTTTGAGTGTACCTGTAGGATCTTTTTTATATTAATCGCTTATTTGTATTTTTTACAATTACCTAACCTGGCTTGCCGGTACCTACTTTGATTTAATACAAGGATTGTGTTTAGATTCATATTCATCTTTCCTGTCATTTAAAGTTACTCCTTAACTAATAGGTAGGTTATAGGGATTATTTAATAACCAATTATATTTGTATTAATTCAAAATAAGCAAAAAAGTCTTTGACGCAAATCCTAACCTCACATTTAATATCACTTAATCCTAACTTTGAGAAAGTAAATACAATTAACTTTTTTGTTAGTCTAGCTTAGTTCTACAAGTACCAATTGATTTATGTCATGCACGGGACCTTAAAGTCGAGGTCCGAAAATGTACTCGCCATTCTTCTTTATAAGATATCATGTATCAATAAAACTAATACAAATTATTAACAGTTGTTTATGAATAAAATTTTGAAAATGAAAATGAGAAAACATTACCAAAAAATTACTATAATACCTACTTACTAACTATGCAAAGAAAAGCGGTTTTTTGAATAAAGTTACTGTAGAATTGAGATAATATACCTACTTAACAACATTAAATACAGATTATTGATAACAATGATTTTTTTATAATTATTATTATTTTAAAAGTATAACACTTAAAAAAAAATATTATTACGGTGGCCTTACTGCTTTGCTTACACCTTTAATGAACTGGATAAAATGGAAAGAAAGGGGAAGCGCAATCACTATTAGGCTTCGTATTGCATTCGTATGTATATATATATTTTTAACGAATCCATTGGCTGGTAGCTAGACTTGCAAAGTGTGTGCCTACGACTGGCCAAAATTAACACACACAAGGATGCCTGACTTGCTAAAGAAAATGTATATTATAATGTCTTTTGAGGAACACTCTTCTATAAGAAATTATGATGAGAAGAGAACACTTAAGTCAAATGCTAAATGTTGTAGAGAAATAAAAACTTAACTATGTAATTGCGATGGAAGAAAAGCAAAGATCAAAATAAAAGCAGTTGCGATCGTAAGCGACATCCTTGGCAACATGCGCTGGCTCTTGCATCTTTAACGAAACCGGCAAGATGCCGGACGGAATGCCCTATGATATAACAACCTACGATATGCACTGAAAAATATTGAGCGAACAAAAATCTTAGGCGGATTCTATATAATGAGAAGAGGAAGCAAATAAATAAAACGCCGTAAAACATTGTTGACTTACAAGTTCAATTACAAGAGAAAGGACAAGTACAGTACAGTATTATTACGAGGTTCACATTTACGAAGTTTCAATAAAAACAAAAGACGGTAAGCACAGCGCAGCTCTAATATATCGAAATATTCATTAATGGCTAAATCGCGATTGTTAAATGAGCTATTAAAGAGATATCGAATATTGATCACCCGCTAGTGAGAATTGGGAAACATTACTGTTAGCTACAACAGCAAACATGCCCCGCTAATCCCAATATATTACCCGCCCGGACTCAATTAACTGTACACTATAATAATTTTAAACTACTAAGTACCTACGAATAGTGTTTGTTTTGTACACAACGCTGTATTTATTGAGAAAATGCGTTACGAGTTTACGACCTTACTACGTGATGTGGGTGTGTTTATGTGTACATTAGCACTTCTGGTACTGACGAATGTATGACTTATACTTTAAAATATGTAATAGTATTTTTTTCTGACAATCGCAATATTTGTCAAAATATATAAGTCACAAAGCGCAATCCGGTTTGCTCTCTTCTTGAGTTAATAATATCATGCACCACCTGGTGGTCGATGGACACTCAAGGGGATATTGGTGGTCTGACTACTGCTATAACATCATGATTGATTGAAAGAAGACGATCGTCGGCGATCACGACGAGCCATAAGTTTTTATATCTCATATTTAATTATATGATACTCGTAATGCATGAAGTTTGATTTCTGCACCGTCAAAAGCGTGATCATCTTTTAGTTCTAATATCTACTTACAGACTGCATTGTCTCTATCTAATACTTTCTGATTGGTAAGACCCTTCGTACATGGTATTGTTACACTAGCAGCACACATAACATTACATTACCCATGGAAGTATGATCTCATGGACACAACGTGAGAGAGTAAGATGAGATCGTAGCCAGCCTAACGCCTCAATAAAACTGCTACTGTATTACTACATTTTGTAAAATTTATAGGTAAAATACTAACCTGGTAAACGGCACGGTGACATAATAAGTATAGAAGAATATGGTGAGGACGGATAGCAACATGACGCCAGCGACACACTTCCTCACGTTGACGTGACTAGCCAGCCAGTAGCAGCAGCGCGGCGCCGCCGCCGCCGCTTTGTGCGGGTGCGCATACTCTCCGCCGCACTCGAGCAGGGGCGTGCGACTACCACGAATCTCGCCAGCCATCCTTAACATCTAATCACCACTATATTTACATACAAGTAACACTTAGGCCTCTACGGATATCACTGTACAATGTCTCTATCTGGGCACTCTTACGGCAGCGTTTGTCCTTGGTCGTGACGTTTTCTGTCGCCACTTTCCGTGTTTCCACATTTCATAGTGCTGGGTGGGAACGCGCCATTGCGCAGGATGGCTGGGTGCGCGGGCGTCGCGGATGACGGCCATCTTGAGCCGACGAGCGCCGTTCACGGTTTAAAATGGCCGCCGACGCATTATGGCGGGTTGTGCTCATCACGGCGACGTCGTGTGCTCCCGGGGCCAGAGCTCACGACATCCGTCTGTGGAAGGAACTAGCGCCTTCGGGTGTCGAGAACATCAGTGTAGTCTGAAAAGAAAAACGAAATTTATAGGACCGGATAAAGAAAAATTGGTTTTACCTATGGTAGTTAGTAGGTATCTGTCTATTGTATAAACTCTTTGACTCGTCATTTTATCTAGTATAAAATTCAAGACATATCTACAATATAATTATCTACAAGATCGATAGACGTAGCTTCTTGCGCGTTTGGGTTGTGATCATGCTTTTGAAGAAATAAGAAGTCGTTTACTCGCTCCCACCGACCCGTATTCTCTGTTCTAGTGGGAATGCTTGAACCCAGCAGTGTGACGTTTATAGACTGACAATGCAGCATTGTTCCGCGAAATCTAAATTACTTGACTCCATAAAGCATTTCAGGTAACAAACGATGCGGTACCTGATTGATTTTAATAAAAAGCTAAATAAGGTAAGTAAGTATTGAGGTCAACCAAGATATTCATCAAATTTTTTTCATAACAAACATACCCAATACTTGTAAGAACTTGTTTACTAAGTAAGTTTATTGCGGCACAAAAAATGGTTTTAGTAAAACTAAACAAAGTTTAGTTTTCATAGATCCCGATAGATGGCGTATGTCGTTGTGCCGTCTGCATCGCGCTATTGAAATGTCTTTGCTGTTTCATATAAGCCAAAGGTGCTATCGTATTTTTAACTATCCAATAAACCTGTCGTGTACTAGTTGGTTTTTTATTACAAAGTACACCCTCGAATTCGACCTTGATAACCTGGGGTTGTTCATGGTCCTTCGAGCCGGATTCTAGGTATTACTCAGACCTAGACTGGAAGACGTCCTGACGGTGGCGCACTTTTTGGAGTACTAAAGGGAAAAGGTGCTGGTTCCTGGTCCGGGTGGTGGAACAGCTTCAAGAGTTGGAGCTGATGCTGAAGAGGTTTGGGTTTGGTGGTGAATCCGGCTGCAGACTTCGAGAGCGGTGCTGATGAGAAGGGGCCTTCAGGATCCTGGACGACGAGCGGTAAACGTCACGAGTGAAAGAGACAGCGGTCAGTGAGTGTTTGAACAATTTTTATGCCAAGGGAATTTGAACTTTATTTGTTTGAGAAGATTAACTTATGAAAATTGGTGAATTTTGCAAGAAATCTCGGACTTAGAAAATTTCGTTAAAGTTTAGACTTAGAAAATTTTGTTAATTTTTAGACTTAGAGAATTTTATGAAATTTTAGACTTAGAATATTTTTATTGTTTTTATTAGTAAATTAGACTTAGTTAAATTTTTAGATTAAGAAACATAGATCCGACGGGGATCCTATGCCCGATTTTAGTTTGTGACAAATTAATGGCCAAACACTTAGAATATTTGAGAAGGTTTTGGACTTAGAATATTTTCAAAAGTTCTAGCCTTAGAAAATTTTAGATTTTGAACTTAGAATTCTTTAAGTGGTTTTATATATGTGGGTGAAAATTATTTACATTTAATAATATTGTCTTAATACAAACTGTTTGTTTGTGTTAGTCGAGCCATTAGTTTGTAGTTTATTTAAACAGTTGTTTTTAATTTATTTAGGGTGCTATTTGTTTTTTGTCTTTTGTTTATTGTATACATAAATAAGCTATGGATTCAATAATAAATTTACAAATTGATAATTATGACAAAATTGTTAAGGCAAGAAAAAACTTTAAGAAATCTCCAAAAGAGCGTATAAGTGAAGCTTATTGTCAAACTCGATTAGAGTCGCTAGAATTGTTGTGGTCGGAATTTTGTAATACTCATAGAACCCTTGTAAAAGGCTACGGTGCAGCCTTAAAAGATCATGAATATACTAAAAAGGAAATTTATGATGTGACTGAGGATCAGTATACGGATTATAAGACTGAACTGAAGTCAATATTGAACTCATTTGCAAAGAATAAGGGTGAAGTTGGTCAGATAAGTAGTAAAGGTAGGTGTTTCCAAGCCCGAACCGTTTAAATTGCCTAAAATTGTTATTCCTACATTTTCCGGAAAATATACGGAATGGATCACTTTCAGAGATTTGTCTATGTCTTTGATTCATAATAGTTCTAACTTAGATAATGTACAAAAAATGCATTACCTTAAAAGCTCGTTAGCGGGTGAGGCTGAGCAATTGCTTAGACAAATACCTATTACTGAAGCTAACTACGATAGATGTTGGGCTCAGTTAAAGGCAAGATACGATAACAAGCGCTATCTTTCACATTTTATTTTAAAAATATTGCTAAGTCAAAGAAACATAACCATAGAGTCTTCAAGTGGTCTAAAGGATTTAATTGACACAACAAATGATTGCTTATGTGGTTTGTCTAATTTGGGAATTGATACCGGTAGTTGGGATATCATAATTATACACATTCTTTGTTTAAAACTGGATTCTGAGTCAAGGAAGCAGTGGGAGTTTAATATCACGAATAATACTTCTTCTGAAGAACTTCCCACTTTTACACAATTTAAAGAATTTTTAACTAATCGTTATAGAGCCCTTGAGTTTTTAGATACAAAAGTAGTTTCGAATAAATCTAGCAATAATCATACATATCATAGTAATTCAAACAGTAGCAATAATGTCGTAAAATGTAAGTCTTTGCATGTGACTAAAATACAATGTGCGTTTTGCTCAGAAGCTCACAAGTTAAGTATGTGTAGAAAATTTGCAACTCAAGCTGTTGGTCAGCGTCGTGATTTCGTCTATACAAATGGTTTATGTTATGTTTGTCTAGGAGCAAACCATGGGGCGAAGGCGTGTCAGGTCAATTTTAAATGTAGGTTATGCCATCGTCGTCATCACACTCTACTACATCCAAAAGGGGAAGAAAGTGCGCAGGTTAATGTTGTTAAGGTTGATTCAGATAGGATGGATAGTTCAACACAGGGATTAGGGCCTAGTATTGGGGCAGGTAATGCTGAGAATACATCAGCTTTTGTGGCATGCAGTTTTTCGACTGAAAACCTAAACCAGGTTTTGCTGGCGACGGCGCTAGTTCATGCCGAATCAAAAAATGGCAACAATAATGTCTTGAGAGCTTTGTTGGATCAGGGTTCTCAAGGGAATTTTGTTACAGAGTCTACTGTAAACGATCTGAAATTAAAAAGAACACCTATCAATGGTAAAATTTCAGGTGTGGGTGGAGATAAGGGTTTAATATCCAAGGCCGTAGTTACGCTTAAAATAAAATCGAGAGCAAACACAAATATTAGCGTCACAGTACAAGCATACGTTCTAAAATCTATCACTTCTTTCCTTCCAGGGAGGAAAGTAGAGCGATTGGATTTAAAAGAATTTAATGGAATAGAGTTAGCTGATCCTGATTATCACCGTCCTAATAAAATTGATTTATTATTAGGTGCGGAAGTATACAGCCAGGTTATTCAAGAGGGTATCCGTAAGGCACCTAGTGGTTCACTGGTTGCTCAATGTACCAGTCTAGGCTGGATACTATCGGGTACTGTTGACTCACCAGTTAGCCATACTGGAGGTGTATTGGCATTACATTGTCAATTACAGGAAGGGGACGAAATGTTGAGAAAATTTTGGGAGATAGAAACGGGCATAGGATTGACAAAAGCCCAATCCTTTTCAGAGGAAGAAAGAAAATGTGAAGAGTATTTTAAAGAAACTACTACCAGAGATATAAAAGGAACACAAAAAATGGTTTTAGTAAAACTAAACAAAGTTTAGTTTTCATAGATCCCGATAGATGGCGTATGTCGTTGTGCCGTCTGCATCGCGCTATTGAAATGTCTTTGCTGTTTCATATAAGCCAAAGGTGCTATCGTATTTTTAACTATCCAATAAACCTGTCGTGTACTAGTTGGTTTTTTATTACAAAGTACACCCTCGAATTCGACCTTGATAACCTGGGGTTGTTCATGGTCCTTCGAGCCGGATTCTAGGTATTACTCAGACCTAGACTGGAAGACGTCCTGACGGTGGCGCACTTTTTGGAGTACTAAAGGGAAAAGGTGCTGGTTCCTGGTCCGGGTGGTGGAACAGCTTCAAGAGTTGGAGCTGATGCTGAAGAGGTTTGGGTTTGGTGGTGAATCCGGCTGCAGACTTCGAGAGCGGTGCTGATGAGAAGGGGCCTTCAGGATCCTGGACGACGAGCGGTAAACGTCACGAGTGAAAGAGACAGCGGTCAGTGAGTGTTTGAACAATTTTTATGCCAAGGGAATTTGAACTTTATTTGTTTGAGAAGATTAACTTATGAAAATTGGTGAATTTTGCAAGAAATCTCGGACTTAGAAAATTTCGTTAAAGTTTAGACTTAGAAAATTTTGTTAATTTTTAGACTTAGAGAATTTTATGAAATTTTAGACTTAGAATATTTTTATTGTTTTTATTAGTAAATTAGACTTAGTTAAATTTTTAGATTAAGAAACATAGATCCGACGGGGATCCTATGCCCGATTTTAGTTTGTGACAAATTAATGGCCAAACACTTAGAATATTTGAGAAGGTTTTGGACTTAGAATATTTTCAAAAGTTCTAGCCTTAGAAAATTTTAGATTTTGAACTTAGAATTCTTTAAGTGGTTTTATATATGTGGGTGAAAATTATTTACATTTAATAATATTGTCTTAATACAAACTGTTTGTTTGTGTTAGTCGAGCCATTAGTTTGTAGTTTATTTAAACAGTTGTTTTTAATTTATTTAGGGTGCTATTTGTTTTTTGTCTTTTGTTTATTGTATACATAAATAAGCTATGGATTCAATAATAAATTTACAAATTGATAATTATGACAAAATTGTTAAGGCAAGAAAAAACTTTAAGAAATCTCCAAAAGAGCGTATAAGTGAAGCTTATTGTCAAACTCGATTAGAGTCGCTAGAATTGTTGTGGTCGGAATTTTGTAATACTCATAGAACCCTTGTAAAAGGCTACGGTGCAGCCTTAAAAGATCATGAATATACTAAAAAGGAAATTTATGATGTGACTGAGGATCAGTATACGGATTATAAGACTGAACTGAAGTCAATATTGCTGGATATACTGGATGGATTGGCTGGATACTATCGGGTACTGTTGACTCACCAGTTAGCCATACTGGAGGTGTATTGGCATTACATTGTCAATTACAGGAAGGGGACGAAATGTTGAGAAAATTTTGGGAGATAGAAACGGGCATAGGATTGACAAAAGCCCAATCCTTTTCAGAGGAAGAAAGAAAATGTGAAGAGTATTTTAAAGAAACTACTACCAGAGATATAAAAGGAAGGTATGTGGTGAGGTTACCATTTAAAATGGAGGATCCAGAATGTAAGAAAGGGGATACAAGGTACATAGCAGAGAAAAGATTAAAGGGACTAGAAAGAAGATTTCAAAAGGATAGCGAATTTAAGAAAAACTATAAAACTGTTATAGATGACTATTTACAGATGGGTTATATGGTTGAAGTTAAGGAACCTGATTTGAGAAGAAATGAGTCAGTTTATCTTCCACACCATGCAGTGATAAGAGAAGACAAAGATACGACCAAAGTGAGAGTAGTATTTAATGCCTCACAACCAGGTCAGAATGGCGTATCCTTGAACGACGAACTTATAGTAGGACCAACTATACAACCGGATTTAAGACACTTGGTACTACAGTGGAGACTGTCTATTATTTGCCTAACCGCAGACATTTCTAAAATGTACCTGCAAATTAAAGTTCATGAGGATGACACTGACTTCCAAAGGTTGCTGTGGAGAGAAAATCCATCTGAAGAAATTAAAGATTATAAACTGCTAAGAGTCACTTTTGGCACGGCTTCAGCTCCTTTCTTAGCAGTTCGAACACTTCAACAGGTGGCAGTTGATGAAGGTGCTAAATATCCTCTTGCTGCTGAAAGAGTGTTTAATAATTATTATATGGATGATTTAATGAGCGGATGTGAAACTGTTTCAGAAGGAATAGAGATTTATAGCCAAATGAAAGAGTTATTACATAAAGCAGGATTCAAACTTCAAAAATGGGCAAGTAATAGTGAAGAATTGCTGAAAGTTATAGAAAAGAAGGAAATGGAAAATAAAGTAAATAAAGAATATGAGGAAGTTAAAGAAGGGTTTCACATAAAAATGGATGAAATTATAAAAATACTTGGACTTACCTGGGAAAGACACACTGACCAATTCCGGTACAAGGTTAAACTTCCAGAGCTGCAACCGCCTATTACCAAAAGGAAAATAATTGCCGACATCGCACGACTTTTCGATCCTTTAGGTTGGATTACGCCGTGTATAATAGTAGCCAAAGTTATGATTCAAAAGTTGTGGGTAGCCGGTATAGCTTGGGATGTAGAAGCTCCTAAAGAAATTTTAAATGAATGGTGCACTTATCGAGAAGATTTAAAAAGTTTGGTCGAAGTAAAAATACCAAGATGGGTGGGTACAAAGTCTAATGATATCCGACAAGAGCTTCATGGATTTTGTGACGCCTCTAAAATCGCCTACGCAGCAGTTGTGTATCTAAGAATAATAGATCATGAGGGTAGAATCCATGTATCCTTAATTGCAGCTAAATCAAAAGTAGCTCCAATCAAGCAGGTATCTATCCCCAGATTGGAACTGTGCGGAGCTGTCGAGTTGACGAGACTACTTGTGGACGTAGCAAGGGTCTTGAAGATAGAAAACTCTCATTTGCACGCGTGGACAGACTCAACCATAGTGTTGGCTTGGCTAAATAGTTTACCTAGCCGATGGAAGGTCTTTGTGGCAAATCGGGTATCGGAAATACTTACCGTAATGAATCCTCAACAATGGTCACATGTAAGTACCAAAGAAAATCCAGCAGACTGCGCTTCGAGAGGAGTGTCACCTTCAGATCTAAAACATCAGATACTGTGGTTTAATGGGCCGGAGTTTCTCAAAACAAACGATATACAATATATAAAACCTACTAATATAAATACAGAAATAGAAGCTATAAAAGTTCATACTATAATGACGAAGGAAGAAGATGAAGACGTTTGGGAAAAGTTCTCGTCACTGACCAGACTGATTAGAGCCATTGCATACTGCAAAAGATTCGTAAAAATAAGAGATAAATCAGTAAATAACTATAAAGGATATTTAAAGTCGGAAGAATTAAAAGAAGCGTTAGAAATGTGCATAAAGAAAGATCAGGCAATGCATTTCTCTGAAGAAATAGAAGTAATAAAGAAGAAAAGAGACATAAAAAAGAACAGTCCTTTAAAATCATTAAATCCAATTCTGGACAAGACTAGTATATTAAGAGTGGGAGGACGATTGGAACAATCAAATTTAGAGACTAACAGGAAGCACCCCATAGTAATGGCAAAGAAATCAAGACTATCCACTTTGATAATTGCAAACGCACATAGTCAAACCCTGCATGGAGGTACACAATTAACTTTAAATTATATAAGGAACAAATATTTTATAGTCGGTGCTAAGCAGTTGGTTAAGGCTTACATACGAAAATGTGTTCAATGTGTAAAAAATAGTGGACGCACTTACCAACAGTTAATGGGACAACTTCCTCCAGTTAGAGTCACCCCAGCGCGTGCATTTCAAAGTAGTGGAGTTGATTTTGCGGGTCCAATTCAAATACGTACCTCTAAAGGTCGGGGCCACAAGTCATATAAGGGCTATATATGTCTGTTTGTGTGCATGGCCACGAAGGCGGTACATATTGAAGCAGTTTGTGATCTAACGACTCATGGATTTTTACAGGCTTTTAAACGCTTTGTCGCTAGAAGAGGTCGTTGCGATAATATTTGGAGTGACAACGGAACCAATTTTGTGGGTGCCGCGGGGGAAATAAGGAAGCTGTTCCTTGACGAGAAAAATGGTATATTGCCAGAAATTGCTGAAACGTTAGCTAATAACTATACCTCTTGGCACTTTATACCACCACATGCACCCAATTTTGGCGGATTATGGGAAGCAGGCATAAAAAAAGTAAAGTTTCACTTAAAGAGAGTGGTCGGCTCTTCCACATTGACCTATGAAGAGTTAGCAACGGTGCTTACTCAAGTTGAAGCTTGTTTGAACTCTCGACCGCTGTCGAGACTGGACGATGACCCAAACAATTTAGATGTTTTAACCCCTGGACATTTTCTAGTTGGCGAACCTATGGTCACTGCACCAGATCGCAATTATGAGACATCCAATGTTAGTTCGCTCCGGAGTAAATGGTCTCAAGAATATTTAAACCAATTTTTTCATAGATACCGTTGGTCAAACGAAAATCCCCAGCCGAAGGTAGGAGATATTGTTCTCATTAAAGAGGATGGTCTCCCCCCATGTCGTTGGCTCTATGGTAAAATTATAGAGGAACATCCAGGTCGCGACGGAATCACGAGGGTGGTCACATTGAGAAGTAAAAATTCAGTAATGAAAAGACCTACAAATAAGTTATGTATCTTGCCTGTAACTGACTGAATTTGTACTAATGTGTAGACGGATTTATTTATTTTTACTTATTTTAATTCTAAATGTTTATGATTATGGTATACTGGGTTTTTTAATATATGGATTAGGGTTTTATTTTTTACTTGTTATTATTTTAAGTATACACGTTCTGGTTAGGAATATTTTGTGAAAGTCCAACCGGGACCCATTGTTTGTGATAGGTATAATTGGTTTTTGTTTAAAGAACAATTTATCAGTTTGTCCTTGGTAGGCGGTAATGTAAGAACTTGTTTACTAAGTAAGTTTATTGCGGCACAAAAAATGGTTTTAGTAAAACTAAACAAAGTTTAGTTTTCATAGATCCCGATAGATGGCGTATGTCGTTGTGCCGTCTGCATCGCGCTATTGAAATGTCTTTGCTGTTTCATATAAGCCAAAGGTGCTATCGTATTTTTAACTATCCAATAAACCTGTCGTGTACTAGTTGGTTTTTTATTACAAAGTACACCCTCGAATTCGACCTTGATAACCTGGGGTTGTTCAATACTCATATTAGCCATAGGTCACCAAGTAACTTAACATGAACTAATATTGAGCGAAAGCGCTTTGACATTTTTACTAGAGTAACGAAGCTGCATGTTTGAAGCAATATTTAAATGCAGTAGAAAATTCAATCGTAGCCTTATCATTAAGTAATATATGAATTTCAATTCCGGAAACGTTTGAGTTCGCCGAGACGAGAATACTCCGGTCGACCGCTTTTACAAATCCGACCTTTGCGTTATTTCAATGAAAGCTTACACTGAAACACTTCTTTGCAACGCTGAAACAAATCCGTTCGACCGTAAAATTGGGAGAGCGATCCCCCAAACTCTGAATTTAATTTGATCAAAAAGTTAAGTGACGGACATAAATCCCAATTCGAGAGACAATAGAAACTTTCCATATTTTTTACTAAAAAAACAAATGGAATATCGTAAATTTCATGTGCATAATGATTTAATGCAAGGTACGTTGTTCATTAAATATTAATTTCAAAAAGCAGTGTTTAATTCATTCCCATGCCAATGGAGTACACTGTCAACGAAAATCACGCTTATTTTCGAATATAATATACCTACAGAATATTTATTTCGAAGTGAACTGGATAGTGAATCTCGTGTCACTATTCAGTACACGGTTTTTATTCGGTATGCTACTCACAACCTGTCAAATATCACTTTAAATATAGTTTTAATTTTATGGTTCTTTTTTTATATGCTTGGGGTATGTACGTATCTATACGAATTTTTAACGGACTTATGACTGATAAACTGAAAAAGAAAATGACTTGCCTCAAGTTGAACCCTTAGTTTTTTTTAACTTTGAAAGTCAAAGGCGCCAATTCAATGTCAACAACTACCGTCATTAACATCTGATCATAATATTTTTACAAATACTAAAGATCAGTTTAGAAGTAGGCAAGCTATTTTTAAAATGTTTTTGTTTTGTTTATATAATTTTAACGCAAATTTTTGTTGCGAAACAAATTACAAAACACAAATGTTGAAAAAATTTCCACGAGCAGGATTTGAACCTGCACCCTTCTGCAATACCGGGTCAGGTGCTCTTCCAATAGCTTGCCTACTTCTTAACTGATCTTTAGTATTTGTAAAAATATTATGATCAGATGTTAATGACGGTAGTTGTTGACATTGAATTGGCACCTTTGGCTTTCAAAGTTAAAAAAAGTAAATAGTGTTGAATAATTTCGGCGGGCTGGTTGAACCCTTAGCCCATGCATGACCTTGCCCAATACGTAAACTTTTTTATTTCTTGTTTTGAATACCCTACAAATAAACACTCGAAAGAGTCATAGTTTCGAGTTCTATCTGAGGTAAGTAGTCTTTTTTAAAGTGCTAATTTCAGTAACGAAATAAATACAGCATTGAGCATTTTAAACAACAATTAGCTTGTATATTTTCAGGGATGATATGCATGCATTTAGAATTTATAATTTAGGGGTATATCTACTCTTAATTACAAAATATGAGGCGATATTTTGCATACTACCGAAATGGTACACATACGTAGAAGAACAATAGACAATTTTGTAACTAAAAGCGAGGTTTCAAAAGCTCGTTGCCGGAGAGACGCGCGCGGAATCCATGATCGTGTGACCCTTTGAATATTAACTAGCAGATGACCCGCTCGTAACCTAGGATGGAGCTACGGATCCACAAACTACTTCAAAGGTTACTTCAAACTGCCCAATGACGAAACCGGCTTCGTTTACACATATAACTGAACATGATATTGGACTATAATCAGTTCAGCCCGGAAAAAATGTATTGGTGATGAATCTAGTAACAAATGTTAGAAGGGACAATAGGGAGATGTAGATATGCCTAGGGATGTTCAAATGTTCAACTTTTTAATATATTTGATGTTTGTTGAAACCGGCCTAATAATACTTCGACTGTGTACAGTTCTGAAAGTCACCAACCGGCGTTTGTTTGTAGACGTGACAAAAAATAACTTTCATTCGAAGCAAACTTTAGTCCTAGACACTAGACAGTAACTGAAACCAGCCACAATGAGTACGAGACAAAGAAAAACTAAAGCAGTTAATTAAAAAAGTAAAAAAGGGAGATTCATGGATGGATGTTCATTTGGAGAGTAGTCATTGCGTTGCTTGGAGATAAGGCTGGAAGCGAAACGTAGAAAGGCTTAAGAAGTCCCCACGTTGATTCCCCCGTACAATAGCAGTGTTAACTTAACTGCCAATAGGTACTGCGGCTCTAATACCTTGCTCAGATTGGAATAGGGATTACCGGCGTAGTTGGTACTATATCACGAAATCTATCTACTTAATTTAATAAATATTACTTGGTTAGATTAGGTACATCGCTACAATAGCATATAACCTCCGACGCTAATATCTAGTGTAATAATTTTATCAGTGTAGTTCGGAATGATATGATTCCACAAATAATGCTGTTTTCCGAATATAATGCAATGTGGTTCTTAGCTGTCTTGTCTGGTAAATATAGAATCAGATTATATATCTAGACTATATCATTATTTATTTATTTATTCAACATTGCCAGCATTACAGTATACACTAATGCACTGAACAAAATGTAACATACACCAATAAACAATGAAAAACATATAACAAAGGACAGACCATTCATTCAAACATCTCGATATAACATAGTATCATAATATTGTATATATATAATATATCATAGTCAATATTGAAGAAGCTTACCATCAGGCGAGAGCGCGGTCAAATACTTGCTTATAAAGAATTAAAAAAAAGGAAAAAAAAGAAGAAATCATGAAATTTTTGTAAAATCCTTAATTTTCATTGCTGCCCTTACCATCACCAAAACGAAGAATAATTCCACTCAAACAGCACTCTAAAAAAGAAAGACACATATCTATTTTTAACCTACCTGTGAACCTTTACCTTTGACCAGCGTCAAATAAAAAAAAACAGCTTACGCGGTTCCCGGCGTGTTCAAAGATAAAAGTTCGTAGGTTGGGTAACAGAAGAACCTTCCACAAATAAACTTGAAATAAAGTTGATTGGTCTAAAAGTGATGGTGTCACATTCTGGATAATATTAGAAAAAGACTAAATGACATTATCCTCATTGTGAAAGGGACACGATGAATGATTCTCCTTTTAAAAATAATACGTTAAAAGTAAAAAAAAAAGATATTTAGTTGTACCTATTTATCTTTCTTTTAAAAACACGATTTGTAAAAAGGGTGAGATATACTTTACACGTTGGTTAGACGCCAGAAACGTGTAAAGGCCAATAACAATAAGCGCTCAGAAGTGTTATCTACAGTTGAGTTATCTAGAGCAATGACGTAAATAACTGGGATAATTTCAACTCCAAGAAGTTTGGCAGAAACTAATTGCGTATGTATTGTACTAGCTTCGTATGTAAAACATTTCTATAACAAGAATGAGATTACTCGATACAACTTCCATTACTGCCAACCGAATAAACACGAGAAGAGATCCCATTATAGTAAAGGTTCGATACCTTATAATTATAATACACCTATTTATTACAATAGCCGTGTAAGATTACATCGGATCAAAAGACAATGCTCCCAAGGTAGCAAAGATGAAGGGACGGCCAACTTATTATAACTTTGCTCGTTGACTACACCTCATAGTCACGGAGCCGTTCGAATATCCGCATTATATTACGAACTCCCACAACGTTAAGGTAGTTATATTGAAATATTCGAACGCTTATGTCTGACGGTGCTGACGATGACAAGGGTCTGTCGAACAAATGTCATTAAACGAACTGAAAGAGGCATCGCGTTTCATGTCCGTATTACTGGCTGTGTTGCAATGACAACTTAGGATAACATTTATGTGATTTCAACAACTGTTTAGATTTATATAATGCTAAAGTACATTGTGATGTAACGAAATATGATGTTGCATTTGGAAAATATGAAAATGGACTGCGGAGATTTATATCAAACCTCAGAGCTTAATGTGGCAGCATATTTCGCGAAGCTGAGATAAGAGGCGTGGTGAAGTGAACCGCAAGGAAGCGGAGCATAGTGGAACGTCATTAGGAGGGGAGGCCGCAGCGCGCCCGCATATTTGGTCAAGATTAATTGCCCTAACATCATCTGTCAACTCGGGAGGGCATTCTGTGGACATTTTGTTTGTGGTACTAATGGCGACACATATTCGTCTTGTAACACGGTATTAATTAAACGCTGTAAATCGTCACACAGTTATTTCATACATTTTAGAGCTGCTCGTAAATACACATATCAAAAATGTCTAGGGATCAAGTACATTTTAAAGTATCGTTGCGTTATAGTATTAATATTTTAACTTTTTTGGATCGTTATTGATTCTTTTTAGTGAATTTCACGATAGGTATGAATGAAAAACATTTTTTTTACACTGTTTAAATATGGAAAATTAACTGTCAATCTGAAAAAAGAGCGTAATGGCAATTTTACAAAAGCAGTACTATTTCTGCACTGGAAAAGAAAAAATTTGCAACGATATGGAGCGACGGCGTCATTTCACAAGGGAAGAGATGTTGAGAGCCGCCGAAATGTTGGAAGCTGGTTCCAGGCAACGTTATGTGGTTGCCGCCTCTGGACACGCTATCGTATCACGGGCAGCGTGGCCGAGCGACATGGAGGAAGATATCACCACTCGAAGACAAAACCGGTACATCCAAAATACGGAATCGTACCATGACCGTTACAAGCCACAAGGCCACAAGGCTCCACAGCGCTTCAGGCTTGCTGATAAGCGACCAAACCAACCGGAATCGTTTACGCGAAGTGCGTCTGCGTTCCCGAAGACTGCTGAGGGTTTCACCCATAGCACCCCACAATCGTAGGGCCCGTTTACAATGGGCTCGCGAACACCGAAATTGGGAGGAAGAAGACTGGCGCTGTGTTTGCTTCTCTGATGAATCACGTTTCGGTACAAGACGCACTCGAGTTTAGAATTCATCTGGACGTCAAGAACGCTTGAGATTTTGTCAGGAAGTTTATCCATGTGGAGGGGGAACAATCATGGTTTGGGCCGGTATTTGGATCGGTGGAGATCTCATTTGGATCAGGGTCAACCTCAATGCTCAAATCTTCGCAGAGCAGATTGTTTCAGATGTGATCATCCCCTTGCGAGACCGATTGGGTGATTCGTTTCGACTAATGCATGACAATACACGTCCACATACGGCTCGTAACACGCACTCTTGCCAATTCTCATATGAACGTCTTGCCGTGGCCTGCACAATCACCAGACCCCAACCCAATTGAGCATGCATGGAACATGCTCCAAAGAAGAGCTCTGCCGAGTATGATTCCGTGCACACCCCACAACTTTTTGACTTGTTAGAAAGAACGTGGGCGGCTATTTATCAAAATGATTTGGATGAACTAATTTTAAGGCATGCCAAATCGCTGTGCTTGTGTGATTCGTGTGAATGGTAGAAAAACAGTTTTTTTTAATTTTATTTATTACAATAAAATTAAAAAAATCACACTTGTTCTTGCTTTTTCTGCCAATTAGGTGACGACCTTAACGTAAGCTAATTTTCCCCAATTTGTTAAAACTGCATTTTTTCTTATTTTTTTCAACATAGGTAATAGGTATAAAATTGTTTACTAAAACATAAAAAGTAGAGCCAGTCAGGAAAACCAGATTAGGTAAATATTATTAGAATTTTTTATAGCTAAAAATGTACTTGACCCTTAGACACTTTTGATGTGTGTATGGTCGTTAAATCAGATGGACCGATGTGATTCAATGTGATATTACCAAATAACATCGTTTGGACATTAATATCCAATCCAATTTTCTATAAAATTTGCCACAATTACTATCTGAAAATCTATTAAAGAGACATACAAAAGAAAAGCGTCAACGTCGTTAAAAGTAGTCAACAATACAATTGATACAAAAACAACGGAAGAGAATTTTTATTCAGTATCATACTTTTAAATTGAAAAATCCTAACTAATTGAAGAAGCTCTTACAACCTCTGAACAATAAAACAAAGGAGAAAGTGTAAATAGTATTGCGAACGAGCACCAACTTTTGCACTCGTTCTCGCAATAGTAACAAAAGGCACGCTTCGGAAAGGGAACAGAGTATGCCGCTCCATAATTTATTTGCTGAATCTCTTCCCTGGTTGTTTCATTTGCTAAATACAGGCTGCAGGGCGGACAACAATCGAGCACTAATTGTGATTCCACTAATTTGCATTGGCGTGCGACTTGCCCTGGCGGGTGCAGTTCGCGCCTGTACTCCAGTTACCAACACAGTGCTACTTAGTTTACTGTTTACTCACAGGCAATATCCGATTTAAATTATGGCACCGCTGCATCTGAGTACGCGTAAACAACGAACAAAACTGGTAGCATACCTTTCGTTTGTCGGCCAACAAATAATCATTTGCTAATGCGGAATAATGATTGTAACGCTGGTTGACAGGTACATTTAGCTAATGGAAGTTTGGAGAAAAATAGAAAGGTAATAATTGATTTTTAATAAAGGCCTTAAGTATTAAAATTTAATTCGACAGCAACATTGTATTTTGTTAGACGGCTATAGTGCTTTATCAAGGTAATATTGATTCAGTGATTCTATGTAGATATTTGCCTGTGATAGCAATCTAAGTGCCACATTGATTAAAGACAATCAAAGCCTCAATTTCAATTAAAATTGTACATAGGAGTAGCTGCTACCTGTTCTCGACCGAACGGAGTTGCAGCAAACAGGTATCTCCAATTAGTGGAACATTATGCGGCGCTATCAAATTGTAGCTCGTGCCTATTCATTTGCACACAGAACGCTACCGAAAGCTGGAGGAATTAATCTTACCGCAAATCTATTCTGCCCGTGACGTTTTTAATATAAACTGCATTGCTTGTTTGCATTAAATTATGCAAGTGACACTGGCTTTACACGCTTACAGTAAATTTATGCAAGACATTATCCGAGGACAGCGGCGTCGCATAACAACGCCTTCAGTGTCCGAGCGGGAAGGCTTCGCCTCCTTTATGAAACCCCTCACTATGATATATGGCAGTGCGGGCGGCACGTTATTGCCCCTCCGAACACGTTTCGTATGCAAACTCAGTTTTTCACATTGTGGTCAATATATTGTTTTATTAGGTGGATGTGCCGGTTTTTCCGCTAATGACGACGCGGGGCGGGCGCGGGACACGGACGCGTGATAATCCTCCCAACCATTAGGCCCGACCACTCGCTCGCAAATCGTCCGCATATTTTGCCCAAGATTAATTGTTCTCGAATATCATCTATCACGGTGAGCTCTCTCGTGACCGTCGTCGGCAGTGCGTACGACGTTTTATTTAAAGCACAATGGCTCTTCAGGGCGGCGTAGTTCAGGTAATTAAATTTTTGTTGAAAATAATGACGCCTTCTGTGGAAAGCCTTACGTTTTCTAGAAAACGTCTTCAACTCTCTAGCGTCTTTGTGGATTATGAAGGTGGCTTGGTAATGCACGGTTTCAACTTTGCGGAGTGTATACTCTTCAACTAACCTCAAGGGATATTAAATGTTTTTGTGGCAAATTATCTTTGGTCATACCTACTCTCTATTCTTATTTCTCTTGTGTTTCACTTGCTCATTTTATCTATTTACGTAAAACCAAGAGATAACAAAACTCATAATAAGGAAAATCAAGAAGAAGATCGCATTGAAATGATAATTTATTTCAACCGCTTTTACTAGAACTCGAAATGCTCTTAGGCAACTACTAATAAAACAAAATTTGCATGGGGCATGCCTAATTGTTTTCATAATACAGCTTACATTTAATTTCGTATAAATTGGTCAAAGGCAGTAAAATACCGTTAAATTTTAAGTAGGTAGGTATATTCGCCTGTTTAGAATGACCCCAAGACGATTTTTTTATATTTAAAATTCTTAACATATATCTCATATATATTTTTATTTAAAATATTCAACCAATAAGTTACTTACATTTATAATTATAAATACATCAGGCCCTACCCACTTAAAATAAGAGTGAGAGAGAAGGTGGATGAGTAGAGAAAGGAAATGAGAGTAGAGAGGAACAAGAGAAAATAAATTTTAAATATGATTTTGCATATCTTTTTAACATTTAAAGACATTTTGCTCAAGAGAGCACTTAGAATGTTTTTTTAGTAACGTATCCCCAAAGGGTGATGAAATTGGTCCAGTTATAACAAAATAAATATTCCTTTATATTTAAAATAAATCCCATTTTTTTTAAATAGCAATTACATTTAGGTTGTTGTAACCAGGGTAAGCTCACAAGATCAAAGTTTGGTCCATATTTAGTGTTATACTCGTACATATAATAGTTAAACGTCATAGTAAAGAAAACCTTTTAAAAGAACTGAAGACGCTTTAAATGCTCGCGAAAACCCTTAGGTGTTAAAGGAGTACGTAGGACAAAGATTGTCCCTATGCATACCCGATCCGATTGACTTGGATTAAGTTGCAATACCTTCCAGTCAAGATAGTTACGCAAATTTTGTTGCGAACAAATTACAATTTATAAAGTATTATAAATTTCCACGAGCGGGATTCGAACCCGCACCCCATGACATACCGGGTCAGGTGTACGTCCTGCATTACCCCCATTTTCAACACTTTTTCAAGTTATACACTCGCGAGCAATAAACCGGAATCGCTTTATCGCAGGATGTTCAGGTTACGTATCATTGTAACTAAAGTTGTATCGACTATTGTCGAAATAACTACGGTCGAAATACCTAATGTTTAAAATATCTAAAGATCGTTTCACTTAAGCGTAAATCATTTTCATGATTTCTTTTTTGGAAATTTAATTATTTGTATTAGCGCAAAACAAATAATTAGTTAGTAGTTTAGTAGGACCAGAGAAGAATTTCCACTAAAAACCCCAGCAAACTAACAAGAAAAAATCCGACTTCAAAAAACAGGAAACTAAAAATCGTAAAAACAGCCCTAAAAGCAAGAAATAATTAAAATCATATTATTAGTTACCTAGATACGCATATCAGTTTTAAAGAAGGTCTAATTGAAGTCGGGTGGTTGGTGGTCGGCTGGGGGATAATTTTGTTTCATTTAAACTTTTATAGTTGTTCCATTATCTCCACTTTTTTATTGTAAAAGCCCCACCCGACTTCAATAGACCTTCTTTAAAACTGATATGCGTATCTAGGTAAATAGTAATATGATTTCAATTATTTCTTGCTTTTTAGAGCTGTTTTTACTTTTTTTAGTTTCCTGTTTTTTGAACTCGGTTTTTTTTTTGTAAAAAAGTATTTTATTTTACAATTTTTAGTGATGGGTAGACCTAACAAGGATGCTTCTCGGATTAGGAAACGACGGCCTAGTAGGTAGTGGTATTCTTATATAAAACTTCAATCTTAATGAGGTATTATTTTTGTACGAACTGAACATTTTGACATATTGAACCGTATGAAGTAAGCCCAACAAAAGGTAACTGCTGTAAATCGTTGAGGAATTCCCTCGACTATCTATGGTCTCCGTCATCAGACCTGTAATAGCACTTATAACCCAACTTTGCACTCAAAGTTCTCATCAATAGAAATGAATTAAGTCCAAACACAAGGTAGCTACTATAAAACGTTGAGGAGTTACCTTGACTGTCTTTCGTCTTTATCATCAGACCCCTAATGACAGTCACAACTTATCTAGGTGTAAAGTTCTCATCAATACAAATCAATCAAGCCGAAACATTAGGTAATTGCTGTAAATCATTGAGGAGTTTCCTCGACTGTATTTCGGCTCCATATCTTCATTAAATAGTAGTACTTCAAAGCACTTAATGAAAAAAATAACAAACTCACTAGTCGCCACTACGATTCTCGAAGGTTCCCCTCGATTTCTCTGGGATGCACTCATCAGATCCTGGTTTCCTTATCATGTTACCACTCTTGGGATATCTCCTTTCCAACAAAAAAAAGAATCATCAAAATCGGTTCATAAACGAAGTTATCCGCGAACACATAAAAAAAATATACGGTCGAATTGAGAAACCTCCTCCTTTTTGAAGTCGGTTAAAACATATATATAAAAAAACTACCAAAGCAGATTTACCCAAGAAAAAATCGGTCAATGCCGATAAGAGACACGTATTTTTGACCATAAAATTATTTGTAAATTCATGATTACTGACTATTGTAATAATAAATATTGATGCGTATAGACGCACACGAGTCTAATGAAATGTTGTTATTTACTTCTCTTAAATCCGGTAATTTCCGCTCCTTTTTCTCGTTAGCCAATTGATGTCCTAGATGGATTTGTTGACAAAACTACCACCAAAAACATTATTATGTAAAATGTTGCCAATACGAGACCATATGGCTCTAAAAAAATTTAGCTATCCTACCTACACAAACTCTACACCTTATGATAAAGGTGAATATGTAGTTTGGCCGTTTCGCTACCGTCACATGGGCGTAAGATGAAACATTTATTCACTGTTCATTACTTTTCTGTTATATTTACCAAAGTTATTTAATTGTTTATCTGGAATAATCCAAACCCAAGTGATGAGGGTTCAAAAAAACGACGAAGCGCTTCGAGAAAAGGTAGATAGTGTCCTTGCGCTTCGCTTGACTCGTCTTGGCGGGGGTACTACTGTGCCCCAGATTTGGACTATCCAAACCAGCCTTCAAAAAGTTTACTTGTATAAAATATTTTTTTGTTTGTTTCTTTCTTCTTTGTGCAGGTTTATACATTTCTTTCGATTTTGATAAATCTTTGGTTGAGTTGAGCTCGAGGCCCGATCCAAGTCCCAAACTAAGTAGATTTGTGCTATAGATAAAAAAATATGAAAATAATCTATAATGTCGCGGCTCTAAGGATGGCCGCCGTCGACATTAAAGAACATCGCGGTGGTTGTATAGGAGAACTTATGGCTACTACCTTTATCTGTATCTATCACTTTTCGTTTCTGCCATGGTTGACTTAGAAACCTTATCCTTTAGACGCATAATGTCTACTATTGTACACTATCTGTCAGTACTAAATCATAGGATTGACGGTCAACTGATTTTGAGCCTTAGGGTTCCTGTGCGTTTAACATGTGATGGTTCCGGTATGGTGGCGCCGCGCATGATCCATGTGTATCTTGGTATTAGTTAGTATGATATGATAACTTATTTAATCTTAATGTTTATGTTGTAATATTATTATATTCTTTATTTATTTTCTTTCTTTAAACGTGATTTTTACAATATTTTAATATAAAAAAAATAAAACATTATAAAAACCTAATTTTAGAGTACCGCCAGCAGCGGGGCAGGTCCCAAGCTATATTATTATTATTCACTTTATTAAATATATTTCTTAAGAATTTTTTTTTACAACATTTTATATAAAAACATATTTACAATATAAAACATTATAAAAAACTTAACCTAGGTTGCCACCGGCAGCGGGGATAGACCCAAGCTATCGGTGGTTAGGGCTGCAGAGTTAGGAACCTCCTGACAATACATGCCGTGTCAAGGAGTACTGCCTTTTGCATCTGACCCTTGACCCAACCTTCTAGCGAGAGCCTCTCTAGGTACTTACTGAGCTTGTCCTTCTCGGCTTTCACGAGGTTCTCATCATGAGGTATGGTGATATCAACCAGTATTGCCCGGCGCTGGGATCGGTCGACCACCACGATGTCAGGCTTATTGGCGACAATAGTCCTGTCCGTAATGATAGAGCGATCCCTATCTCTATAGGGATCGCTCTATCATTACGTCGTTATCGTTGCATGACCATTTTCGAGTACTGGCGCAGGTGCGTACTTATAGTACGCATATAAGTACGCACCTGCGCCAGCGATAAGACCGCCTTTGCCCACCCCGATATAAAAATTTCATTGTTTGTTTTTACTTTTATGTGTAAAGAGTTTTATCTATCTATCTATCAATCTATCTATCTATAGTACGGCACCTCCGATTCAACAAGGCCATAACGCCGCGACTACCTAGTCGCGGACAAAAGCTAGTAATAAATAAATAAAATCAGTTTAATTTACCTGAACGCTCATTTAAATTACATAGCAACATAATTCATCAACACATTTACATAACCCATTACTTACCATTTAAGTACCCCTAACCCTAATTTGGTGAACGGAATTAGGGCGATTACACACTCTCAAAAGATAAATCCGTAGTTAAAAATACCCCTCGCAGAGGTTATTGCGATACGGACAAGAACAAATTGAGTCAATCTTTTTTTTTTTCAGTAGAGGCGAAAAACCGAAACGCCCTACATTTTCAGCGTTTTAAGCGTGTAAAGTTCGAATATCAATCAAGTCGACCTTTTTTCAATAACGCTATATACCACAGGGATCCTTTTCCGTAGCGATTTTTCGAGTAATTTCGCTATTAGATCTGGGGTGTCCATTGGCTTTTATAGACATTAGGTTGTTTCCGTCCATCGAAACAATTTATCAGAGAGGGTTACCTAAAATGTATCATGTGATATTATTCATATTCATTTATTTCGCATATGTTATTGTAAAGGTTACATATTATGACATTATTTTCATTATAAAATTCCAACTTTACAAGAGCGTTACAAAATATATTTTAATGTTCGAAAAGGTAAGATAAAAGTTTACGTTGTAGCTAAAAGATCGACTTATATATACTTAGATACTACTAAGTACTTTACTACTTCATTTTCATAGATTTAGGGCGTATTCTTTAAATACGACTACGGAATTGCGTAAAAAATATAAAGAAAGTTGAATCTAGGTGTATTGTTCGACAGTCATTGCTATAACTTCCAGATAATTACATTAAAATAAATAGGTGTAGGACATGATACAAAAACTAAAAGATTAATTATCCGGCGATTACAAAGTAACAAATTAATTCTTTTTAGGTATAAACTATATATACATCAACAGATTTAACAGGCTAAAATTGCTTTGTTCTAGACACGAGTTTTCTAAAAATAAACCAATTGTTGCATCATGCATCAGAAGATGTTGGTGAGTAATGCATGACGGATAAGTGACGAGAACAAACAAAAATAAAACGAAGTGACTAGACTAATTTGATATAATTTTTCTTATTTTAAAACAATTAATAAACTAGTCAACTGGGTGTTAATAGATATGAATAATCAGATCTGCCCCGCCGGCGGCGGCAGCTTTAAGGTAAGGTTTAATATTTTTTTTCAAACTTAATTTCTAGGAACGCCGATATTGGAAGCTTAGCTAGGCATCAGAGTGCAGTTACATGATTTAACAGAACGGCAGCGCTTTTGACGACCTCCGTAGCCGAGTGGCTTGCACGCCGAATTTGGGCGGCGCTAACACTGAGGTCTCGAGTTCGATTCCCGGTCTTTTCAACGTCGAAAACGATCTTTTCGATATTGTGTCGGGTCTGAGTGGTTGTGGTACGTCGTTGTTTCTGATTTCCATAAAACGAGTGCTTTAGCTAATTGCCTTGGGATCAGAACAATGTGATGTAGTCTAATTTTTTTTTAAATGTTAAAATTATATCAAAATTTAATACTATTTATTTTAGACGATTTTTTATCCATATGAATTAGTGTAAGGCTTTAAGATATTGTTAGTATCATATGTATTTATTACTTTTGTGATAAGAGTTCATCACGAGAAAGGATCTTCGCACAAAGGACCACCAGAGCGGTTATGTGAAGCGATCTGCAAATGTCTTTAGGATGCTGTTGGAACTATTCCTCACTGCTGATCAGGGAGGTAGATTTTTTCCGAATGATGGCTTAAAATTAAAGATTTTTATAATAGAAGTTTAATAATAGCCCATACTGGTTAATAATATCGTATATACCAATATACGATATTATTGGATAACCGTAACGAATACAGTATTGACTTCATATTGTAACTTTCAATTCCGTCCTCGTTTATCATGTAATTTACATTAATAATGTTCCGAGCCTCCTCCTCTAATGAGAATGATATATTAATATAATCAGATCGAAGATAAATCAAGAGATTGCAGTACCATATTTATTTTTGCCTTAAATTGTTCATAATTACGGGACAGTATCTATATTTACTTTCTACACTAACTGCTTCTTTATACCGACAAAAATTAAAAAGAACTCAGTTTTCTAAAGTTAATGCGAACACAACGTATTCAACACGAAAGGATCGCTTTTTTTTCAAACCCTTTGCAGGGTCGCTACGAAGTCAAAAGGAGACGTGTTCTCGTCGTAAATAAATTCGTATAAAGTGTTCCATCAGAATTTTCATTACCGTTCCAGCAGTACTTGCCTATATAGGTCCAAAAAACTTTTTAAATGGAAAAGTTGAACGTTGTTTGGTCAGGCTCAACGAGTTGCAGGGAGCGCTTAAGATAACTGAGAGATGATTAAAAGAGTTACAAATACAAGAGCGGACGCCGACAATGAACATTCAGCGCATAAGCACAAAATAAGGACACTGCAGAAGGTAAGCTTCATACAAACGCGCTCGAGCAACGCACACATAGACAACCTCTCACGGACACGGAATCTCGCAACAGCTGCGATCGGTCCGGTCCGATCCGAGCCCCTCGGAGAATCTAGTAGGGCACGGGGACACGCATAAGTGCGCGATGCCGTTCCCTCTAGAAAACCTCCGAAGGTGATTCGTTTCACACGGCTTGAGGAACCCTTTAAGTTAAAGCTGAAAATACCGTCTGAGGCAATCAGCAAATTCTCTCCAAAAAATACCTGCGATTGGACTGTTCCGAAATCAGTGTCCGTGTATGTGCAAGTTCCTCGAGCGCGGTATGAATAGCTTACCTTCTGGTTCTTCTTATTTTGAGGCATAAGCGTTGTGCTGCCGCAATCTCAGCGCTGCCTTCGCTGTCGCCGCTGCATCGCTGCCCATTTCTCATCTTAAATGGCAAGCAAGCGCCCACCCTGACCCGACACTCTTTATTTTTACAATTTCTCTCTCCTTTGCAACCGTCGCGCTTACATTCTATAGGACGTAGGCGTAAAGGAAATAGCGCATTTTCGTGACACAGTTTTATGGCCTCGATCTTCATGCACAAAATAAAAACAACTCTCGCGAAACGAAGTTAAAGAACAAATAAAAAAGATTCGTTTAACCAAAACATTGGAGGAATGAACCACGGAACGAGAAAAAGAGTAAGTGAGCGAGCGTTATCGTTCAATATTTTTGTAGACGGTGTGCTTTTGTGATTCATCGAGTATTTGGAAAACACGTAGAGCGTGTCATAAAAATATTGCGTGTGTAATAGCGGTGACGGTTCTATCGATCCATTAAATCAAAATAAACGAACTAAATTTTAACACAAACTTAACTTCTTATTTCAACAGAATACCATCTGAGATAAACTAAATTGAACTAGGTATTAACTGCAAATGAATCTCACCTCCCTGTTGACAATAGCCGCTGTACAAACGCGAAAATAAACACGAAGTATTATACGAATTCTACAGTACACATTAATATTCTAAGTTCCTTATTATGTAAGATATCGTCTTAACAATCAGCTAAAGTTTATAAACACTTCAAAATTTTAGATAACAAAGAGGAAGCAACACTTATTGTCACACATTTCGTACGCGAGTCGAGTGCGAGATCGCAGCGCGCGACACGACCGTCCCTCGGTGCGTCTGGGGGCATACTAACTTGAATGGCTGAATTACTGATACCGAAGGCAAGGCTGTATCAGAGCGGGTTCGCAGCAATTGTTGGGCGGGCGCTACGAACGAAACGCTACGCGCTACGAGAAAAAAATTATTCGTCGAGGAAAAATTAGGCACGGTCCGACCGCGACACTCCATCCATTCGACGTTGTGCGCCCTCTCAGTCGCAATACAGCGCGCGATCCGCCCCGATTAATACTAAGCACGCCAATAAATATTGATACTGGCTTCTTTGTCTTGCACGGGAGATTCGTTTCCATTTATTAATGGCACACTCACGTTTGTTTGACAAATCGAGTAGGCCGACCGTTTTACGCGTTTGATTCTGTTGCGTATTCTTTTATTTCAGTGGCAGACTTTGAATTATATCTTATTATTGATCAAAGTCAACGCAGTCAAAGTCCCCCAAATTAAGGTCAATTGATCTCAATACCAACTTTAATCTGATTAATATTATTGCTAGTCCGAATAATGGGACCCATTTTTGGCGCTTTACCACAAATCCTCCTGATAGTAGGTGAATTAATATTGAAATTGAAATGATGCGGAAAATGTTAATAGCGCTGGTGGATTATAAAAAAACACCGAGGCACATAATATGTTCGATGCGAAGTAAAGAAAATATATAAGCTGAAAGGTGATTTGTGCGAATTGGTATAGAAACGTCCCGCTGCTGAGCTGACAGATCACCCGTATGAATGTGACTGACGATAATCCGTTGCTAATTAATGTATGGGGTTGGCGAACGGTTGAGGCAACCTGATATTATTGTGGGAGAGAGATCGATCACCGAGTGCTCGCTGCCATTCGTCCCTGTCCGCTCAGGTTCCACACCTTTTTCTTCAATCAATTTGGAACTGGGTGTAATCAGTTCAAATTGCTCGTCTCCTTTTATCGTTTTTTGTCTTTACTCGACATCGTCACTATTATTCAATTCAGATTTAAATTTAACTTTGGGCGTCGCGTCGTAGACATAATTTCTGATTTCGTTATAAAATTAAGGTTACTTGTTATGGTTTGTTAGTTAAATGACAAATGATTATTAGAAGATTACAATTTAGAGTATCGAGTCTGAAACACAACGTTCTTAAAGCAACGCCAATATACCGTTACAGTTGTAAGAGCACAAGGAAGGACTATTGTTAGCGACCCGTAAAAACAAATGACGAGCATTAATAAAGGCAGCAAGCTTAGTTACTTTATCCGTCCTACGTCTTGGCCGGCATTATGTAGTTTCGGCAGGTACACAGAAGAACGTGCGCCGTAAAATTTTGCGAGTTGACCGTGGAGCTCTCGGGCTGACATTTCGGGTACCCCAGGATATCTCTGTAACGGCCACTTGTTTTATTACACTTGCCCCTTTAACATGGAATTGTGCTGGAAATAGGCCCGCGAGCCCTGCTTTTATTATCCCATCAAAGTCGACAAGCTCTTTAAGGAAATAATGAATTATAAAATTATTTGCGGCCGGAGCCATTTTTTTTTGCGATGAAAATGTCGTTAAAATCTTTACGCGCCGTAAAGTTATGTATAAAAAATACTGAATAGTAAAAATACAATTATTGTGGTAGTTTATAATGTTTGAAATAAAAATAAAAACCAATAGCTAAGAACGATAATTGAAGAGAGTTTTTCTGGCGATGCTTCTTTGCAAATCCGATATTTGGACAGTGCTTCTAAACACATGGAATTTACTGCAATAATAAAGAACGTTAATTTAAGGGAATAAAAGCGAGTTAAACATGAGAATGAACATCGTTGCGGCCGAGCGGCGTCGGCAGCGATATCGGTAACAAATCGCAAGGCAAGTGCATCACGCCACCGAGCGCACCGAGATGGCGCGCGCACGCAACCCGTGCAGCTAACCGTAATCAGAATCACTCTCCCTCTCTAATGGATATAAAATGTTAATGCACTGAGTTGTTACATTTGCGCAATATTATCTGCTAACTTTTAGGCAATAAGTATATCTTACTTGAAGTGTTTATCGTATGAAGTATGAATCTCTCACCGTTGCGTTGTAGTGGACATCCCACCACACTAGCTTTATACGTATTAACAAATTACCTTTAAACTTCGCGTACCTTTCGAACTAAGTAACTTGAGATAATAAATATAACATTAAATTTGTAATGGAAAAAAACTAAGGCAAAGTATGAAGTTTGCATGATGTCGCAATCGTTATAGACTGCAGAGACTGCTTTCCATCAAGTAGACCGTTTTTTTTTCTGCAAAATCAATTGAAATACTTAAATACATTATTATCGTAGCTTAAGATCGAAAAAAGAAATAAATTTCTTGAATATGCCATTAATAATGCATTTAAAATTGTACCAAGTAGACTAAGAAGTAACTCTAGAATGGATAGATTATATTGTCTCAAAAGCTATTTGAAAAAGACGAAAGCTAGTTTAGAAATTCACTCTTCGTACGTCCGCATGATAAATGAGGAAGCAAAGCGCTTGATGCGTACAAGTACGTTATCTGGGATCCGAAGATAGTTCAACTTAGGCTTCATTCGTCTGTGGTATAACTTGGAGATAACCTAGCCACTTCGCGCTGTATTATTTTGAGCTAAAGCGATGGTTATTAATTAGCTAGAGCAACGACAGATGCGCTCTACAAACATGAATACGTTTGTAGAAGATAGAAATCGGTAATAGGGAGGGATTTGGCGGACTTACGTGCCAGCAGTGCAATACTGTAGAGGCACATTAAAAGTTGCATTATTGTGTAACTCGCATAAGCTGCTCGTTTAGCTAGCTGAGACTTTCTTTACAAATATCCGTGATCATTGTATTGTATGTTACCAGCTTCCATCTAAAAATAAGCGCATGGATTTAGAATGGTCTCATTTAATGCAAAAACTTTGTAGCCTCAATTTTTAAATTCCATCTTAAAAATTTAAACCCAGCTCTATCGAAGTTAAGGTTATAAAACCAAAACTTCTGAATATGTAGTCTTCGCAAAATGGAACGAAATCATAGTATGTCAGAATATGTAATGCCAGAGGCATCGCACTTTCATCAGGGCGAGTGATGCGTAACGTCACGCGTCGTGTCCGTCGAGACACTCGCCGCAAATACGCGTCACATAATGTTATTTCCTTCGACGTATGTGGTATTGTGATACCAGAAACGACGACTATCGGACGCTAAGTAAGTCTATATGCAAAAAAACATCTACGTCGAGCCTAAATTCACTCGGTTGATAATATGTGCATTCAACCGACAATATAGGACAGACGAGGATAACAATAACGATAATGAGGAGTAAGACTCGAACCTACCATGCTTTTTGCAAATTGTTTCATATCAACTATACGTCTACCTAGGTAGATATGGACAACTAGAACCAATAGTTTTAAATGAAACTACTTTAACGGATCTATTCGCATTTCTTTTACACATTAATTTTATTTAATATTTATCCTAACGTTTAATTTTTAATGTGTAGTGTTCGCGTAAACTTTAAAAACAACAATAGTTTCAAATTCTTCATATCTGTCCCTACACTTGTAACATGTTGACATTTCAGTAAAGGGACTCGCCGTTCAATAATAAATAATACATCGGGATTATTTTCTTACGGCTGATTACGGGGTGTACGCATGCAACATTCAATTATAAGTAGTTTTATTGCCAGATCCAAACATCAATTTGTAACAAGCAATCCTGAAGAGTGCGAAAATTTTTTTTGTGGACACAATGTTCTTAAGTATATATTCCAAAATATAACAGTTGTGTTAACGTTGGTTAACTAGATATACCTACTAAGCCGCAAAGTGTGTGTTTGTATAACTACCTGGCAAAAGCGAGCAATCGATAAAATTAATTACATATAAGTACTAATCTTTGTATTTACTCTGTACCTATTTATAGCTTAGGCCAATTATGGCAGTGTTCCATATCTCTCATAATACATTAAGACAGGGAAAACATTAAAGGGAACATTTTCACGGATTTATAGATACAACTACTTTTCATAACATATTAAAGACGTTATCCACATTTCATCATCAGCTCATTTTATGTACCTAGTGTTTGGGGCACGAGCCTTTCCTATGGGTGGATAGGGAAAACGGGCCACAAACCACCACACGGGCTCAGTGCGGATTGGTGGTTGGTAACGACTGCTAATGCGGCCGGGACCAATGGTCTTCCGAAGCACGGAGGAGCTCGAGATGATACATTTTTGGTCACACCTCCAATGACCGGCCTTTGCGAAAGTTGCTTATCCTCAGCAGCTGCAGACGGCTCGATGCGGCGCAGTGTTTAACGCGCCATCGAGCAGGAGCTCGATGATCAATTCATATTAAGTAAATGTGAATGTTGAGGACAACATTCATATTTACTAGATATGAATTGATAGCTGTTTAACTAATTTTCACATATCAAAAGGTTGACAGCTCTAAACGACAACCTAATTTCAGATTTTAGAAAGGAAATATCTTTTTTTCTTCAAAACGTTTTGCACAAGTTATCAGTTCCCTCATATTGCCTCTTTCAACACCTGAGTCCAACTATACATACATAACACAGGCGAAATCGCAGTGTTAGGGATAAAATAACCATTTGTTCTGCTATCTCCGAGGAAAATCTTTGATTCCGAACCAACGCACGCAAACGGTAATGACATTTGTTGATTTTATTAAAAGTTATTGTAGATGAAAGGTTTTCAATTGTTATTAGTTTACTTGGTGCTGCACTACACAGCTGAAAGCTTATTGACTTTTATAATAAGTTTTAATTCATACTTAGATAATCATGAAAATGCGTTTTTTTCTACAGAACCTGTTTATACTACGAGTTGGAATTTCCAAAAAAAAAACCTATAATCTTCATTATTTTATAAAAACGAAACGATTTAGTGGTTCATAAAATAATTCACAGGCAGTGCACACACGTTGTCAGCCTGAATAATTTATGAACTGTTGTTTGCTTAATAAACATTAAGTGACTTCATGTGGGAAGCAGACGATTTGTTCTTTACGTCTAGTATTCTCTATTTTGTTCGCACTTACTGCTAGCAAATTAAAACGAAGCAATTAAAACCAAAAAACTTATAACCAGACTACACTGTGCGATACACAATCATCAATGAATCGTTTAAAAGAAATCATAATTATCAGGCATCATTGCGCTTCCGATAGAGGCAGTGAAGCGAAGCTTAACAAATTTTAAATAAATTTCATCAATATTCATTACGTAATGACAATGAATCTTTTGTAAAACACATTGATCTGCGATGAAACTCTTAATGATCACGGATTACACAACATCAGTGGGCTTATTCGCCAAAGGATGTAGGTAGCTCAAATAGCTCGATGTATGTAAGTACCTATAAACTTTAATTGTATGATATAAAACCTTATTGTGCTTAAAATGAGAGTATAATAACTTGTACAACAGTTACTACCGCACTCATAGACGTCAAATATCATTAATGATTACTACTTAGTAGGTACTTAGTGTTCAGTCGAAAATGTGCTTATAAAGTCACAGTGAGACTATTTTACAGTAGACAGTTTTAGGTACACACGCCTGCACATCAACCTATCCAAAACTGTCAAATTACTTCACAATGTCAACCATATGCCTTAGGAATAAAGTTCAAAGTCTATTGAGGAAATTTGGCAGTTTGTGGTAGGTTGATGTGCAGGCGTCTGTACTAAGTAATCATTAATGATAATTGACGTCTATGAGTGCGGCAGTTAGTAAAATAATGATGAAGGTTGCTTGGGATTAGAAAAAAAATACCAACTTTAACCCACTGAAACATAATATAATACAGTATTTAATAACGCGAGCACTTCGATTTTATCACGTTTCTCCCTAGACAACGCCCTATGTCTTAATATGTGCCTGTAACTACACTTCTATATACTTTCTTTCTTTCTTTCTTTCAAAACTGGAGCACAACGATTATGCTTCGAGGCAGAAAAATGTAGTCGACGAGAGCGTGCCTTCGGGCGAAAAATAAAAGACCCTTCCAATAAATGTGTCACTATTATAATCGTCCTGCGAATATGTGCACAATACACAAAAAAATAATTGGGGCACATATTGGGTATATGAAATATTTAATGCAAACCACGTATTTCACAGTAAGTTTGTTAGAATATGCCATCAACTTGAACAGGTAACGTTATGCCGATAATGGTGTCTGTCGGTCCGTCACTGTCAAACTGTCAACCCTTCCAAAGTTTGAAGTTTCTCTAAATTCTTGCCGAATGAAAGGGTTTTAACAACTTCGCCAGAAAAATGGTTGCGTACAAAATTACAACGATGAGTCAACGAAGCAAAATTATCATTTTTGTATTGGACATTTCGAATCTTTCAACCGGCTTTTGCACACACTTGTTACGAAAGCAAAAACGACGAATATATTTAGATCTTATCATAAATGTTATTGAATCTCAATAAAATATTTATTTAGCGCCACCAACTTAAACATTTTAGAAACGGTCCAGTCGATTTGTTTATTTGTATTTAATTTAGGTGACAGAAATAAAGCCAATGATACTCTAGTGGCTAGTTCCTATTAGTAATGATAATCTAATAGAAACTACCGTATCCGAGTATCTACCAGAAAAAAATCTCATGCTTTTATTCACTAAATATATTTACGTCATTAAAATTTCGTACTTTGTCAATGCGAAATGGTAACAGTTTATTTTCATCGCAATCAAACAATGGGAATCGTGCATACCTGAAAAGGCTTATATTTTTGCTATCCAGGAACGTTATACTTAATATTATTAATATAATATAGGTAAAATGAATAAATGCGTAAATGCCTTTATGCTGAACATAAATTAATAATAATATTGGTGTATTAATACATGGAAACCTCTGTTTATCGGTAAAGTAAGAATTATTAGTAGTCTTTTTAAGTAGAACTTTATATTTTATGTAAACGCTGTGTACAACTTTTATCGGAATTCAATTTTAATGTAAAACGTAGTCTATTATCTTATCAAAATGTGTGAAATTGTATTCTGTAGTTGAGCCTTTTTTTAAATAAATAAATAATACCTACTTTGAAAACGGAAGCCATTTTTCTTTGTTTATTGTGTTCACCAATTAGGTACACATGAAATCTCTTAAAATAAAGCACGCTCTGTTATTCTAGACGAGACGTGACCATGCTCCACTCGCCTTGCGCCTAGGCAGGCCAGCGGTATAGGTTCTTTTATGAAAAGCTTTCAGGTTCGACGCGGCTAACAGGAAGCTCTATTCAAATCGTCTTCCCCCGACGAGCCTTTACATAAATCAAGTATTGGAATAAGCTATTTTCTCTTCATGTGAAAAAGATTTGTTCTAACTTGTAGTATAGTTACCGTAACTTTGATCGTATACATTTTGAATGGGCGGACTTCGTGTTTGTTATCTAACACAGATACGTTTTGAAGAAAAATGAACACTTTGCCATAAAAGCGAGTAGAGGCAAACAAAGACGTTATCTTTACCTTTCCGTTTGCATGCATAAATTATTATGATAGCAGAACACGTTCAATGAACTAGATGATTTATTTTAAAACCAAGGGTTTTGACCTCTATTTTTTATTAATTTTCTGTTGCTTGTAAGACTTAGACAACAGTTACAAGTGGGAGGACAAGAGTATCTCTTAGTACATTGGAGTGTCTCATAAGATTCGACATAAGATAGAAATAATGTAATATGTTTGGCGAGCTTGTTAGGCTTACGTTCGTAAGATTGTAAAAGTTTCACGAAGTTTGTTTCCCAGATAAGTGACCAACCTAATTTAATCAAACTCACTGAAGCTTGTGCATGTTTCTGAAGATATGTCAAGGGAAATATTTACCTCAAATACTGCCTGTTTTTGTAAGAGGGTGGTCATTCAAAGACATATTAAATGAGTGCTACTGCTTAACATACCCATGCGATATTATTTATATACGAAAGCCTGAGGCCAGTAGGAAAATACAAACAAACTGATAATGGGACTTTTCGTATGCCACAGCAACGTTGCGGAATGCACAAATAGTCCAGTTCAATGCGCGTACTTGTCTAAGAGGCGCCTGATCCGGCCCAATAAGCTGCTTGCCGAGTCGGGTACCCCGAACGTCACCCACAGGATTTTAAAATCAACTTTTATATTCAAAGCCCTTTTAACAGTAACATCCCTTATGTTAGTGTACTATGTGGATACTATAAAACGGTGACATAAGACGTTCAAATACTTAATCGCAAATTTAATCTCGTATATATATTGCAATTTGCAGTAGGTACAGTGCTAGAGCATGTCGTAACTGCAGAACCAATAATCCGTTCACAAATTGCGTACCAATAGCGTAAACGATGGAATATAAATTCGTAATAGATGTTTGGGGATCTACAAAATATTACATAGCAATTTGCAAAATAAAAATAAATAAAATAAACGTCTGCGCGAAAAGATGCAGCCCGGTGCGAATGCTGCTAAAGCCGCGAAGCGCACGATCCGCGCCAATAAGTCAGCCACGAGCGCACCCGTAAGTAACCCATGGAAATTTCCACTTTAAAATACAAAAATGTTATATTCAAAACAGTATATGTACGTACCTCTTTGTAAGGTAAGGAGTCTTCTTCATATCTTTAAATTAGAATTATGTAGGTCAATAAAGCTTTGATTTTGGATTGAACGGATAAAATTAATAAAGACTTAGGATCCGACAAGTACGCCGGTAAGAGATTTAAAAACAAAGTGCACGCAATCTTTTATTTTAAATGCATGAGAATGACTCTTGAATAGAAGATTCACAAAAATAATCTAGACAAATAAAAATGTATGAAAATTACAGAGACAGAAATTGACTTGGTATTAAATTGAAGTGGCTGTTGACATGACGCATGCCCTAATGACGCATATTAAACGATGGCGTTTCTCTGATAAATTAAATACAATACGAATATTGATCCTATTATCAAGATTTCATTCTAAGCTTCAGTAATAAAAAAATAAGTTACAAGGAAATAATTCAATTAATGGCAGTTTCAAGTATTAAGACATATTTCATGCCACAAAAACTTATCATAAATTTTCCATTACTTTACAAATGAAAGCAAATTCCAGTTTCAGAATCAGAAAATTTGAATTTTGGATGGCAACAATCCGTCAACTCATTCAAAACTTTTCCAATTTGTTGTATCAATATAATTTGTATTGGCATAAGCTTTTCTACAATTTGAATTTATAATTCGTTCGTTAGATTGATTTAGTGGTTTAGCCGTTAAAAACGTTGATATCTATCAGGCTCAAATTATAACATTAATATTTAAATGAATATTATTTTACGAGTACCTACAACGTTAATGAGTACGAAAGTTTACGAAGACTGCAGTATCATTAAATTACTTTCATTAGGTATCCAAAGTGACTTCAGTTTAAGTTAACACGTTCGATAAACAACATTCGTTCTTAGACGGTCCACCAAGTTTATTTTTCTTTGTCTGTTTATACCTTATTGCCTTGTAGTAAAACACAATTTATATAATAATATAACTTTGATATGTTTGAATTTGGCAACAGCATCGATTATCAAATGTTACGCACACGCCAATATATTTTAGAACGAGACAAGTTATTAAATACACATAATATAGTCCGCCTTTCATTGGTATTCATGAAATAAGTCAGGTTTATGGAATTGAATTACGCATCCGACATTTCAAATTCAATTGAAAAGCGAGTGGAGGTTTGTAAATAACGTTATTCTGAATGTTTTATCAAGTTGGATGACATTTATTGCTACCATAAGACGAGGACAACAAGTTTTGCCCATAAGTGACGATCCTTGGTAAGCAGCTGTCAATTTTAAGTGTTTTATAAACTCACCTGTCAATAACTAGATACATTTTTTCGTTCCAGCTGATATACACTTATGATAGTTAATTAGAAATTATACAGACTGATAAAAAACTTAACTAAAACCTACTTCCAAGGCAAAACATTAAAATTAAAGAAATTAGGTTCATACACATGTATAGCCAATGCACAGATAATCGTAACTCTACCAATAAACATAACACGAACACGATTACTGCATATACACGCAGCGTTCTGAATACGAAATTGTACCGCTGGTGCAGAGAATTTCTAAGACGAAAGCCAGTATTGGAGTGCATCGGCAAAACTTTTTTCATAAAAGTGCAGAGACCCAGTCGGTTACGAACTTGCGACGGAGCACGACCAAGTGAACAGTTGTCGGGGTTACTTATTAACTTTCATAACTCTTGTTGAATCCGAATCACGTTTGCCGTAGTCAACAATATACTTATTTGTATCTACTTAGGTTACTTAGAATAAAATAATGAAAAAACAATTATGGAATTCGAAAATGGAACTCTTTGGGAACATGTTACTTTTTATTTTGCGAGACTTAGAAAAAGAAAAAGTTCGCGAAAAGCCTCCTCGTTATAAGTTATAAAAAAAATTTTACTTTTATTACTTGTTAAAAAAAAGAACTAAAAAGTTAAAAATAATTTAAACATGATTAATAAAATATTGCAAAAGTAAAATAATGAAGGTGTATTAGGCTAAATGTTCTTTAATGTTCCATCACAATGTAACACGCTTTTATTTATAAAAAAAAATCTTATTATCAGGTTTAAATTATTATTAATTTTTTAGTAATTTTTTGTAACAAGTAATAAAAGATTGTTTCTAAAAAGTTTTTTTTAATAAAATCGAACTTAAAAAATTTCTTTACAAATTTTTTTATGTTCAAGATTTTAGTTTTACATTTTTCATTTTATTTTCATAAACAACTATTTTACTAATCAAGCCTTTTCATTTGATAAGTACCCATATTGAGGAAGTAGTGATGTGTGACATGTTTTCACACTCTCATACCATTCAGCCGTGCACGGCACGTGTTCACCTTGGTATTGGGTCATCCATCTAATCCATCTAATCAAAGACAGAATCCATTCATAACAAACGGAACGAACGAACGAACGAACGAACTTATTTTCCCGATCGAGTTCCTATGGCCATCTTTCAGCTCCATCATCAGACCCTAGTTACCATCTAGCACCAAAGTACTCGTCAAGACGGATCAAACGAGCCCAAACTCGATGGGGTTGTGTCGTTTAATTACCGAGTTACTATGGCCATCTTCCAGCTCCATCATCAGAACCTTGTTAGCTTCTAGCACCAAAGTACTCGTCAAGAAGGATCAAACGAATCCGAACTCGATGGGGTTGTGTCGTTTAACTACCGAGTTCCTATGGCCACCTTCCGGTTCCAACATCAGACCCTGGTTACCATCTAGCACCAAAGTACTCGTCAAGACGGATCAAACGAGTCCAAACTCGATGGGGTTGTGTCGTTTAACTACCGAGTTTCTATGGCCACCTTCCGGTTCCATCATCAGATCAGTTCCATGTCATAATAATTTTGCATTGTCATCCGATTTACGCATGCATGCAAAATCAGCTCAATCCGTCAACAGGAAGGGGGTCAAATTTCAATTACTAGATTTGACCTATATAAATAAACAGGGCAAGCTAAATAAAACCGTTTAAAAAACAGAACAATGTATAGGAAATCGATACTTTAACTTTGTAAAAGCAGAAATCGGAAAGGTTTTGCCAAAACCAATTTATGATAAAGTAATAAAGCAAGAAGCCACAATATCAAATACAACTCATATCTATAGTAGGTAGAGAGAAGAGGACTTTCCGCAATGTGAACTATTGAATACAAAAGGCGGAATAAATTTGACCATGGAGTTGTGAAGACAATGCCAAGAGAGCAAAGGAAAGTTTTTTCATAAACGGCGGGGCACCGGGAGCACAGCTGACGATCCGCCCGTGGGGCTTCGCTGTCCCGACTACAGTCGCTTTCTGGCAGATGTGTTAAAAGGGGAAAATGCTATCCCAGATTTTATCTCCCGCCTCGAGCGGTAAATAAAGGACCGAAAGATAAATAACCAACTGATGGACGGCAACGCCATAAAACAGAAGTTTACCATTAGCTATTATGTTATATGAATTGCCAATAAAATGCTCGCTGTTATGTGTATATTAGCGCTCAATCTTATACCTATATTTTACGTGTCACATTGTATTTCTGTTTACAGTGATCGCGTGTTCTGTTTCATGAGGATTGGACAGGATCACGCCAGTACATGAAACCAATACATGAAACCAATTAATCTCTACAGAGAACAAAGGCATACGCAAAATTACATCACATAGGTTACGAAGAAGACAATATAAAGAAATATTTGTTTCACTAATATCACTTAATGTGTTTTTCTAGATTCTATTAAATTACAACAGGCAGACAGTTTTCTACATACCGTCAATCTTATTCCATTCTGTTTTACTATTTGAATTATCTCAAAAGCCACGACCGTCTACACAATTATGGAAATCGAATAGTTCGGTTTACAAGGCACCTACAAATTGTACACATCAAGCATCGGAAGTTTCCCACAAGACACGAGCGAGCCCGACATGAAGCGTAGGCATAATTGGATTCGTTACTACAACATACGGATTGTCGGGTCTAAACTAAATCAAACTTTATTTCCGGAGGGAGACGGCGAGTTGCAGTCGTTACTCCATTGTCGAGGGCGAGATATAACCCACACACGTTCATTATCATACCTTTGTAGGCATCGAAAGCCGCAGAAGACCGTTTTGAAAGCGCAACAGTGAACGAGATCTTAGTTTTAGAGTGTTAATTTAATACTTCATTAAACGCTAGTCTCGATTGTTACAAAACAAGCAAAACGGTACCATAGAGTTGATACAACACGAGCGCGTGCGATACTTTTTACGCGTCCCCGACTGTATAATAATGAACTTGAAAATAAAACGTTGCGATGAATTATACATTACAGCGCCGTGGTCATGCATGCACAACGATACAATGACATGGAGAGAGTGAACGTCACGAAAGTGAAATATTGTGTGTATTCCAATTTAAGTAGCGACAATTCACGCTATTCGATCAATCTTAAAATGCGGTAATTAATAACAAAATATTAGGCGTTCTGGTAATTAAGATTTTAACGAAAGTAAACTTAACGTTCATTTGAATACGGGCTATGCAATATAAAACATAACTAAAGGCACAATCTTGAACAGACGTCGCCATAGTCACTTAAAATAAGCTGGCACGATTTCAAAAGCCGCCAACCTGAATGTGGAGTATTCAGTTCATCAAAACCAGATGTTAGCGAGTCCTCTGTAAACATAAACACGGACATTTGAGACACACGTGATATTGTGCTCTGTAGGTAATGCAATGCCTTTTACGGTAGCTAATTGATTATTTTAAATTAATCAATTAACTGAATAGACAACGTGCCCATGAAAAACGATTTTAATAATAAACGACAAAAATTATGATAGACACAAACAAACAAAGAAATTTAAAACCCTTTCAAAATTACTCACAAAATTTATATTATACTGAGAATATTAACCTTAAAAATAAGTCAAATCAAAGCTCTTTTATACAAATAAACTTAAAAATAAGTACTTTCAACAAAACAAGACAGCAACTAAGATTAATTAACAATTACCATGTTGATGAATTTCTCGTTTTCTCGACTAATTAGTGGATTCCTACTAGTTAGGCGATGATGTTTGATTACCTTAGCATCAGAGCTTGAACTTTTAAGTATAACCTTTTTAATGTGGACAGCACGTGTTTAACATCGTGTATGATAAAGGATATGGCCAATTTTTCTATGGACGTAGATGTAGTTAATAATTTTCATTTACAGCAATGTTTTATGGTGTTTTGTTTTCGGGAATATTAGCAGATTTTATTCCCATGTTTAAAAAACTCAAAGAATTAAAAGTACTAGACGTGAATAGTTTCGTTTATACGCCTTCGATTATTGACAATTAGGGTATGTGTTACGGCTACACCTAGTTTTAGCCGGCTAAAACTAATTGTAGCCGGCTAAAACTAGGTGTAGCCGCACTTTGGCTATTTTCCGTAACATATGTACTATGATTTTGCTATTTAAAAGAGTAAGGCGTTTTTATATAGTTAATAGCTAGGAATTGCTGACTTTTGTAAAAAAAATATATTTTATTGGTATTTTTCAAGCACATAATTGAGACTGACATGGTTTCCACTAATATTGAATTAACGGAAGATTAAAGGGAAACAAACACAAAATAAAACAAAATAATAAAATCAATTATTTGTTTTTTGGAAGGTTAACCAACAGTCATAGAGTCGATACGCATAATTACGCACAATATAATTTTAGTACATAGGATGCCTTTGCAACCTTTGCACGGCTATTCCGCACTTGACGCACCTTATCTTCATGCACAAAACAAATCCAAAACGTAATGAAAAACAGGGTCCAGTGCAGACACTGTAGCAAGGTAATCCAGTGGTAGAATGTATCAGTCCGTAGAGATAAGCAAGGGTCGGTTAGTAAATATCAGAAAATAATCGCACAGTAATTACAACGAACGCAACAATTCAATTCAATTTCTTGTAAGATGGCTCAACGCAACGAGGGAACCACAAAGTAACTTGTACCTTCAGACGGAAAGCAATGAAATGACATTGACATTAATAGTTGTCACGTAAACGCGTTCCATTATAAATGTTTTGAAATGTAAAAAATATTATTTGTTATTATACAATATAACCTAGAAAAAAATTAAAATATTTTCCGAATGCAGCAAATACTAATTTAAAATAGGTTAATTATTTATATAAGTAATGAATCTTATATGAATATTTTCCGTTTTTACGACATGCGTATATATAAAGTCTGCATGGTAAGGAACGTCGCGTATTGAGAAAAAGTAACATTTTGTCAAAAAAATAATAACGGAACTAGCATTACTAATTATTTTTAATTATAACCTGACAAGTTCAGAGAAGTTAATAATTACGTGATAATTTATTTTTCTACTTTTGTAATTTAATACATTTATTGCTGTTTTTGTAATCGGAATGCAATATTTTGTCCATGTCATTTAAGTTAGAAATAATTACATTTCCTCTGATTTCAGGTTCTAGGACATGTTATATTTTATCAAAACTGACGAAACCCTATTTAATAAAATTAATTTAGCGCTATTGAGTTTTATAAAGTTATATTGTTTGTGAGGTAGGCTTCACTGTTCAAGGTTTCAATAAACAACAGCCGCAGTTATCGATCCTACTTGTAATAGCAAAAGCAGGAGTGGCTATGGCGGAAGTGTGCGATGGGCATGTCCCATGTGTACCTGTTCAGGGTTTCATTATGTGCATCAGCCGCAGCTATTGATTCTTGCAATGCTAGAACGGGCAGTAGCTCTTGTCACTCGTTTCCACACAATTCAGTGTGTGGTGGAAATATTCTCTGTGTACCTAGAATATCGCTGTCTTGAAAAGAGCACAACATCCCGAAAGCGTCATCAACATAAAGAATAGCTGATTATTCTACAATATTTTGAAGTTACTCCTGTAAATAAAACCTAATGGATGGGTTATTTCATCGCTATCTCTAACATCCTAAATACCGTTGAATTGAATTTGAAATTTGATAATAAAATCTAAAATAAAACTGCGCTTCACAATAGATTAACGTGAGCGTAAAAACCCACCAAGTGGGAATTATAAAATTCCGAATGCTCAACCACTCGACCAGGGAGTGGTTGGGCGACATTAAACGTTTTAATGTTATAAACAAACTGCTGGCAGCGATCCAACTAGGCGCCGCCGGCGCTAGCAGATCTGTAGCTGCCGCGCTATATCATTACACTCATCTTTGAATTCTATTTTGATGACTTCCTAATTGATTACCACATTTACTCGACTACAATAATAATGAGATTGTGTATTCTGATTTCAGTTATGCTTTTGTTTTTTAACCAGTTTATCGTAGCATTCATGTTACCTTTATAACAGAAACATTTAAATTTGTAACATTAAATGTTACTCGAGAAATAGAACATTCTTGACTTATTTAGAAAAGAGTATCACCAGATTCAATTGAATAGCGACTAAGCTTCTAAGTCGCGCAGTGAAGAAACCCTTATATCTACATGAAATTTGACTCACAAACCGCAGTCTCTGGTGGGCCGACATAACTCGACCCAAGTTGAAAGCTTTAATTACGCAGAGTGAGCTGTTCACGCAGGTGACTCCTTAATTACATGGGTGAAATTGACCTGCCCATTCGACTGACACGTTTGCAAACGGATTATCGTGTCCTTTGCCCAAACGTTTTCAACCCTTTGTGTATTAAGCTCCATAATTATAAACTTCTTACTGACACCAGTTAATTAATAGATAAACATTTACTCTACTAAGGCTCATTCATTAGTACCAAGAGAAGGCTATAATTTTACAGAACAATAATTGTTTAAATTGAAACTATATAAACATTAAAGCTGGTCGCAGACATGTTTTTGTAAGGTTATATCATTCTGGAAAATATGCGTAGTTTTTGCACAAAAGACTAATTAATATATCACTATTAATTAATTTAGCGGAAAAAAATTAAGCGTCAAGAAATAATTCACCTTATTCAAAAACTAGGTGTACGTATGCTTAAATAATGATCATACATCAACATGTGCACTTAAAGTACCCATTACATATTCATTATGTGCTATCGCACTACGAAATTCAGAATTCTATCTGGGCTGCAACAAACTAAAATCGATGTCTATGATGATATTAAAGAAAGTGCAGTACTCTAAATGTGGCGTATGAAAACGTTAGAGTCGAAAAACGATCTCGCTTGGACTTTTCTCCATAGAAAAGCAGCAAATAGGCGCTCACACATTCGATATTCTGCCTTCGTCCGCTTGTTTGAACAGCCAATAGACTTTTAGCAATAACGTTTTGCTTTTGGTCCTTGAACTCTATACGCGTTTTAACTATTTAATACTCTTATGCGATCGCAGAGAATTTCAAACGAGAACGAGTATCATTTGAATATGAAATTGTACCGACTGTAGAGCATCTACATACATTAGCTGGATTGCTTACCTTTTGCATGATTTTTAGGTTATAATATTTCAGCGAATGAGTTAACGCTGGCATTTCCACCTTAACTTTTTATCGTAACATGTTCGTGGCGAATGTAACGTTACGGCGTGTCTGCCAAAATCTGTGTTACATGTTCGTTTCGAGCAAGCGCTCAGTCGTGCGACAGGAGAAGAAAGAAGATAAATAAAAGTAAGAAGATGATGAAGGAGAAAAAAATGGAAACGTATTCGGAATTACAACTAGAACTAAACTGATAAGCAAGTATTAAATTTAATTCGGCTTAGAGTGGGGAGCAAGATGCACATTATAGGAAGCAGCGGTCTTTACTGACGTGTAAATGTAACGTAACACTCGAATGGAAATCCGACATCATCGCGTTTCACGCCCAGCATGGTCAGTTTTCTTAAACGGGTACAGCCATTCACTATGGTGAGCATTAAAATCCCGAAGGAAAATGAGCTCCGCTGAAGGGTACCTTTGATTGGCTAGATCTGCTGTCTCAGTTAGATACTCCATGAGCCTAGTCGTCTCCTGGTCACTGTTGTGCGAACGGTAAACACCGACGTAGATAAATTTATCCACTCCGGTATCGGTTAAAATCCACATTGCTGAAAACCCAGGTGTAGGCGACGCACCGTTTAGTTTTAATTATTCGTGTTTTATTTTTTTTATTTTTTATTTGTAAGGCAGTTGCAAAAATGTTTGTTAGCGGCCGGGCGCGGCTGCGTCCTTGCGGATACAAAACGAACATTTTTTGAATCTGAGCAGTAGTAGCCACTAGCTCCGCAAGAAACGCCCGCGTCCTCTCGCTACTAAAATTTTATTGTCCCGCGTCATACTATTTTATCTACATATTTTTTATCACTTTAATATAGAATAGTTTGCTCGTTTTGTGCTGTCTTATTGCTGTCGAGACCTGAAGAACCTACAAAGTGGTCTTCGAGCCGAATCGTGAATGTCATTGTTCCATACACCGCCGGGAAAGATGGTGAACACTCGCAGTGTCACACGTAAAGAACAGCAACAGGGTGAAGAAAATAGCGATCTGCAACCCACTGCAAGTGTACAAGCAGGCACTAGTGCATTGAAAATCAGTCCTAGCTTACAGAAAATGAAGTTTGAAAATGAACAGCAAGTTGAACTACCGCCGTTAAAAAAAACGAGTTCAAAAAGATCTTCATGTTCTTCTTCACGGGCGCGCAGATTGCAGCTAGAATTAAGGGCAGCGGAGGAAAAAGCGCGGATTGACAAGGAGCTCATTGATAAACGACTGGCTGCAGACTTAGCTGAAGTAGAAGAATACAGTCCACAATCAAGTTCAAGGTGCTCCATGAGCGAAGTAGGCAAGTGGATCGACCGCAGTCAGCGCGAAATGAAAGCACAGGTTACCCACGATAATGGTATGATTAACCGGGAAACCCAGTGCCCACCGCTGGTGGCCGCAAACAACGTCACCAACGGTACTGAGGAAGTAGTGCAACAGCTGACGAGCGCACTTAAGAACCTTGTCACTTCAACGGCAGCAGCCAATTCAAGCACCAATCTGCTAAGTCGTCTAAGCACACCGAAGGAACTACCATGTTTTTCTGGAGATCCAATGGAATGGCTTCAATTTAAACAGGCCTACGAAGAATCTTCTACTATATGTCAATTTAGCTCTATAGAAAACCTGTGGCGCTTAAGAAAATGTCTTCGTGGAGCCGCTAAGGAAGCTGTGGTTGCGCTGTTAGTAACAAGTGCATCCGCAGAAGAGGTGATGTCCACGCTTGAACTACAATTTGGTAACCCGGATGTCATCTTATCTCGCATAGAATGGGATATTTGTAGATTGCACCCATTGTCACCAGAGTACTATAAACACTTAGTGACCTTTTCAGTAAAAATAAAGAACTTCGTTGCAGCTGTGCGTGCCCTAGATCGCAATGAATACCTGCACGATAACAACATCACGAAGAACATACTGTCGAAGCTGCCTACCGTATTGTTGTCGAAGTGGACAGATTATTGTCATGCAAAAGGCAATTTACAACCGAAGCTCACAAAGCTATGCGATTTTTTGAACGAGGAAGCTGTGAAGATATCTTCATCCAATGTGAACCTTGTCAACATACGCCATCACGACTCGTTTCGGCGTAAGCAAGAGACTGTTAATTTCGTGCAAGCTGAAACGGCATTAGTGCAAAGTGCGCAAAGAGACAGTGACAAGTGTAGGTATTGTCGTACATCAAATCATTCGCTTCCGGATTGTAAGAAATTTAAAAAGTCACTTCGTAAGGACAGATGGACATTTGTTAAGCGCCAAGGCGTATGTTTTAAGTGTCTGATTGCGCGGCACGATCGGAATATGTGTCCCGCACCTGTGTGCGATAAAGATCAGTGCGGCCAATCTCACCACCGTTTGTTGCACTATGAAGTTTCAAAACCTGTAAACAATGTTATTGATAACGCGGCCGTTCATGTTAATGAGCAGCGGCAAGCCGAGCCATCTGGGATGACCATGCAGTCGGAGACGGTAACCAATTTAAATGTAAGTAGTTTTAAAGTTTTGTTGAAAGTAGTCCCAATAGTAGTGCACGGGCCAAACGGCACTGTTAGCACAACCGCGCTCCTCGACGATGGCTCGACTGTGTCGCTGATTAGCTCGAGTCTAGCGGCGAAGGTGGGCGTGGCCGGCCAGAAAGAGACCCTACGCGTGAGTGGGGCTTGGAGTAACAGCGATATTGTTTGTGAATCGCAAGTTGTAAACATTAATGTGTCGAATAAAAATGATGAAACATTTAACATAAAAGCTAGAAGTGTAGATCAACTTAACTTACCTTGCCAAGAGTTGTCAACCGTAGATTGTAATAGATATTTGCATTTACAAAAATTAAGAAAATATTTTGTTTATAAAAAATGTGAACCACAAGTTTTAATAGGACAAGATAACAATCATTTGCTTTTGCCTTTAGATGTTGTTGTGGGAAAACCGAATGAACCTAATGCCACTCGAACTCCTTTGGGTTGGTGCGTCCATGGTAGGATAGCTCAGACGTCGCTGGCTAATGAGGTTCAACACTCCGTGTTACTGAATTCGCACAGCAGCGAGGACCCAGCGCTCCAGGATCTTCATAATGAGGTACGTGATTTCTTTTCTCTTGAGTCGATGGGAGTGAGTGGAAGGTGTAGACAGAACGCAGACGAAGTACGCGCCATAGCTCAGTTGGAGCAGACAGCTGTTCTGTCAGGTGGCCGATGGTGTGTTGGACTGCCTTGGAAAAATGAAGAAGGTTCAATGCCCACTTCCTTTTCGCAGGCACTTTATAGACTGCGTAATGTCGAGAAGAAAATGAAGGTTAATAGTGATTACGCACTTAGATACACAGAACGAATTAATCATTTATTTAAAAATGACTTTGCCAAAGAAGTAATCGATTTAAATACGTCATCAAAGGTTTGGTACTTGCCACATTTTGGGGTCGATAACCCAAACAAAAGAAAGTTACGAATAGTGTTTGATGCAGCCGCAAAATCGAATGGAGTTTCTCTTAATGATTGTTTATTGAAGGGCCCTGATCTACTTATGTCCTTGTTTGGCATCATGTTGCGGTTCCGTGAGAACCCTATAGCCGTTACGGGAGATATAAAGGACATGTTTTTGCGAATCAAAATAAGACCAGAGGACCAAGATGCCCTTAGATTCTTGTGGCGGCACTCGTGCAATGACGAGGACCCTGTTAAGACCTACGCGATGACGTCATTAATTTTTGGTGGTAACTGTTCACCATTTATAGCACAATTTGTAAAAAAATAAAAATGCACAGCTGTTTGATTCGTCCATGCCATCTGCGGTAGAAGCTATCTGTAGACAACATTACATGGATGATTATATAGATAGTATAAGCGATGAAAGTTTTGCAGTGAATCTGGTTAGGGAAGTCACATATATTCATGCACAGGGTGGGTTTCATATTTGTAACTGGAATAGCAACAGTAATGCAGTGTTAGATAGCATTCCAAAAGAATCTCTCGGAACAGCTGCCGTAAGGTTTAAATTCGATCAGAAAAACGTTAGTGAACGAACACTCGGATTATTGTGGGAACCGAAAGACGATACGTTGCGTTTTGATTTGTCTTTTAAAAATATACCAAAACAAATTATTGATGGAACGCAACGACCCACAAAACGGGAGGTGTTACGCGTTGTAATGTCCATTTACGATGTTTACGGGTTTCTCTCACCGTTTACGATAAACGGTAAAATTATCCTACAAGAAGCTTGGAAGTCAAACTTGAAGTGGGATGATTGTTTGAACGATGTCGTATATAATAAATGGCGAATTTGGGTTAGTCAATTAAAAGACATTAGTGAAATTTGTTTACCTAGATACTACAATACGGGCGATATTCACTCAGCACGCATGAATGCTGAGTCATCCCCGGCGCCGCCGCCGGCGCACGCGTCCCCACCTCTCCTGCGACGATCGGCAGACATGCAGGCGTGTGGCGTAGCCAATAGTTATAATAACTTAGAGTTACATATATTTTGCGACGCGTCCACTAAGGCTATGTGTGCCGTAGCGTACTGGCGTTGGATAAGTAACGTTGGGAGTCGCATATCGTTCGTTGCTGCTAAATGCCGGGTTGCTCCCGTGAAGCATGTGTCTATACCCAGGTTAGAACTGCAAGCTGCTTTACTCTCGGCGAGATTAGCAGATACAGTTATAAAAGAACATAGATTAAGCGTTACTAGGCGATATTTTTGGTGTGATTCAACCACAGTATTGCATTGGATTCGTAACGACGCGCGCAATTATAAGGTCTTTGTCGCTCATCGCTTGGGAGAAATAGACGAGTTAACTCACGCGTCCGAATGGAATTATATACCAACTAAATTAAACATAGCGGATGTAGGTACTCGGGAACCATGCGATTGTTCTGTAATACAAAATGAGTGGTTGAACGGACCCTCATTTCTTCGCGTCGATGAGAGTTCGTGGCCGGTAGATACGCGAACACCTGAAACAGATAAATGTAAATTAGAAATTGTTGCACATATTCAAATTAATCAAATTGACTTACCTGTGCCGGATGCACTACGCTTTTCTAGTTGGTTGCGCCTGCTGAAAGCTACCTTTCGTGTTCTTACCTTTATATACAAGTGTAGAAAAATGTTTAATATAAATGATGTCGATGTATTGAAGCGAGCGGAATTTTTACTTATACGAAAGGCGCAACAGCAATCATTTGGCGATGAGTTGACAGCCATAATTAGCAACAAGTGCGTTGACCGTAAGAGTAAATTACTTACTTTGTCCCCTTATCTTGACGAGCAACAAGGGATCTTACGCGTTGGAGGGCGTGCCGATGCCGCCACTGAAGTTTCAATTGAAACAAAGAATCCGATAATTCTAGATGGGCACCACCACTTGTCAAAATTAATAATTATGCAATATCATAAAAAATTTGCTCACGCTAGTCAGGAAACCGTAATAAACGAGCTGAAACAAAGATATTGGATCATTAGACTGCGTCCCACGGTTAAGAATGTTGTCTCCAAATGTATGTTCTGTCGCATAAAAAGGGCGTCTCCGTTGTGGCCAAGGATGGGTGACTTACCTAAAGCTCGTGTCGCTCACGGTCACCGGCCTTTTTCCTTTTGTGGCGTTGACCTTTTTGGACCAGTTGAGGTGACGGTTGGTAGACGCAGGGAAAAAAGATATGGGGTTTTGTTTACATGCTTAACCGTTAGAGCAGTGCATATAGAAGTAGTACCTACGCTTACCTCTAGTTCCATTATTATGGCATTGCGCCGCATGGCGTCACGACGCGGGTGGCCTCAGCATCTGTACTCAGATAACGGTACTAATCTGAGAGGTGCAGATGTTGAGCTCAGGCAGTCTGTACAAGAGTTAGATCAGGATGTTTTAAAATCAGAAGTTTTAAATTACGGCACTTCTTGGACTTTCATCCCCCCTGCGAGTCCTCATTGGGGTGGGGCGTGGGAGCGACTCATTCGAAGTGTAAAAACAGCCTTAAAGGTGACGCTGAAAGAGCGGGCCCCTCGAGACGAGGTACTTAGTACACTGTTAGCAGAGGTGGAAGGTATGGTAAATAGCAGACCGCTTACACACGTCTCTGTGGAACCGGGCAGTGCAGAGTCGCTAACACCAAACCATTTTCTTCTCGGCACTACCTCTAATCTTCCTACTATAGGGATCTTCGACGACTCGGACCTGTTTCTGCGCAAGCAGTGGCGTATTTCGCAGAGGTTGGCAGACATGTTCTGGAGACGATGGGTAAGAGAAATTTTACCTACTCTTTTACCAAGGCAGAAATGGAATCAGGAGAGTAGACCTTTACATGTTGGCGATTTTTGTTTAATAGTAGATCCTAGTTCCCCCAGAAACATGTGGCCGAAAGGCATGGTTCAGTCGGTTTTCCCGGGCAGGGACGGACGTATAAGGATGGTTGATATTAGGATTAAGTCTGGAAATGTATTGCGCCGGTCGGTTGCACGCGTCGCCCCAGTACTTTTGGATGATGAGTGCTGGTAAGGCAGCACTGGGGTGGGGCGTGTAGGCGACGCACCGTTTAGTTTTAATTATTCGTGTTTTATTTTTTTTATTTTTTATTTGTAAGGCAGTTGCAAAAATGTTTGTTAGCGGCCGGGCGCGGCTGCGTCCTTGCGGATACAAAACGAACATTTTTTGAATCTGAGCAGTAGTAGCCACTAGCTCCGCAAGAAACGCCCGCGTCCTCTCGCTACTAAAATTTTATTGTCCCGCGTCATACTATTTTATCTACATATTTTTTATCACTTTAATATAGAATAGTTTGCTCGTTTTGTGCTGTCTTATTGCTGTCGAGACCTGAAGAACCTACACCAGGTTTTTTAAAGCCACGGAGACGCTTACAGCAAATATCATCGCGTACGTACACACAAACGCCAGCGTACTTCCTAAACTTGTGTTCAAGGTACTCCTAAGGTACCCGGGTAGTTAAGGTACGACATCTCCGACGGTGCTGCTATCTGCGTCTCTATTAAAAAGAATATGTGTGGCTTTTCGGTTCGAGATGGTGGTGGACCTGTTCGAGATTGGAGTGCAGACCACGAATGTTAGTGAAGTGCACTTTGGTGGGGATGAAGTGCAGCCGTCGTTTAAATCTTTTTTTTTTATTTGAGCTTTTCATGAAGGAATGACTTTGGGGATATAGATAACGGCTGAGGCACTGCTCAGTGAACCAACTGGTGTACCCTGGCTGTACCGACTCGAGGGAAACTCGATCTAGAGACTGCGGGGACGCCCCCCCGCAGTCCCTTTCAGAAAGGGACGGGGTCCCTTTCTGAAAAAAGGGGTTTCAGAAGGGGTCCCTTTCAGCCGCCAACTAGCACGGTGGCGCATTTTGGGATTTTTCGCACTACTTGGGCCTCCTACTAACTGCGGTCGGCCAACGGCAGGATCGTGCTTTGGATCCCGCTACCCTCCAGGTCGAGCTACCAAGTACGGAATCTTCTTTTTGCAAGCCAATTGAAAGCTGATCTCGTTAATGCTTGCGCTTCAGGACCTAAGAGATTCGCAACATTCGGAACACGATATTATGGCAATGTAAATCTAAACTTACAAAGAAATTCGTTTGCGATACGGCTATCGGAATCGAATCTACCTTTGTTTGCGACGCCTTAATTCATTTTGCAAGTAAATATTGAACTACCAAAATTTGGTTGTGTTCTCTGCATTAATCAAAGTATACTGTGACTGGATCGTAGCGTAGGGTTATAATTCCAACTCTTGATATTACGCTATTATTAATCTCAATTAGATAGAACCAGCCTTAAACCAAGATGGATGTGTGAAACTTGAACTGTTCATAGCTTAAGTTTTCAGGTTAACTAGCTGTGTTCACAATATATACGGAAATTCCATATTAAATATATACGTCTCAAGTGAAATACTAAATTCACAATTTTCTTAAATTTTTACTTTTTGTTTTCAAGTGCTGCACTGAAGCTAAATTAAATATTTATAAAATTTTATAAAATACAGTGAAAAAATTAAACGCCCACCCGCAATGCAGCAATTAGAACTTGAAAATAAAAAGTAAAAATTGACTATAGCGTTGTGTTATCAAATTTGTGGTATTTTCATCTGCAAAGATGAATATCTGCATGGCCATCGGTTGCAACGACCGTTGGATAGATGGCACTGTGCTGCTAAAAAAGCACTAAAAACATTAAAAAGCATTGACAAAATTCAGCGTCAAATTTACGTCAGCCTTCCCGGTAGCATAGCGGTCAGTGCAGCCGACCGGATTGCGGAAGACCAAGGTCGATTCCTGGCTGGGTCGGGTGGGCGTTTAATTTTTTCACTGTATTTTATAAAATTTTATAAATATTCACAATTTACTTTATCTTTCAAGTAATATCGTCCATAACTTTTATGCAAGATAAAGTCGCACTTGTATGGAAGCGTTGAAACTTCCAGTGTTTCTCTTTTCTGGGTATTAACGAGAATATAGAAAAACATACCTAAATACTATAAGTATGTAGAGGCTCTTCGTTGTTAGTCCGGCCATTATGTGGTCCGGCTGTTAACGTATTTGGATATGGAACTGGGTTTATTAGCATTAACTTAACCTACATTGACTTAAGGAAAATACTTTTAACATCTGAGCTTTATAATTAACAATAGCAAAATATTGAAATTGAGAAAATAACTTTAATACAGATAAGAAAGTTTGATAGTTTCCAATAAGTCGCAGTCGCATGACGACGGGCAACAGTCATAAATGCCTAAATAAACAACGAATTCACGATACAGTTCGTTATAGATACTTCGAGGCTACCTAGCGTTCGTCATGCGATGAATAATTGGGTTCACGTAAGACTCAAAGGTTTACAAATAAACGTTCAAGGTGCACAGAATACTTAATTGTACTAAGAACAAGGGATACATTGTGTGAATTGTGCGACCCACTTCCTATTAGTTTTATTTTTAAATGTGTTGGCGTAAGTTTACAGCATGACGACACGTTTAATAGGAATGTGTTCTATTCCGAAGATTATCTTTGGAACCAGTTATTGATAGATATATATATTTTTTTAGTGAAACTTTACAGTAAGGACTAAAGACAGGTTCCAAAAATTTACTGATCCATTTTTTGATAATTTAAGGGACTCTATCGGTATCATAGTTATTTTATAATAATTACTATGCACTACCCGCAGTCACCCAATATTTAATAGGTATTCAGCATTTAGATTTATTAGGTAACTAGCGTCCCGTCCCGGCTTCGCACGGGTAAACATTTTTTTTAAAATATAGCCTAGTTGATGCCCGCGACTTCGTTCGCAAAGTCTATAGTAAAAAATAAAATAAAAAAATATCCTATATGCTGGTCTGGGTCATGGTCTGTATATGAGGAAAGTTTCATTAAAATCCATTCAGTAGTTTTTACGTGAAAGAGTAACAAATATCCGTCCATACTTACAAACTTTCGCGTTTATAATATTAGTAGGATGTTACTCAGCGCTAATGTAGCATTCTAATGGTGAAATAATTATATTTTTTTAAATCGGTTCAGTAGTTTGTTAGTTTATTCATTACAAACAAAAATACAAAGCTTTCTTCATAAGTAATAATAATAGGTTGATAACAGTTCTTTTCTCTAATATCTATTCATTATCATTTGACATTCACGTTAGCGCTTAATACAATGGCAGCCCAACCGCTCGACTGTATTATTTTACACCAACTGATCACGCATACGATAATCAACCCCCTTATTCATAAAAATATTGAAATGGGGTAAATGTCTATATTCGATATGTAATAAAATATGAAAATTTAGGTTTTTTTTTATGAAAGCGTAAATTATTGAGTAAAAAAGGCAAGTCCCAACACCGCAGAACGGACAAGAAAAACGGTAGAAAATGTAATTTAAAAGTACGGAGGCATTAAATTTTGTCCAAAATTTCACGCAACAGACTCAGCCACCAACGGCGATAAAAAAGGCCTTACTTACTAACCTCGATAAGCTCATTTACGAAATTAATAGCAGAACAAAAAGTGAGTTCCAGTCTCCAGTGAGCGCGAAGGAGCAAAGTCTCTCGTAAGTAGCTTCGTTGCAAATTTTCCCACAAATTAAAAAAGACAACGGGAAGGTGAATTTCCTTTTCAAAACTGCTCAAAGCTGCTGCTTATACTAAATAAGTAGTATTTTTTATTGGTTCGCCTTAATTGATCTAAATTAACCTTTTGCTCTAAAATTACTAGTATGATAACATTGATAACATTAACATTTTGCCTCAAATCTAATTGTTCTTATTAGACGTCCATACCATCACCATGAAGCTTTTAAAATCTTAAATAACACATTTGTAAAGGCATAACTCGCATCGATATTAACAATTTTATGTATCGAACTTATATTATTGATTAGGTTAATGCAATATTAGTATTTCATAAAATTCACCTAAAAAGGGCTCATCGCCGAAGCCACATTATTTCGGCCCGTCCATCCTTTGTGAATCCAATTTGCGGCCGCGCCGCGACGACGACGTCTACTATACGTAATGGGATTTGGGGGCCAGCTTAAAAAGGCTATTTACACATCTCGAACACTCCGCAACACGGTATTTATATGATGATCCCTGCTGTCGTTGAAAATAAACTTCTTTTTTTATTAAATTAAGCATGTTGACCAGTAGCAATATTTTTATAATTTCTATTGGTTGTTATTGGTATATAAAAATGATACATAAATAAATACAAATTTTTTTTCAAATCAATTTACAGCTATAGTTATGTAGGTACTAAACACTTTAATGAAAAAAATACAACTAACTTTATTGTCTCAAACAATTTTGTGTGAATGGATTATATTAAGTAAAATTTAAACACTGAAAAAAGACGACAACCTCAGGCGGGAATCGAACCACGCACCTTCCGCATTCCGGGCGGCTGCCTTAACCACTTGGCTACCGAGGTCTGGCTTTCACCCGTCGAAATTTTTCAGTGCTTGATGCTTATGTTTTTTAGTCAACATTGCTTCATCAATCTTAGAAGTTTTCACCTCTGAGATCCGAAAGAAATATTTTTACAAATATTTGAACATTCGGTTAAGATGAAGCTGCGTTATAGATAAGTGTTTTTTATATATTTTAGCGTTTTATTAACGCTTAAATATACTTAAGTAAAATTTAAACACTGAAAAAAGACGACAACCTCAGGCGGGAATCGAACCACGCACCTTCCGCATTCCGGGCGGCTGCCTTAACCACTTGGCTACCGAGGTCTGGCTTTCACCCGTCGAAATTTTTCAGTGCTTGATGCTTATGTTTTTTAGTCAACATTGCTTCATCAATCTTAGAAGTTTTCACCTCTGAGATCCGAAAGAAATATTTTTACAAATATTTGAACATTCGGTTAAGATGAAGCTGCGTTATAGATAAGTGTTTTTTATATATTTTAGCGTTTTATTAACGCTTAAATATACTTAAGTAAAATTTAAACACTGAAAAAAGACGACAACCTCAGGCGGGAATCGAACCACGCACCTTCCGCATTCCGGGCGGCTGCCTTAACCACATGGCTACCGAGGTCTGGCTTTCACCCGTCGAAATTTTTCAGTGCTTGATGCTTATGTTTTTTAGTCAACATTGCAATATTTGTAAAAATATTTCTTTCGGATCTCAGAGGTGAAAACTTCTAAGATTGATGAAGCAATGTTGACTAAAAAACATAAGCATCAAGCACTGAAAAATTTCGACGGGTGAAAGCCAGACCTCGGTAGCCAAGTGGTTAAGGCAGCCGCCCGGAATGCGGAAGGTGCGTGGTTCGATTCCCGCCTGAGGTTGTCGTCTTTTTTCAGTGTTTAAATTTTACTTAAGTATATTTAAGCGTTAATAAAACGCTAAAATATATAAAAAACACTTATGGATTATATTATGTATTTTAAAGGTACTTTGTTTTCACTTTGGCAGCACCAGTAGTGTACGTATAACGAGTATTCAGGATGAGTATGTATCTATACTAAAAAAATATAGCTTCAAAACTAACGTCTTTGATGGTAAAGGAGGTCAAGAATTTCAAAGTCCAAAATGGACAAGCGTTACAGTTAAAACAAAAAAGAATGAATCGGAAATTTGACGAGCTCCGCATAAAGTAACATGTAATACGTGCTTGGATTGTGCTTATTTAAAAAAGGAGAGGCGCTTTAATTAAGCCCGGAAATGAAACGTGGATGTTGCGGTAACAAACAGACGAAATGGAAATTTTCCAGAGATCATAGATTCAACAACACACATAGTAAGTGTAAAATTAATTAGATTTAGGTACATATATCCGAGTTGTTGTATGAAAAGGTCTGTATGTTTTTTTTTCTGCACTAATGAGTTTTACTTTTTAACACCGAGTTTTACTTTTTAACACCATCCCTTTGTGATAAAATCAACACGTACACAGCACATGGGTAATAAGTAAACAGAAACAGTAGGATATGTAAAGGCCAAATTTGGTATACCTACACAAAACAAAAACTTTGCTGATATTAAATTAGTTTTTTATGGACATATATAGATAGATATTTAAAAAAACTTATTAAAACTTGGTTCGCATCCGAACCAAGTTTTTATTAAGTTTTTTATTCGGTGTATGTAAGTGCGTCAGTGTTAGAATTCTTTTCTTTTCTAGTAAGCCCTAAAACTGACTTCGGTCGATTGGGCTGCCGTAAACTATGACATCTACATCTAGAATTGCTGACTTGGTCGTGTTATTTTATGATGTACATATATTTTTAACTATAGGTAACAAATACTTAATCAAGCTTGCATTGATATCTTAAATAGTATAGTGACTTACATAGTGTTATAATGGTTTAAAAACTGTGGGTTATTGTGACGTTTGGTTGACAATTTTATCGAGGTTCGATTTATCAATGGTATCACTGTTTCTACCAATTACTCAAACTAATAATAACAAACTGTTTACACTAAACAAAACAGAATTCAAACAATGGCTATAAAGTTTGCGGTAAAATCTCGCATACGCAAACTTTACGACACTGATTTGCTGTGACGTGACATAAGTACTTAGGTCATTAAAGTGCTAGCACACACATGATAAAGAGTTAAGTACGATACTCAGTGACGTAAACCAGGTCATTGCGAGTTGTTTTAAAATGCGTTATAGATGATTCACTATTAAGCGTTGATAAGTTTAAATTTTCATTAAAAAAAATATTTATAACGAAACGATAGCAAACTCCTTAAGCTTAATATACAACATAAGTTAGTTTAATATCGTAACATCGCACACCAGCTACCAGCTAATCTATCCTAGGGGTAGGTAATTTCGTGACGAACGAAACGAGCGGTTGAGCGCCGGCTGCGCCTCCGTAGTCCGTCACGTGCGCTATGTAAATAAAATACGTTCAAGAAAATTACCCGTCCCCGTAGAATCCCCCCAAAAATGACAAATCTCATTCCGCATGCTAATTTCGCAGATCCTTCCCCGAAGTTTTTTCTCATTTAAATCTATGAGACGAATGTGGCGGTCCGTAACATGCACTTAAATTTTCATGCGCCGTTTAGGCCAAAATTGAAGAGCTCCATCACGTGTAATGATAAGGCACGATAATAAAAGGGAGAGTTAAACGTTACCCGAGTTTTACGCAACCATCGGGATGGATAAGGCCGGGCCCCACGGCGGAAGTGAACGAACCAACAGCGCGGACGCACGCTGAATAGCAAAGTAGTAAATCAGTTCATTTTTGTGAATGGCTGAATATTCAGTTACCAGTGGCACACTCGCGGACTGAATTTACATGAACGTTCTACGAGTACGATACAATTTTATCAACTCTGTATATGCATTTGATGGATGGCTGCATTTGTTGGTAACACCAGCTCAATTCAATGCGATTATAGCATATTTTCGAACCAGGAGCATTAAATTTATTAAACATTACACGTGTATCCATTTACTTGTATACCTGCTCAAAGAGTTTACACGTTATAATTACCACACATTGTTTCGTCGTCGGCCAAAATTCTGCGGTGTTAGTGATTTTCTTTCATGCTCCCCTCATAGAACCAAATATTTATCATCAAATACCAGTGTTACAAAGTAACTCAAAAATCCATGAAAGATATTTTGTATATAACATTTTGTAATGTAGGGAGCAAATGCAATTTTTATATAGCAGTAATAACCGGAGATTACTTTATTAAATAAAACAGTATACTGAATGATTTTCAATGACTAGGAAATTAAGAACGGCTATTTTGTAGCGACAACCCATAACAAAGAAGAAAATATTTGACTTTCACAGTCCTCATTTGGTGGCTGGCTACATTTAAAAACACATTTAACGAGTTCCTAGAGGCCGGACTCGAACGAGGGCCGCGGCGGGCACTGAGCCACAAAATAAGGAGGACCCAGAAGGCGAGCTTAAAATACATACCGCGCTTGAGCAACTCACACATAAGCCGGCTCCCTATATTCTATCTATTTGTTGTTTTGCTTACTATAGATAAAAATTTGACATAAGTTCCATACAAATTATGTCAAATTTCTAACTCCAGTAAGCAAAACAACAGACAGATAGAATATAGGGATCAGGCATTAGACACCTAGCATTTTTTTTATGGAGAGAGATTGCTGATTGTCTCAGACGGCATTTTCAGCTTCACCGAGCTTTATTCTCCTTGGACGTACACGGATCTCGGAACAGCTCGGAAGGAATAGTCTGAGCGCTACTGTTGTGAAATTGCGTGTCCGTGAGAGGTTGTCTACGTGTGCATGTGCATTGCTCGAGCGCGTTGGTATGAAGTTTGCCTTCTGCAATCTCCTTATCATATGACTGAGCTCTAAGCTCCGTGCATTAGCGCGTAGAAGCCTCGTGTTTGCCTAGCGTTACTTTATGTTTGCTTAACAGGCTTTGTCGTCCCTGCCGCTCCTCTAACCTGTTGGACCCTCCTATTTAACGGCCCACTGTAACAATCCTGTATTTTTTATTTAGACCACTTTACGTTAGTTGTGTTAAATCCACTTAAATTGTTTGTTCAGAGCACGCCCCGTGACATGACCCATGTTATACCGACAAATCTCAAGCCGAACTCCAAGATACATTCTGTTACGTTAAGTAAACAGTGTAGTCTCAAAAGGTCTGTTTCGCAGAGTTTCTGGGATCGAAATAGAATTCTACGTTCACTGTCTTTTGGCTTGATTCGACCCGGACAACATGGCAGCGAGACGTGCCCGCCTCAATAATTCGGGAGATACGGATGATGGGTGGGGCATGTCGAAAAACGTCAAGAGGTTGTTTCTACGTCTCCGTTGAAGCTGAACGGCGATTACGCCCCGGAACGAACACGGAATAAGCCGGCGGGTGGGTGTGTGCGGGCGGAAATCGTTGCCGTCGACGAACCATCATCATATCGTCGGATTGCCCCGTAACGTGGGGCCCTATATCCGCCGCGAAATGGAACGCGTTCTCACTTCCAATAACGCGGCACGGCAGCGATTCTACATCATTTAGATTAGTGCATTTCAAAGCCATTACGCCGACACATCCTGAAAATTTGTAGCTTGAATGACGCAGGTTTCGAAATATTACATTTATTGAAACAGTTAATAGTTAATAGTAGTTAATAGCCAGAACTTATTTACAAAGCATTACCATGAAGTACTTGCAAAGCGGTAGCGTTTATAAATCTCTAAAAACTTATCAAATATTGTTGAATCTACACTGCCGACAAATACATCCACGTTCCTTCTAGTGAATTACTTATCAAAGTTATGCTTGTTTCACCTTGTGTTATCATTTCGCCTTTGGATTATACAGGTTGGTCCAAACGGCGACGTCAATAATTTTTTTTGGATTCCTCTCACCCAGGGGTAGGTATCCGAAAATACCCCATGTATGTTCCGCGATTTTTTGTAGTTTTCAAGTTATGATTTTTTTATTATTTCATAGGAAATTTCGGTAGTAAGGCCTTTAAAAATGTGTTTTAGTGGTTATATTTACAGAAACAATCTACATAAATTGCTCTTTCACATTCACAGCAATTAAAGCATTACAGCATGTTGCAACTTGCTTTTCTGAAAGCTTAGAGTCTTGTGAAGTTTTTAAAATTTATTAGAAGCTATGGGATCTACCTTTAAGATTTTTAATTTAAAGCTGAAAATTGAACTCTAGCTCGCTGAAACGTAGTTTATAACTTTTGATCAAAATTGTTGCAACATGCAGTAATGCTAGGAAGTTAATTGCTGTGCATGTAAAAGAACAATTTATGTAGATTATGTTTCAGTAAAAAAAAACACTAAAAACACATCAGTTTTTTTAAAATTTTTAAAGGCCTTACTACCGAAATTTTCTATGAAATAATAATAAAAATCTACAAAAAATTGCGGAACATACATGGGGTATTTTCGGGTACCCCTGTCAGGCGTCTTACCAATTAGGATAACATAGTTGTATTCGACCCGAGCAAATTAGTTTAACACTATTTACTTACTTTGTAAGTCAAAGTATTTACATTTTGTACAATCTTCATTTAAGTATTTAAGACTCCTAAGAGGTTTTATCGCGGTTTGTGCCATCGAAGGCTTTTAGAGTTTCACTTCATGTGTACTACAAGTCAGATCGGGTAAAACACACACAGTTACAACGCTAATGAAACTTAGGATCATAACACAACTAGTATTAGCAGTGCATTCAAATAGCGTCAGATTCATACACGACGCAGGCTGTGTTAATCGCAATCATAGTTCATGTTAACAGTCGCATCGCGGGCCGGGTATTACCGCACCATTTTCAGCTACAGCAATACACTGCTCATTTACGATGATCGACGTCACAAGAATCAATGTAACATTATTGAGTTTAATATTAACACACTAATAGCACGCTCTTAATGGAGGTAAGCTAACGCAGCATTATAAAAGTTTTATAATCATTAGATTAATTTGGAGGAGCTGCCGCCCGGATTACCAAAGGATTACTTAAGATAGTTTTTAATAGCAGCTATTATGAATAGTTTTGTTATCAATTTGTAAGTCTATATTTAGACACTTTTAAAAAGTAGGTACAGACGCCTGCACATCAACTTATCCAAAACTGTCAAATTCCTTCAATACATTTTTAACCATATTATTATGGCATGAAGCTCAAAGTCTATTGAGGAAATTTGACAGTTTGTGGTAGGTTGATGCGCAGGCGTGTATACTACAAAAATATTGATAGTTTTTATAAAACTACTCGCAAACTTACATAACGTATAGGTATATGTAGGTAAGTCGCTAAATAACAACGATGCATCATCACAAGGAGAAGATATTTGGAATTTACCGCATGCTTTAATAATAATAATGAGTGAATGAGTGGCTTGCACGCCGGACTTTGGGCGGCGCTAACTCTGAGGTCCCGGGTTCGATTCCCGGTCGGGTCAATGTCGAAAACGAACTTTTCGATATTGTGTCGGGTCTGGGTGGTTGTGGTACCATCGTTGTATCTGATTTCCATAAAACGAGTGTTTTATCTACTTACCTTGGAATCAGAACGATGTATGTGATGTTGTCTCATATTTATTTATTTGTTTATTTATAAACATATTGCGAGAAACTGAACGCACCTGATTTAAAAATAATTGACGGTAGTAATTAATTAATTATCTTATTTAATGGCTTCGCGTTTAGCATTTACCCAATTTCAAGTATTTTTTTATTAGTAGTAAAGGTACAATTATACTGTAGATAGAAATTAAAATGAAGTCTCACAACACGTGTTATTACGGGAAGAACTCGGGTGAAACTCCTGACGGTAGTATATAACGAAATTAATTGAAAACCACAGACTAAACATCTGTGATGACAACACCTTAGCCACCCTGTGTCCATACATACATTAAGTTAGTAATGTTAGTATATCTCATGTAAAATAAACGTAAGTAAGTAATTCCGTACGTCTTGTATTAACAAAGGCGAATGGAGACTTAATCTATTAAGTAGAAATGCATTAACCCAACTCATTATAGGAATTCACTTGTAATCTAATTATAACAATTTCAGGGAATTTACATTTTACCTGTCGTTACAAGCATTTTTGAAATTAATCTTTAATTACTTTTAATTATGTTTCTCTAAGGACATACTTTAGGTATAATTATAGACTCTTTCTATAGGTTTCTGTACACTGTACTCAAACTAGACACAAACGCTTTTTTTTAACTTTTAAAGTTACCATTAAACAATTTAAAAAAAAGCAAAATCAAATCAAATCTCTACAGTTAAACACACATGCGATTCTGAATAAAAAATGTTTTTTGTATTCTATAAGGGTACATTTTCTAGTATGTTTTTTAAGGCAGGTACAGACGCCTGCACATCAACCTATCCAAAACTGACAAATTTCTTCAAAACATTTTCAACCATATTGCTTAGTACTAAAGTTCAAAGTCTATTGAGGAAATTTGACACTTTGTGGTAGGTTGATGTGCAGGCGTGTGTACATAATGTGTAGTGCCGTCGACCCTTTTTAAAATTTCTCTTTTCAGAGAATTAAGTATTAAGTATTGAATTATTGAATTAATTAAATTAAGTGCTCCAATTGACTCTTTCAGAAAACCGTTATCTTAACGTTAACATATTTAAAGTTGAGAGACGGTATTCAATAGATTTAACTTAAAATTACTTGGTGACAGATGTTTCCGTTCAAGAAAGTTCAGTTCAAGTTTGCTACGAGAATTCTTTGGCGAGGGCGATCTTTCCCAGAATTTGCGATTAGATAATAAATGTCTGCGACTTATACTGAATGCAGTGAGATGCTGCACATTCTAATCTCTCCCAATTTTATACAAAGTTGGGTAAAGTTTTCACATTTCAGTGACGCTGCTTTGAATTTTTTCAATTAGTAATTAGTTGTTTGACATGGACTTCGATAATCATTATGTTCAACACATCGGTTACACAGCGGTTTTATTCGTGGTTTGCATTGTTAGCGCATTTTAGTATTTAATTTTCCCGAGAATTCGTGTCACATTGGCTTTGTGATGTGAGCTCGATATACTCGCGCCATCCATTATCACCACCTGAAACCTCACCGATGCACTAAAACATTTCATTAATTAGAATAAATAATGCTTTTAGTGGAATTTCTTTGAAAAATAAATAAAGAATAGATTCTCAAACATTTGGTTCAATAATTGAATTTCAAATCAATCAACGCTAATGATTACTTAGTTATACATATAATTTTCTCATTCGAAAAGCTTAGGAAGCCAATAAAAACACTTTTACAATAAAACATCACAGTTGTACACCAAAACCAAAACTGCGCGGCAAACCGTTTTACAGTCCGTACTCCAGAGATACAATAAAATCTTCTGTTACATAAAATGTGGCGAAAAATCGTCGGGCGACGTCGTAATGTGTCACAGGGCGTCAGTCTCCGGGCGGAGCAACATCCGAATTAAATTCCTGCGCTTTTCGCCAATGCGTCCACGTCCCGCCCTGACTCGAATTTTACGAGAGGTTTAACAAAACTGTAGCGGGATTTCTGAAATTAGGTACGTTATTTAGTTGAGGAGCGGGCGGCCGATTCATGAGAGCGACGTATCAAGTTCCACGCTAACGACGCGTCGTACAGCTGAAACAATTGCGGAGTGGAAAAGCAAGTTATGGCCGGAATGAGGGGAGATGACAGGCGAGTGCATTAAGATAAAGCGCGTTGGGCCGCCGCCAGCGTCTCGAGTGTCCGGCGGTGCCAAGCGGCGACCACCGGCTTCTTGACTATTAACGTCTAAATAGCAATGATCTACACGCAATTAACATAACATTAAGAGACACCACTTAAATTACGTGTCAGCTTCATGGAACATCTGTCAAAGATATTGTTGGCGAACAGCAAAGTAAAAACTTTATCAGTTATTATAACTTACCGATATTTTATATTAGGTTCATTTCTACTCGTATGGAAATATATAATATATTTTATAAATAGACGGTTAATAAAACCATAATGTTATGTTACTCCTACATCACGAAAAGATAAATTAGGCAGGTTTTATTATGCTTTTAAAAGTTTACTTATTTACCTATGGAACCGAAAGGAATATAAAAAAAAAGAAAAGAAAATAATTGACATAGAAGAGAAAAGAAATAAATAAAAGCTTGTAAAAAGAAACCAATATAATGACGTTATAGGTTTTAGTAGGTTATCGAAATGGTTTCATCTTATTGTGTTACGTGCTAAGCTCCGCTCTGTTGCCTCTTATATTAAATCACAGAATGGAATTTTCTTTCGAAATTATCTTTTCAACGGATTCCCTCAGTTACACAATTTCAAATGGGATAAACATTGTTATTGCTTTTAATTTATCTTACCTTAATAATGGTGAAATGCGAAAATAAACTAGTTTTATTAGAATTAGCGACCATTCGCGCCATGGTTGGCGTGAACACCCATATTCCAGGATACCGAGGGAAATTTTAATAATCCTTTTTAGCGGATGTCGTCACCCTATAAAGAACCCATCGTGCCTGCCAACTTTCAGTTTGTAGGCTTTATTTGCATTTATATATAGCCTCTGTGGCTAATGGTTAAATGGGTTCGATACCCATCGAGGGGTACATACTACTCGTACCTACTAGGGGTACATAACTAATGTAAGTACTCAGATTGGCTTAAGTCCGGTGACGCTGAATATCTCGCCTAAGGAAGTCAGCAACTCTCTCAAAAAAAAAAACTAATAATGGTACTAACTATTATATGATATGGGTATAATAAGTAGGGCTGGTTTTAAGCCCGCCTAGCTACCATCATCTTATCTAAGTCTGTCACCATAGCATCAATGTCATTAGCATGGTTGTGTTTCAACAGTTTAAAATAAGCAGCCAGTTCCTCATTGTAGATAAAAATATTAAACTTGATGTTTTTAAAACAATATCTAGTATATTTGTTCTTTCTTTCTATTTTTAGCCCGAACAAATTCGATCTAATAAGTAACAGCTACAACCTCATTAACCTTTAAGAGGCCAATTTGAATTCAAACGATTTCCTAAATTGAAACAACCGCGCAGATTAACTAAAATCTCTACTCTGAAATATTAGGCACTGTACATTACCGGGGCCGCCATGCTATTGCTAATTCTCCGTCTTATACCGCTATAGCTGTAGACATTGTAAAATTGCGACTCCGAGTGTTGCCTTACTTCCACTAAAGATGTCGAGACAGCTGGCTCTCAGCATAATTTTACTAAATCATCTTGAGCTCCTGTCGAGTGTTACTAGCCCGATTTCTCATAAATTCTTTAAGACGCGTCCTGGATGGACGAATTTTAATTAGTCTCGATTAAAATTTCACTCTTTCGTATCAGTTTGTACCTACTTTGAAATTGTGTTAACGTAAGAAGCTTTTGGAGAAAAGAAATTGCAAAGGAGTGAGAATATTAATAACGATGTATGAAATATAATATAGTAATAAATGGTAGGCTGTAAAAGCACAAATGGCTGTTAATAAACATAAACTACTATGCAAAGAGGCCATTTTGTTGGAAACACGTAGAACAAAATATGTAATGACATTTTCTAAGGGATAACTATGACAAAAGAGACAATTTGGAATTATTACCTTAGTCTAATAATGTGAACGTAACAGAAATGTATTCCTTAGGTGAATAATAGACATACATCTGGTGTAACGAGGTGAGTTTATCTAGTTTACCATATGATAATTCATGTCATACTTGTAAGGTGACTGATACTCTGGCCAGAAATGGTTAAAGACCCCAATCCAATGAGTGACGTCTTTGAGCTCTTTAAGATCGATGTCCTAAATCTCCTTTAGCAATAATAGCATCAAGTACGATTAACAAGGTTTCTAGAGATTATATTTTATTACAGACAAAAACCGAAGTTTATAAGAGCTTTCAAGCATGAAAAGGATTTGGCCAAAAAGTTTTAGGTTGGACTAAGTTATACGCGGAGTGATAATAGAAAACAGGCTTGACTAACAGCTGGAACCCATAGAGAGCACTTTGCGAAAAATAAAATGCTCCACAGAACGCAACTGTCTAAAATCAAGTTGTTGAAGGGCATGTGAAGTACTGAAAACTAGAGTATATTTTTTCCACTTACTTACTGAATACGACTATCCTCTGTTTAGTAGGACAATGTGACTTTAAGGATCAGCATATATTTATCCAGAATACTCTAGGCCCTTCTTCTTTAAAGACATCGCCAAGCTTATGGCAGCCTTCTAAAGAGATAATATCGATAGAATAATGGATGCCTCAAAATATGCCAATGGATCGATGGGTCACTAAGACAAGATACACACACGAATGAAACATTTTACTTTTATTATCATCATCACCATCATCATCATCATCATCATCATTATCTTTGTAATCAGCTCGTGTCAATCCACTGCCATAAATCTCTCTCAACGGAATCCATTACCCACATACCTATTAAGCAAGGCAAAAAAATATATTGGAAAAAAACATTTGAACGTAGTCAAGTTTTAGAACGCTATCTCATCAAAAGTTAAAAACAGCGAAGTTATAAGTGAAACAAGTGGCACGGGAAGTTGCCAAGGCGCTGGCCATGGCGGCGTTTTATGGCTTTCATTAGGATTATTGGTTGGAACTTTTAACGTTCACGAAACTTTGGTACATTTTTTCATTACGACCGGCAGATAGAATAGGTTCAATGTTCTGCGTTCATTCAAACCGGGCAGAAGACTCAAATATTTCTTGACATAGAAAATGAACAAATTAAAGATTTTTATACCGTCGTGTGCTATAGCTATGTGGATAAAAAACTAAGAAGAAGTCGCCACATGTTCATCTAAATGCACAACGGATAAGTATTAGTATTTAATGCTTAAAACCGACAAATTTCCGATAGTGCAATATGCATAAAAGATACTGGGGTGACAAGCAGCAGCCAACAACTGGTTTAAGATTGTCTAGCTAGATCAATGAATTTATATTGATTTCAATAATGGAGAACTTTTAAAGGTACCAAATTAGTTAAAATGCCATAATTTGCTGCGTTTTGCAGCATAAAACTGATCAATATTTTTCTTATCAGGATATCTTCAGGTATGGTATGTTTTGAAAAGCTCTCTGATAGACCAATACGGCAGCACGAAAGCTCGGAGTAGAATCTATAACAATTTTTGCGACCTATCAATGCCGACTGCGATAAAAAGAAGTTTAACTTGGCGATAGTAGCCAAAAGCCCATAATAGCAGTCTTTGTCAACCACCTCATCAATTCTATTAGTAAAAGATTCATCGCTTTAGAAGGGCACAATGAATACGTTTCGATGTCTATTAAAATGCATAGCTAGCTGATTAGCATCTAACCCCAATAGCGATAAGTTTCCGAAAGAGCAATAACGTTAGGAGCTGCGGTGACGGTAGTCAGCAGTTTCTTTGAGCCGCATCCTCACCGAGACAATAATGAATTCAGCTTGAAGCGCTCGGCTGCTTAAGCGTGCTCCTACGCTCCACTTTGCACTTCCGCCATAAAGCGATTAATGCGACCTTTGAGACTGACGAGCTAAATAAGAAAAAATCAATCACGAGCGCTGCTTCTCTTTAATGTCTAAGGAAAGTATTAAATTAAACAATTAATATTTATGGTGCTTCGTGCAGCCTGTACTTTGAATAGAAGAGAAATCTCAAAAGTTTTTCTTTATCGACGACTGGATTTTGTTTGCGTAAGTAAAACCGACCACAACAATGAGACCTTCCGCCCACTTTATGATGAACTGTACTTTTTGCTCAGTCCCATTTGGAAAATTTAAGCTTGGGATTTTCTAGACTTATTAAAAATTCTATCACCAGTGTGGTTTGTTTAAATAAATAAAAAAAAATATTACCGAGCCTTACAGTAGTCGCATAGTATGTGTAACATTTGACATCTCACCTTAGTAATAAGCAATTTTAATTTTCTGAAAACAATGACGTATATTTTTTTACAAATCTTAAAGAGAATGCAGTAAATACTCATTAGAAGACATTTGACATATCAAAATGATGACACAATTTGTAACTTAAAATAATAATATGTCTTGTTCATAATATCGATTTTAAAGGAGATGTTTAATTTTATGCTAAGACCTATATGACATATACTAAAAAAAGTTTAAAAAATACATGTATTTAGTTAAAATAAGTTTTACTTCAATACGCTTCGTTTTTATGTAAAAATGTAAAAAGAAACCGAAAAACATTGTTGTTTTGACAGCTACTTGACATTGGCAGAATACCGCTGCCATCAGGAAAGTTGATTTATTTTAGTGTAGCAGATAATTCTTACATGAAAACTATTAATTTATTTGCAGAAAATCATTTCGAATAAGCTAATTTCATACATTACCTATCTTTCGCTATTGTGTACCTACAAGGAGTTGGCATTTTCTCCATACAAAATTAAACATCTTCTTTACAAAATGGTTTAAAACTATGCAACGGATTTTGAAGCGGGTTTTTTTAATAGATAGTTATTCAAGAGGAAGGTTTATATGTATAAATACATGAATAATATAGTAGAGAAACACTGATAATTTTAGAGGTTTCACATTTTTTTGCGCTTACATTGCAAACGCTGGCTGAACCCTACGAGATGAATATTTTCGAAGATATTACAGATTTGAAATGCAGGGACATAGCGGTTGCGTGTATCAGCATTGCACCCGTGCAAAGCCGGGGCGGGTCGCTAGTTTTTTTACAAATCATAAAAAGAATGCAGTAAATACTCATTGAAGACATGTTTCACTGTTATCCTATCACACTGTTATGATCACATTTCTACGAAATCACTCCCACAAATTATTTTATATATATAGAAAGCGAGGCGATCACACTGTTACGACCCTACTTCCGTCCCTTTTCTAAGTAATCACTCCCACAAATTGTACATATAGAAGGCGAGCCGAAAGATGTTACACATCAAAAGTGTGAAACTATTATTTAACGATTTCAAAGTAAGAGCACTTATGGTAACATAACGTCTCAGCAACTTTATCATAATGCAAGATTAATCATGTTTATGTTAACGGTTACATAATAAAACTCGACGTTCGTTGTTGTCTCGTCTTTTTCGCTTACGTACGACCTATGAGCCTTACAACGAAGACATGTCAGCTCAGAACTCGGAAAATACATTTCCTGGCTTATAAACATATTCCAAGGAAAAGAGCTGACGTAACACATGAAGACGTACAGAATCATGTTTTGATGGAGGATGTACACTCCGGTATTTGTTTATTTCGAATCGAACGAAAAACAGATAGGGAAACATAAAAATGGTGGATACACGAGTATAAGGAGTTATTTGCATTCATATACATAATTCCAGTAATGTTTTATATTAATATGTAGTCGATGGAATGTTTCATTTTATTATTGGTATTTGCTGCAGTAACCAATACGTAGGTTTAGAGAATATTTACTGTCTCAAGAAATTACAATTTCACTTAAAAGGTAAACTTAAATAAGTAGATTACTATTACATGATTAAACTTAAGCTAAAAGCAAGCAGTAGTGAGCTGCTTGTTATACATTATATTGACATTATAATTTCATAAAAACTCAAGCATAGGTACATTGAAATTAGTCAAATAAACTATATTTATATTTCGACTACATAAATAAAACTAGTTTTTTAAATATACCAATCCTCATAAGATTATATATCGGAAAAATTCTTGGTTTGGTTTTTAGTTATATTTACTTGATTAATTTGAAAAATAAAAATATTTTATCGCACACTCAGAAGAATAGCAATACTGCAAAGGTTTCAATTGATTGAATTAACCCTCCAAAGGGAAACCATAATTGAGTATATAACCTTATGACATGACATACAAGACCCATAATTTAAATGAGCCTATCAGATGAGTGTTGTGCCATTATTCGTGACTTGGCATTCAGTTAGCTTAGTAATGCGCAATTACATAGAACCAGTAGACGTTGCGTCGGTTAATTATGCGTTCACGTTCCATGAATTCAATTTTGACCCTTCAAAGAGATAGGGGATACATAGACTGTAAAAGACAATGACCATTATGTATGGGGGTTGCTTGCCTTTTTTTTTCTCGCGGCCAGTAATAAGTTGCTGAATTTCGATTAGGATTTATTATATCTTGTAAAAATTGTTATGCACACATCCTTCTAAACTCAGTCTGTACCGAGATACAGAGCCCTAAACTTTTAAAGACTGTAATGTGTTTAGGACTTTTGTACTTGCTCTAATACTACTTGTTGGTCATATAAATTGACATCTCTTTCATCTCACCTTAGTAATAGGCAATTTTTACATTATATTCTGAAAAAAAATGGGTCAGGTATTATTTGAAATGATTTTTCATGACTAATAATAATTATTTCTAATGAAAAATGCATTTTATTTAATTGACACTAAGAGTAATGCAATACCGCGCGCTCATTCGTCAAATCAAATAGCGCGCGCTTCCCCGATTGGTTGGTACCATCCGACGGCCAACTACCACCTCATTCACGCTCATTCGTCAAATCAAATGAACGATCACAAAATAGTCAAAGTATACATTTTATTTTAAATAATTATTTATTTATTGTAGAAACACATTCATAATGTTAGTAATATACACTTATTTAAGTTACAATAAACATACATGAAAATATAATATAAAAATTATGTTACCAAATACAAAATAAGTAACCAGCAAAAATGCATTTTATTTTAGTTTTAGGCTTCTTATCTCAGTTCAGACTGAGTTTAGGGCAAAGAACTCATTATTCAATCAATTATATCCTAATCGAAATTCTGTTTTAAAAGTGGCCGCGATAAAAATGAAAAGCAAGCTTTTTTTGCAAGGGCTTTCATTGGGTGGCATTTCTAGAAAAACACATAATTGATTTTTTGGAAATATGCTGTTTTCATTATCAAGTCTTGAGTCACAAAGTACGAAAATATTGAAACTAAACAAAGCGTCTTAATGAACGATTTTGTGCGAAGGAGCTCAAAATCTATCGAGAAAATTCCACTCAATCATTTTCTGCCCTTCATATGAAATCGTTCATTAAGACACTTTGTTTAGCTTAAATATTTTTGGCATAGGTATTATTATTATACAGTTTTCTGGGAAAATTTGTTCCGTTCAGTGTAGGTATACACCACCTGCAGCCTTTTAAAAATAAGCTTGTACAAAGCATTGTAAATGCAATAAAATATTATTCAATTAAAATTGTAAGTAATTATTTGAATATTTTTCATTAATTATCAATTCATTATTTATGGCGGAATAACACATTCTTTATCAACGTCCAGAATTTAGCAGGTCGCATGCCGAGGATGATGAATAGACAGCGTCATGTATTGTGCTGTTATGCTTCATCTACCGCCAAACGGAGTTACTTTGGAAGTTATCTTCTAGAAGTAAACATAAGGTAATTCTAAAGGTATTCAAACTAGAAATGCCTGGAACGCTAGAGTCCCCATTTCAGCAGCTACTTAAGGATCTACAGCTGTGATTAATGTTACACTTGATTCTAAAGTAACCCCGTTCCACGCTTTTGATATAGGCGCTATATGTATGGTGCGAGAGCTCTACGTCCATATTAGAGGCGTGGTTTACGAGAAGGCATTTACTGCCGCGGCACGGCAACCTCTTGATTGCCGATACGATATCTCTTGTGAGCAACAGCGTGTCATATGCATGCACATAGATAGTTTCTAGTCATTAAGTGTTGCATAATCATCGAGCATTAGCAAAAAAGTTTAGTTTATTGGTTTGCTTTATTATCATAGGTAAAACATTACAAAGATTATACCTAGCCAAAATAGATAGCCTGTCTGCTTGCTGGAAAAAGGCTTCTATCATTTAAATCAAGTCATCGCTATAATGGATGGGTATTAGCTTAATTACTCACCACGTTTGCTATGAGTGGTTGCCAAGCGACCACAAATCCTTGTTCGGAACATAAGTACTGTGCAGTACCTAGAAATTTTATTTTATTTTCAGTCGTCTTTGACCGCTTTTATACTAAATAAATAATAATGTACAAAAATATTATTTTACTATTATTTAGTATCCTGAAACAATAATCAAAGTGAAACGAACTAATGTTTTAAAGTATTAAAACCCAATAACTTTAACCCAGCGCAGTTGGTAAAAGTTTTCACAGATTAAGACAGAATATTTTAACTTTTATTTGTTGAATGAGCAAACATAAACAAGAACTTGCTCAAAGGGTGGGAATGTCTCTACTTAACCGCCGCGACCCGGATTTCGTGCCAAATATTTATTTTAATTACGTCTCGGTTGCTTCAAAGCTCAGCTTAAATGTCTTTCGCGCCAATATTTCGATAGGCGTAATGCTTTGCTATTGTTTCACGTAAATTACCAATGAACGCTGAAGCTCGTCAGCAAAACAATAATTAAAATAATTAAAGCCGTCACTTTACTGTGGCATGGCCTTGTTATCATACTGTGGTGTGACGGGGTGCGCCAGGCGTTTTTTCCAATTATGACGGTCAAAGTCCTGGGAGAGTTTACATAACAACGTATTAAAATGTTCTCGGAGTCGTCTGAAAGTGTCACCGTTTTCATGAAAGATCTTTAACTTTTTAAATATGTCTTCCTTTCGACTTAACTGGCTATTGAAATGAAACAATGTCTCCCTGTGACCACGGACCCTGCAAAGGGGTTCGAAACGTCAGGATAAACATTAATTAAAACTAATGTGTAAAATAAACGCGAGTAGATCCGTAAAAGTTGTTTCATTTCAATGTACACATTGAAAGTATTGAAAGTATATTACATATATACACATTGAAAGCATATTTTCTAAAGTTTACGCGAACACTACAGTGTTCGCGTAAATCTGTTATATATCGCAATATGTTAACTGGCTATTTTAAAACAAATTATGATTAGTTGAGAAAATTTTCCAAAGTACCTAGGTATGTACATTATGTGTTAAAAAAACATATTATATAAACAGTAAAAATAAATGCCCCGCCCAAAAAAAATACGTTCGCCTATTATGACGTGTTTTATAGTTGGCGTCAGATATGCTGTTTTGTGCGCAAATATGTGATGTGGTATCGCAACTACAACTTCTTTCCTTGTAACGCGTTCAGAATAAAGCAGTCTTCGACACCAACCACACAATATCGTAGTAATGTAGACGATGTCATAGCTCAATGCATGCCCCAAACACAAAATCACATAGGTACAATCAGAAAGAACATACCTAACCTGGACCACAGATAATTCCATAGAATATTCTATAATAATGGAGCGATGCGGAAGTGAAGAAATATCTATTTGCAGAGTAATACCGATGAAGCGTTTCCTCTGGGAAATTCAGGAGGTAATTATGACTGGCGTATTATCAGGTCGAGACCTAGATTTAACAAGAAAAGAAGCTTCAATGCATTTACATATTGTCACACAAACGGAAATGAACAGTCAAAGGGGACTTAATTAAAACTAAGCGGGAGCCTATCAAGGGACAATGGCTGTGCTAGACAATAAAGCGATGGGAACCGTCATAACTGCTGGCAACCACAATCGTTAGCAACTATCTTAAATCAGCTTCCGACGAGATAGGTCTCGATTAACTTAGGTTTAGGGGATTTACAAAAAAATCTATATTTCTAAATATCAAGTGAATATGCAATAAATTGATATTTCAAGAGTAAGGAATATTGATTTTTGAGAGATAAGTGAGAAGAAGAAAATCTCTAAGTAAGCTTTATTCGTTTTGTACCTCATGTACCCGTAGTCGTTTAGTTAAGGTTCTACCAACGATTAACTGTTTAAAAAAATACCTTCAAGCCGATATAGCTGTGCTCGAGTCAGACTTGCACTTAACAGCGTTTTAAGTAAAACAATAAAGTTCAGTAAAGGCGAAGATAAATCTGAGCATTCACCTGTAAAAAAACATTGTGCATTATTCGCCGTTTTCGAGTTTTGTCGAATTGAACAAAGAATAGAGTCAAACCTCGATACGAAAAATTGCTTGTAATCTAAATTTCGCTAATAAGTACAGTCATGAGCAAAAACATGTAAACAACTGTCACTCTTAATATGATGGAATAGAAGAAGAAGAAGAAGAAGAAAAAGAAAAAACCTTTATTGGAATCACATAACAAAACACACAATTAAACATACAACATGTAACAATAAGAGAAAGTGTTTTCATATCGGTGCTTGTGACTGTACTCAACCTCTTATTACTCCAATCAAAGAGTAAATAACTCCAATCATAAAAGTTCAAGAGGGTAAATTTTTTTATGTCTGTCTAACTAATTTTTTTTCGGTTATATACCTACCACGCGTATTTTGCAAAATCTGAGAGGATCAAACAGGTGCCAGACGAAGAAGGTTAAATTCAAAACACGTCCAGTGACGTAAATTTATAAAGGACGAACGAAGCGGGAACAGCAGCCGCTCGACATTGAACGAATTTATTAAATTAATTAATTGAACCAAAACGGACGAACAGCTTGAATATTGAGCGAACCGTAGCTGTGTGACTAACAACCTCACTAGTCTCGAATTAGCAGACATTCCAATTAAGAGGGGTTCAAATTAGGTAATTTGCACAGTTCGACAGTGTTTTAAACGACCCTTTTATAACGTATAAAACGTAAAATGTTAATACAGCTTGAATTCACGTATATGATTGCCGTTTGCTGAATTCTAAATATACCTGAAATTTAAATACGAAATCTCTATCGCCAATACACGACCGTTGAACAGGTTGCGTTTTACTAAATTTAAATGACTGCCATTTTGTAAACTATCGCTAGCAAGGCTGATTCAACATTATAGTAGGAGAGCTACCGAACCATCTGACTAACCCGTTTCCTACAAAGCTAGAAATTTTTGTCATCATCATCATCAGCCTACACACGTCCACTGATGGACATAGGCCGAGGCCAAGTTGGAGACAAGTGCACGCCACTGATCACGATCCGCGGCTACTCTCATCCAGCTCTTGCCAGCCACCTTGCGAAGATCGTCGTTTCGTTTGTAATTATGTTTTATTATTCACTCATTTAGGAAAGTACCGTTCTGGCGTGCATCTCGCGGTTGCGTCATCATCACAAACATTTTTGAAAATGTTAATCAATATTTTTTGATGTGTAACAGTGTAACATCTTTCCGCTCGCCTTCTATATAAGCAATTTGTGGGAGTGATTTCGTGAAATGGGACGGAAGTATGTGTAACAGTGTAACAGGAAGTCGGGTGTAACAGTGTAACAGTTTTAATCTTCTCCCGCAAGGCTAAAATTTTAATATGTTGTAATTTACATAAATTTAGGTGTAAAACAAAATTTACAACCTAGTTTAAGGGGTTGCATATATGTGCTAGACGACAGCAAAGTTGTCACCGGGATGGTAATTCATAACCTGTTCATTCCCACAAGGCTCAAATTTTGAGGGAACATTCTCTTAATTGTTTTAAAAGTAGTATATGTAAATAGCCAGAATATTCTAGCGGTTGCAGGACATCTGCCAGGAGTATATAAAAGTCATGACGCACGATGGGAATGCGAGCGCTACAGACTTGTACGAGGTCAATGTCAGAAAGAAAGAATATGATTTATCATATTGTGAAGATATGATCAAGGATCACTGAAATTAAAGATATACAGAGTTAAATGTAAAGTATACATTATTATTGTAAATTATTATCTATTCATCTTCTGAATCATAATAATAATTATCTATCGTTTCATCGTTTTCTAGTAAAGAAATAAAAAGTTTTATAAGTTTTATAAGTACGTTTTTTTCAATAATTTGAAAAATTTACTGCTGCGCCCTGTTATACAATCTGTATTCGCATGCACTGTACAAACTTTAGGGGTGAATTCTACACTCAAATATACATAGTAGTATTTTAAATAATTAAAATAATCTAAGGTCAATAGTTTAGAAATGGCAGCCCTTTTTATTTTATTGTCTTCGATTTTTGCAGGAGCTAAAAAAGGTGAAACTAGTCGAAAGTAAATAACGCCTTTGGCTTTCAAAGTGAAAAAGTAGATAGTGTTGAATAATTTCGGCGGGCTGGTTAGAACCACGATAGCTCAATTGGAAGAGCACCTGACCCGGTATGTCAGAAGGGTGCAGGTTCAAATCCTGCTCGTGGAAATTTTTTCAACATTGTGTTTTTGTAATTTTTATCGACCGGGTTTATTTGACCGGGTAAGTAGTTAAGCCAAGCCTCAGGCGATTCATAAGTTTAGTGCAAACGGATGCTAGACTATTAGGGGTATGGCCCTAAATATAATATGTATTGCCCTAGTATAATAAAGCGAAGCTGAACTACAATAATCAAAAAGAAATGAGAGTATGATTTAAAGCAGTCAATTGTTAAATTTTAATAACTACATTTTAATAATAGTGATGGTAAGTGTAGCTACCTTAAATACTACTAATTATCAAAAGATATGGTGAAGGTACGTACTTTAGCCTTATGGCACGTGCCATAAGGATTATAAATAGGAAATAAACAAAGACATATGACAACAACACTAAAGGATTTTCTTCTAAAACATTGTTTCTTTAATGGTTAAGGTGATTCAAACATTTGTAATCACAAGAATACTGACGATTTTTAACTTTCACATTCAGTTTTTGATTAAGGACGTTGTAGGAACATTACTCGTAGTTGCAATTTCGGTATATTGAACTTCGGCATTTAAATCGTAAGTAAATTAGTTTCGGCAATCAAATACGTTTCCGACTTAACACCAATGTCACTGTCACGGCGCGGTGAGTGCAGTACTCAGCTCAATAAATTTTAATGAACAACCTGCTGAAGTTTCCTCTTGACTTTAAGCGGAGACTATTTTAAGGTTTTAGCAATGTTCCTCTTGGAACTTTATTGAATGGTAACTATTCAGTGTAAAATAACTGGGTGTCTAATGATTTAATGTTAGCGAACGATCTCTTTGAAGGTATTATAGCTATCATTTAGTTATTCTAGTACTAACTAATTAGATAAATACTTTCTGGCAAAGCTATGTGTTATTAGTTATATACCTTTTATTAAAAACCGTACTGTATAGTCATTTACCACAATAAATAGTAAGAATGTGATTGTACCCAATTTTAAAAGAGCGTCAAGATTCGAGATCACTTAAAGCGCATTTATACTTATTTCTAGGATTCGACCACTAGGTTTTTTTTTATCCAACGTTCACTTTTAGCTTTTTATAAATTTACTCACGAAGAGAGCTAATATAAAGAGCCTAATCGAATACCGACTGAATTACAATAATGTTAACTTCATGAGTTTAAGGTTATTTGTTGGTAATGAACCTAAAGCAGGTAACTTTGGCTTAAACGATGAATACATTTTCAGGGTTCAACCAAAACCAAGTCTAGAGATAACAAAGGTAAATAATTATAATTAGGTACCACTATTCACATGAACAATAGGTGGTAAACAATGGTTTAAATTACTTCTATTTTACGACAACCACAACCAATACCAACAGTTTTACGACTTCACCCTTCCGTAATACAGAAAAGCTCGAGTTATTCTAATTTGGTCACCTATATCCATGACTTGGCGAAAGTCGCAACACAGAAAGAGAAAGAAACGTAACGACAAAAAATAAAATTATTATTCTCAAAAAATATGCAAGCAAAGCTAGATGTGAATTCTCATAAAATGGAGCATATGGACAACAATCACTATACACGTATGCTTAAGTACTAAATTAAAAAAGGCTTGCTTTCATTTGAATATAGCTTTTCATTTAAAGAACAATGAGGACATTTCCACCACTGTAGACAATTATACCGGGCCTCTATGGGCGCAGTTATAGAGGATTGGTCGCAAACTCGTAATGAAAAACTAAGGTGCTCTTATTTTCTGGTTTTATTTAGTATACGTACCGATGCTTGTTATCAAAAGTGTTTTGCACTCAAAGGATTCTGTACATAAAGCTAGTCTTCTGTTACTATTAATGGAATTCATCGACAACAAAATGTTTGTATTTTATAAAGACAGTTATTGTTATTCTAAACAATCTTGTTTTTTTTCTAACAAAACTTAATTAGACGTCCTCTTGTAATTTTTAAGAACAAAACATATATACATAGATGTCTCCTTATAATAAAGCGATTACGGGCATATTACTAAACGAAGACTTGAGTATTTTCGTTTGGGTGAGCTTTGGCAAACATAATAATAAATTATCTATATATCTCTCATTGCGAGAAAAATGTAATACCTTGCAAATATAGAACGTTAACAATACCATTAGTTAAATTAACGGCTTGCAATTCGTTTCATTTCATTACTTAATAAACGCGAACTGCAACTTAAAAGAGTCGATAGGAATAAACTAAAGACGATAGGTACGAGTCTACTAAATCACAGACAAGGTACAAGAGAAACTGAATTAATAAATTATCTCAGGGAGGAAGTAGGCAAAATCCTTGAAACGATTAATTATGTAACCAGGTGCAGGAAAAGATGTGTCGCCTAAGCATCCTGATCTCTGTGTGAATATTAAAACAATTAATATCTAACTTAATTAAAACTAGATTTAGTAAGAATATTGTAAAATCTCTGTAAAGATAAAAGTAAAGTAAAGTGTAAAGTCTCTTTTGTAAAAGATATCGCTTGGCGAATGAGTTTCACAACAAACGCAAATAATTACTTTGATTGTTTTATTATTATTATGAATATGAATAATATATGAACAATATAACATTCATAATTGATATTTCATCAGATTGTACAAGATATCTAACATTGTGTATAGGTAAATTAACTAATGTAGTAAAGTTAAGTGATATTGCCAATGAGGAAACTAGAATCTTCTTTGTCCTTGCACATCTTTGAAAGAATAAAAAACAAAAGAGACGACAAAGTAATATCACTAGCTCACTCGCATTCGAATGCACAACATGCTTATTAAAGCCAAAACAATATTAAACCGTGCGCTGTTATCCGGTGAAACAATATCGGGGGGCACATAATCACATTCGGTATGAGCTCATTAACGCGCAAGCCGACAGGCGGTGCAGTGGTAACTGCCGCTTTGCAATGCAATCCGGCTACGTATTAACAAAAGCTATTCGACAGACTAAAACCTTTGTTGTAGGTGTAGTACCTTCTTGTAATCAAATGTACTCTTTGGAACTAGACAGTTTTTTTATTTTTATTTAAAACAATGTAACTGTCTAATCGTGACTTAATAAATAAACAACTGTGATGAGAACACATATTATATTTTAATCCTGCAACCTAGTTAATTTTAACACGTTATCAGCACGAAGATCTGAGTGTATGGTGTCGTTTCTCATAATACAATTCAGAAGATTTGTTTATTTCGTCGTCGCGTGAAGTGTGGTAAATTTTAAATGTTTTGTAGGCAAACTTAGAAGAATGCTCGATACACCACCAGAAGGTACTAACTTTCGAAATAATTCATCTTTCTCGATAGGCTTAGCCTCAATTAAACCTCTGAGGCCAAAAATGTAAGTTTGTTAGGAGCTTTAAATACTTTTAAAGTTGGATTCGCAGAAAAACTGGTTTATTGATTCTGGAGCTACTAACCACATGACCTTCATTACATAATGTGAAGCCATTAGTTGAAGTACAGAATTAGGATACTGTTACTGTTGCAAACGGTGACAAATTAAAATGAACCGCTGTAGGAGTTGCCTCTTTTAGTGCTAAAGACTGTAGTGGAATTATTTCTGATGTAATTGTTATTCCCGATTTGAACTGCAATCTGTTATCAGTCAAAAAGGTTTGTGACAAAGGTTTACATGTTGTTTTTGATAAGAACAGTTTTAATTTTTTAAAGATTTTTCTTGTAAAGGCAATTTAATCAAACGTGGTTCTGTTAAGAACAATTTATACAGCTTGGATTGTACAACTAACATACCTAAGCAATTAGCTGCTCTAACTCAGGTCGATACCTTAGATAAGTTTAGATTATGGCATAAACGCTTAGAACATCTATCGAATAGGTATGGATTGCCTTAGAAAGGGAGGAGCGTTAGGTATAGAGTACAATGTGGTTGAGCCATGCGTTCCTTGTCTTGAAGGTAAACAGGCAAGAAAACAATTCAAGTCTGTTAAGTACAAGAAAGCGACTGCTCCGTTGCAGTTGCATCACGCTGATCCTTTAAAGGGAATAAACACCTTTTTATAATTGTTGATGATTTTTCACGAGCGATTTTTCCGTTCTTTATTTCGTCTAAAAATCAAGTTACTAAGGAAGTTTTGTGATTTTCAGTCTGCAATTGAGCGTCAAACAGGAAAACAGATAAAAAATCTCAGGACTGACAATGGAACCGAGTTTGTGAACCAGTATCTGGATGACTACTTAAAATGCAAAGGTATCAAGCATGAGACGACGGTGCCTTATAGCTCCCAGTCCAACAGCGTAGCTGAATGCACTAATCGCTCGATAATTGAGAAGGTGCGTTGCATGCTAGCACAGGGTTATCTCTCATATTGGGAGGGTGCAGTTGAGACAGCAGTTTATTTGAAGAATAGGTCCCCTCACCGAGCTCTTAAGTTCAAAACTCCTTTTGAAAAATAGTATGAAACTAAACCAAACCTTTCAAATGTAAGGATTTTCGGTTGCAGAGCAATGGTTCATGTACCTGGATGTCAGAGAAATAAATTAGATGTGAAATAGCACGTATTCGTGGGCTATTCAGATGACCCCAATAGTTATTTTCTTAGAGATGCTCTATATCCACGTCACCTTATTAAAGCCAGAGATGTCACATTCTTCGAACATAGGTTTTCAAATTTAAAAGGAAACGATACTGAACTGACTACCTCTGACTGAACCTGTTCAATTATTGACTGCAGATAGTTCAGCTAATAACGAATTCAGTACTACCACTAGTGAAAAAGGTCCTAGTACGAGTCAAAGTGTCAACCAGTTCTTGCGATTGAAACTGAGATTACTGATGACTTTGCTGCTGCTAAGACAATTGAACCTGAAGTTGGAGACGCTGAAGTTTCCGAAGAAGCTGCAATTGGATAAGGTGAAACTGTGAAAGAAGATATCCTTTGAGAGATCGAAAGCCAACGGAACATTATAGTTTTACCGCTGGCGATGTTACAGTAGATGACGAGGAGCCAAGGTCGTACATGGAAGCTATTAAGTCTGATAATAGCAAAAATTTACTTTCTGCTATGAACATTGAGTTCGACTCTCGCAATGCAAATGGTTGTTTAAACTGAAGAGAGATGCCTATGGAAACATAGCAAAGTATAAAACCAGGTTGGTTGCCAAGGGCTACAGCCCCCGATCCGATCCGAACCCTTCGGAGAATCTAGTAGGGCACGGGGACGCGCACTAGTGCGCGATGCCGTTCCCTCTAGAAAACCTCCGAAGGTGATTCGTTTCACACGGCTTGAGGGACCCTTTACGTTCCTCGCCGCCCCCAAACAAACCCGGTGAAGCTGAAAATGCCGTCTGAGGCAATTGACATTCGATTCCAAAAATAAAATAGGGCTACAGCCAAGTCTTAGGACTATTACGAGACTTTTGCACCTGTTATTCGCATGTCATCCCTGCGTACCTTATTGGCGCTGTCAGTAGAAATGGATTACAAAATACGCCATATGGATGTGGATACTGCCTTTTTGAATGGTGATCTTGAAGAAGTATTGGCTGTTTATGTTGATGACATTGTTGTCCTTTATAAAAATGACTTGACGTTTGACACTGTCAAAAGGTATCTGGAAAAATATTTTTCTCTCAAAGATTTAGGTTTGCTTGAATATTGTCTTGGCTTAAGTTTTGAAAGATATCCAGATCATCTACAACTGAGCCAATATACGTACGTAAAAAATCTATTAAAGAAATACAATATGCAAGATGGCAAACCTATCAAGAGTCCACTATCGCACATCAAATTAAACCTGTGCAAAGATGGTGAGTATTCAGATTATCTCTTTTAAAGTCTTATTGTCTGTCTCATGTTCCTTGCAGTGAATACTCAGCCTGATATAGCTTACGCTACAAGCTATCTCAGTCAATTTAATACCAAGTATGACAAGACTCACTGGGTAGCTGCAAAAAGAGTTCTGCAATATTTAAAAGGAACTATAGACGTCTGCATAACCTACAGGAGGACTGGAAGTTACCTACAGGGGTATGCTGATGCCGATTGGGCTGATGATGAAATTGACCGGCGTTCTTACACTGGTTTCTGTTTTTCCTTAGCTGGTTGTCCTATTTCTTTGGAGAGTACAAAACAGCATACTGTGGCGCTCTCCTCGACGGAAGCTGAATATATGTCGGTGAGCTCTGCATCCAGGGAGGCAGAGTTTCTTCGTCATTTTTTAAGTGAGGTAGGTGGTAAACTGGATACTGTAGTTGTTTACTGCGATAGCCAAAGTGCAATTAAGATTGCAGAAAACCCAGTCCACCATGCAACGACAAAGCATGTTGATGTAAAATACCATTTCATCAGAGAAAAGATCTTACGAAAGACTTTGTTATTGAAGTACATCGATACTGCTAATATGCCAGCAGATGTATTGACTAGGCCGTATGCAGGTAGCCTGCGCCGATCTACCAGCGCTTATCGGAACCGGTCTGCGCGGCTAATCTGAGCAGGTAATAGGCGCCGGGTTTCTATACAATGCACAAAACCAGTACCGATAAGCGCCGAACGTCTCCGACAGGTTCCAACAAGCTTCGACACGCGCAGGTCAGCGCTGGCACCGCCATAACCGCCATTTCAGACCATTTGTTCTAAACTACGTACAACACGCATATTTTTTTTTGTATAAAATAATGGATAGTGACGTGTTGATTTCCTTAGTATTCAGTAAACCACCTGTGTGGGACAAAATAGATAAAAGGCATCAAAAAATAAAATAGTACCTGCTTTAACCTGCTTGCTTTATGTTGCTGTTACCAGAATGTACCAGCGCCGATAAGCGCTGGTAGATCGGCGCAGGCTGCCTGCTTTCTTTCTGTATATGGCCTTAGGCACTAAGACCTACAGCTCATTTAAAGTGTATAAGTAGTATAGGCTTAACTTTCCTTTAAATGTTTCTTAGTACCTTGATTAAGGGCGGGTGTAGTAGGTGTAGTACCTTCTTGTAATAAAATGTACTCTTTGAAACTAAACAATTTTTTTATATTTATTTAAAACAAAGTAACTGTCTAATCCTGGCTCATCACAGTTGTTTATTTATTCAAATATAGAATAACACATATAATACTTTATTCCTGCAACCTAGTTAATTTTAACAACCTTACAATTTATAACACGGGTAGAAGTGATCTGATTCTAATACACATTCTCTTTATAGTGACAGTTTGCAAACGAGCAGGCGGGCCGCCTAATGGTGAGCGGTCACTGCTGCCCATGGACATCAGCAACATCAGATGTTGCTTTTGTGTTGCCGACCTGAGAAAAACCTCCTTACACCCCTTTTGAAAGAGTCCATGTCATAGCTCAATAGAAAACCTCGGAAGGCAGCTCATTCCACAGTTTGATGGTACGTGGAATAAAGTTTCTCTGGAAGCGAACCGTTCGAGGGAACAGCGGCTTCAGGAAGTGTGCGTGTGCCCAGTTCCGATGGCGTACACATGTAGCCGGACAGGACACTTCGCTAGAAGAGATGACGGCAGGTGGAGCAGTGCTTTGACTGAATGGTGGCTGAGGACCGGTGTAAAAAGTCGTGTTCGTCCTGTGGCGTAGGGAGTTGACGACATAAGACAAGTCGCAGGTAACTCCTGACTTTGGTGGAGTGCGCTCATGTGGTTGCTTATGGTGGTCTCTGATTACCTTGGCACATGAGGGGAAGTACAGAAGTTTTAGGGGGAAGTTCCGAACCAAGGGAGAATTCGAGGGTCGAGAGAAGTATATATTTGGGATCCAAGTCAAAGTCAAAGTAATTTTTTTTTATTCAAATTAACCTAAGAAAAGTGCTTTTGAATCATCCAAACATTTTTTCCTGCTACCCATGCAGGACGTCTAAGTATCGTTTACGTATACCCGATTAAAGGATCGGTTTAGATAATTGATGGTGATATTGATGATGATGATGATTACACATGTGTTAATGATGCTTTTTGACTTTAAACGACCTTTACCATAATCATTCAGCAACTCCCGAGAAATGAAGCAATTACAATTTCTATCAACGATATTGCTTACTAAGCAAATAAGTTATTAATGAAGTTTCGGATACATCTATATGGATTACTAACATCCGATCAGGTATGTGTTGACAAATACGTCGAAATCGGGTGCTCCTCTCCCTCCCTGATGCGAAAATCGCAAGCAAAACTCAATTAGAAGTAAGATGTAGTCGCTCCCGTAACGGATCAAACTTCGCAAAACAACAACGGATAAATAAAAATTTTTAGAACACTATAAATCAAGAGAAATCATTCAAGCATGTAGGAAATTACGAATTACATTACGCCATGCCTATACGTTTCTATTTTTCCTAAACGAGAGTAAATAATAGATAACGTTATCTGTAGTAACACACGTCTGATTCTAATTAATTATCTCGTTACTTACGCCAGTGATAAACAGTACACGCTAGACAATTACATGGTCGTCTCTCGTTCCCTAATTCCCTTTCCGCTTTCAATGTTCTAGGCACTGAATATTGTAAGAAGTAAGCTTGTTTGGTGTGTTCAATTAAAGGTACAATATTTTTAGTCATTTGTATTATCTACCCGTATATTTTCATGTATCAGCTTAATAAAGAAAATAGCACATTCATTACTACGGTATTAGGTGTGGCTCCCAAATATTTCACTACTATGCTATATAACTTACGCCAACGAAGCGTGTGAGGTGTTAAGAGGGTAGGTTATTAAGATACTTGGGTGGATGAATTTCGGTTAATTAAGTCTGTATACTTGAGAAATTACCGCGGTATTGTCTGCATAAATTTAAATCGGCTAGATAATATTCGGGGGCCGTGGTTATAGTGACAAGAACAATGGTGCCTAGCTCCTGGAGTTTTAAGGCGACACATTAATTCAGAAGGTGGAACAATTGCGGCGGGCAGCTTCGTTAGACCGCCAGCGACACGTGTAATAAGATAAAGTAACGCTAGCCGCCCGTGCCCTGCTACTCATGAAACAAAGCTCTTCCGCTATCGACGCCGTAAACAATACCTGCAACGTGTTGGCCTCACTGTCCTCGCCCACTTGCAACTATTGTCGCCCCCATTTGTTAATATTAAAGGAATAACAACGCAGAACCATCTAAATCATCCTAATGATGTCGTCAATATCACGTTAAACACACAGCGTCCAGAACTCTAGATAAACTATATCATCTAGAAACCAGTAGGTTATAACAATCAATATCTACCAGCCCTAAAAGATAACACAAAATCGTATTCTCTCTGCACTAACGAGAAAATGATGACGAGGAAAAAACAAAATGGAATCTTGTTGAAAATGAAAACCGAGACACGAAAGAGTGCGTACTAATATTGATTCGGTTGCCATTACCATCTAAGAGTGTAATATAATACCGACAGATGGAGTATTTTTTTAATTCTAAATGTGATATTTGGCGTTAGTATGCATTTAAATCATGTCAAGTTATGCGGGAAAAATTATATTAGTTTATTACATTACATTTATTTCAGTTCAAGACTGGTTCAAATATTTGTTGCGACAATTAAAGAGATCTTTCGTACAAGTTTTGTGCCGCGTGGGGTTAATTTTACTTACATATAAAATATATGCAATATAGTATAGATATGCAGTATAGAATTTCTAATCCGCGAAGTTAAATTTATAATTAACAAATCGCTAACATATTGTTATCTTTAAAAAAGATAAACCAATGTTCGTTTCTAACCATACTTATATAAAATGTTTTTGTTTTGTTTGTTCGGCGGGCTGGTTAGAACCACGATAGCTCAATTGGAAGGGTGCAGGTTCAAATCCTGCTCGTGGAAATTTTTTCAACATTTGTGTTTTTGTAATTTGTTTCGCAACAAAATTTGCGTTAAAATTATATAAACAAATCAAAAACATTTTATAAATAGCTAGCCTACTTCTTAACTAATCTTTAATATTTGTAAAAATATTATGATCTGGTGTTAACGACGGTAAATGTTGACATTGAATGGGTGCCTTTGGCTTTCAAAGTCATTCAACACTATTTACTTTTTGTAAATAGTGTTGAATGATTTCGGCGGGCTGGTTAGAACCACGATAGCTCAATTGGAAGAGCACCTGACCCGGTATGTCAGAAGGGTGCAGGTTCAAATCCTGCTCGTGGAAATTTTTTCAACATTTGTGTTTTTGTAACATACTTATATAACTTCATTAAGCAGATAAGGGTGTCAAACTTATAATTTAATTTTATAAATCGATGCAAACACTAAACTAAATAGACAATTATGAATCTACAATAAAGTAATCTAGAGTGAAATTAACGAGAATGTATGAGAAACAAGCGTCTATGAAGCAAGCACGATGTCGAACGTATGCTATTCAGATTTATTGTATATTGGTGTAGAGTTCAATCACAAGGATGTCCTTCTATAATAGGAAAGACATTTTCCAATATACTGACGCTGTAAAAGAAAGGGAGAAAAGAGACGCCTTTGCTGAGTTTCTTGCCGGTTATTCTCAGTACAAGATCTCTACTAGACTTACGAACCGTAGTGATGACTTTCGTATGGAGCTTAAATGTAGCCTTTCTCGTCTAGAATTTTGTATTCAGGTGGCTTTAGTCGACTTCTGCTTAGTGGAAATGGTTTCTACGGTAACAATATGATAATAACTATCGTTTTTAAATCCATGGCATTTAAACTGTGACATTTTCACTACGAATAAATCGCAAATTGCGAAGTATCTAAGTCGGTGTAATCGTTGGATTTTCAGGCATTTGATTCGAAGATAATTTGTCTTGACTAACCTATTTGTCTTGCTCTCGGTATTCCAAGAAATTCGACGATAGATAATGACTGAGGTCAGAAATTCCGACCGCATTTTAATTGAAATTACACCGTTACCACAAATACTACAATATTACTACAAATATAATATTACTACATAATCCCCAGTATTTCTTTTACACTATATATTTACTGTTTATACGATATTGTATAAACAGTAGTCACGCACGATACACCCATTGTTTCAAATTTGGATTGTATGCCAACAAATAAGTAGCCATTTCCATTCTCGTCAGCCAACCAAAATTAGGGAAGTTTACCTTTTCTCCAATGTCACGTTTTGAATGCTGCAATAATTAAAACATGTCAGATACCTGAAACAAAATAGACAACTTTAATTTAAGTAAAGTTGGATTAACAACGTAAATATTCTGGTTAACTTTAGGTTCTCCAAGAATTATGACAAGATTATGATATGGCCGATATGTGTATTCATGTTTGCTTAGCTATCGGCTGCTGTAAGCCATGGAAGGCACATATTTAACGCTCCCGGCTTATCTCGTGGGTGGGCAGAGCAGAGGGGGCCGACCTACAATATCGAGCCTATCTTTCTACTAATGGCCTACATATGAAAGGTGAATAGCTCCATTCCACCGGGGAACGAGCAAGCCACTTGCAGGATGGATGACGCTTTATTTCGTTATCTGTACTTTATAACCCTTAGATGAAAGTAAATGTACAGCTTCTCATAGTTGAAAGGATAGGGTAGAAAGGAGATTGATTGAATTCAGCTCTCTATTTTACTATGGTAAATAATAAATAATATCTTTAGCTGGTCTAGTAGACTTTACGACACATTTATAAAGAAAAGAAAATGAGTGTACACTTTGTGAACCTATCAATTACTATGATGGAACGAAATATCTTGGGGAAATGCTCTGTACTCTTGTTAGGTGGTAAAGCTTTTGAGCAAAGATAAAATAGTTCTTTTCATTGCGTCTTTTCGCCGGGATAAACCCAATATAAACTTAAATTTGTAGCAAATGTGTGAAAGAACGTACATTTGAGTTAAGAAAGGGAATAAATTTGCCTATGTTACTGAGTAACGCCGCAGGGGATATTACAGTTAGTGTGTGTGGTGTATGCTGCGTTATGTGCGTTATTCTGGAAAACTCAAAATAAACACGTCTTTAAAACGACGCGTGAAAAGCTCCTAAGCTTCTGCTAGGTTTGTATGCCTCTGTCTATGAACCAGTTATAGGTCTTACTTATAGGTCCCAGTCCCATATAATTTGGTGCGACAAAAGTATTGGTTAGACTATTGGTTAGACAACCCTCACTTGCTTTATGTGAAACTATTTATTATAAATATTAACAATTATTTAAAGAATAAATCTATTATAATAACGGCGAAGCTATAATCTCGTCTGATTGCAATCGACGGTAAGGCCGAAGATGAAAGCGCACTTCACCCGAAATGCCTAGCTACTTAGAACGATTTGATTAGAAATAATAACTAAAGCAGCAAATGAAAAGGTGATTTGCGAGCTGAACAAAAAGTACAAGTCCAACAGTCCAACCCGACCCTAGGAGTAATGTTTAGTCAAAGCAAAAAGCATCGGAGCCATCATCAATTACATGTTATAACGGTCTACCGTGCGTCGCCCGTGTCCATTACGATGAAACATGTTGGTATAATTAATGGACACAGTCTATTATTGTACGGAAACCACGTGTCCAGCATACGTGTCGCGCATTCAGATTCTGCATGCGCCAAAGCTGGCAATAGATAGCGAGAAATGCCGCACTGATGGTGCTGGATATTATCACGGCTATTGGTTCTAGTAACAGTTAGCTTTATATTATTACGTAGGATAATTGCTACGCTTCGACGTTTTAGGTGCAGAGCGTCCCTTTTACAATGTGTTGCATTTCGCAGAAAATCCCATTCGCATATCGTCCTATTCGTACATTGTTCCATTCGCATATTCGCAAAAGTACTATTACCAAAACATATTTTTCGCAGTATGTCAATGCAAACACGCCAACCACATCTTACATCTATCTACCCATCTTTAAAGCAAGGTTTGAAAATTACTAACGTCTTATTTGTATCAGCACAATTTTTAATAGACTATACCTATAACCATTAACAATAAATTTGCAATTGACAGAGGTTTTTATTAACATTAAGACCCTTTTCATTAAGTAAAAAGTAACCTCAAAATTCATAGTAAAAGGTCTGCTTATTTCCGTTCAAAGATTATGTCAATAAATGTTAAACATAAAATACTTCGTTTCGTTCTTTTGACAGAATGTTCGTAGCAAAAGATAAAAAAAAAACAATATAGTCCGGTCAACAAGTTGAAAACGTGAAAAATAGATATAAAGCTCCTAAAAATATGAGCAATAGCTCATTGGATTCGGAATGACCTCTAGAAAAATGCAGAGTGAGGATTTTACTGCACGTAAAAAATTGCAATTGTTATTGTTATTAATAAAATAAGATAAAAAAAGTATTTAGTTTTTTGTAAATAACTCAAAAAATTTACGATTATTTGAATAAAGATCCCTAAAGAGGAGGAAATTTCCTAAAAAAAAGTTCCGCCTTCTGGAATTCAACCTCTATTATTAATAATTTTAATTTAACGCTGAAAATAGGGCTACGCGCAGCCATTACGGCATGGGTGCACTGCCGCTAAAGACAGCGTACCTATCACATAAAATATTTTTATGTATTATATACTACTCAAAACAAAATAAGGGCCACGAGGTATTTTTTCATTTTGGTGTAAATTATTAAACATTTACATATTGAAAGTAGTAAAATATTGAGTATACAAACTCTTTGATACCTAAACTTTTTAATATTGTAGTATTCATCTAATGCTGGCAACAATTTTAAATAAAATTTGATTTAAAATTATTTTTGAAAGTTTTGATTCCATTTTCTTTGACGTTTTGCTTTCCTTAGCTTCTTGGTTTATTAGAAATTATCAGAGTTCATTGATATCTCGAGTCAGAAACATCTTTTGCAATATGCCACAAGCACGCAGGCGTCATATGGACTCGCTGACAGCAACCAGAGCCGTTACAATGATTGAAGAAGGTCATTCGCAGCGATCTGTGGGTTTGCAATTGGGATTTTCTCGAAGAGCTATTCAAAATCTATGGAATCGTTTCCAAGAGACCGGCAGTGTTAGAAGAAGACCTGGTTCGGGCAGAGTTCGCATTACAACAGCTCAAGAGGATCGTTACATTCGATTAAGTGCGCGCCGAGATCGCACAACGACAGCCCGCAAGCTGCAAAATCGTTTACGGCTCACAACGGGTACTCGTGTCAGTGACCAAACTATTCGTAATCGATTGCATGAAGACCAGCAGGCATCAAGAAGGCGAGTTGTCCGTATTCCATTAACCAGAAATCATCGTGCAAATCGTTTAAGATTTTCCCGTCAACATTTGGACTGGGACATAAACCAATGGGGCATGGTGCTCTTCACAGACGAATGCAAAGTTAAATTTTTTAACGACGATCGGCGTATTAGAGTATGGAGAAGACGCGGCGAGAGATTTTCAGAAGCCTGCATCCATGAAGTCGATCGTTTTGGTGGTCCAAATGTAATGATTTGGGGCGGGATAAGCTTACACGGCAAAACTGAGCTCGCTATTTTAAATGAGGGTACTGTTACTGCTCAGCGGTATATTGAGGAAGTCGTCAGACCACATGTGATCCCATTTGCCCAGCGAGCGGGTCCTGGATTCATTTTGATGCAAGACAATGCTCGTGCACACACGGCTCAAGCGACTCGGTTTGTACTGGAAGCGTCTCAATTTCAAGTCTTGCCGTGGCCAGCGAACAGTCCGGACTTAAATCCAATAGAGCACATGTGGGATCAGTTGAAACGAAGAGTTAGAGACGGTGATCAGGAAATCCACAACTAACAGCAACTCATCAACGCTGTTAAAAGGGCCTGGGAAGAGATTCCAATGGAAAATGTCAGGCATTTGATTGAGAGCATGCACTCCAGGCTTCAGGAGTGCGTAACGAAACGAGGGGGGCATACCCGTTACTAAAAGATGAGCATGGAGTATTTTCTTTTGTTTTCAGTAACTTTACATTGTTTTTATTTTTAACCTTAAATGTGTTTTTTCTTTCAAAAGCAAATAAACTTTTTAATCATTATTATTGGAATAAATTTATTGGTCTACACGGTAAAAACAACATTAGTTTTCGTTATGGACACAAAAAAATTAATATTGGTTTTATTATTTTCATGGTACAGACAAAATACCTCGTGGCCCTTATTTTGTTTTGAGTAGTATAGTAACAAAAATGAATTTAAATATTTGAATAAATTATGGTATCATCCAGATACTTAAAAGAATGCCCGTTGGAAAAAAAATTTTTTTTCAAAACGTTATGCAATTGTTTTGACGATGTAGACAATATAAAAATAGTAAAATACCATAAACAAAAGCGTTTATCTAACAGAGAACGACATACCTACGTCTAAATAAGCCATAAAAACCGAACACAAAAATCGAGAACGGAAAAAGTACGTGTACGAAATATCGTCCGAAGAAAACCCGACAACTTCACAGACTATTTTTCAATTTGTTAGCTCATATCAGTTGAAAATTTCAGCAAGAAAAACGTAGAACGTTACTTCCCCACATTGTAAGCGATAAGGGGTGCAATTCATTCCACATGCCATCTAGCTGTCGGGCGCATGGTAAAAGCCGACATGTGTACAATCGCCATCCCTGCAGACCAAATGGTCTTATTGCTATTACATTCATCCCGCGAACTTTATATCCTGGAACTTTTGAATTATACAACTCATTTGTTGTTCGTTGAAAAATAAGTTTACCTACATTCGTGGTTTGCGAGAAATTGCATCACGTACGCAAGTTATTAGGTGTTATACCTAAATAGAGAGAATGAGAAACTACTTCAATAATATATCCGGACAATTACCTATCCAGTAGCCAGCTACTAACCCTGCGGATATGAATCATTCGCTTGGCCGGTCAACTGATTGAGGGTGACAGGGAATAGCCATCAGTTGGTAAAGCCTTCTAAACAGTCCGTATTTTTGTAATTATAGTCTCAGAATACAGAAATTCATACATTCTTCAAGAATATTATCACACATACACGTAAGATATATCTTCCTGTATTTTCCATTATTTTTCAACAGTTTTTCATTCCCCATAAAACTTTTAAATGTAGTTTAAGTTATTCTTACAACTACATTATTAAAGCTGATTTAATACAGATCCAGCAAAATGTCACGTAACGGACGCCTGCACATCAACCTATCCAAAACTGACAAATTACTTCAATACATTTTCAACCATCATATTATGGCATAAAGTTCAAAGTCTATTGAGGAAATATGTCAGTTTGTGGTAGGTTGATGTGCAGGCGTGTGTACATAACAATACAAAACGTTTACAGGATTTCAGGAAAATTATCTTCAATATTGGCCTTATTGACAAATAATACGAGTATTAGGCAAGGCGCTTTTAGAATAAAAAAGTTTTTACTACCAACTTTCGTAATTCGTATCTTGGCTGTTCGTCATCGATCGCTACAAAAAACAATTACCGGTGTTATCGTAAAATCGTCCTTTAGTCCGTTATCTACTGCCTAAGTAAGCTTAGGGGGGTAACAGCTGGCACCTGGGGCCAGGCGGGCCTAATGGCCTGTCGCGGGTCCATCCGCGCAGTGATTGATAGGCGAGGTGACGTGCACACATCGGCTAGTCTCGTCGATAGCGCCTAATCCATCACACATTACATTTTAACATACGTGTATTGCGAAGGGTTGATTCGTTTTATTTAACCTTACTAAAACATCAGTATTTTGAAATGAAACAACTTTTACGGATCTACTCGCGTTTATTCAGTACAGTATTTTACTAACAATGGAGACATGTGCCATTGAATGCCGGTCTTCATGTTTGAAAATGAAATGAAATATATCTATTTGTGTCACAAATATAGGAACAGTAATCACAAGAATAAAACATAAAAATGTGTACATTTGAGTGTGTAGTGTGCGATGAACGGACATCATATACATATGACATACACTCGTATAAAAACCGAATAGAATTACCTTTATAACATTGCAACAACCTAATTTGTTATTTTATGTCACTAGGGGAGTATGAAGTGGAGAACTCTATTAAAGTAACCGTAACGGATGTCTAAATCTGTGAAATTCCTTATATTTCTTTTAAAAATGCACTTATATAAACGTGGTTCTTTCAGATTCCTCATAAGCAAAAGTTTTGTAATATAGCGTGTTGCAAAGCTTGGCACATTAGCTGCGTCATTGAAATAAACTTCTGCAATAGAAGAAATATTTTCCAAGAAAAAACATTACATTAGGGAGGACGGAAATGTTAGAAAGTAAATTACTCTGCGATCTCGTTGTGTCTTTCGGAATAGGGCTAAATCTGTATTTTATTAGTAAAGTTTATCGATGATACCGATAACAAATATTTTTGCCGTACATTACATCGCCGCTTTGTTCAAAGTTTACGAAGAAGATTAACAGGTTTGCTGTCTAACAAATATAATAGAATATAAGTTGTTATGTACCTACTAATTTCTACATGGGATTGATGAGACTGGGAATAAATTAATAATAGATACATACATTTCCATTTACACCAGTGAAGACGTCACTGTATCGTATCGTATGGCATGCCGCAGGGAAGCGTGTTGGGCTCAACACTTTTCTTGTTTTATATTAATGACCTCTGTAGTTTAAAAATTAATAATGCGCACATAATTTCCTACGCCGACGATACTGCTGTGGTCTTCACCGGAAAAAACTGGGCTGCTGTAAGGGATAATGCAGAACATGGCAAGAGCTTAGTTGCGAAATGGTTGAAAAATATCTCCTAACCTTAAACACTGCCAAAACCAACTACACCTATTACAGTATCCAAAACCATACACAACTTGGTGCCGATTTTGAGCTCAGAATACACTCCTGCAACTTCTACACAAAACCTGCTGATTGTAGTTGTCCTGTTATAGGCAAAATTTGCAAAACGAAGTACTTAGGAGTTATGGTTGATCAACGGCTGTCCTGGCATCCGCATCTGGATCAAGTCACTACTAGAGTCAGGAAACTGATATTCAAGACCTTAAGACATGTGGTGCCTGGGGGAGAGCGGTTGAATGCTCATGGCTCTTCAAGAAATATTCTCAAGGAAATTTACACAGCGTTGGCACAATCTATCTTAACTTATTGCATACCTATCTGGGGTGGAGCGGGTAAAACAAAAATGTTAGAGAAGAACGTGCCCAACGCGCGCTGTTAACGGTTATTACTTTAAATAAAGAAGATTCCCAACGGACAAATTATACTCTATCAGTAAAGTTTTATCTGTAAGAAAGCTGTACGTTCATCTAACAATATAAAAAAAAACATAAATCTATAAACTATGACCCTAGCACAACACTAAAGAGCAGAAAAAATATTGTTCCCCTGACTCGAACAACAACGGAATTTGCTTTTAAGAGAAGCTGGTCGACTGTTATATTGCCTTAACTGTCGATCGGAATCTCTTTATAATAAATATAGTAAAAACGTAGAGATTTATAGTAAAACACTAAAAGAATGTAAGAAACCAGTTACGAATTTTCTTACACCACAAAGTTATGAGGATTTATTACAACATACTAAATGTGGGTGTGTGTGTGTGTTTGACTGAGTGAGTGTTTGTGTGTGCATGTGTGTGTTGTTACACACACACACCCTCACACACACCCTCGCATAGTTCCTATAGTTAATAAGTTTGATTAGATTTTATAATAATTTTGTTTAGTTGCATTAAGTTCGTCTATTAAATATAAATATATTAGCTATAGAAGAGCGAAGTCATTTGTTACAGGCAGCTTTATGCTTACTAGGTAGATATATTAACAGAAATAATCGAGACATGACATATTTAAAACCAGTTTCCATCCGCGCCTTCGTCCGCGTGAAATTCTGCCTGACTCAAAATGTTTGACTTCTTCATTTCATATTGACGTTATCTGCATGCATTCCAACTAATAAGTAAATCCTAATCTGTAAAGAATATATAATAATCGCACCAATAGTTTCTTCTTAGCTTAGCTTATTTACATTAACTGTCTGTCGGCACTTCGACTCATTGCTGTTTTATGACGTAAGGACCTACACACATCAAAAATGTCTAGGGGTCAAGTGCATTTTTAGCTATAATTTTTTTTTCCTAGTAAAATTCACCTAATCTGGTTTTTCAGACTGGCATCTTGCTCTTTTTTTATGTTTTAGTAAACAATTTTATCCCTATTGTGTTGAAAAATTAAGAAAAAATGCAATTGATAACGTTAAGGTCATCATCCTAATAGGCAAAAAAAGCAAGAACAAGGCTGATTTAAAAAAAATATATTGTAAAAAAAATACTGTATTTCTATCATTCACACGAATCACACAAGCACAGCGATTTGGCAAGCTTAAAATCAGTTCATAAATTCTATTCATCCAAATAACTTTGATGAATAGCTGATCACGTTCATTCTAAAAAGTCAAAAGTTGTGCGGTGTGCACGACATCTATACTCGGCAGAGCTCTTCTTTGGATCATGTCCCATGCATGCTCAATTGGGTTGACGTCTGGTGATTGTGCAGGCCACGGCAGGACATTGATATGAGAATCGGCAAGAGTGCGTGTTCGACTCTATAGCCGTGTGTGGACGTGAATTGTCATTCATTAGCCGAAACGAATCACCCAATCGACCTAGCAAGGGGATGATCACATCTGAAACAATCTTCTTTGCGAAGATTTGAGCATTGAGGTTGACTCTGATACAAATGAGATCGGTTCGGATCGGATACAAAATACCAGCCCAAACCATGATTGTTCCCCCTCCATATGGATAAACTTCCTGACAAAATCTCAAGCGTTCTTGACGTCCAGAGGTCCTCTAAACTCGAGTGATGTGTGTGTATCTAACACATTTCAAATAAAATTGATTATATGAATTAGGATCATTTTACAAGCTTATAATGAACAACCAACTTTGTAAGAGGATAGGGAACATTTGTCTGATTAGTCGTATCGTATCAAAGGCGGTATTGTCAACCCAAATAGGCACTATTATAACTGCCAACGGCACAAAAAGGAAGTTTTCCGACTTGGCCAAATAAACAAAACCGACGATGGCTTTTCAGTAACAAGCCCAAGTTGTTGAAGTGGAAGTGATCAATTTTCTCAACAATTTCACCGTCATCTCGAATCTTTTCAGGGGTACAAAACATTTAGCCAATTCAGCGCACAGCGGCCGAGCCGTGATAATAGAGCCTGTTGGCTGAGAGGGACAGTCATCGCAAACATAAGCCATTAGCGTATTGTTAGCGCTTTTTCAGAGTTACCCTCCATTTTGGAGATTTTTTTCCCTCGAGTGGCTTCGAGTGCCTAAGGATTTATTCAATACGACTATCGAACCTAATTCGTTATAAGAGACTACCATTATGTAGTCTACATCAACTCAATCAATTGAATTTAGAAATCGATTTACCGATGATAATTTGACTTTTGATTGGGCGCTCCCAGAAAATTATATGAATATGAAATGGCCCCAGAGACAGCAAATAATAAGGGCGCCTTCAGTGCTGAACTGAAACTAGAGCAAGCTCCATATCAAAACTGTCAATGTTACCGACTATTGATATAGATAGATAAGTTTAGTAAAGTTATTTCTTGTAAAAGTAGCTACATACATCAAAGTTTTACTAACATGTGATGTGTTTTTTTTTGGAACAATTATGATGTTTGCGTTCGAAAAATAAATAAAACTTCTAAAAAATATTATCTAATTATATAATCTAAGCAAGACAAAATTCTGAATAGATCATTTGTTACTATCAGGATGTGATGAAACCGGCATAATACTTCCAGTCGGTAACTTCAGAATATTTTCTGGAAATACCTAATAGAACAATGCATATCTGACGTTCAAAAATCACGTCTTACCCACACGAAGACTTACTGAATACAGCAAGGATTATCTGGCGTATGTTATTTCAAGACATTAACGGAGGCTGCGGTTGGCCGGCGGAGTCGGTACAGGTATGTTGGTGTAGCCGCAAACTCATGAACAGGTCGCGTGCGGCCGACAGACGATAGCGGGCGTGAAGCCGGCCATTCTCCGCGGAACAAAGCATCTCTGATCTAATCAACGCAACAATGTGCCTCGGATAACTCCACAATTGAGGTGGAAAACAAGCCGCCCGCCCGCCGCCCGATATTTAAAATTACAAACATTATTACACGGCACGGATACAAACGAGTCCATTGTAGGCCGTGTGCGCTCGACAGCTGTTTTAGATAACGTGTGACCTCCCCGGAATAAAGGGCCACGAGCCGGCCGCAATGCAGCGCACGGCATTTCATTATAACTGAAAAAACAAGTGGCAAGTAGTTTGCATTGTGCGTTTTAATGACTATTTATTATAACAGTAGCCAAATCATAATAAGTTAATCATTTTATTACGTTTACAATATCTTCTCAAGGAGCTCGATGGAACATTGTTCATATTGGTATACGCGCTCGCTCTGCAAAAGGCTCAAAAAAAAATCGCTCGGCAAAAAAAAAACATTTGTCCGATGACCCATCGGATGGGTGATTAAAAATGTATTATCTCGAGCTCCTCCGTGTTTCGGAAGGCATTTAAAGCAGTTGGTCCCGGCTGCATTAGCAGTCGTTGACAAACACCAATTCGCACTGGGCCCGCGTGGTGGTTACGGACCGTTCTCCTTGTAGTGTTTTCATGCATAGGGAAGGCTCGTGCCCCAACAGTGGTGACATAAAATGAGCTGGTGATACATCTTCTTAGTACGAAACTCTTGGCAGAGTGGTCGTGGTTATGGGTGGCTCTTGATATGTAAACGTCGGCTCTTGTTATGCGTCTCCATTCGGTTATATTGGAAGCATTGTGGAAGCAGCCATGGTAGGTTGATTGAGGGGTCTAATGAAGTCTGCCCATCTGGTTGATCAGTAACCACGGGATCTCCTGGCCTCCGTCAGTCTTTATATAATAGTATGTCATTTGTTTTTTAAATACGGCTGCCCAACAAGAATACATTAGGTAATTACAAGTAAAAATTACATGTATGACTTAGGACTAACTTGTTTTAATTATAGGTTACTTGCCTGTCATGACATTTCTTTAATAAATTATAATTAACAAACTAGCATTAGGTAACTAATTATAATATTATTTAACTGCAAATAGCAAACCTTACACAGCTATTGTGATATGACACCAAAGTGTTCGTTATACGATTATAGATTGGTTTAATTAAAAATATTTTTTGTTTTAAAATGTAAATCAAGTTAATGATAATAAGGAGTTCAATGGTGCAGTGGTTAACGCGCCCGGTCTGTGATTGCTAAGGTTAAGCAACTTTCGCAAAGGGATGGGTGACCAATCAATTATCATCTCGAGCTCCTCCGTGCTTCGGAAGGCATGTAAAGCCGTTGGTCCCGGCTGCATTAGCAGTCGTTAACAACCACCAATCCACACTGGGCCCGCGTGCTGGTTTATGGCCCGTTCTCCCTAAACATCCATAGGGAAGGCTCGTGCCCCAGTAGTGGGGAATGAAATAAACTGGTGATATGTATAATGTATATTTTGCATTGCCGCCTTATCTTTATCATCTTCTAAAACATTCATTGGACCGCTTTAAATTTCCACCTCGAATAACCTACACAATTACTTATGCACTACAACCAAAAACCGAACATCTCGTCTACAAAATGATGTACGTTTAAAGCTACAAACAAGATGGAGAACACCTGTAACCGTCGAATATGCAAATTGTGGCACTTAAGAGTCTGTCGAGCGAGAGCATGACTTGGTCCACAGTCTACAGGAAAGCAGAAATGGCATGCATTACAGGCATGAGCGGCATTATACGGGTGATTTGGCACTGATGACTTAATCACGGAGCTTTCTGGATAGACGACTGACCTCATTCCGTTATAAATATCAGCTTTTGGCTACCACGCCTCCAACTACGCCACGACAGATTAATCCTTTCATCCCAACCTCTTTCCACAGACACCACATTTTATACCTTCTGCTCTAAATAAATTATTTGAAATCCTGTAAACATCTATGTTTGCGTAACGAATTGAATTCAGTAAGTGAGTCCGTTAGTCAAATGGAAAAAATACAAAGAAATAGGTACCTACAAATCTCCTTTTTATTTATTTGCTTCAACAGCTTTGATCTTAGTTGCTTTGATAACCCCTACTCAAGTCAATATTCACGAAATACGTTGGTACTCTATTAAGTCTTTATCTGTTTTGAATCGTAGCTTATGATTATAATATATGTATAATATATATATAATAACAATATAATATATATAATATATGAGACAACATCACATACATTGTTCTGATAGCTAAAGCACTCGTTTCATGGAAATTAGAAACAACGACGGTACCACAACCACCCAGACCCGACACAATATCGAAAAGTTCGTTTTCGACATTGACCCGACCGGGAATCGAACCCGGGACCTCAGAATTAGCGCCGTCCAAAGTCCGGCGTGCAAGCCACTCGGCTACGGAGGTCGTCAAATTATGATATTAATTATGATATTTATATTTATTTAACTTAATTATATTTTATTTAACTTAATTTTATGTTACCAAACTTTATTTAACCTAATATCAATTGCTTTTGTTATTTGGTAAGTTAAAGGTAAATGCTGCGCACTTCTGTAATTGGGCACGGATATACCTTATTAACTGTAGTACATAAATGTATTTTAGTATGTTTCCTATCTGTTGTCTGTAATTGTGCCTTAAATAAAAAATAAAATAAAATAAATATAGCTGAAGATGATTGATACCTATACCCGGAATTCTCAATCTCTGATAAACTTGCCTTTGATAAACAATAACGTTATTACTTTCGCGACAATTTGGTAACTTTGATATCGACACTTGGTTTATGGGGGGCTGCATGTCATAGTCTGGTCACTGAAACACTACTATAGTCGCTTCGAAACGAAATCCCGTAGCCATAGATTAACAACGACAATAGTCTACTGAAAATGTGTATGCTGTACAAAGCGTTTTATAGTTTCCAATCGTCTTGGAACTGCCCCTCAGCCGTGACGCGTGTTTAGCCAGGACCCGAGGATGTCACAACCGGCTTGAGTGCGAATGACAAGCGCCCGAGATAATGCCGCCCTGCCGAAACAATGCGACGATTAGACGCCCTGCGACGCCGGCCGCCGGCGAAGGCTCTTGATTTAATCAACGAATAAACTTAACACTCCAGATTTAGTTAACAGGCGTGATACCTATTGCTTCGAAGCTTAGGTACGCCCGGTCAATAAATTATTAATGCAAGCAATAAATCGCCGTACGGTAAATGTAACCATTGTTATTCATAATTTGATGCGACCGGCCGGCGCTTAGTACCTATACGAAAGTCTCATGTGGATTTATTCTTATCTTAATTATTATTATCTTAAGGATTAATACGATTGTTACCGGTTCGGTTTCACCAACACATTCATTAAACATTTAACCTTTTTAAACTCTAATTACATTGGAAAGGCTGAACTCTTGCATTTCTAGTTTCGATACTGCATCATATTCTCTGCTGTTATTAAATATTTATAATTAAATGTAAGTTATTTACTTTTTATTGCACAAGGATTTTCACCTTGAACTCCCAACATTACCTGCTGACGCTCGCAACAATATACACCACAGAGAATGTAAAGCAAAGAATTTGATTCTTTGTTCACTCGGCGGCATAAATGTGCCATAAAGTAAAATGTTTAGGGAGTCATCGTGAGAAAAGCGAGCAATTGAGACATTACTGTGTTTAGCGAGCGGGGCCGTAACGAGCGTAAAATGCTGCCAACAAATTACGGGTAGGCAAGCACTATGGAGCCCCCATCGTAATTACCGCATTTCGTCACCTCATTATGTTAGTAGAAACTTTATGTGACACAATATGCTTCAGACACTATATAGGACTATGGAAAGTATTTCTGTCATGACTAATCATGCGAATAGGTACCTCTACCTACATGTTTTTTTTTTGTTTTTGTATAGCCGCCAAATAGCAATTTAAAGCTTTTGTTACACAGACGGACAACGGAGTTTTGTTACTTTTTTATATCTTACGAGTCAGTATTTGGATTTAATTTCTCTCTCTCAAGTGATGATAAAGCCGAAGGTGGAAGCGCACCCGAAATCCTCAACTACTGAAGCACTGGCAATCTTATCATTAGCTGCCGGAGCACACTTTAGATAATGACAAAACAAAAACATAACTCAGTTCAGCCATAATGAATTGAGAACATCCCTATGGCATTATGACGTCATCGCGTTGTCTTCATATAAAGACCGTGGCGCCCGTAGCACGTAAAATAAGCGTGAAGTTCAATTTTTATTAGGGATGTCTATGGTCTCGATGTACTCGTATTAGGTCTTCGGAACTTAATTCATAATCTTCACTAATTTTTTATTTACACTATTGCAAATGAGGAAACAATAACAAACACCAGCCATACTCGGAGCTGCACTATCTCGCACTGACCTTAATGCGCTTACGTCTATGACGTCAAAGGGTATCTTCTATTAATTGTTTATTATGACGCACAAAGCGCGGGACGGGATTATTCAATATTGATATCCGTACATACCAAAGTACGGTGTTTTGTGTGTATTTAAAGATTCGTATAAATACATTAGTATAATCATCATAAACTGTATTTTTATCAAAATTCATAATTGCCGTGTAAAGTAAAAGTGTTTTATTTAAACATTAATAGTGTCGATGGACGCCTTAGAAACCTATTATGTAACCACATCACTAGGCGTCTTCCTATAAAGACTATGGCGCCTGGGCACTACAATTTTTTTGGATAGTATTATTTTGCAGTTTTTAAAATAAACAAAGGCCCCTATTAACATAAAAATGTAAGTTTATGGTTTTAGGCAATAGTAAAAGTACGCATTAAATAAAACAAAGCATTTGCTTACGTATTTTTATTATTAAACGTCATGATAAGATTTTGACTATAGGCTATAGCTTTCGATATTGCTTTCATATCACTTTTGAAATGACAAGATGACGCCATAAACTATAGAGCGCGATAGCGAGAGCGATGGCGATAGAGTTAGGCGGTCGGAGGGCCGGTCAGGTGCTCGTCCAATTGAGCTATCGTGGTTCTAACCAGCCCGCCGAAATTATTCATCACTATTTACTTTTTACTTTGAAAGCCAAAGGCACCCATTCAGTGTCAACAACTACCGTAAATATTACGATCGTAATATTTTTACAAAAATTTTTTCAACATTTGTGTTTTTGTAATTTGTTTCGCAACAAAATTTGCGTTAAAATTATATAAACAAAACAAACATTTGACAATAAAGTAACGATTATTTTCGTATATTTGTTGATAAGAATGACATAATAATAACAATCCGGAAAAAAAACTGACAATGGAAACTGCGATCAATAATCGGAGGTCGCAAAGAACTGAAAGTACCTAAATAGCTACCTAATAACAGAGAGAAATGAATAATTTTTATCATATTATAATCAAAGTTATTTATAGTTATTTAACTTCAAGTTCATGTAATACTTATTATAAATTAACAAATTACACAAGAAAATGTATCGTACCTTTGTTTTATTTTTATGTCATCAGGATAAAAAAACATACAATTGAAAACAAAGTAGTTTAAATAATAGCCACAAATTGGTACCAAGCAAAAAATATAATAATTGGACTACAATTTATCAAAATAGTACCTATCATACTTCTATCCACTCTTGCTGCTAGAACAATCACTGTGAGCGTCAAGTTAGCAGCCTCACCAGGGAATTAATGGTTTTGACTACGTTTAAAAATTGTGTAAGCTCCAAGTAAAATGGTCTTTAAAACATTGGTGTATAAACTATTTCTACAGGAATCAATGCCCACGTAAGAGATTCCCATCATCTTTTCTTCTGTTATGTTTAAGTATGTTCATGTAGTCTATTTTTATTTAATTGTTTTTTTATGGTATGTATATTATATTATTATCACTTAATTTAATAAACTTAATAAGTATATTTCAGTTTTTATAAATTTATGTTCAATTTACGTTCTTCGCACCGCTTTCCAATTTTTCTGCCTAGTCTTTAGGTCGACTAGTAGAGAATGCCATTTGCCAGACTTTTGTACTTCATTTTATTGTATTGTGCAATAAAGATTAAATAAATAAATAGTGAATCGTATACGCAAAATTCCAATAATGGTACTTCAATACAAGCCGAGATATTACGGTCTCTAAGTGGGCTGCTAACTTGACGTTTCTTGCGATGGCGATTCCAGAGAAACGGGTTAAAGTTTTATACAAATAAATAAATGAAAAAATTGTGCGTGACATTGTGAATCTTACACGAAACGATATAAATAAAAAAAGAACTCTGCTATTTTCCAAAAATCTTGCGAATTTTGTGTATACGATTCACTATTTATGCACAGTTTTTTGACATATAAAACACATTGATACGAACTGTATTTTTTAAGGCGCCTGTTAGCTTGACGTCAAGTTAGCAGCCTCACCAAGATACTTAAATATCTTTTGAGAACCATAGTATCACTATTTTTATGCTTCACGTCAGTATTTATACACAATTTTTTTTTTGACGTAGTCAAAACCATCTATTTTCGTGGTGAGGCTGCTAACTTGACGCTCACCAATCACTTACATATTTTTTCTGCTCTGTTATTTGATCAAGTTAATCTCACTATTTACCCTATGCTAGTGCTTAGATTCTTGGTGTTTGGTAACTGTGGGCTTGTAAACTGCCTATAACACATATGGTGAGTCAGTCATCCAGATCAGTTCAAAATTTTAAATCATTTATTTAGTTTAAGCTACAAATAGCAATTATGAATGTCGCTATGCCATTGGTTTGCAAGTTTACAGAGGGAGGGAGACATTGTACTGAGAAGAACCGGCAAGAACCTCAACAAGGGCAACTGAGAACCTGCAAACCTTAAACATTTACTTTGCAAGCTACTTTTACAACATCAATAACTACTTCACTGACATGACAAGACAACCATTTATAAATATCTATCTAGAATCAGTTAGAATAGCCAAGACAATATTCTACCTTCCATTACAACCCCCATAACCAAAACTTTTAGATTTATGTTTTCGGATTTGAAAAATCTAGACTGCTTGGCATTCATACATTGTGGTAATTTCTTAAGAATTCATTTATGCCTTGGTAGTATTTGCATTAAAAGAAAACAAACATCTTGTTAAAAAATTAAAATAAACAGATATTGTAGATTTAAAATACTCTTGGAAGTATATAAAGCCCTGACCCGGAGTGAGCTTTTTTCCAGATAAACAATTCAATTCAATTTCAATTCAATTCAAGGTAAACAATTCATTTCATTGATGCATTAGTACCTACTCAGTTCTGTCTTGCAAGTATTGGCAGAAATATTCTGGTTTGTCATAATAACTCACATGGTGATTACAGCTCTTGTATCATTGACATTGAAATCATTGTCAAAATCTTTAGATAATTATTGATAAAATGATCTGTGGTAACTGGTTACTGAAAATAATAAAATTTAACCTAATTAATAAAATTTTATTACTATGAACTTATCTCATTGACGTTTGGTAGATAGGTGACAAAGAAGCGCTCACAAACTAGTTATGTCAAGTGTACAGTATGATTAATTAATGTTCTTAAGAACTACACAAACTCTCTAGCTAGTACTGTCTTTTAAAAGCAGAATAGGTATAGGTACCTCCCTATTTAAAATGTATTTTATTAGGTTATTTATTAGTGCTGTTAATAAGTAGTAATGGTCTATCTAGTGTTAGGTCAACATTTATACTACATGTATATTTATTAACATCTCTAGAAAAAACTTAAAGCAAAAAATGTTAGGTAGACAAAAAAATACCTAAGTATTAGTTAAAGTCTGAAATAATAGAAATTGTAAATTAAAACAATCTGCTCTGAATTTATTTATCAAACACCAAATATTAATCATTAGAAATGTATTTTATAATTATAGGTTATATAGTGTTGTTAGTAAGTTAGTTATGGTCTAGTGTTAGGTCAACCTTTATTACCACATGTAGTTATATTTTTATTAACATCTCTAGAAATAACTTAAAGCTAAAAATGTTTGGTAGACAAAAAATACCTAAATATTGTTTAAAAAGACTGAAATAATAGAAATTTTAAATTGTTTGAATCAAAAAAATACCTAAATATTGGTAGTTTGAAATAATAGAAATTTTAAATTCAAACAATCAGCTCTGAATTTATTGATTTCGAACACCAAATAATAATCATTAGAAATTTAACTCAAAAGACAAAAACAAATAGGCAGCCTATTTAATCATAATCATTCTTTACTTTTTATTAATGGGTTATTTTAATACAAACACTGTACGATACAAAACATTGTTTACAGGATAGCATGCTTACAAAAAAAAAAGATATTTTATTTGTTATTGCTGCTGTGATACATACCTTATAAGATTCCGGATGACAATCTCGTTGTGAAGGTTACAAATCTCTAAATACACAAACAAGTATCCACCAAAGCACTTTTTATTGTTAGAACTGTAAGAGTTTGCACAATTATGTAGTTGTCGTAGAAATTGTTATGTGTTCTACGAAGTTTATTCTCTAAAAACACAAAATAAGACGAGCCAAACAACTCTCAGCAGCACGACATTTTTTCGAGAAGCGTTTCGTTCTTCCGTCGAGCGAGACTTATGCATGCTAAGGAATTAAAAAACAATTTTTTTTGTTTTTCACCTTAGGTAAAATTAACGAAATCAAACCAACTGAAAAAACCATAAACTTTATTTGCTATTGATTAAATTCAAAAGTGTTACATACTGCAATTTTTTTTAAAGACAAATGGTAATGTAACAAACCCTATTGCCAAAAAAAACAAGACGCACTCAAACGTTTATTTTTATTTTATTTCATTGCTAAAGGGATTATGCTCAATATTCCTGTTATTCCTAGAGCTGATTTTGCAAAAGGGAAAGCTATTTTTTATTAAATTATATTTTCCTATAGTCAGTCAATTATTGTTTAGACCAAAATGTTGAAGAAGGTGTTGTTACAATATATAGGTCTTTTCTTCTTCTTATAGCATAGTCTCTACTTATATTTAAAAAAATCATTTAAAAAAACTTAAGGTGTCATGGTTTGACATGACATGACTGACAGTGACAGTGACTGTGAGTGCGACGTCACTTTTCAAATTCTCTCAAGAAGTCTGCGTGAGGGCTTAGTAAAGCCCCACATCTTTACTGAGATACTCGGGTTGGGGAGTATATTATTTCTCACTTCCCATTTCCATTATCATTCATCATCATCAATATTCTTTATTTATGTATTACCTAAGAAGATAGTACGAACGAATATAATTAAGTAACTAATGACATGGCAACATGGTCTATGACCTTAGCCGGTTCCTCAAGGAAAGAACTACACTTAAAAAAAAATCAGTGACTGTGATAGGCAAACACACTGACAGGGACTTCTTGGCGGGAAAGTGAAGAGTCATGTCTGCAGTTTTGTTTTATTTTCAAAAATTTGTGTTATGTCGAATATTAATGTGAAATAATGGTGGATTATTAACCATTAAATGTTCATAAGTGTGCATGAGTGTTGGCAAATGAAACAAAACAGTGCAACTACTACTTTTCAAATTCTCTCAAGAAGTCCGCTGAGAAATTAGTAAAGCCCCACATTTTTACTGAGATACTCGAGGGGTTGGGGGTATATCATTTCTCACTTCTCATTTTTATTATCATTCATCATCATTCGTCATCATACTGACTGGAAGGAAATATTGTATATTTATGTATTACTTTTAAGAAAAATTACTTTGACACTGGCTAAATGTGCTAATCGCACGAAGCCATCAACTAAAAGAAAGAAAAGAACACACTGACAGTCAGTCAACTGTCAGTTGTCAATCATACTGTTTTCTTTTCAGTCAATTATTTTCTAATTTTCATCTAAAAAACAAAAATGAATAAAATATTTCACAAATTTCTAAGGAGCTCGATTGTACTAATTAATCGTTCACAGATTTTTAAAATTGGCTCAGTACATGGTAATAAAAATTACTTTCATACAACAACCACAACATGCGACTTGATGGAGTTTTTTGATTCTAAGAAAAACTGGAATGAAACCAATATAAGGGTAGGGCGATCATGGAAGTTAGATGAGCTTCGAATAAAATCTAATACAGACTTGCACAAACTATGGTATGTGTTATTGAAGGAACGAAACATGTTGTACACAATGGAACACGAATTTCATGATAAGGTTAGAATGTTTCCAAATCCAGAAAGAATCGATAAAGTAGAAGAATCTATGAATAACATAGAGACAGTTGTTAGGGAACGCAATATTGCTTACTACAAATTGGAAACGGGTGAAACTGGCGAACGTCCAGTGGAAGATGTAGTCAGCCTTATTGGTCTGCCAGAAAAGTATGAAAAGAAAGAGTATGCAATACCTAGATTCATGAACACACGATGGGTAAAAACTTACTTGGACAATGGGTATATAAATAGCATTGCTGTGAAGAAGTTTTTAAGGCTCTATAAAGAAAAACAACATAATGAAGAGAGAAAGGCAAAGAACAGAGATTACAATCACGTCCAACAGTTGTTAAAACGTTTCCCTGATATGAATATGGAGACACTCAAAGCTGAATACCCATATGTAGATATAGAAAAAGCTAAGCGTACTAAGAAGGCACGAGGGCACTATATGCCAAAGTATTAAATGCCTCATGTCTTGCATAGTATTGATGAATATATACCTACTTAAATATTGATTAAGTGGTTTTATTTAATGTTAAAAAATAATTAAAGAAAAATTAGAGGAACACTGTGAGAGATTGGAGTATGTGCTAGGGTAAAAATAAAAATTAATATGTTCCAAACAATGTTTATTTTATATAAAAATATGAACATACTTAAACTTACATTTTAAAATGAAGTGTTATGTATAAATTCTTTAGTTTAGTTTATTCTAGTATGCTTGATCTAGAGAAAGGGCACATTGGTCTCACTTAATAATTTTATTTAATTCCATATCCCTGTTTGTCCTACCTCAATACAATAGTTGCTTTTTTGGCAATGGAAAGAAGAAAACATGCTACTTTTCAAAATTAAAGATTTGGTTGAAGTGTTGTAATGAGTTGCTCATAGCATGCAGACTACTAAAAACGCTATCATTGAGCAATTGCCACCTACTAGCATATTTGATTGTGCTACCTACTTAGCAAGAGCATGCTTATTAACATTCCTTAGAGTGCTTTCCGAATTAGTATTATTTCTAAAAAAATCAAATGTACTATTTAAACCGAAGAAACATCCCTTTTTAAAGTCAGCTATTAAATTAAGACAATACTCTTTGTCATGAAACAAGGTTAAAGACTAGACCAATTTTTGAGTGTCGGATAGCCTATCCATTTTTATTTTAATGACAGAGACAAGTTTTTGGATAGAGTACCTGACACAGCAATCTGAGACAGCAATCTTAACACATTATTCATTTTCTTTAACACTTCAATTTAATCAAATCAATAAAAAAATACAATTTAGCAAAGGGTTAGATCTGCGTTCTCCCCAGAGCTGTGTGAGAGCTCTGGTGGAAACGTACTTTAATACTTGAGGTATGTGAGCGGGCTATGCTCAAAATCGACCTTAATAAATTAGAATATAATGGAGTTTGGCCGGCCACATGTGTGCAGAGTGCACCTCATTCCAGACAAGCTTTAGTTCTTTCGGTCTCAAAAAGCAAGAAAGCGGTGCTGCAGACAGTTAATGATCAGGGGTGTGTTTTTGAAGCTGTGACAATAATTTTGACATTATTACATCTATTTCCGATCGTGTTCGTAACCAGTGTTGTCACAAATAATTCTTGAATGGTAAGTACACACGCCTGCACATCAACCTACCATAAACTGTCAAATATCCTCAATAGACTTTGAGTTTTATTACTAAGGCATACGGTTCTTATCTTATCTTATCTTAGTGGGGCCTGCCGAGGTTTCCCTCTCGCAGTAACACCTCGACCCATCGGGATCTTTTGTGCAACCCCATCCTTTCACTCTTCCTCCTCTGTAAAGATAGAGGCCATAAGTTTGGCAACGTCTTTAAGAGCGAAGAGCCTGAAGTCCTCCGGTTTCGGATAGGCCGACCCCAGGAGTCCCATTCTTTTCCTAGCCAGAGAGTCGCAGTCACACAGTAGGTGCTGCATCGACTCCGTTTCCTCTCCACACGCCCTACACAAACTATTTGTTGAAAGGTGCATTTTATGAAGCATTTGTTTACGAGGCATACGGTTAAAAATGTATTGAAGAAATTTGACAGTTTTGGATAGGTTTATGTGCAGGCGTCTGTACATGTTGTGCAAATAAATAATTATTAATAATGAAAAATTGTTTTATTTCCATTCATCAGTGATATTCAAAAATCGCACCATTACGGGCAAATAGAAGTAGAAAGAAGGAAGGTCATTGCTCTGCAATTATTATCATCATCAGCATCAGTTCATTTCATGTCTTTACTGCTGGGGCACGAGCCTTCCCTATGGATGGATAGGGAGAACGGGCTATAAACCACCACGCGATCAATCCGACAACTTAAATACACGAACATGTTTACATCCCTAATAAACCGATTTTTCCAAATACTCTTAATGTTTCTGGTAATTGTCCACTATTATTAATTTCCTGCAGCAATATCATAATTTCTCGTAGTGCCTGGTATATAGACCTGTATTTTTTAATAAAGTTTTCTGTTACCGAATATGAACAAAATTGAGGCAGACTATCATTATTTGTTGACATTCCACCATTCTGTAGTTGTTCATTTAAAGTATCTATTGCTTCCTGCATATTTTGAACACTATATGCATCTAAATAAGCTTCTAACGTGACATACAATGTGTAAACAACATCATTTAATGAAATATTTGACTTAATTACATTGGCGGTATGATCTAGTCTTCTGAATGAATTTAATTCATTTAAATTCTTTGTGCTACTTGACTTTAAAGCTTCACACTTTTTGTTAAGAAAGTTAAAAAAGTTTTTGACTTTTTTAAAACTTTGTTCTGGCTTTTTGAATACTTTTATTTCAGTATCAGTTTCTGAAAATTGTTTCCATTGTGATTTTTTGATAAAATCGGTTAATATTCTTATGGGATTATCTTCTTGGGTAGAGAGTAATGTTTTTACATGTAATGTTCCAACCAGATATTGCATATAGTCTGGTTTTATCCTCTCTAAAACCCTTATTATAGATTCTTGAGACATTCCTGCAACAAATAAAACATGTTTGTATTATTAAAACCTGCTTCTAATAAGTTATACTTAGTTAATCTGCGGTTATAGATGTCCAAAATAAAAAATAGTATTGTGGAAATTTGGGAGTATTTTATAACATACTTTGATGTTTTGTTTTAGTATTTGTTCACATAAAATTTTGTATTTAATTGCTTACCGGTCATTATTTTGTAAAATTCATTAGCAAAAATTGTGCAATATTTTCCAGTGTTAGGGTAGTCAATATTAGAATTATTTTCGCAAATATAAAATGTCTGGATCATAGTGTTCAGCCACAACTGAAAAGGGTAAACAAACAGGGTATTAAATAAAAAAGTATACATTAAAGAATTTGCTTTATTATTTTGTTAGATAAGTTAGATTTTTTTTTTAATTAGCATTTGTACACACTTTAGTTTGTTTTCCTTATGAACTACAAATAATCCGAACCAGCTTTATTTGGTTGGGTTGTGCCAATAAAATAAAATGCTAATAAAAAAATTATTTATTCTATGTATACAGGTGCATTTTCCTAATGGACCTGAATTCCGAAACTAAGAGAATTAGCGAAAATTCTGAAAGGAGTATAGGGGCCGAATATGTTTAAAAGCAACATTCACCAAATTCAAATGTTGTTGCAACATTAGACTATTGAACAATTAATATTTGTAGCCGAGGCATTCAAGTTGTTGTTGGTTATGTATTATTATTATAGTCACATAACAGCAATATAAGTTTTGTGGTCCGACATTCAACAGATTTATGATAACCATTTCCAGGTGAAGTCACACTTCACTTCAGCCGTCGGCTTTAGGGCGCAAACCGACAGTGGGTATGTTCCCCATTGTAGAACAAAAGAACAATGTTACTTAAATAAGCATACAAATAGCGCATGCTTTAAATTTTCTTATTTGGTTTAAGGTATCGGTGTTTAACTTACAGCCATTATCCTTATATGTCTCTCAGGGTATTGCAAGTGTATTAGGTGCACGAACAACCTCAGTATCTGCCTACAGTTGTTGTTCACTGCTCCAGTATACAGTACATTATTAGACCATAGAAAGGAAGCCATCAAAGGCTTGTGAGACCGCATTATGTGGCACCCTAAATTGTTGGTGTATCTGAAAAAATAAAAAAAGTATGTTAAAACTTGTCTCAAACTATATTGCAAGCTACTTACTTAATTGATTATCAGAATGGTGGTGTTTCATCAAACATTGTAAGAATATTAATTAATAAAAAAACTTAAATAATTGTTGCCCAGCAGTGGGACACCACGAATAAAAAAATATATTTTTGTTTCCTTATAATTGCAAAAGAGTGATCAATCCAAATGTCTAGTTAAGATAGAGAATTTTATTTATAAGGTCCTAACAAATTAAGCGCAAATATTTTATAGGGTAGTCATATATAGTGTAAATACCTTTGAGCAATAAAACATAAGATCATTAAAGGATTTGCTTAATTTTTTTCTACAACAAAAATTAAAACTTCCAAACAAATTCTATTTTCATGCGCACACACGTGTGTACGATTAAACAATGCACATCGAGCTGAAGAGGAAGATCATCGGTTTCGTAGAGCGTCTCTGTCACTCAGTGTTAAGAAGAGGTTCTAATACTTATTTAAATATTGTATTGAACTGTCATTCAATTCTTTTCTTTTACTGTCAATTATATTTCAATGCAAAGCACACGGTTGTATGTAATTTAACATGGTAGCAGAGCGTAGTTGCTCGAGAAGTTTTGTGGCTTAAGAAAATTGTTGAAATAGTGAAGTTGCTAATAGACAATGAGTCTGCATTGAAACTCAGCAAGAATCCGATTGAGTACCACCATCAGACTAAGCATATGCACGTCAAAAGAAGACACTTCTTCTTGAGAGAATGCATTTTAAACAATAATTTGGTGGCTAATAAAGTTACTTCGGAGCAAAACCTGGCTGACATGTTAACGAAGCCGCTATACAAGCCAAGGCTGCTCTATCTGACTGAGCTGATGAGCCTCAAGTGAAGAAGGGAGGGAATGTTAAGAAGAGGTTCTAATACTTATTTGAATATTGTATTGAACTTTCATTCAATTCTTTTCTTTTACTGTCAATTATATTTATATGCAAAACACACGGTTGTATGTAATTTAACTCAGTACATTATGCTCAGACATATGCTCTTTGTTCTCAGCAGAATTGGTTCAGAAAAAACGAGAAAGAAACATTATGCGACGTTTCGTCGCTGTCGTCAGTCGTAGTTCGTTAGAGCGGGAACTCCGCACAACAGAGACAACGCTCTACAAAGCCGAAACTAGCCGGTAAACTTCCTCTTTAGTTCAGAAGTTAAACGTCATTTCAACTCGCAGGTTTCTACTCTAAATGATAAGTTTGTTAAGTTTTTACTCATTTGGAGTGTTTAATCAGAATCCATACATTAACATACACTAACTTACATTAATTAGGTTAAGGTGCTTACGCTTTCGGTATTACACATGCACTCATGTGTCACAAGTTCACATAAGTTGTTGAATGTGTCTCCCTCGACGTCGAATGCACATGGTAGCACGTTTGATCACATGTCTTTTGACGCGGCTTAAAGTGTTTCTTTCACTTGCCATCACCGCAAAACGCATTGACGATCCGGAGATATAATTCATCGAGTCCTTATGGTATGACCATCGTTCCCGTACACTAGATCTTTAGCCCTGCCCCATAGGTGGAAATCTAAGGGCGTCAGATCGGGTGAGCGTGGCGGCCAGGCAATGGGCCCGCCGCGGCATATCCACAGGCCGCCGAACTCCGTATTTTCCTTGACACGGACTGGAAATCGAGGTCTACCAGCATCCATTCTCGGTTGAAAATTTCACGATTCTCGGTGCCGCTCAGCCGCCCTGAGTATGATCCGTAGGTTCAGCTGAACTCCGTCTTTCCAGGTACAGATTTCGAGCTCGGGATAAGATTTCCCCGCAATCATGGTAGCAAAGTACCATGCTTAGGTAATCCTGATTCGAGTACCGATACGGCATGTTATCCAAAGAACACTATTACTCACAGGGTGGTGTTATATCAATCAATAATAAATTCTAGTTTCCAAATCTTACAAATAAATAATTGAAATAATTTTTAATGACATGTGACATTTATTTATGACGTTTGTCTAAGCGGCCAGGCAACCTTTTATTTTAATCTAAAGAGTCCTTTTTTAATAGTACATACGGCTGCACATCAACCTACCACAAACTGTCAAATTTCCTCAATAGACTTTGAGCATTATTGCTAAGTTATATGCTTGAAAATGTATTGAAGAAATTTGACAGTTTTGGATAGGTTGATGTGCAGGCGTCTGTGCGTAGCGTGGCGGCACTTATGTGTGCGTGTACATTGAGGCTGTTTATTTAGTATGAATGATCAATTTTTTATTCGACCTATTATTCCTAATAATAATTGTTTCATTGATGTATTGAACATTTTAAATTGTTAATTATCTTTTACTCTATCGGCCCTTCAATCATTTGCGCTTGATTTGTTATGACCTTATATATGTATTTTAACTGCACTGTGTGTGTGTGTGGTGAAGGATAAAAACAATGCTTATTTTAAGTTCCATGATAAAACAATTACCTTGAATGCCATATTGCTAAATCAAATTGCAGTAATTCAATAACACTGTCTAAAACAGCTATAAGCCTTTCAATTCTCTCCGATCTGTTCAGAAGCTCATAAATTTCAAATTTCTCTTTTTGCCAATGCAATCCCTTTACACTTTGTTTCATTTCTTCAGGAATGTTTTCATATTTGTCAACTAAAGGTTCATCTTTGCTATCCTCGCTAATCTCATGTTCAAGTCTATTCAAGCAATATTTGACTACCCCTTTGTCATAACCAAACTGAGATCTATTTGTAAAAGTCTTCTCTTTTTGATCCATAGGACTACTCAAGAAGTCATTATAGCATTTTCTAAGGCTTTTCACCAAACAAGGAGGATGGTAACTAAAATTTAGCTCAAACACTTGCTGGCATTTGGTGATCAAATAGTCAATGTTGTAATCTCTGTATTCATCATTGTGAGCATTCTGGAAGGAGAGGAATACAAATTGATTATGAATCAATAATACCAATTATTATCCAAAATTATTAGCATAGCACTGCAATAGAAATAGAATAGAATAGAATAGAAATATTTATTTTGCGTATGAACAGGGTACATGGGGAGATGTTGTAACATTGTTAGGCTCATGCCTATTCGATACAAGTTATTTCCATTTCATCATACATCCCACATCATCATTTTCCAATTTTATAATTTTTTAATAGATAAGAGTGATTTAAGAGGAAGGTTTATATGTATAAATATATGCATAATATAGTAGAGAAACACTGATAACTTTAGAGGTTTCACATTTTTTGCGCTTACATTGCAAACGCTAGCTGAACCCTACGAGATAGATCAAAATAATATACTACAGTATTGTACACCTTAATAAGGTCTACAAAAAAGTCTGCAATGTATATGTCTATCTCTTAGGGATAACCCACAATAATAATTTTTTACGAGAAATAATGGCTTATTTACGAAGCGATTTTAAGCAACACAGCATTAATCCTTATCCAATTAAGTACCTTAAATACATTGTGCATTTAATATAGATCAATATGGCCTTTTACAGCATGTAATTTAAATGAATATTTTCGGAGATATTACAGATTTAAAATGCGGTTGCGTGTATCAGCATTGCACCCGTGCGAAGCTGGGGTGGGTCTCTAGTATTCTTTCAAGATCAATTAAGTAGTTTATGGTGGGATAATTATTTGAGATAGCGCTGCCGTCTCATGTAAACATTGGATCTGTGTTTTAAGTGTGATTAAAAATATTTTAAGAGTTAGATTTGCATAAAAGTACATAACATCATTCATAGCCCCGAGAAGAAGAAGTGTTACTATCGTTATCAAACAGAATAATTCTTTAAGAAGCAAAATAACAACAAAATTAGAAAGTGCTATCCAGTGGCTAAATACCAGTGAGAAAACATTACCTAAAGCAAAATTGGCATGTTACCTAAACTGTAAAGTAAAGAAAATTTACGGTCAAGTGCAAGAAAACTATTATGTAAAATTTATTAAAAAGTACAAAAAATCTTATAAAGAAGTAAAAGGCTACGTAAAGCTTTGGATAAAGATGAGTCTTTTTTTATTTCAAAATAAGCGCGATGAAATGGAAGAAATAACAAATGGAATAAATTTACAAATTATCAAAAGAGAAAAATCTTTCTCGTCATGGTGCAATATTAATGCTGGTATCCCTCAGGGTGGCGTATTATCTTCTCTTCTTTTTTCAATCTTTATAAACTCTATTACACAACAGCTTCGATGTCAATCCAATTAAGACCCAGACAACCACCATTCGCTCCTATTTTGTTTCGAGGATCGATTTTCGACTTCTTCCTTCTGTTAACTTCGCCGGCACTAATATACCATACTCAAAGACAGTGAGAAACTTGGGTGTTGTTTTTGACCAGTGTCTCATTTGGCATTCGCAAGTTGATGCTGTTCGGAGAAGAGTCTTTGCTGCGTACAGTTCAATCAATTGTCTTCGTAACTTCTTACCGATTAACACAAAGATCACTCTGGAGCAGATTCTTCTGCTGTCCATCATTTATGCTGATGTTTGCTACGCTGATCTTTCGGAGGAACTTCTTAATAAACTGGAGTGTTTGCACAATTTTTGTACTCGGTTTATTTATAACTTGAGGAAGTATGACCATGTCTCGATTTTTCGAGCTCGGCTTAAATGGCTGCCAATTCGCCGGCGTAGAGACTTAAACGTTCTTTCCTTTCTGTGTACTGTCCTTTTTCTACCCACTTCACCTTGATATCTTTAAAATTGCTTCTCCTTCCGTTCGACTTTCTCAAGCCATACCTTGCATTCTGCGTTTAACCTAGCTCTTGTGACTCCCCTTCATTCCACTAATTTCGTTTCCTACTCGTTTTCTGTGCATGCTGTCCGGTTATGAAATTCTTTGCCTGAGCGCATCAGAAGTGCTCGCACGTTGGAGTCGTTCAAGGGTCAGGTTCGGAGTAATTTTTCAAATTTACCTTAGCTATGTTTATTTATTTTATAATTTATATTGCATAAACTCTGTTTTTTATATTTATTTCCTATTTGTATGTACTTACTTTATTTGATATTATTATTATTATTTAGTTTATTTTTACTTGCACCCATTTTTATTTTATTATTTTTCGCCCAAGGTTGCCTGGAAGAAATTGCTTGTTAGCAACAAGGCCGCCTATTTTATACTCTTTTTTTAAATGATTTGTCTGTATCTGTATTTTTTGTGTGCAAATAAAGTTTATTATTATTATTATTATTATTATTAAAGAGAACATGATGAAGTGAGAAAACGATGAAGTGGGAGTAAATCTTTTATTAATGCTCAGCAACCCACTTGTAGGTCGCTGGAAAATTTATTTCTATTGTGTCTGGGTCGCCGGGCTCTAAGAGGTTAAAACAGCAATATTATAGCAGAAATGAAAACAATATGTATGTGTATGCATGTTGTTTTCCCACACCTTTTGTTTTCATGATCGCAACCACACTGCTTATTTGCTTATTGTGCATATTGCCAAAGCTTAGGAAAGCCACCTACGCTTTGAACCTCTGTGACTGATGATTTAACATGTCATTAGAAGTACAGTAGCTAAAATAGTACTGTAATAGACTATCAAATACATTTAAAAAAATAAAACTACAAAACATCTTACCAGCATGATTTCAACAATATCTTTGAGGACATTTGCAGATAAGTGTTGTTCGGGAGTGATGCACAACCTGCACACTTCCAAGGCTTCCCGCCACATGTTTGTCTTCATTTCAATTTTAAAAGATTCTTCAGCATAAGATGGCATTTGTTTTACATTGAACTGAAACCCAAAAAATTGCAAGTTATAGAAGCAGCATCTAATAGCAAGTTTTGTGAGTCTTTATTATGTATTGATTGTAAAGAATCAAATTAATTTTGCCTATGCTAATTATTACTAAAATATCAGGTTAAGAATCAGGTAAGCAAATAAATATTGTTAAAACATTAAACACCATATGACCAACAAACAATTAAATTTCTATTGTGTCTGAGCCTGGTGGTGATAGCAATATTTAATCACATTGGAAAGAATAAAATGGTGCCAATGTTGTTGAGATAAAAAGAAGTTTCACTAGAGTTTGTTTTGTAAAAACACATGTTGTGAGACTCCATTCTTAATTCTTCTACCATACCATTTTATCCTTACTACTTATTACAAATACTACTTGAAATTGGCTTAGTTCTAAATGAAGCCATTAATTAGGATCAAATAAAAAGACTTAATAAGAAGATAACAGTTGTGTAGTCTCTTACAACATCACTAGATCTGTGCTACATCTCTAACAATTTAAATTTGCATAAGTTTAGTTTGTACACCTTACTATTTCCAAAGAAGTTTATATTGGGAATAGGAGAGTTCTTACATTGCTTTTAATATCGTGGTGTGTGCAGACACTACTCTTAGCACAGGTTGGTAAGTAAACGAGCTGGAACCTGGAACACTGGTCAAAGTAAGCTTTGTAAGACACAATCTCGCAGGCTGTTATAAAATTCTTTCTTTTCTTAGCTTGCAGGTCTTCTTCTAATGATTTATCCGTTCTCGGTCGCTTTGAAGGATCATCTGTGGCTTCAGTTCTTCGTTTTAATTCATTCTTGGGCTCGCTCTTATCAGAATATTCAACGATTTTCATTTTCTTTTTTAGAGGGCTGCTCATAGTTAAGTTGTTAGTAAGTATGTAATAAGTCCTTTTAGATTTTTAGTATTTTAAAGTTCTTTTCTCTGAACATTAATTGAATTACTTACTGCAGTATAAATTTGTGTCTTTTTACGTAGTATTTAGTACCTACTTAATCATCTCATCCATCTCTCCCACACGAGTCCCACCGACCCCACGATATCACAGACAGAACACCAAATTAATAATTATAAAAAAATAATTTTGTATGTGCAACCAATGATTAAATTAACATTGATTACAATTACAACAAAACAAAACATACGTTACTTTTTTACTTTTAGTTTTCTACAACTCCTCTTTTGTTTTGGGAAGATAAAGGTATTAAGCTCGTACTGCCTACTCTTTATTTAATATTTTTTTGTCACTGGGTTAAATACTACATGCAATGATATTATAAACTAACATAATATCATTGACTACATGGCATTGTTTTTGCACTGTTTCGGCAAAAGTCTAAAACAATAATGTTTCATCTCTAGCCCTTAGCTTAGTCCAGCTTCCATTTATTTAAAGTAAGACTCGGTCAGAATGTCAGAATATATTTTTAAGGTCTTCTTCTTTAATAAAATCATGACAATTTGATGAGAGTGAGATGAGAGTCAAATCATTTATTCAATACTAATAGTAAAACTAAAAAAATAGTTTAAAGTTAACTACTGAATCTACCAACAGTTCGGATTTCGGGAGAGCCGTCGACCGAAAAGAGCTGGCAAGAAACTTATTAGAGGACCTCATTAATTAGGATCTAAAATATCCTTTTCACACCCACTGACAAGGAGAGAAGCCCCAAGTCAGCTGCCAGGAAGAAGTCCCGGCTGGGAGGGCGAGACGGAGAGGGATAACCACTAAACCCCTGGGGGATCACAATCCGAGCACTAAATAAGGTGACAGCCACGGCGCACATCCTTAAGGGATTAAACCCGCGATTGCCACCCTGCTTATCCTGCGTATGCACGGGAAGCGTGTACTATGACGGCCGCGCGCCGGTACACGGGCACGTACTAATAACACAGCATTAAAGTATTTAACGACTTTTGGTACAGAGTGCACCACTTTTAAAACGCCCAACTGCCACTGCCAAGGGAACCGGTGTGTGGCTGTAGAGGCGCTTACGTCCTTCTCCTCCGCGACTCCCATTCGGCTCTGGAGAGAAATATTCACCGCAAACTACGGCTGAACCCCAGTGGCGATGCCGCTCTCTCTACACTATCACCGAACATCCCCTTCCTGCGAGGACGTCTGATACTTCTAGGCAGAAGGGAGTGCGCGACAACCTTCTCATGCACAGATTCTTCCTCGTCCTCCCTCAGGCTTTACCGTTCCCTCACTACCTCCGCCACCCTCACGCCTGGTTCACAAGAGGCATTTGGGGGGGGGGGGGGGGTATCAGGACGAGGGGGAGGTGAGGGGGAAGGTTTCGGGAGCGAGGCTATAGGAGCCTCAAAACTCGATGGCGACTCCTCCGTCGCCTCTATCGCTTCCATCGCTTCCAGCACCGCAGTAACAGGCCTCCTCTCCCTCCCTTCTGGGACCCTCATTTTGATGACAGGGGACACACACCCCTTGCTGCCCATAATGTGCTCATGGGGCATTGCCACTTCCCAGACAGAGCACTGCACACACAGAGCAGTGCGGCGGCTTGGTGCATGTTTCCGCCTTGTGGCCGAGCATGCCATAGCGGAAACAGCATCCCGTCCTATCCGTGATGGAAGGACACATTGGCCGCGTATGGCCCATCCCCATGCACCTGAAGCAGCGCATGGGTCTGGGTCCGATAGCCTCAACTTTGGCTAGGTTCCAGAGAAGCTGAAGCCTTTCCACGTTAGCGAGCTTCCTCGCCACCCTCAAGGGGCACTCGACCAGCACCGACGAAAAGCCACCGGGGGCCGACCGGATGCTCCCGACCCTTACTCTTTCTTGCGGGCAATCTCCTTGTGCCGACACTGGCGGCCACATTCTCCGGTTTTACGTAATCGTCGAAAATGAAGAGGCGGATGTGCGCCCGCTCCTCCGGACGGACTACCGTTGCTACGTCTGACACGATGTCCTTTATTTTTTTTGCCAGCCTGTAGCGGCTTCTCCGCTGTCAGCACCCGGTACCTCTATGAGTTTGGCCCCAGATTGGGCCGTCTTTATCCTGACGCCAGGGATACCAAGCTCCCCTAAGGAAATGGCCCCCCTGGCTCTGGCGATGGTGTCCTCGTACGTTACCCCTCGGGCAATAGCCTCCGGCCTGAGCTGGAGGACTATTGCCGTCGACCTGGGCTGCCTCAGGGTAACCTTTCCCTTTGGCACACCCGGTGGCGTTGGCCCAGTAATTGGCACTGTCTGTGCTCCAATGCTCGTCTGTGTAGGGCCTTTAGCCCTCTTCTTCCCTCGTCTGCGGGCGCCGGCAGTCCGGACTTCAGCAGGGGTAGAAATCGCTGGGGCCAGAGCAAGCTGAGCTTTCGGCTGCATCCCTCCTCGTCGGGGCACAGTGTTTGCGGAGAGGGCGGGATACTCCTCCGCACCGCTACACGCAGCCACCGAACTGTACCTCGTCCGTTCATGCATTGAAAGCTTGGCCTCCAGCCGCTTGTTGATTCCTTCGATGGAAGCATCCAGGGTGCGTTACATAGCCGCCAACGCAGCCATTACGCTCCTATTCGACTCCGCAGCAGGGGGAAGAGCGACCTTCGCCTCTGCAAGGCGCTTCCCCTCCTCAGCAGCCTCTCTGGGGCGCCCAGAAGGGGCGCCGTCAAAACTCCTCTCAAAGCAGATCAGAAGGAGCAGCGAGCGTGCAACCCAAAATAGGCACGCATGTTGGAGGTGCTGGGCCCAGAAGGGGCTCCCGCCTGTGTCGGGTTGTTAGCCGGTCAGTCTCACAGCAAGCTCATTTCGAGGAGTAGGATGTTGAGGCTACCCGTTGCTCAGGGGTTACGAGATGACAGCTAGGAAGCAGCCTGTGGTCTGTATTTAATTATTGCTACAGACTAAAATCAGTTGCTGACCCTATTTTTAATGATTAAAGGAAAAAGTGGCGATTTCTGGTTTCGATCCAACACTGATGATCCCACTACCCTACCTACATAATAATATTAATATTATGTAGGGTAGGGTATAACATAATTAATGTTAAACAATTTTCTATTCACGAATCAAGGCAAACCATACGAATTTGAGATAAAACGTTGCAACAATTCACCTACGCAACGTTATTGTAACGCCTGCCACTGCGTAGCTGCCAAATATTGAGAATTATTGATTCATAGTCATTGTATTGCACAGTCCGCGGGCTGCTTTCCTATCGTCGGTATAAAACCACAACTGCCGTACCGAGGGCATCAGTACCAGGGTTGCTCTTTTAACTACAATATTATCGGTAGTACTCGGACACGCGACAACAATGGCTTCCTTATTCAAGGTAAATTGTGTAAAGGAAATATTAATATTATTCGGTCAATGTAACTGTGTTGTTATTAAAACAAAAGTGACAAACAACAAATATTTGAAAAAAATTGGGCCCCGCACGGCCCGCGTGGTCGTTTATGGCCTGCCCCCCGACCGCCTAACTCTATCGCCATCGCTCTCGCTATCGCGCTCTATAGTTTATGGCGTCATTTTGTAATTTCTAAAGCGATATGAAAGCATTAAGAAAGCAATATCGAAAGCTATAGCCTATAGTTTTCGATATTGCTTTTATATAGCTTTCGAAATGGCAAGATTACGCCATAAACTATAGAGCGCTATAGCGAGAGCGATAGCAATAGAGTTAGGCGGTAGGCCCCCCGTTCTCCCTATTCATCCATAGGGAGGGCTCGTGCCCCAGCAGTGGGGACATAAAATGAGCTGATGATGATTTGAAAAAAAAAATGAAAAAGTACCTATTGAACTTTTTTTTTCACCCGATACTAGGACGATACTAAACGAAATTGCTATAAAGAGAAAAAAATATTCAAATAGAGGTGTTTTGGGCTACAATTCGCACCTTCAGGAAGCTATACGGGTCAGGTGCCACGGTAAAATCGCTAAGATATAATTAAATATAAATGTTGATTCAAGAGAGCATCGTAGTGAAATTACTACTACGGTATTTCGTGATCCATTTTAAACTCTCATCTATTTAAATTTAAATCTAGTGGGTGTAGAACTTGTTACTTGCTTCTAATGTACCTATATTCGCCGATGCATTCTGATAGATCATCAATTTCGATCCGAATACCTTGGAGAATCTGTAAGGGACGGGGATGTCATCCCTTCTAGAAAACCTCTGAGGTTTTTCGTTTACTAAGGTTTAAGGAAACTTTAGTTTATTACCGCCCTTAATTCCGATTACCTACGCTGTGTAAACGCTATCAGCGGCCAACAGCAATCTTTAAAAAAAATATCATAATAATATACCTATTCAACCTCATTATTAGAAGATTACTTTAAAATTATAAAAATCTTTCATATCCGTAACAAAATAATGATACCGAAATGAAAGATTTTACCAATAAATTGTGAATTTAAAATAATATAACTCACAGAACAATATTTGATTTCATAAACATTTCTATAAAAAACACTTTCGTATAGCGAGTGTGAAATTTTTTTCGTTATTATTTTCATTGTCACCGGTTGTTACTCAACGAAAGAGTAGCACTTGACCGTGAAGGCCGCTGGTTTTTGTTGCCTGGAAGTGAGATCATGAGTCACGACTAACGACCCCGGCTCATAATAAGGCTTTTCTCTTTATTATTGAAAAAACCGCATTCGATGACAAATTGTTTCACATCGATATAAAACAATGTTCGAAACATTATTATAAGATTACTTATACAATTTATTAGTTTAATTTTTGCATTAACTATACTGTATGAAGATTCAAGATAAATTAAAAAAAATCTTCTAAAATTATATGTCAGATTTGCGCAAGCGAGCGTCAATAACATAAAAAAAATGTGTATTCATAGTTTAATAATATAGAACTTTACCGTACCGTAAGAACGTAAACATACGACAATGCAGAAGAAATTATTTAAAAAGGGTTTCCTTGAGTCGAAAAAGTGCTGCCATATTTAAAACACATTCATATATCAAACTAGATCCGGATCTAATTTAATTATTAATAATTTTCTTTCCTTGGAAAGCATAAATATTTTCCATAGTAATATGGCCCGCTTTCTCTACTTATAGCGTCTCTCTATCCCAATCATGAAGCTATCCAGCTTCATGATCCCTATCGCTTTCCAAAAGAGCTCCAACAATTACCTAATTTATATTTTTTAACTAGTTGACCCTGCGGACTTCGTACCGCTTTGACAGTTTTTATGACAACAAAACCAAATGTTTCACAGCTAGGTACATTTTGTATTGGAAAATTAAATTGTCGTTTTTAAGTAAAAATATTTTTTTTTCGTTTTATTTTCTTTGTTAATAACCTTGTCCTGACAATAACAAATACAAAAAAAAGAATTATCCAATTTTGTGCAGTTGATCGGAAGTTATGCGCGTACATACATTTCAATGAATTCGGCCTTTTCTAAATATTTTTTTTATTTTCAATTTTTTTATAAGTTATTATTATTGTTTTCAGTTCCTCGTACCTCTAGCCTTCGCTTCAATAGTCCTCTCCGGAAAGGCCCCAGGAGGTTACTCGTATAACCGGTTTAGTGGTCCGGTCAGCGGTCAGATCATCGAGGTCCAAGTGCCGGCAGCCGAAGGTCTACCAGCTCAGCAGCATGCCGACTACGGATACGACCACAACACCGGCAAGATTCATCCGGACACAGCGAAATATGCGCACTTGAAGACTGTCGACTATGTGGTAAATATATATTGATAACTTACTTCTTAACCAAGACCCAATAGAACCTCTTTATGACAAACTAGAAAAGTTAACATCACCACAAAGGAGTTTGGTTTGAGAAGATGACGGCATGGAGTTCAAAACATTAGTACTGCTACTTACGCTGCAACACACGTTGCCTTTTATAGCTAACATAATTAAGCATCCTATTTCAAGTCATAAGTTCCCTGATGATTGGAGGGCAGCCAGAGTCAAACCGCTCCCAAAGATATCAAACCCTCAACAGCTAAAGGACCTAAGACCCATTAGCATTTTATCCTGCTTATCAAAACTTCTTGAGAAAGCAATATACAATCAAGTTGTCTCATTTGTTCAGCGAAATAGGATTCTTCCTGATAATCAGTCTGACTTTAGGAAAAGACATGGGACGACAACTGCGCTATTAGATGTCGTAGATGATATTTTAGTGGCACGTGATGAGGGTAAAGCTTCTATTCTTGTCCTTCTTGACTTTACGCGTGCTTTTGATTGCGTTAACATATCTTTGTTGCTGTTTTGACAAGGGTACCGTTGCTTGGTTTGTCAGCTACTTAGAAAATCGAACTCAGCGAGTCAAGCTTAGAAGGAGCAACGGTACCAGCCACATGTCTGAGCTTAGTAGCGTTCGTAGAGGCGTATCACAGGGTTTAATCTTGGGTCCCCTACTTTTCACTATATATAGCAGCGACGTGATAAGAACTATATATTATTGTAAGTATCACATGTATGCGGATGACTTGCAGGTTTATGTGTCATTTGCCTCGCGTAACATATCAGATATAGTTGCGAAGCTATCTGAAGATTTCAATAGCATTACCTCGTGGGCCGAACAGAACACTTTAGTCCTTAATCCAAATAAATCCAAGTTTATAATTTTTGGCTCCAAAAAGCAAATACAAAATGTTGAAAGTAGAAACCCAATTTTAACAATAGGTAATCAACCAATAGAAAGAGTCTCAGCTGCGCGAAATTTAGGCGTCAAAATGGATGCTGAACTGCGTTTTGAAGATCATGTTTCCGAATTAGCTAAGGGCTGCCTCTATAAGTTGAAGGTTTTATACAGAATCCGACAAAACATTAGCGAGCAGCTCAGAATAAGACTGTGCGAGGCACTTGTTCTTTCAAAGCTTAATTACTGTCTACCTGTGTTTGGACCATGCTTGCTGGAGCGTATGAAAAAAATATTGCAGCGTGTACAGAATGCTTGTGCAAGATTTTGCTTTACCGTGCCACCGTTTTCTTAATCAATCATCTCATCAATCTTCATTTGGCAAGTTTGTTGTTTGACGTAATTTAAAGTGGTGCTCCTAAATATTTGTTCAATAAATTGACCTGGGCACACTCACGTTCTGGGTACAACACTAGGGGTGCGTCTTGGAAGCTAGTCATACGACATAAGACTGCTGCCTTTCGGGGTAGTTTCCGATATTTGGCAACAAAATGTTGGAACGACCTTCCACCGCCAATAAGACAAGTAAGTTTACCATTAAAAGTAGACTTAAGAAACACCTGCTTAATATGGAAAAAATCACTTAATGACATTACCAAATATTAGGAAGGTTTCGTACTTCAATGTTGATAATTCAATTCATCTTGTTTTAATTAGTATAATTTAATAATAGACCCAACTTACCGTATTTTTAATTACTTATTAATTGGTTTCGCTAAACATATTTAACATATTATTAATTTATATAATGCAATTATAGCTTAACACGAATTATAATAATTCATTGACGCATGGAAACAGCTTTAGAACCTCCGAATGCAACTCAGCCTCCGTCTGAAAATCAGCGTCACGACGATAGCTTTGCCAATGTCGAGACATGCTGAGCCGGAGACTTTTTTGCCACTGTTTCACTGCTCGCCTTAATATCTTTATGCTTCTATATTTTTTTTGTAACCCTTCTCTGTGTAACAGTGTGCAAAATAAATTATTTGATTTGATTTACTTATACTTACATTTTAACCGCTTCTGTGGTCTAGTGGTTAAGATCACCGGTCCCAGACCCAGAGGTCCCATATTCGATTTCCAGCGAGGTGTACACATTTGTAATCGGTTTGGTTGGTGATAGAGCCTGGAAAGCTACCACCATGTTATCTAAATATCGCCATAACATCAATGTTGCATTGTTGTGTTCCGACAGTTAGAGATTAGATAGCCAGTTCCTCAGTTATCAATCTACTAGTACTAGTTTAGGTTTCCATTCTCTTCGGCCTTGTCATCACTTAGCATCAGGTAAGATGAAGGCCAAGCACTTACCCGTAACGAATTAAATAAAAAAAAAACACAAGAAAGTCTAAAAAGGCTAAATAATGTACGAAATAACCAATATTTGTTTGCAGGCCAAACCTGACTACCATTACGCGTACGGAGTAGAAGACCCCCACACTGGCAACCTACAGAACCATAAAGAGCAACGCGACGGTGATGTTGTCAAAGGGGAGTACTCGCTGGTCGAGCCTGACGGTTCCATTCGTCTGGTCCGCTACACCGCTGATCCCAAGAATGGTTTCCAGGTAACTTTAATACAACATGCTTCTCGCAACGATCAATAATCTAGCGGTTAGACCACCGATCTCTGTATATTGGCTATCGTTTTTTTGTTAGAGAATAATAACTATGATTATAATTCCTTTAAATTACTATTCTATGTTAATGTTCGATTAAACGTCAAGCACTTTTTGAGCGGCGGCAGGTTATTTGAGGTTCACCCGTCTTCTTTTCTCGATGCAAAAGGCATGAAAGAGTTTTTAGAGGAAAACTTACTAAAAATTCCTAGACACGTTGCGCCGTGATCGGAAAGACGTCTTGGTCAGCGAGATGCCAACTTGCGGCTGGCTAGTTATACCTGAGTCCCGTCGAACACTTGTAAACCCGCAATTTGTTTACAGGCTACAGTGCACAAAAAAGCCGGAGGACAAGCTCAAAAACCAGTACACTATGGATATCCGAAGCAAGAAGAAGATGACTCCAGAGAATACTAGTCGCATTACCCAATCTTTTGTTAGTTGTTGTTGAATATTTATTGTTGAACTGTTTACCTTTTTCACGAAAATTAAATGAGGCTTAAAGCTTATCACGCAGAATTTTCATTCCTTTATTAAAATAGTTGAATGATGATTATGGAAAGCATGTTATCTTTAAGTGTTTTCAGTTTTTTAGTAGTATCTATTTCTGATAGGCGGAATCATTCAATGCAGTCGGTGAAAATTTATCTTACATTTTGTCCTCTAAATTCCGCGGGACATCCAGTTTTGCCTTACTTATTAACCGTGGTAAAAGTTATTTGCTTCACTAACGTCAGTTAGAAAATTTCAGAAAAACAGTAAAAGCTTTGTGTTCTATTTAAAAACGAAATTCTTTGCCATGTTTCGCTTTTGAACATACTGTGAAGTATATTAGTTTTCGGCGCAGATGTGCAGTTATGCTAAATTTAGATGGTTCATCAGAATAACAACAACGCATGCGTCTTGCAAAATTTACTAGATAATTTACTGCTTATAAATAAACTGCTTTTTGCTGCTGAAAGAGACTGATTATAAAGAAAAAAGTATGACTTAATCTAAACTTATACTCGTAGTGATAATACTTGTATGATGACTACATGCAACAAAAAAATACTTAGCTATTTTACCAATATTTATTTAACAATGTTGTATTTAAATTAAGTACTGTACATAATTTGTTTTTGATCCATAACATTTTTCTATTTATTGTACACAAATTACATAGGTAGGTTGTGCGAACAGCTCGGGGTAGGACCCAAAAATGATTTTAAAAAATCCATTGGGAATGGAAATATTATTGTGGAGTTCTTCTCAGCCGATATAGTGCTCAGCGACTGCAGATAACGAAGCTGAAAAATATAGAAAAGTATGATTCTTAATAAAAAAAAACAAACATACAACAATACTTATAGAATACGAGAAATCAACGAGTTTATATAAAAGTCTATAGTAAAAGTCAACTGTGTAGCAGAATTTGTATATCGAAGTCTCGCGATCACTGTGTAGTGCGAGTAATAGGGCACATATAAAATCATTAAGATTGCTAATTACATTACATTTATATTATAAACGCAAGCATCAGTATCATCAGCTTACATAAACCTTTTGAAAGGGCTATCACCAGTACCTAATATTTTACAAATATAACTACTGTGCAATATTAAAGTATCACTAACTTTGCTTATTCTATTAGGCGAACCTTTTTAAAGGGTCAGCACCAGTAGCAAATATCATTGATTTAATCTGACTCAAAAAATAATGTATTACCTGCAACGCCATAGGGTTGTCAATCATGACCAGTGAGGCTTCCTTTAAGGCCTTTGACGCCTTGATCTCTCCTTCAGCAGCTATGATCTTGGCCCTCGCCTCCCGGTCCGCTTCTGCTTCGGCTGCCATAGCTCTTTGCAGCTGCACTGGTAACCGAACGTCCTTGCTGAAACCCGTTTTTTCAACCTTAAATTACCATTGACGCAGCAAAGCGTTGAACACAAGGGAGTAACGACGAACGTGGAAGCCAGGATCCGTGACAAATTTTATTATATCGAGCTTCTTAGTGGTTTGGATGGCACATATTTCAAACAATAAGCAAAAATAATAATTAATAGGTATGGGTATGGCCGGGTTGCAAGTTGTGTGTAAAGTTAGTCCTCACAACACCAAGGAGAGTCGATCTGCCATGATGGTACATCGAAAAAGTAGTGGCGATGTTCTTTTTTTTTGCTAGAAATTTCGCTACGTTCCTACATGCAAGAGGTTTAATTTTTACTCGGGAAAGTATCCGTTTGACTCCAATACTTCTTTTTGTTTAGCATCCCTTACATAAAGTGGAAAATAAACTTACATCTCTACTCTTTCGACTTCTACGCCCCAGGGATCAGTAGCCTCGTCCAAGTTAGCCTGCATCATGTGGCTGATGGCTTCGCGGTCGGAGAGCAGTTGCGCTAAGTCGCGCATTCCCAATACATTGCGAAGGGTTGTCGCTGCTAGCAACCTCGTAGATGCACTGGGAATTGAGAATGATAATTTTGTTTTTTCTTTACATTTACCTCGGCAGACAGATAATACCTCACCTGATGGTCTTTACATGAAGACTGTTAGTGGCGTAGATTAGATATACTAAAAACCTAACCACCTTCACCTTGCCGGCCGGACAGGTGTCCAAATACAGGTTGATCAATTTCAATGGGTCAGAACAGTCCGATACAATAAGACATGGAGAAGTTTGTTGAGAGTTGATTGAAAGTCGTTGATGAGAATGCAATGCAATTTTTTATGTCTAAATGCATATGCTATACTAGCTTTTGCTCGCGGCTTTGCTCACATGGGTTAAACGACTTGTAAAAGTTTTAAATAAAAGCCAAACTTATTAAAGTTAAGTATCTATAAGGATAATGTCTAACCAGTCCAAATAACGAAGGCTTTAACTTTTAAAATGACAGATTTCCATACAAACTTTCCAACCCTATTTCACCTCTCTAGGGGAGGTTTTTCGAAAAATGCTAAAACACGTCATTCTTTATTTTGTTAAAAAATCTAAAGATCGATTAAAATATTCATTTTGATAGTTATTAGTAAGTACTTTAAAAATAACGATTTCCCTAACCTTTTTCCCTTTTTTACTCATTTAAAGAAAAGTAAACAAAATTCCTGAGACATGTCATTCTTTAATTCTTTTTAAGAATCCAAATATTAATTTTCATGTATTTAACTTCAAAACTGACGGACTTTCATACAAACTTTCACTCCCTATTTGATTCCCTCAGGGTGTGATTTCCGTCAAATCCTTTCTTAGTGGCTGGTTACGTCACTCAATTAACCTACAGTTCAAATTTTATCTAATTAGCTTCAGCGGTTTAGGCTCGGCGATGATGAGTCAGTCAGTCAGGACAAGTCATTATATGTATATAGATAATCTAAATATGGCATTATAGTTTTAAACCCCACTCATAATCATAACAATAAAAAGCGAATGCGGCACTTGATCGGACAAAACTGAACTCTGGACGTCAAGTGGTGAGCCGGTTAGTAATTTTGGATTACTTATCAAATGCGATCTCCAGCTTATTACGAAGCATAAAATGTGCATTTGCGAAAATGCATATTTTATTACTATCTTTATTTATGATCATTTGCAAACATTGCAAACGCAGAAGGAATTCTAGGATGTCTGCTTCGTTAATTAAACATTCGTGTATGTTAATAATAATCACTTGGTGAAGTTAAGTTTAGTATTAAAGGCACTCAATATACCTAGTACAAATAGAATTGTGCATATCTTGGTTCTTCTTGCTAAAGATATAAATTGAAATAGTCCACAATGTGTGTGTTGACTTTACACATCATGCTAACAATTTATTTATTTAATAATTATTACACAATATATCAATACAAATACATAATGATGCTGAGATAATTTGTTTGTGCAAAGTCACTGCTTATGAGCTTTACAAAGTCGCTGCTGCCCGGGCAATTTTCACTTTACACACTTCGCTGACTTCGCCGGAAACATACTTTTAAGAGTATTGTAAAATTGTGGTACTGTTTTAAGCTATGATTTACCTATAGTCTGCTACTCTGACGACGGCGTTCAAAGGTTCTTTGATTCTGTAGTAAACCACCGCATCAACAGCTACGGTCACCGAGTCTCTTGTTAAGACCTGCAATGAAAAAGGTTTCACTGAAATATTTATAAACATTATCAGCCCTTAAGCGTAAATAAAATGTTTACGCAACAGATTTAAGCGACAAAGTTTGAAATCGCATAAACTGAAACTAATTCGATCGAACCCTATTTTTTGTTTTTTACTAAGTATTAAGATTAATTAAGATAAATTAACAAATATATATATTAATAAGATAAAAAATTAACTTTGACGATTTAAAACGACGACTACCGAAATATATAATATAGACTGTTTAAAAATAATATTAGATAACAATATAATATTATAACTTGAGTTCCCTTATATACACAATAGTTCCAATGTCGGAATTTTAATTTAAAAAAAAGCCTTAAAATGCGACAGCCCTACCTCAGGTCATCTCGGAATGGAAGAGCCACGCACCGACCGTGTGACATTTGGCAAGTTTAAATGTCGTGGGAATCAAAATGGTGTCCTGTTTAAAGTTCCAACTCTCTAAGCCATAAAGTGTAATAATTTAACAGAGATTTAATCTAACTCTTAGATTAAAATGCAGATAAAATATTATGAAAATCATTAAAAGTTTGGAAGTGTAATTCGTTGTTTTTTCAACATTCATTCTATCATTGTTTTTACCCCAACAAAGGGGTAAAATTTAACGAAACTTAAATACCAATAGTCCCATAAGTCCCAATTCATATGAATCTTAATATATTTACGTTTAGGGCACAGTGACAGTCATATTGACAAAATCGTTTAAAAAATAATTTCGTTGTGGCTTATAAAATTAACCACTTATTGACCAATCAACCCATTCTAGCTATGTTGTTTGTTGTTGAAACATGTTTCACCCGAGATATTCTTACATAATTTTACTAAAGTATTTGACGGATTGAAACAAATTAGAATATTAGCTATCGAATTACTATTCAGAATAGCAGCCAAACATTACTTTCTAGCAAGTGTGCGGGCATTCCGTACTAGCCCGGGAATATACCCTGCGAATGAGGTCAGCTCTGTGCACCGTCAGTTCTCAGCCGACAGACCGCGTCGGACACCTCAAAACAAACATCACCCACTCTCTGAATTATGATATCGACCATATATTCTCGTTAGCCAAATAATTCCAGTTAACTGATTGGTCTGTTCCAATAGTATCCGTTTCTGTTGGTGTATTTGGGTCATTCTTCTTTTTTACCTACAATTGTCTGTCCTCATTTTACCATACGTCATTAGTTAGATATTGATTATTAATGTTTTAGTGTTTGAATATACGTCCATACATTTATTCATCTATTAGTACTAAATAGTTTTTCACTTTCTCTATCCAGTGCTTTTTTTATAAGTTTGTTTTTCATAGAATCACATGACAGAGTGGTAATCCAAAATGTGGTCTCCGCTGAAAACGGCCACTCTGTCACCATAAAGAAAAAATCATTATCGCCACGGAAAGAATCATTAATTAGTCTTAATAAAAAATACATACAAGGTTTATTAAAATCAAACATTAAAACCATAATTATCAATAGTTGAAAAACGCAAAAAAAAACAGAAAAATTACGATATATTCTAGGTTAAAAAGAAGAACGACCCAATTACCATTTTCACATCCTACTAATATTATAAACGCGAAAGTTTGTAAGTATGGATGGATGTTTGCTACTCTTTCACGTAAAAACTACTGAATGGATTTTAATGAAAATTTCCTCATATACAGACCATGACCCAGACCAGCATATAGAATACTTTTTTTTACTGTAGTCGTCGCGAACGAAGTCGCGGGCAACAACTAGTTATTTACATATAGCAAGACCTAACATAGCATAAACATTTACTTTTATTTTATTTCAAATTCACCTTATCATTAGCTTTTATATATTTATAAAATATAGTAAAAAAATTAAATGCCTACCCGTGATGCCTACCCGACCCAGCGAGGAATCGAACCTGGGTCTTCCGCAATCCGGGCGGCTGCAATGACCATTATGCTACCGGGAAGGCTGACGTAAGCACTGAATTTTTTCACTGCTTCAGTGCAGCAATTAACACTTAAAAACAAAAAAAAAGTCAAAATTAGCTTTTAATTGAATTTCCTAAAGCTGTAGACAGCATCATGATAATAACCGTCATCTACGTTGGTTTGACGTAATTACTTTATAGTTTTTTTTAAAGTTTTGTTTAATTAAAGGAAAAGTTAATATAAAAAAACTTTTTATTTTTTAAAGAAAAAGCTTTAAGTACGCTCTTTGATGTTAACACATAGGTACTTCGTTGTATTTTTGTGATACTTTTCATTTGATTTTAAACATAAAGTTTTATTAATGATACTTTTTATTTTTGAAGTAAAATTTCTTTACGCACGCTTGAATTGGGGAGTAAGTTGGTGAATGCGTGACGAGAGTGTTACGAAAAGTGTGATCGGGCGAGGCGAACGGAAGGCGCGCGCACATAAGGAAAAAAGTTCCGATTACTGGTACCTGTCGAACGGTGGTGCCATTACCTATGTTATTTATAAAATTGTAAATTTATTTTAAAGGTATGGAGCTAAAGAAGTTTTACTTCAGTCGTGTGGTCTAAAGCACGCTCCTTTTTTTTTTAAAAGTAAAAGCTATAAGTACGCTATTTGCTGTAAACACAACATTGCAAACGTCTTTAGGTTTAAACATTTTCATACGCAATGCGTCTCCAATTTTGTAAAATTTCTACTGAAACTTTTGTATTACTATCGGAATGTTTACTCGGTCGCAATTCTAGACAATCGGTTTACGAGCCCGTATTGTTGAACTACCCGTTAAATTTCAGCGATGGCTCGCAGCCACATCAATTAATCGTCGTACTGAATGACAGACTACTGGGTTTGAATAGGGATGGGTTAATTGAATTTGGAAAAAATACTGAATTTATTTCCATGACTGGAATACGAACATGAAATTGTAATTTGTTCGCAACAACATTTGCGCAAAAGGACGTTAAACTAATGCAATTGTAGAATATATATAACAAAAAAAGATATAGCTATTGTTAACATTGAACAAAGTAAGCAGGTAATCATGTTCGCTAAGTTAAACTTGATGGTGTACCTACACATATTTTTAGATGAGGATTTAGCAAATAGATTAGAAAATAAGAATTTTGTCTGTTTTATGTCCTTAATAAATAAAAAACTTAAACTATTATGTAAATAGTGAGAAAAACAGTTATTTATTTTTAATTTTGCTGGTACCAAGTCTGTACCTATCTAAACTACCTAACTAAAAGAAAAAAAGTATTTGCTGATGTTCTTGGCGTTCTTTCTTTCTTCTTTCGTCGGCGTCTTTGAAAATGCCGACTGAGGCAATCAGAAAAAAATTCTCAAAAAAAAAAACACAGTCTTGTCTTTCACAGTCACCAGCCCTAAGTTTTCTGATTCCCATACGAACGTCATTACCTAGTGATTGGGTTGTTTTGTTGCAGCCATGGGTCGTTTATGTTTGCGTATTCTTGTATTTTTAGTTGTCTGCGGCATTTGAATGACTGTTTTACGTTAATACGTTTTTAATAATTTCCCGGGTTAAATACTGCTCTATTTTTAAACGAGATTAAAATTGTTATTGAAAATTTCGCTCTTTTTGTTGCGGTATATTTAGTTTTTACAAAGTTTATATTCTTTTAACTAGATTATGAAATTACCGATAAGTAAAATCGTCATTGAATGAAAAATTTAAATAGGGTAGTGCACCAATCTTCGACAGGAACCAGTGATTATCATTTTTTCCTTTAATCATTAAAAATAGGGGTCAACAACTGATTTTAGTCTTTAGCAACAATTTAATAACTTTAACCGCCTCTGTGGTCTAGTGGCTAAGACCACCGGGTCTCAAACCCAGAGGTCCCGGGTTCGATTCCCAGCGGGGGGTACAAGTTTGTGTACTCGGTTTGGTTGGTGGTAGGGCTTGTTTGTCCGCCTGGCTAGCTACCATCATCTCATCTAAATATGTCGCCATAACATCAATGTTTGTAGCGTTGTTGTGTTCCGGTAGCTAGAGATAAGATAGCCAGTGCCTCACTAGTTGAGGATCCCGGGTGAAGTGCGCTTCCATCATTGGCCTTATCATCACTTAACATCAGGTGAGATCAAGGCCAGGGCTTACCCGTTAATATAAAAAAAAAACAATAAGCAACCTTATTCCTGGCTGCCATCCCTCAAAACTTTTGAGCTGGCTTAAAAAACACTGGGCTTAAAGTGTCGAACGCTGGTGCCATTACCCTACTTGCACCAAATATATACATAATAGAACCAAATATATAGCATCACGTAATTAAAAAAAAACGAACGAGCCTAAGGGCTCTTCGATTTAGACGTTTGTTGTCGGACGGCTAATGCACGTTTGCTGTGCGTTCCATATCGGCGACGCCAGTTTTAATATAGAACGCACTGCAAACGTGCGTTAGCCGTCCGACTAAATTGAAAGAACCCTTACAGTTTACAGTAGTCGCATAAACATTTGACATCTCACCTTTTGAAATCAATATTACAATAGAAAATAGAATATAGAATTAACAATAACGTATATTTTTTTACAAATCATAAATATAATGCAGTAAATACATATTAGAAGACATTTTATATACTTTGATTTTTTTATCAATGATTTGCACTGCACTTTACTGAGACTTAATATCAACAGTAAATATTTATTAATATAGTTTAAAAGTATATTACACACGAAATGGTTGAAATCAATATTACATACAATGGAAAATAGAATTTATCATAAAGATAATGCAGTAAATACTCATTAGAAGACATTCGACATATCAAAATGATGGCACAATATGTCATATATAATAATTTTATGTCTTGTTTTTAATATCGATTTTAAATTTATGAAATGCGCGCGCTTGCGCGCTTCTCAGACTTCCTGTCACACTGTTACGACCTACTTCCGTCACATTTCTAAGAAATCACTCCCACAAATTTTATATATATAGAAGGCGAGCAAAAAGAAATTAGTCCATGCCAGAGTGTAGTGTGTAATAATACCGTACTAGTACAGTTTAAATCTATCTGTACTTACTAATTAACACATGAATGAAAATCGGCGATAAAGAAAATATATTATTTTATATTACTTTATTAAGGACAAATAAAATATGTATAAATAATTGTTATTAAAAATAAACTATTGGTTACTATATGTTGGATCATAACAATTTATGGCATTGAGAAAAGCACTCAATGCCATAAATTTTATCATAAGATTTATTAATGGCTATAACTAGAGTTTTTTTCGAGTCGTAACAATTCGGCTTAGTTACCTTATTTACACTAGCAATATCGAACTGGTACCAATTATGACATAAGCTGAGAACGAGATGGTTGAGAAAGATAGGCGTATAACAATATTGACATTAAGTTTTTGTAATAATTGTTATGATCCAACATATAGTAACCAATAGTTTATTTTTAATAACAATTATTTATACATATTTTATTTGTCCTCAATAAAGTAATATAAAATAATGTATTTTCTTTATCGCCGATTTTCATTCATGTGTTAATTAGTAAGTACAGATAGATTTAAACTGTACTAGTACGGTACTATTACACACTACACTCTGGCATGGACTAAATAGTCCATGACTATTATCTTTTTTCATTTCGGGGCAATATGAGGTATCATTGTTCTTTTCAGTTTGTTTGAATCCTTCGTGGACAAATAAAAACAAGAAAAAACAAAACACAGGAGTGTAACATTGAAATGATTTGCAACATTTACTAATTGTTAAACAGATACAGTATGTTGAACACACAACTCTTTTTGATGAACAACATTTGTTACAACGTCATATGGTCTTGATGCAGTAATATAACCCGACCGTTCGCTCGTCTATGTGGGTCGTCCAATTTTCTAATGCCAATAAGATCAAGGTAATTAGTGCTAATCGACATCTATATACATTCTAATGGTCGCCCACTGGTTGAAACTCGAACGATTTTTTTCTCTATTCTACTTATAAGAATTTTTGTATGGGGTCGGAGTTTTGGCTGAAGGGCTTGTATGCCATGGTCATGGTCATGATAAATTAAAAACATATTATTATTTTATTTTATCTTTAGGCACCATTTTTCATATGAACTTTAATTATGTTTCAATCTCACTCCGTGCGTGCAATGTGCTTAAAAGGGAGACAAAGATTATACATTATAGCGTTATATGAATAGTTAATTCATACAATATCAAAACTTCTTACACCTTCTGTAAACTGAATCAATCACGATGACCGACCACATAATAACAATGCCCTGAATAGCACGGGTCATCATCACACAAAAAGTAACTTTAAATGTATGAGTAAATACTTTTTATTCAAAATTTATTTATTCTAAAACTGTCAGCGCTCTTTTGTTTTGTTATCCTTTCTTGTCGTCGTTCTTCAAGGTTTTCTTAGCGGAAAATAGGCATGTCTATACTAATATTATAAAGAGGAAACCTTTGTATTTTTATAAACTCAAAAACTACCGACCGATTTAAAAAAATCTTTCACCATTGGAATGCTACATTAGCACTGAGTAACATAGGCTATTAAAAAAAAAGAACACCCGTGCGAAGCCGGGGCGGGGCGCTAGTATTATATACACGTCAAGATTATGGGTACGGTATGTGCAGTTTTGTGTTTTTCTCTACTGTTTTTTCCTAATACTCAAAGGGCTTGGGGTAAAATACCATTAATCATTAAACTTTCATCATTACCAATATTATACAAATGTTTTTTCAGTATCTTTCTCCTTGACACTTCTTTTTTTTCTAAAGCCACAAAAAACACTCAGTATATTTAATTATGGTTTTTCCTATTGGTTTATTTTTTACTTCTACATTTTTCTTTGCTTTTCTCTGTCATACAATACATTTTTTTTACGTCATCTTTACGTGTTTTATCAATAGAAATAAAATAAATTTCATCTTTACCTCTTGCGGTGGCACGTCGAAAGACACAGTCCTTAGGTCGACTTTTCTGTAGGTGTCTATACACGGAAGCACAAAAAATAACCCTGGACCTCTAGCGCCACCTTTGCGGACTCTTCCCAGGCGAAATATGACAGCCCGTTCAAACTCTTGAACTACCTGGAAAGTAAAGAATAACTTAATAAGTGTTTTTTTAGACTAGACGGCAAGTAAATAAGGTTATTTTTTTTGGAGTGAGTTTTCTGATTGCCTTTGGCGGCATTTTCAGCGTCACGGGCCTTTTTTGGGGGCGCGAGTCTTTATCATAAATGCATTTTTCGAAGATTTTTGCAGCTGACTTTATCACATGGCAATATAATCTTGAATAAATTGTCCAACCAATGAAGGTAGTTTTAATTTTTTTGCATTAATATTATGGCTGGTGTGGGTAAGTAAAGTTAATAACTTTGACGTTGCATTAAAATCATTTGTGCGAACGGGTTTCTTGCTTGCTACAACTAAGTAATAAGTTTATCTTTTATCACTTTGAAGTTATTTTATTACTCTAGAGGGACTAGTATTCTTTTAAAATTGTTATTTTAAATCATTTAATATGTCTGGAATTGGTGAGTATTGATAATTTTATATGACTATGAATATTGAAGCAAAAATAAAGTTCAATTAGAGTTTTCAAAAAAATACACCAAAATACATCTTCAGTTTTTTGGCGGTGAGCAACTTAAAGTGTCTTACAAATAAACAAAGAATAAGCTTCGAATAGTTATTCCGTGTTTTGTCTTTTTTACTCTTGAAATGACGTTTACATGACAGGAACAAAACACGGAATAACTTCTCCGAGCTTATTGTTTGTTTATTTGTAAGGCACATAGGGTTCCTCAAGCCATGTGAAACGAAACACCGAGGTATTCTAGACGGTATGGCATCAAGCGCTAGTGCGTGCCCCGTTCTCTACTAGTTTCGCCGAGGGGTTTGGATCTGATCGGGAGCGGAACAACCCGAGAGTGCTTCTAAAGTACGGTTACTGCCGAAGCGTAAGCGGTCACTGAATTGACGATTGACAAACCATGGCATAACTCGAGTTACCGTCTGTTAGGCTTTATTAGGTTTTACATCTCCATGCCTAATCATTTGTATAGATTCCATACCCTTTAAATCGGAATACAACAACTGCTACTTGGCGACATAAATTAGTTTGTTCATATTGTTTTGTTTGATACTATATATTAACTGGCTGTGTTAAACAAAAATCAATTTAGTTGTTGTTTTTATGGGTATATCTAGCTGTGCCCGCGACTTCGTCCGCTCGGAATAGTGACTTTCGGCAGCATTTTTAATTTTTTAGGCTGTAGGATGGTAATGGTACGGAGAATGAGGAAGGCCAAAGGAAAGATCTTCCTCCGAGCTGGGTGGTATAGCTCGGGGACCGAAGTCCAACGGATGTTAGTTGGAGGTGCTATATATAGCGAATGAGATGGTGGAGATGGTGGTCGCTACCGCGATGCAGGCTTCCCATACTATTTATCGTCTATGTAGTAGTATGGCGACGTCGTTGGTCAGCGTTTTGTGTTGCCATCTGTTGACACGGTTGAGAAGGTGTTTGCGTCGTATCGATTAATGTGCGGCGTATGCGGTAGGTGACGCCGCCACATCACCCCCCCTGAGATCGAAGGTCGATGTAGGTGAGTGTGCTCAGCAGTCAGTGGGTCAGAGTTTGCAAGTGCCAGTGGAGAATGCTGCTGCAGGATGCCCCAGTCTACGGTGAGTCGAGACGGGTGAGGTGTAGGCGCGTTGCCAGTGATGCAGTGTGCTGCTCCTGTCTGCGGTGAGTCGAGACAGGTGATGATGACGGTGGGTCCAAGCTGCTGGTGTGCAGGGCTGCCACGCTGGAGTGATGGGGCCGGCATTGATGCACCGGTCGTGGGCTGCGGAGATCAGGTCGGAATGATGCCGTCGAGTGTGCTGGAGGTCCAGGAAGCGTCTTCCAAGATGCTGCGGTGGAACATTGTGGCTCGATTGCTGGCTTGCTGTGACTGCTGGCGAAGGTAGATGATGGATGAGGAGTGATGGATGAGCGCTGCTGCAACGATGTTGAAGTTGCTTCTGTGCTCCGTCGGGATCACCACTGTAGGAAGCCTGTGGTACGGGGAATCACGTCGGGGTCACCACTGTAGGATGGTAATGGTACGGAGAATGAGGAAGGCCAAAGGGAAGATCTTCCTCCGAGCTGGGTGTATAGCTCGGGGACCGAGGTCCAATGGATGTTAATTGGAGGTGCTATATATAGCGAAGGAGATGGTGAAACTTCACTATCGCGATGCAGGCTTCCTATACTGTTTATCGTTTACACATATACATATTCGGGTGGACACACTTGGGCATATTTCTCCATCTATTAATAACTAATTAATTAATTAGTAATGACTCCGTAATTATCTGTATTTTTCTTTCTGTCCCGTAAGCTTTTTTGCCGACGTCATCATACAATTTTTTTTTACAAACTTTGAATGTCTTATTTATTTATATCTAATCAAAAACCTTTTGTTACAATCAAATTACAATTTGTTAAAGTGTTAAAAAATCCAAAAGCATGTGTTATATCGGATGTACACTTGAACCGGTATTTTAGAGAGAGCGGATTTAATCTCGCTTGTGAAAAATTTAAATCAATAGCCGTATGGTAGAGCCTGGTTTCTTATGCATAAAAGTTCTGAATTTGGGTAAGTATTTTCTATACACTTTTTCTATATACTATTTTAACTATACATTACCTTGAAACACTCGAACAACGAAAACGGGAAAGTGATGACCACCAACAGCAATGAGAGCAGAGTCGCAAACCTTTCCACACAGCCTACAGCTTCAGGGTTCGCTGTTAAACGACCATTTGGTTATAATAGTGTATACGAAGAAAAGTTGTTTGGTCAACTACCTATATTTTAGATGGACAAAACTTTTCATCATCATTTCATAGGAACACACTATAAAGGAATATTTCAACTAATAAAAAAGTGCTTACTTATTACACTCAAAAAATAAAACAATAAGCTATCCGAATTATTGGGGTTTTATTTTTTAGTAATTCATAATTTCTGTAGTTTGCTTAGTAGTTCAAAATTAAGAATAAAAAGTTCCACGCCTCGATTTAAATACCTAATACATTTATGTAGAAATATATTTAAAAAAAATTAAGTTTCTGATTTTTTTTCTTTTACAAAATAACCTTTAATATATATACTCACAAATTTGTATTGTGATAGCGCAAGAAGTACCCGTATCACAATCTAAAATATTTAATTGCAACGATTAGACTCAATTTTTACACTGCGCATGACTTTAAAACGACAGAAGCTACTCACGGCTCGACACATTGTCACGTCTAGTACTTATAGTTCGAAGTTCTGTCGGCATATCCAATCACATGAACACTGTTTACTGTTGGGCGAAGGCAGGCTTTGCACTGCCACGCAAGCGCAGCGACGCTGACTTATTGACTAACTTACTGTCAGAAGAGCACATCTGTTTACGCGACCCAAAAACAGCGGGCACCCAACTAAAAATATCAATTACAATGCCATGTTCCAAAACAATGCTCTGGTTGACCGAACGGGCGATAGTGAAAAGGTATTTACGTATTTCGAGGTAGCACTCCACTTCGCCGGAATCCTTGTCGTGACAACCGAAATCCATGGGTATGGGTATGAGGCGTGTCAGATGGCGCATTTATGACTTAAATGGTGTCTTCGACGCGATGTTTAAATTGGTACTAAGGTGCGAAAGTTGATGTTGGTGGAAATAAATGAGGAACGCACTTTCTGGCATGCCGACAGCGCGGCGCGGAGGGCGGCGGCGGGTGGCGGCGGGTGGCGCGGGCGTGCGAGGCGCCCCGTGGTGATCCCAATTGTGGGTTTTAGGTGTATCGGAAGCGTGCATCACTGGACGTCGATGTATGACAGGATGTTTGGATAACCACTTTGGCGAATAGATTATTTTGTTAACTTGCATTATTCTGTTCAATGTTTCGCAGTTTTCCAACGTGGTTATTTCTTTTTCCCGACAGTCGATTAGCACGCTCTGTTATCAGCATTGTTGTAGGTAGGTGCTTTTAAATTAAGAATACGTCTGTAGCTATAACTAACTTGCTTTCAAGTAAAATTTATTGTTAAACATTTTATTGATTAAATAGTAGACGAACAAAATAAAGATAGTACGAGATCGATTATTATCAAACCAAGAAAGTTAGCTGCAGTGAATGCAACATGTGTCTCTTTATATATTGATTAGATAGATTTTTATTTTATTTTATTTTGGGTGGCTCAGCTTTAAAAACTAAATCAATATCTATGTAAGTAAATAAGACTAATTTACAACCATCACAATTCTATTCGCTAATAAGTTTATCTGCAAAATTGAATAGTATTTTTTAACCTCTGGTATTACTTGGTCTTCATCTAACCAGATGTTAATAGCTGAGAAGGTTCAAGTTGAAAGCGCACTCCACCCGGTATCCTCCTATTACTGAAAAAAAAACTAACTATCCTATCACTAACTGTCGGAACTCAACAATAAAAACAATTAAAACTAGACAGGAATAGATCTGATTTTATGGAGCAATTCATTTGGAAACTGAAATCCCACACCAGTAGATGCAGATCACTGTCTAATAAATCTGTAAAACAGGTCACTCTGTCCATCCTATCGACATCTTTGATCTCAAACGTCTCCGGTTTATGTGCGGTATTTCAGTCTATCGCTATAATATCAACTGAGGTACACTCTATGTCGCGTCGTACGCTGCGTATAGACACACAATTAGGAGACGGCAGAAGGTAAGCTTTATACGAACGCACTAGGGATGTCGATAATGAAAATAAAATCGATATATCGATACATCGATATTTTTTCAACAAGCCTACAACGCACACACACACACACACATGGACAACCTGTCACAGACGCGGAATCTCGCAACAGCTGCGATCGGACCGTTTTAACCTCCTGACCGCCCTCGTACTACTCATAGTACAACAAACAGAAAAATAGTAATTATCGGTTATTAGTCTTTATTGCGGTGAAAATACCTTAGAGCAACATCTAACTTTTGCCCGCCGAACAAACTAAAAAAAAAACTTAACCTTTTTTTTGTATTTTTTTCATAAACTAGGGTCTTTATTTACAATTATCAAAACTGAACGGTGAAAAAAGTACATGAAATAGTCAGGAGGTTAGGATAGTTCGAGATTCCGTGACCGTGTATGTATGTTAAGGTTAACCTTTGATAGCTGCGAGCGCTGATCAGCGCCGCCAAACAATTTTTTTTTTATTGTGACTGTATTCACCACAAACGACGGATTAAGCTTATCTTCTGGGGTCTTCTTATTTTGTATATATTCTTTATTGCACAAAAAACATACAATAAGAAAACAATGTACAAACAATGGTGAGCAAAGGTGGACTTATCTCTAAAAGAGATCTCTTCCAGCCAACCTAAGATGGAATTGGAGCTTTATGTACACATAAACCTTTCACCTACAGGTGAAAGCATGAAAAGTGCAAACAAGCATACTAATCTATACTAATATTATTATTTTATATAATGCTAACAAATAAATAAAACATAAATAAATAGTTTAGTAATAAATAGTTTTAGTGGTACGTATGGATACGTTCAAACTGTTTGTACAAGTCCTGTAATAGCTTTTACAATGTTGTTAAATTGCATTCGAATGATACTAATTATATTAAAAAGTTTCTCGGATTCGTTTTACCGGCTTAAATTGCTGTCAGCGTAAGTAAGTCAGTGTATGTAAGTCAGTGTATGATGAGAGCAAAGATGAGTTAGAGCTCGCCTATAAATTTACGGTTGGCATATATTTATTTTAGTTTTAACTTTTGTGATATAGTAGGACTTCCCCTAAGTCTAAGAGTACCGAGCTAGTTACTCAGTAGTTGAGAATTAAAGGATAAGCGTTTCTTTATTTGGCCCTATCGTCTCTTACCATCAGATGAGAGAGACCGAAGGAGAGCCATATAGTGCTTCCTTCAAAATATCATTATCACCATCTCGCTATATGTCCCCACTATTGGGCACCTACCTTCCCGATGAATGGTTTTTTTTATATTAGAAGGAGGCAATCGAGCAGGCGAGTCACCTGATGGGAAGCAATCACCGCCACCCATGGACATCCGCAAAACGAGAGGAATCGCAGATGTGTTGCCGGCCTTTAAGGACGAAATAGACTCGTTTCTTGAAGATCCCTAAGTTGAGATAGAGAGATCGGGCCATTATACACCATGCGGGCCCAGTGCGGATTGGTGGTTGTTAATGACTGCTAATGCAGCCGGGACCAACTCTATTACGTGCCCTCCGAAGCACGGAGGATCTGGAGATAATAGGTTTTTGGTTACCCATCTGATGACCGGCCTTTGCGAAAGTTACTTAACCTTAGCAATAGCAATCCAGGTGCGTTAACCACTGTGCCATATAGCTTCTCTAAATTCAAAATATATGATTGGCATACATTTATTTAATTTAAAAACATATCAGGCGGTAAATCCTTTTTGGTAGGTCGTCTGAATAAAGTTTCGAGTTTCACACCTATTGTATCCTTTGCGTTGATAAGTAACAGCGTTTATGACAATAGGTGTAACAATCATTGTAATATTGTTGAAATGTTCTCATCGACTAAAATGCTTAGTGAATCGCACGGTTAAAGAATAGCCATACATTGAACAATTCGATTATTAATTAAACCTATAATTAATTAAACCTATAAACTTAACAAGTTATCAGCCTGCTACCTTTTCCACGTTAAATAATGTTTACTTCGCAATGGTATGCTTTCATAGATTTTAACACAAAATCCGCAGCTATTTTAATTTGAATTGTATAACATTACATTTTTTTACTAATAATAGGTTAAAAATACAATATTTACAATTTAAATTTAATAATACAATAATATAATAACCTAAAGTAACTAAAACTATTACGAAACTAAACTAAAATATGGCGTCAAAAAATTGAATTGAATTGTTGAACAGGAAAAACATTTTCTTTTGTAGAAACTAAAAGTATGTTTTCTTTTTCTTGTAAGCCTTTTTAAATGATTCCCCAAAATACAATAATAAATCGATTGATTTAAGTCTGTGATCTGGCCACCTTGGGTCTACCTTGATCTCGATACCCTCAATCTAATTAATATGAAATCAATTTCAATTACCTACAGCAATAATATATCATCGTTTAGAACGTTTGACGTACTAATATAATTTATTAAGCCTGTTCGTAAATATAATCTGAGGCTGATTTGAAGGACGCACACTGATCTTTCGAACCACTAATTATTTATTATATTTAGTACTAGTCGACTTCGTACCGCTTTGACAGTTTCCATGACAACAAAACAAACAAGTCTTTTGTATTGGAAAATTAAATTGTCGTTTTCAGTATTTTCCGTCACTTATCATTTATTTTTCTCACCGCTTAAACCTTCCCTGAACTTCCACAAATATTTCGAAATCAAAATTTGCCAAATCGGTCCAGCCATTCTCGAGTTTTAGCGAGACAAACGAACAGCAATTGATTTTTATATACATAGATTGTCATCTACCGTCTGATTCACTGCCATATTTATAAATTGATGATGTTTATAGAAGAATAGAATAAGTGGGTGACTTTTATACTGTAAAGCTAAAGCTTCATTTTTTAGTTTTAATATTACAAATACCTTTTTCATATTCGCAAACTACTAGTAACAAACAAAAGTTTGTAACAGGCAAAAGCCTGAGCACTTTTAGTCAAACTCAACTCTACCTCTTTTGCCTACTTTTAAGATGAAATTAATATCGAGGATCTGAAAAATAGGAACCCGTAACCCGTTCTCATGATCTGACTCCAACGTCTCGGAGTTTCTATAAAGGTACAAAGGCATGTTGGCCAGCCCCTGGACAACCTTCGGGTATTGTGGGGTCACTACGGCTAGAGGAACCAGCTATAAACTTTTCCTATAAAATACTCATAAAAAGCAGCAAAATCTAAAAACCCGTTAATTCTAATTGAAATAAAGAAAAACACCATACTTTTTTATAGAAAGGATTGAAGTTTCTTAGATACCATGGAATCGCTATTCAGAACCATACTAAATAATTAATTGATCAGCATTTATGTCTTATTTTCTTGATTAGGTACCGTTGTCGAATAGATAGAATTCTTTTTACAACTTGTTTTTAGTAAGGTATTCGATAGTGTTGCGTTTTAATGCTCCTAACTTTTATGATTTCTTGGTATCGCATTGAGAACTTTTAATTGACATTAGTGTTTGACAGAAAACGCATAGAGCTTTTATTTTTTTTTATTTCTTACGCCATTTTGTAAGACAAAATAAGCACAAGCAGGTCATAGTCTTGTCTACACACCAGTATCTCCTGCACATACAAATGTATTATATGATTGAATTAACAATCTAAAAGTGATGAGAAAACAATGTATTCGAAGTGTCTTCCACTGCTACTGTAAGGCAATGAAACGTCATTAAAACTAAAAAAGCTTAAGATCTAAAGACCGATTAAACTTAAAATTTTAAAGACACGATTTGAGATAATTATGTCAATATTATGTTACATAGTTTATACAGTTATTATTGTTGATAGGTTACGACGAAGCGACACATTATTAGCCCTTATTACAAAATCTAATGATAGATCATCCTGCGAAAGTAATAGTGCTTACAGCATAGCACAAATCATTTTCAAGCCAGGCGAAAGATTTATATAGTAACAGTTTCCTGTGATCTAACCTATTTACAAAGAAACATGGAGTTGTATAAGCACGTTTGTTATTGTTTTTGTTGTATAAGAATAGAAAGGGATAGATGATTCTGGAACAAGCCCAGACTAAACTGGTTTATCTAAAGCGCTGATCATACCTGCTTATTACGATATCTGTAACATAGCATAACACGAGAACAGTAACGAATCACTCGTGTATCGATTGATGAAGATACAAAGGTAAGGAAATTTAAACAGACAAGCATGAAACTTTTTTAAATAATATGGGTTTCGTATTATACTTAACCTAAATAGCTGATAACTTAAAAAAATCAAAATCTTTTATACGCAATATAATTGCTAAGTAGCAGTAGTGGTAATTAGACCAAACACTGACCGATCCGACCCGAACCCCTCGGAGAATCTAGTAGAGAATGGTGGCATACACCAGTGCGTGATGACAAACCCTCTAGATGATATTTCGTTTCACATGGCTTAAGCAACCCTTTAAGTTTCTCGCCGCCCCCAAAAAAACCGGTAATGCTGAAAAGGCCGCTTGAGGCAACTCTAAAAAAAACCAAACCCTGAACATATGATGTGACTGTTGCTAAATGAAACTACTAAAGTAACGGAAAGCTCATTTCCTATAAGCTCGATTAAAATTACTACACTTACCTACTTAATACAGAAAAGCATTTAATTTACATTTAATTTTGACTTTAGCCTTATCTTATCTTATCTTAGTGGGGCCTGCCGAGGTTTCCCTCTCGCAGTAACACCTCGACCCATCGGGATCTTTTGTGCAACCCCATCCTTTCACTCTTCCTCCTCCGCAAAGATAGAGGCCATGAGTTTGGCAACGTCTTTAAGAGCGAAGAGCCTGAAGTCCTCCGGTTTCGGATAGGCCGATCCCAGGAGTCCCATTCTTTTCCTAGCCAGAGAGTCGCAGTCACACAGTAGGTGCTGCATCGACTCCGTTTTCTCTCCACACGCCCTACACAAACTATTTGTTGAAAGGTGCATTCTATGAAGCATTTGTTTTGTGGCATAGTGCCCTGTCAAGGCACCGATGGTTAGTCGGGCCTGCCGTCTACCGCCTCCGCATATGAACTTACTCCGTCCTAAGGCGTTTTCGCCAAGGAAGGATTTGGAGTGTTTCATACCCGGCTGCTCCTTCCATTCAATGCCGTGCCTGTTTTCGATGTAATCTTTAAAGGCCTTGTTGATGGTACTTGGTGCAAGTGCCACGAACGGCTCAGGACCAATGAGCTGGGTCTCCGAGCCTTCCCTGGCAAGCGCATCCGCCATCTCGTTACCGTGGATTCCCATATGGCCTGGGACCCAGATCAATCGCACCTTGTTATGTCTACCTAGCTTGTTTAGAGCTTTTGTGGTTTCTAGAACAAGGCCAGAATCGATTCTGGGCGATATGAGTGACTTGAGCGCAGCCTGGCTGTCACTCAGGATGAATATATTTCGCTTTTCCATAGCTAACTCTATATTCTGCTTTGCGCATAGGAGAATTGCGAAAGTTTCTGCTTGGTAAACAGTAGCAAATTTTCCCATGCTTTGACTATGCTTGAAGTCATTATTATAGACGCCTGCCCCTGTGCCCGACTTCATTTTTGATCCGTCAGTATACCAGATTAGGCTGTCTTTCTCCGGAGACGGTGGCCCTCGTTTCCATTCGTCCCTGGTTGGAACATAAACTTTGAATTTCTTTTCGAACATGAATATGGGGGATATTTTATCGCACCCCATTTCCATGACCCTGTCAGGAATATCACTTGGATCCCATTTTGTGTGTCTGGTCAGAGGTTTAGATTCGTCCCATAGTCCGGCCACCTTTAGTCTATGTAACGCTTTCTTTGCCTCTGTCTCTATCACAATGTGCAGGGGTGAAAGGTCTGTGAGGACTTCCAGCGCTGCCGTTGGAGTGGTTCGAAAGGCACCAGTGATTGCCAGACAAGCTGTTCTCTGAAGTTTGCTAAGAGCATTCTTACAGATCTTCAGCCTGGTTCTGGGCCACCAGACGATGCTGCCATATGTGAGGATCGGTCTCACCATCGTCATGTAGATCCACCTAATGATCTTGGGGTTGAGTCCCCACATCTTGCCATATGTAGACCGACACATGCCAAAGACTCTGTAAGCCTTGGCTACGGTTGTGTCCACATGCTGTTTCCAAGTAAGTTCCTTATCCAGCGTTAAACCTAGATATTTCACTTCTTTGGACCAAGAAAGCCGGGTGCCATAGAGTGTTAGGTTACCCAGTCCCGTAGTGTTTCTCATTCTTGTAAAGGGGATGGCTGTTGTTTTCCCCGGGTTTACAGAGAGGTGATGGTCATTACACCATTCCTCTAGCAGACCCAGGGCACGTTGCATTAACCCCGATACCGTAGAGGGAAATTTCCCACTGACTGAGATGACCAGATCATCCGCATAACCAACCGTATAGAATGGTCCTTTGTTCAACTTTACTACAATTGAATCAACCACAAGGCTCCACAGAAGTGGCGAGAGAACCCCTCCTTGCGGGCATCCTCTGGTTGTTCGTGCAATAAGATTGTCTCCTAGCAGTTCAGAGTTGATAATTCTACCCTTTAACATGCATTCAATCCAATTACAGATCGGTTGTGGCACACCATGGTTCTTGGCTGCAACCTTGATGGATTCAAAGGTAGTGCGATCAAATGCACCTTCGATATCTACGAATGTGCAGACGCAAATCTCTTTGTTTTCCAGCGCAAATTCCGCTCGACTCACCACATGATGAAGAGCAGTTTCTGTTGACTTCCCTGCCTGATATGCACATTGAAGTCCATGGAGTGGGAATCTTTTCAGTGGACCCGCTCTGATATATTTGTCTACCATTTTCTCCAGGGTCTTCAGGAGAAAAGATTGTAGACTTATAGGCCTAAAGGCTTTGGGTTCTTCGTAATCTGGTTTTCCCGTTTTGGGTATGAAGATTACCTTAACACGCCTCCATGTTCTGGGAATGTGTCCAAAAGCTATGCATGCTTTATACAGCCTGCAGAGATGGGGTCCCAGGATGGAGGCGCCCTGCTGTAGTAGAATGGGATAAATGTTGTCAGGTCCTGGCGCTTTGAACGGTTGGAAACTCCCCAAAGCCCATTTAACCTTACATTCATCTACTACCCTTTTCGCTATTATCCAGTCATATTTGGAGGTTCTTCTCTGCTGCTCCTTCCAGCTGACTGGATCATGATCGTCTTGGATGACTTCTGATCCAGGGAAATGAGTGTCGAACATAACCCTCAATGTCTCACTCCCTGTCTCTGTACGTACTCCATCTTCCTTCCTTAACGTGGTTAATGGAATCGCCTTTGTTGTAGAGATAGCCTTGGTTAGTCTCATTGCTTCCGGAACAGATTGAATCTGGTCACAATGTTTCCTCCAAGCAGATCTCTTTGCCTTACGTACCGCACTACTATACCGCGTTAAGGCCTCCTTGTAGTCGCTAAAGTCGTTCCTTGCTTTCGCTTCATTGAACGCCTGTCGTGTAGCTCTTCTAATTCGAGCCAGTTCCGGGTTCCACCATGGTACCCTCTTTGCCACTGATTTCGTCTCTGGACAGTTATTTTGCCAGGCCGTCATCAGTGCTTCTGTAATTCTGTCAGCTTCAAACTCTATGTCTAAGGCTGAGTTTAGTTTACAGCTAGGACCATCCAGCTCCATTCGGAGGTCCTTTTTGAAGCCCTCCCAGTTAGTGTTCCTAGGGTTCTTCCTACGCACAGTTTCTATGGTTTCACCTAGTCTGTACCTAAAGCATATGTAGTTATGATCGGAAAGAGAGACCTCATCCGACACATGCCAGTTTGTGATGTTCCTTACCGCTCTATTGTTAGCAATGGTTATGTCGATCACCTGTGCCCTGCGGGCGTTGAAAAAAAGTAGGCTTGCTACCTCTGTTAAGTAATTGCATGGGTGAACTTACCAGATATTCCAGAAGCTTCTCCCCCCTTTCATTGGTGTCTGAGCTGCCCCAAACGACATGATGCGCGTTCGCGTCGCAGCTGATGATGACATCTGAGTTTTCTCGGCTGCCGTAGGTTACCAGATCCCGTATCTGTGGTGATACTGGGTCTGCCTTCTCGTAAGGGAGATAAGCTGACGATAAGATTACCGTTCGCTTAGTCCCCCCCTCCCCTGTGTGGATCCTGACAACTGTCAGATCCCTGCAACAGAACTTGATTAAAGGCATTGCATGTATGCCATTTCTGACATAAATGCAAGTCCTCATATCATTAGTGGAACAGTTGTGAAAAAGAGTACCCGGAGCTCCACCTAAGCCCTTTATCAGTCCCCCATAAAGGTAGGGTTCCTGAATTAGGGCAATATCGAACTTGTTCAATTTAAGCTCGCGTGCCAGAAGGGCAGTTGCAGCCTTACAGTGGTGCAAATTAATCTGTACACACCTTAAGCCCGCCATTTCCGGTATCTAGTGGCCGTCTTCCGAGCCGAGCTCTCCATCCGAGTGCGCTTGCGCGCCCAACGGAGAGGACCCTCCCAGAAGCAGCTCATCTAGGGTGAGCGCCCCCACAACGTCTTCAGATTTTGGGGAGGAGATCCCACCACATTCCATTGGTGTCATCTCCTCTCCAACATCCCCTGCAGCAGCAACAGGAGCACCCTGTACTGGTTGCACCCTCACCGCTGGTGCGCTTTGGGAGCACTCACCCCCAGTCACTCCCGCCACGACTCCATCACCATCGCCTTGGGCATCAACAGGCTCGCCCGTAAGCTTCTCCTCCAGAAGCTTAAAGACGCTCCTGTCGACGCCCGTGTTAAGGCAATAGCCCTCCGCCTTGATGAATGCTGCAGAGGCACCATCCATCAGTATGACCCTCCGTACTGTCAGACCCTCGACCTTAGTGTCGACGATCTTCCAGCCCGAGGTCTTCAAACCGGGATGGCACCTCTGCATCATCCTCAAGACCCTGCCCGTGTCAAGGCGGCTGATGTTTCGGGACTTCCATGCCATCTTTACTGGCTTTGGAAGGTCCTTGGCATCAACCACCCTAAGTAGCACGCCTTCGACGGTAAGGCCGTCCTGAGCTCGAAGCCATTTCGCCGAGCCACTCCCCTCACATGTGAAGAGTATGGCTCCCGACGAAATGCCTCCCATATTGACTATTGGGAGAGGGTCAGGTGTGTCCTCCAGCAGGTCCCAGATGGTTCCTTGGATGGCCACATAGTGACTCTCCCCTAGCATGGTTGCCGGGTAGTCATCAGCAATGATGGCCATCTTAAAGGCACTCACTGCTCCCGCGTAAGACCCGTGAGTCTTAACGCGTTTAGCATCAAGCGCCACCGCCTGGCCCTCATTGCTGACCTCCCTCTGCCGCTTAGAGCGTTCCACCGCAGCCTGCTCATCCTCGGCTCGCTGCTTAATCAGCTTCGCCCTACGCCTGCGGTGGCCCGTCCTGTGACCTGGCGCCTTGCCCTCGCTCACCTTCTCTACATCAGGCCGAGGACCAACCGGTAGGATCCCATCAGGACCCAGTACCAGCAGCCCCGATGGTCCGGCGGTGACGACGGGATGGATCCCACCAGGACCCCCCTCCCGTAGCCCCACCTTTCCACGGCCCTCCATAGGGGATTGCTGGGCTGGTGCTGTAGACTCCCCCCTACCATGCAACGACCTCCCACCTGCTTGGTCTCCTCGCACAAGGGTCGACGGGCTGACTTTAGCCTTAATCTTATGATGTGTCTTAGAGTCATCTTGTGACCACGGAATCTCGGTGATGGTTTGAAACGTCTTGCTAAACACGATGCGACCTTAGTGTTACAATGGATTAAAGTCGTTGAACACTGTGAGTGTGAATTGTATTTATATTTATTGTGCATTTGTTACGACGCGGGAAATGTGCCCGTTAAAGAAAACTTCTTCAACCAAAACGCAATAAACAGCTAACTGTGAATGTTTTAACGTTCATTATGTCACACATACTTTATGGCTCCGACGAAGTTCGTAGATGCTATGTTTAAGTTTATTTTCGACGAATCAATATAATATATCGACAATGCATTAACTGCGTGAAGTGTGAGTTTATGCTGCAGTTATAATGAAACGCCTAATAAATGCCCAATAAATGCCCAATTAGTTTTAATGAACAAACATGTCACCTAGTCACCATCGTCTTTGGCCTGGTGTTGGGGTTATGCCTTCCCACATTTACAAAAGCATTGAGAAGGTTGACTCGTAATCAGTCACGCTGGCCTAACGCGGAATAGCCAACAATAGAGACTAATCAGACGCATGGTGGAAGTTGAGATACTTTATTCAAATTACCAAACAATACGAACACAACAACCAACATTACCACAACGCGTAAAGCCAAATTGACGCCAATTGAGTGAGCTACACAAACAAACATTTTGTTTGACATTAAGATTATAATGTAAGTACCCCTAATAGATTAGGAATCTCCAAAAATAGAAAAAGCTTGTGCAAGGAACAGGTACCTACACGATAACAGTCTTAGGTATTTTTTTATTTTAGAGAATTTGCTCATTGACCCAGATGGCATTTTTAGCTTCACCGGGCTATTTTGGGGGCGACGAGAAACTTAAAGGGTGTAAAGCCGTGTAAAACGAATCCCCTACGGATGTCTTCTAGAGAAAACGGTATCACGCACTAGTGCGTGCCCTCGTGCCCTACTACATTCTCAGAGGTGTTCGGATCGGATCGGAAGTCTTATGTCGCTATAGGGATTGAACCATATTTTCTCTCATTCACTCAGAAAGATTCATTCAGAGCACGTCATTATACAGCTTCCGAAGATTTACAAATTTTTGTAAACATATCGTGATGAATGATCTTTACCTCCATACTTAGCAAATAGTTAATAATAATAATAATAATAAACTTTATTGCACACAAAAGAAAAACAATACAGTCAATTTAAAAAATAAAAATAAATAAAGAGTACAAAATAGGCGGCCTTATTGCTAACAAGCAATCTCTTCCAGGCAACCTTGGGCGAAAAATAAAAAAATAAACAAAATAAAAAGGGGTGCAAGTAAAAATAAACTAAATATCCTTAACCTTAACTAGTTATCCTCTTTATCTCCATATTTAGCAAATAGTTATCCTGATATATCACATTCCACTTCATAGCTCTTCAAAATTTCTCAACTCGTGCTGTCGATCGATCGATTTATATCGATCAAATGTGGATTGACTCGGCTGCAATATGCAATAACGGCAGGGAGCTGAGCCGGTGGGCTTTATTATTTTCATCTGAATGTTTATGTTTATTCCATTGTCGATTTGTATTGCCTCCATTGACTTGATTCTGTTCTATTTGTGAATGTGCAAATGTTCGCTGATGTTGTATCTTATACCAATTTCAATTATACAGTTTTTTTTTGGCTTTGCACAAGCATTTAGCCAAAATAATAATAAGAAAAGAAATAATAACAGAAAAAGTAATTTTTCTTACAAGTTATACATAAATAAACAATATTTCCTTCATTTAAGATGATGATGGATGATAATAGAAATGGGAAGTGAGAAATGATATACCCCCCAACCCCTCGAGTATCTCAGTAAAGATATGGGGCTTTACTAAGTCCTCACGCAGACTTCTTGAGAATTTGAAAAGTGACGTTGCACTGTTTTGTTTCATTTACCAACACTCATGCACACTCGCGAACATTTAACGGTTAATAATCCACCATTATTTTAGAAAATAAAACAAAACCGCAGACATGACTTTTCACTTTCCTGTCAAGAAGTCAGAATATTTATTTAATGTTAATTAATGTTTCGTTTTTGTCAAAACAAAAGAACAAGAATATGAGCTAATACCTGCGCATCACTTGTCATTCTGTTATTGCATTTACCGTAGAATTAGAGTTCCTTATATTCTATTACTGTACGAGTACTATATGGTGCCATATGGACTCTACTAGTATCTACAGTCTTGCCAAGTATATCATTTGATTACTTAAATACTACTAATGTTCGTAACAATTATTTGAAGCTTTATATTGAAAGTTACTGCTGCGGTTTGTATTCATAGCATACCATTAGCAGGTTCTTTTACTAAAACAAAAAGGCCGGGGAGTTTTTCAATTTGCGCTACAGTTGAGCGTACAACAATAATGTACAACCATTTCGTAGTATTTACTTAACCATTCATCACAAGTCGAAGTGAAGAATGAAAATAATATCCACTATGTTCTGGTGATTAGCACTTTATTTTATTTAAGGTAATATCAATAATATCGTCAGATTTGTTGAAAATTATACCTATTCAAGTGAACAAGGTTATGACTTAACAGATGAATAGCAGTCACCGTATCGTTCTTATTAACGCTTATACATAGATGTAATTTACACTTTGCTCGCCCTTCGGAATTCCAATGACTCTTATCATTTCTTTGTCGCACCACCAAAAACTGGAATGTTCTCCCTACACTCCTTCCTTTACAACATGGGGCCCTTCAACCGAGGTGTGATGGTAACTTGCGGGTCGGCAAGGTGAGGACGGCTAACAATCCTGCTCAACTAGCTGTCCTCGCACCTGGACTCTGCGTCTGCTTAACATCAGGTAGAACGGAGTCATCTGTCAACACTACTATTGAAAAAAACTGATTAGGAGTTTTGCCTCTGTAAATTTAATTGAACTAAGTAACATTTAAACTATGGAACGCTGCTGCTGCTGCCCTAAAAATAGGACAAATTCGTCCACAGGTTCTGCGAAAATAGAACCTTTGATCCTGTGAACCTGTGATGTGAATGTTGATCAAACATCGATCAATCATTTGAAAAAAGACAAAGTGTTGCAAAAATTCCCCATGCGGGATTCGGACCCGGGATTCGTGATTTTTTTTCCAACAGTATGTATTTTTTCAAATTGTAATTTGTTTGCAACAAAATTTGCGTAAAACTATCCATAATCGGTCTACCAGTTTAATTTTGAAATTCAATGTACATTTCTATTTTCAGAAATTAGAAACCAATTAATTAAAAATCTTTGAAATATCTTGCAGCATAAAGTGGTAGTGATCGCCAGCACTGAGCGGTATATACCATAGGTGCACCAGCCAGGTGCATTCTATGGTGGGGTTCGGAGTATAAACGACTATAACAGAGCCGTGCGCTTGCGCAGTGATCCCGAGTGCGTTGTCAACTAACCAGCACTAACATGCGGGTGAGTTGAGTCATTCATTGCGATATAGCCTTATTAGTTTTATTACATATTATGATTTCATTCTTAGATAGCCATTTTTGAAACTTTTTTGTAATTATTACGTATTTTTAAATAATTCTTTTATTTGTAAAATAATAATTGAATAACCATGTACCTATTACGTTTCATTTTGTTTTGTTAACGCCTCAGTGGACGAGTGGCAAAGTGCGCCGGATACCCCCAAAGGTCCTGGGTTCTATTCCAAGGACAGGCAAAGTATTTCAGATTTTTCGATTAATAGCACCGGTCTGTGATCACTAATCCGCATTTGGCAAGCGCGGTGATTGAGCCAACACCCATCAATTGTAGCGATGACTTTATTTCAATAATGGAGGCTTTTGCTCAGCAATGGTACAGGAGTATAATAGGCTATACGTTACTAATTACTATAGTAATAACCTCCTTTTGTGTTGTTTTTAAGCTCGTCTTGGTGTTAGCGTGTGTGAGCGTCGCATTCGCGATGCCGCTGGAGTATTCGCTGCCTTATGCGCATGCGCCGTTGCTGCACGCGCCCTTAGTACACGCTGTGGCAGAACCTGTGGTTAGATGATTTTACTTTTTTATACTTAACGTTTCGGTAGCTGGCTTTGACTCAAGTCCCGGGTCAGGTCAACAATTTTTCGGAATTTTCGTTGTTCGATTTACTGAGGTTCGTGATCTCCAGCCCGCATTTGACAAGCGTAGCGATTAAGCCAGTAAGCATCAATTGTTATGACGTGTCGTAATGATGATTTTATTTCAATGATGGAAGCCTTTGTTCAGCAGTGAATAACACACAAAACATATATTTAAATAAATAAAGCAAATTTATATGTCGTATTTTTTGCAGTCCTACCCAAAGTATGCTTTTAACTACGGCGTAAAAGATCCACACACGGGCGACATCAAGAGTCAACAAGAAGAAAGGGACGGCGACGTCGTTAAAGGTAAACCAACGAGAAGATAACTTATCTGCGAACTGTTCTTTCCATTGATTGGTAGAACAATACTGGTACGTATGTCATAGACAATATTTGCCAAAAACGAATGATGTGTGTGCTTTACTTACCCCATCTTTTATGGTTTGCACATCCGATCTTACAGTGTATTAGTACTTTCCATCCAACTGGTTGAGTGGAAGAAATCGCTCTAAAGTGATAAGATCGCCATAGTTCATTTTTGTTTTGTTGGAATAAAAGAATTATCTATCTATCTAAGTTTACGTGATTGACTTTAAACTAAAATAAAAATTATATGCCTTTAGATTATTTTGGTCTAGGAGTAGTAGATCCCGGTTATCCTAAGATGGCGGTCGTTTTAAACATTCCCGCATTGATTAGGCCAGCATTTTGTATATTGGGCTGTCTTGCTGCTCACTTGTTGTTGTTGAAGGCCTCAGCCCAGCAGTAGGTTTATAAGCTGATGAAGATACTCATTTACTTTTTAATTATTAGGTAGCTACTCGCTGGTAGAGCCAGACGGCTCCACTCGCACCGTCTCGTACTCCGCCGATGACCACAACGGATTCAACGCCGTGGTACACAAGACAGGACACGCGGTGCACCCGGTGAGACAATAATATTATTTTTATTGATGATGATTGGAGATTCTGAGCTGGAAAAATACCATAGTGACGTTTGATTGACTTATGACAATCCCTAACGTTTATATTTCATTTCTATTTTAGAATAGAATAGATTGTGAATAGATTAGAAATGATTTTTTTTATTTGCTAAGAATATAGTTGGTATAGTAGCGTTAGTTAGTTAGTTTTTGGTTAAGCTTTACTAGTAGGTACAGACAGACGCCAGACGCACATCAACGTTTCCAAAACTGTCAAATTTCTTCAATACATTTTCAACCGTATACCGTAGTAATAAAATTCAAAGTCTATTGAGGAAATTTAGCAGTTTGTCGCATTATGCCTTTTAGACCCTCTGTGCGCAAGAAAAAAAACCGATAAGATTGTTTCATTTTTCACCGCTTCAGCAAAGCAAGGAAAATGAAGCAGATATCTTAGTGATTTTTACCTCCCACACTGCTGAGTACCTTGCACAACTGTAGTGGAATCGTAGCCTTAGGATGGTCGCGAACCCGTCGGATTTTGAGCAAAGTCCTATCACCAGACAAATATTGAAATTGTTTACCATCAGAATACTCGTTGGAGACGTTTAACATTAAAACCATTACACAATTTCTCTAGTTGCGCTGCTGTGTCTTGTGCAACAGCTAATGGCGCGTAGGCTTATAAGGAAATGTTGACCCGTAAATCTCGGCCGGCATAGTTCACCGAATTTCCGAGAACCTTTGAGATATAGTCCTGAGATTTACTAGTAAATTGTTTCAAGTGAATACTTGCTATTTGTGGGCGAAGAACGAATACCTGTCGTATTGGTGTCGTGCCTAAAGTAATTTTGTTTTAACATTGGTGTAATGTAAGTAACGCTACAAATTGCCAGTCTTCATTTTATAAAGGCAATTTATGTCGTGATGATTTATGAATTTACAATTCTACTAAACTTAAAGAATTTGATGGAAATCTATGACCAAAATATCGTAAACCTAGTTCCGTCAGCGCGTATTTGCTGGATGCTTTAGTACTTCGTCAAAGTCAGGTTGTATTCCAGGCAATTATAAAAGTTCTTGTGAAGATATAGTATGTTGGTTTGTTATAACAACAGCAGTCAAGTAGATGTCTTTAAAATCTATCTTTTTATAGCTAAGACATGCAATGGATGGCTATTTGTTGGTAGAAACAGGTAATGAAGAACAACTGTTCTTTACAGTACAGGGACCCCGTACAGTCTAAAACTGGTATTGACAAAATTGGGTTACCAACTATTTACTTTACAATCCATTGTATTGTTCCTAAAAATAATTGACCTAATTAAATGTAAAACAATTTATTCTCACACAACTAGGTATTTAGTAGAATCGTTAATTTTTAACGAGCTGTTAGTAATAAATTTTGATTCCATTAATTTGGAATGGTGTGAGATATCTCAAATGGTTGATCATGGTATTTTGGAATCGGGTCGTGTACGTAATTCATTATGTAATTGTTTTCATTGTCTTCTTACTAAACAATATTTTAAAATAAAGTATTTATCAAAAATAATATATTTAATCTCGTTATTACATGTTGCATTTAGGGCGTGTTGCATTAAAATCTTAGTTCGTAAGTTTGTTAGTTTAGTAATGTAATCAAACGTGTATACTTATGTACCTTCAAAATCATATCAGCCTAAACTAGTCCACTGCTGGACATAGACTTCGCCAAGTGCACGCCACTGAGCACGATCTGTTTATATACCTTACTATATGGGTATCATTAGATAGGGCTTATTATAAGTCCAGCTGGCATCAACTTATCTAAGTTTGTCAGCTACAGCATCGATGTGATAAGTTATAGTTAAGTAGTTTTAATTTAAATAGTTACACTATTGTTTTAGGTTAAATCCTGTAAAAATAGATGTAAGAGTGGATTATTAAATAAATAAATAAAAATGTGAGTAGCATTATCGTGTTCAGACACTTACAGATATAATAGTTAGTTCCTCAGAAAATGAGGATTGCGAAATGAAGAGCGTTTCCACCTTCCTAATCAGCATCTACCATCAAGTGATGTGAAGGCCAATCGCATTCCTATTGTTAAAGAATCAAAACTACTATTATACTCTCCTCTTAATAAGTCATTGAGAAGCTGCCCCGTTCTAGAATAAAGAAAACCATATAGGGTTATTGCACCAGTGTTTGAGAGAGTTTTCGTCGTCAAAAAATAACATAGATTTTCATTGAAATATCATGGGATAACAGCTGGGAAGCTGGTGGTCGATATTCTATTGTCGCTTACGACTAAAATCAGTTGCTGACCCCTTTTTTTGATGATCAAACAAGTAAAGATTGGACAAGTCTGATCAAGCCAGAGAAATACAACGCCGGATCCAACTCGGCTGGAATGCCTTCAGCAACATGTCGGATATACTCAAGCGCAAGATACCTATGCCTTTAAAACGGCGTGCCTCTGACCAATGCATATTGCCTGTCATATCCTACGGTTCGGAGACATGGACTCTCACCCGCCAACAAATTCACCATCTTCAAGTGGCACAACGGAGAATGGAGAATGGAATGCGTGCTATGTTAGGAATTACATTGCGAGATCATGTGCCAAACAAAGAGATTTGCAAAAAACCGGTGTAACTGACATAGCACAATCTGTCACACAGCGCAAGTGGCGATAGGCTGGACACGTGTCTCGTAGGGGGGTGGCAGGCGGAGCCGGAGGCTACTGGAATGGAGGCCAAGACCGGGAAAAAGAAGCGTCGGACATCAACCTGCCAGATGGGCTGATAACCTTGTGAGTGGCACAAGACCGGGCCAAGTAGAGGGATCATGAAGAAACCTATACCCAACAATGTGTGAATTATGGTTGAGGAAGAGAAAAAGAAGAAAAAACAAAAATGACAAAAAAAGTTTTATTTATTTTATTTAAATAAACAGAAAACTTAGTAGATACTTTTGAATTGTACAAAACATTTTTTACCCTAGTGAATGTGTGAATTAAATATTTTACATTATATTTTACAGGTTGCCGTGGCTCCCGTGGCTCACTACGCCGCTGCCCCTCTCGCAATTTCGCCCTACGGTCTCCATTAAAGCACCTATATTTAGTACGAGTATTTTTTTATACTACCTACACGTCTTAATATATGTACCTTATTAAACTATTATAAGTAATGAAATTTCATGGATATGTTTAAAGGGTTTGCTATGAAACTAATAAGAGTCTGTGACATCATAATTCGAAGTCAAACTCGAAGATATTTATTGCATTCATGTGGTGATAATTATGTGTATTTAAAAAAAATAAAAACCTAAAAGATTTGAAAGAGTTTAAGAATGACTTCTTGGCGGGAAAGTGAAGAGTCATGTCTGCGGTTTTGTTTTATTTTTAAAAATTTGTGTTATGTCGAATATTAATGTGAAATAATGGTGGATTATTAACCGTTAAGTGTTCGTAAGTGTGCATGAGTGTTGGCAAATGAAACAAAACAGTGCAACTTCACTTTTCAAATTCTCTCAAGAAGTCCGCCGAGAAATTAGTAAAGCCCCACATCTTTACTGAGATACTCGAGGGGTTGGGGGTATATCATTTCTCACTTCTCATTTTTATTATCATTCATCATCATTCATCATCATACTGACTGGAAGGAATTATTGTATATTTATGTATTACTTGTAAGAAAAATTACTTTGACACTGGCTAAATGTGCTAATCGCACGAAGCCATCAACTAAAAGAAAGAAAGAGTTTAAGAATTTATTCATAAGTTAACATAAATTTTAAAGTTGACTAACATGGTTAGGTTCAAAGAAGGTATTAAGTATATGTTTCGTAGGTGTTACATATATAGATGATTGTTTAATGTATATACGATTTGTATAAAGATTTATTTTTGTTTCGATTGTATAAATGGTGCTAGAGTAATTTTCTTTAATAGTACAGTACCTATTCAAATGCGGCAAATGCAAAGCTTAGTGAGAATTTGCTCACGATGTGCGCAATTTGCCTTAGCATCTAAAGTACAATTTTAATGTAGTATTTTGTTACGATAATAAACAATGACAAATTATGTGTAGTTTTGTTATTAACATTTTCATGATGCTACAAAGTTTTGTTATTTGTAGCTTTCAGCATGACCATGTAGCGTTGATCTCAATAATAATTATTTATCAAAAATATTTATACAAGAAATACAATGTATAATTATAACTCTTTCCCTATCTCATGAACTGCATGCAATACATAACAATTTATTGATTACCTATATCTATTGTAAATTGGTATGGCAATGAAAAACTTTAAAATGTCAAAATGCTATTCTTCCAAACAAATTGTTTGCTAATAGCGAACTATGACGTCATTAATATGCATCATCAATTAAGAGTTTATTAATCACTCGTATGCTCGAGAGATCTGTGTCTAACCCCTTCCCTATCCCAGAAATCAAATCTGAATATCTGATACACAACAATCGATTTTCAGTTGTTATAATTCTTTGACAGCGAACCCGATAAGTCAAATAAATAAACGGGCATTAACCGTTTGTTACCACAAAACAATGGCTAAGTTAGATACTACTTAAAACACATACTGTCACTGTTTAGTTCATAATTTTAAACACGTATTTATACTTTGTTTAACGTTAAACACTGTTTTGTAGTAAGAGGGTTAATGTTTTGAAGAACGGTAGGTATATGAGTCATTTGTAATTTTAATAGCAGTGAACCTTTGGAATATAAATTCTTACTTTTTCAATTACTCTACAGATACTAATTAAAGCAGAATAACACGCGATTTTTGTGAGTAGATCTTCATGGAGTTGATGGGAGTTGAAAAATGGCAGCCATTAAAATATAAGAACAGTTGTCTATGATTTAATAGAAAACATGATATATGTGACAAGTTCGGGGTCATGCTCTGTCTATGGCACCTACCTATACCTACATAAAACTTTAGAAACTAATGGTTCGTGTACGCACACCGTTGTTAACTGCGTTTTACAATTAATCATTGTGTTTGAAACATTAGATTAAAATCGTCTGTTATGTGAATAATTGTATTTTTGTATCGTGAATTAATTGCTGCTGATTTAGTGAAGTGTAACGCCGAATTCAGGCAATACACCGAAAAGTTTAATATCATACACTTTTCCCGACCTGGGAATTGAACTCAGATAAAATAAACAAATACTAAACGTTATGTTATGGTAACATGGATTATAAATAACATGACTTGTAATTGAAAAAAATTTCGATATGTGTATTGGCAAAATAACCGAAAGTATTAATACCAAGAAATTACCAGAAATCATTTTAAATTTGAAGTTTTTTTAATATATTTTGATGGATCTATTCGTGTTAGTTTTGTTAATTTTTTTTGAAAAACTCTCAACCTAATGTTTTGTCACAGTGTAAAATAAATAAAATATACACACCAATTACGACTTCCTACTTCTATTGAAATCGATTAATTTATCAGTTCGCAGTATGTGAGTTAATTGAAACTCAAGCTGCGCTGTTCATATTGGACTTAATAGAGTAAGTTCAAAGACCTCACACGAAAATATTGGTAATGACTTAATTTATCATCGAATAATGTTTGAATTTATTAGCAATAAATCCCATACACCAAATTGGAAACAGCTTTATGACCGGAGAGCCGTTAAATATGCGATTCATCAACTTTGAAAATGTTTTTTATTTTTATTTTAAACAATCTGTTTGCAAATCTTTAACTAAACGCTTCGCTTGTAAATCAATTGTATATATTTTTTTGGAGAAAGTTTCCTGATGACCTCAGACGGTCTTTTTAGCGTCCCCGGACCGGTTGCGAGAAACTTAAAGGGCCGACTTCCCCAAGCCTGATCGAAACACCAAATATACGTCAGAGGTTTTCTACAGAGAATGGCATCACACACTAGTATCCACCATCATCATCATCAGCTCATTTTATGTCCCCACTGCTGGGGCACGAGCCTTCCCTATGGATGGATAGAGATAACGAGCTATAAACCACCACGCGGGCCCAGTGCGGTGCGGTGGTTGTTAACGACTGCTAATGCAGCCGGGACCATCGGCTTTACGTGCCTTCCGAAGCACGGAGTCACGGAGGATCTATTCTCCGTGGGGTTCGAATCAGATCAGGGTTACTAATTTTATTTGATTTAATTATTTTTTATTAATTTAAAAAATAACGTACAGTAAGTAAGTAAAGTGAAGTAAATAGCCTTTATAATATCGTCTCATGGCTGAGTAAAGACTTCCATCAGTGAAATCAAGTACCGCTACAATTGACGGGTATTGGCTCACCACGCTTAGCAAATGCGGGTTGGTGATCACAAACCCGGGTTATGCATGCATCAAAAGATTCAAAACACACTTTGCCCGACCTGTGAATTAAACCCAAGTGAATTAAACAGTTGCGGTCTTCCTTGCGCCTCTAAGAAGGTTTTGCAAAGTGCCTGCTTGATGCCTCAAATGCAAGTGCAGCGTCGCGCCCTCTGCCCTCTCCCAGATTTGATAAGACGATAAGACTTCGATAAGATTAAAAACAAAAGATATGTATTGGGCGTTTTAGGATATATTTTATATATATTTTTTTATATTGACGCGTCATAGTGACCTCATCCTGACTGATGGTAAGCAGCCGATGCAGTCCAAAATAATGAGAGCGCTCCTCACCGTGGAACAAGCACGGTAACAAGCGCACCCATTCATGACGGCCTGCATAAATGCCGTTTCACGCCCCGCTTAAAAGACCCGAGACTATAGGATCTGGGAAACACATTTTTATCACTATAGTTTTTGTCTTCACTTAATTGCACCTACCATCTTATCTCTGCACCACCCATGGTTGACTGATAGAGAATGCCTCAAGAATTAAGTCCGCCATATAATTTATATTGCAAAAGATTTTTTTTAAAGATATAAATAGAAGTTTGTAAAATAAACTCGTAAGAGATAGTCGAAGTCTCCCAGTTTTTGTAAGATAATAGGGTAAAGTACCTCTTGTACGTCCCACCACGTTGGAAATAAGCCATTTGGCACGCGTGTCACCGTCTCAGTGGGTGTAGCGATTGGCGGCGTCGTAAAATGCCAAATTAGTCAATTTACAGTGTCGCGCCTTTTAAACACAACCTTTATAGCCTGCACACTCTCATTCATTGACTTTGATAAAACACATTTGCCGTATGTGGATGAAAGCTATAAAAATGATACTGAGGGCACTGTTTTAAGCTTCCTTGTGAATGCGCAAACGAATGAATAAAGGCATGAAAGTAAGTTACATTGATTTACAAGTTCAAGTCCACCGCACCCACATCTCTACATTTTAATATTAGCAAACTATGCAATAAAATTAATATTATAAGTGCTTGGTTGTTTATTTACAATTCTAATTTCTTTGACAATCTTTGACATTGTTTCATTTACGAGTTTTCATGATTACAGATTTATGGTTATTCTTATGGCCATTCTTATATGTAGCTGAATTATTTAATCGAAAGTAGCAGAAAATTATTATTTTCTTTTGCTCACAATATAAAGCAACAACAATGATTTGCTAATTATTGAAGTCGCTTAGGCTGTTCAGTTAAAAAATGAAATTTAAAATTTAATATAAATTAAACATTTAAGGTTTTTTTTCTATCGAAACCGATAATAGTAAGTACTTGTAAAACGACTTGCCTCAGGTGGGACTCAAACTCACAACCTCTTGCAATCCGGACGAGCTCTTCCAAAAACCGTAGGTTTTGCTGTCAGAAGCGCTTATCGCTAGACCAGTCTGTGTACAAATAGAAGTAAAAAATTGGTGATAAATAAATCAACAATGAAAGGCGAAAAGCTTTTGATAATTAATTAACACTTACCATATAACTCTATCTCTAACCAGTTAAGTCAAGTTTTATGTTGTTACTAATTAATCTTGGCCATCCAAGTTCGGCTACTTCCATAATTGACGATTAATCTTGTTAGAGAACTGAGTGGTTCGAAGTTAACAGTACAAGCTACCTTAAGCTTTCGACGGGTTGTAAAAGGTAATACCTTATTCTGCGACTAATGGTAATGGCATGACATCATGGCCGTGTAAAACGGATATGGGCGAAATTGCCTTCACCCACAGACTTTAGACTACATTGTCCGTGTGTGTTGTTTTTTGCCGGTTAAAATACGCTAAAACGTGAGGTCTGAGAAGTTTTCACATACTTCGCAGTGGTAGTTTGGTGACGAAGGAGGTTCATGGTTAGCGATAGTGTTGTGGTGAAATTGTGGCAACATGGATTTGTCTATGGCGGTGAGGGTCGTTTACTTTCTTTCAAAATTGAGTGTTCGATTTATACGATTTTTTTGAATTGATATTTTTTTGACGACCTCCGTAGCCGAGCGGCTTGCACGCCGGACTTTGGGCGGCGCTAACTTTGAGGACCCGGGTTCTATTCCCGGTCCGGTCAATGTCGAAAACGAACTTTTCAATATTGTGTCGGGTCTGGGTATATTGTGTTGTTTCTGATTTCCATGAAACGAGTGCTTTAGCTATTACCTTGGGATCAGAACAATGTATGTGATGTTGTCTAAATATATATATTTTTTTAATTTTATTGGTTTTTTTTTAACTTTGAAGGCTACATGAATAGGTAGCTAGGGTAATGGCATCAGTATTTTAAGTACTTTAAGCCCAGCGTTCGACACAGTTTTCGTCGCCAAAAAGTAACATTTATTTCATTCATTCATTCATTCATTCATTCATTAACAGTTTTTTTTGACATTTTACGGGATGATCATCTAGGAAGCGGTCTATATTCAATTACTGCTAAACACTTAAATTAGTTGCCGACCCTATTTTAATGATTTAAGGAAAAAAAATGTCGAACACTCGTGTGCCATTACCCTAAATAAAAATAAGACATTGAAACTAGTTGATTCATTTAAAACGTATTGAAATTAACTTATCTTTATATCTTTCTAAAGATCAAGTTTCTACTTCACTTCTTACTCAGAATTAATATCGAATATCATGTTACTAGAGTTTATTTTTTAAGTAAAGTCATTTGAAGCATATGTTTGTGTTATACTAACGTGTGTCATTATGGCTTTCTTCTTCGTTTATTTACTTGTTTTAAGTAACATTTAGAAACCAATCATTTTTGAGACATGCACAATTGCACAAAGCTTTGATCACACATCGTTATTTAAAAGGGAATCCCTCTGTTGTTCTGAGGGAACCCACAACTTAAGTTGACACTTAGTGTGGACCTAATCTTTTTGTTATACGCTTTGACCTAACATAACAAAATAACAACTTGATATTTTCTAATTTGAGACACTTCACATAGAAATGAAGCATTTTACACGGATCTCTTTGCGTTTATTTGATACTAGCGGCCCATCCCTGCTTCGAAAAAGAGCTTTTTTTTTTCTTTTAATTTAGCCTATGTTACTCAGCGCTAATGTAGCATTCTAATGGTAAACGAATTTTGAAATCGGTTCAGTAGTTTTTGAGTTTATTCGTTACAAACATACATACATACATAAATACAAAAATACAAAGGTTTCCTCTTTTTTTATTTTATTTCCTACACTCACACCAATTATCTAGCCCAAGAGAAGCTTCGTTATAAAACTCGTTAAATGGTTACTAGACAACGGATAAACATACTTAAAATATTTAAATACATACTTATTATACATAGAGAACACCCAGACCCGAGAAAATTTAGAAAAACAATAATTTCTAAATTGACTTGACCGGGGATCGAACCCGGGACCTCAGAGATGGCGACTATTGGCGACACCATGAAAACCAGTGTACAAACCACTCGACCAAGGAGGTCGTCTTTATAATATTAGTATAGATAATTTTTTTTTTACGGATGTTTCACGTCCTTATAAGCGTCCACGGTTATATGACGACTGATATGTTGGTCGTATCCCCAAATCTACGTGTGTGGTCGTATTAAACCTTATCATATTTGTAACATGCTGTCGCGAATTGTTATTTATGTTATAATTTAATTTTGTAGTCATGACCTGGCTTTGTACAATATGGTCACAAATGTATCTGGACCATGTACCTACATATAAATAAAAGATTATAGAAGAATCAAACAAATCCGATGAAAACTATTTTTAGCCATAATTAAATTAATTAATGTATTTCATTATCGTTTTCCTCCATAGATATTTTTGCTAACGTTGGCTTTAAGTGGACAAGCGAGAATTATATCACCAGCAAGAAAAGCGAGACTCACAACCGCGGAGACTTCACCCAGTTACTACTATACGAACATTAACGGTAAGATATATAAAATTAACAAAATTTTTAAAAACAAAATTCCGGTGAAGATGAGTTTGAGAGAGTTTGCTAATTGCCAGTGGCTGCCTTTTCAGCGTCGTAAGTTTCTCGACGCCCGGGTCAGCGAGAAATTTAACGGGTTCCTCAAGCCCGTTCAGGCGGTCTGTGCCCAGTTCTTTATTGGTCTTCTTCTAATAATGACCAGTTCTGGACTCGACCACTTCTTGTTAGGACCACTTCTAAGGAAGTACTTTTCTGGTTTTGACCACTTCTTTATTTGTCCTCCTTGTGTAGGGTAAGCAAAATATTATATTTATCTCGAAGTTTTAACAGCTTTCTTTTAAGTGTTCCGTACCCACACATCTTTAAATTAATATTTGTCAAAAGTAGGAATATGTACCTATGCCAAAAAAACAAGTCATTCATACAATAGGTACACAATGAATGAGCAATACTGTATGGTTATGCAACAATATTATTAAGTATTGTGCGGATATGGTGATTGCAAAATTAACTTGTTATAATTGTGACGTCACTGTTTCTATGGTCAACTTAAACACTTGTATCTTGGTTTTTTTATGAGTCATATGACTTTAAAATTATTTCTACACACATTGAAGCTATCAAACCAATGTATGAGTGCAGTTATATTCATTATCCAATAAGAATTTGTATTCCGCCGCCTCCAGGGTGCTTAGTGCGTGTTTTATTTGCCATTCGAACAAGTTAAAGAGAATGAAAATTTATATTATGGTATTTAGCAGTACCTACTGGTAACAAACGAGATTGTGTTAAAAAATAACCATACAAATTCTTGTGTAAAATGTTTTTGAATTGTTTATATAATTTTAACGCAAATTTTGTTGCGAAACAAATTACAAAAACACAAATGTTGAAAAAATTTCCACGAGCAGGATTTGAACCTGCACCCTTCTGACATACCGGGTCAGGTGCTCTTCCAATTGAACTATCGTGGTTCTAACCAGCTAAACAAATCAAAAACATTTTATAAACAGCTTGCATACTTCTTAGTATTTGTAAAAATATTATGATCGGGTGTTAATGACGGTAGTTGTTGACATTGAATGGGTGCCTTTGGTTTTCAAAGTAAAAAGTAAATAGTGTTGAATAATTTCGGCGGGCTGGTTAGAACCACGATAGCTCAATTGGAAGAGCACCTGACCCGTTATGTCAGAAGGGTGCAGGTTCAAATCCTGCTCGTGGAAATTTTTTCAACATTTGTGTTTTTGTAAATTCTTGTGTGATTCAATGTGTTCGAATCATTACATATGAAAATCGATTGCCACTTGTATGACGGAGCAACACTTGGTTAATGCCTCGACTGCTTTCGCTGATTTCTTATTCGTTGTGTCCGTAATTTTCAGGCTACGGTTTGTATGAAAAATATAAATTATATTTGGAGTTTCACCCGAGTTCTTCACGTAAACAATAACACGTGTTGCGAGACTATTTTAATTTCTATCTAGCGTACAACATTGTGCTCTTACTACTAATAATAAAAAAAAATACTTGAAATTGGCTAAATGCTAAACGCGAAGCCATTAAATAAGATAGTTAATTAATTTATATTTGTTAGGCGCACATTCGCGAAGGTATCCGAGTTGGTGAAACCATCACCGCTATAGTCTATATAAATAAATAAAAATGAATCGCTAAATGTGTTGCTAATCGCAAAACTCGAGAACGGCTGAACCGATTTGGCTGATTTATTTTTTGTTGTGTTTGATCAAAGACATTTAACTATTTACTTAAATCTTTTTGTGTTTGATGAAGTCTGAGCTAAGTTCTTATGTAGAGAAAAAACGTAAAAAATACGAGGAAAACAGTAAAAACAACAATTTTCTTTTCCCATGCAAACCACTCTGTCCCCATCTGTCAAACATTTGACGTCAATCAAAACAAAACAAAGGCGCGTTAGGATTATCTTTGGAATGCCTTCAAGTTGATTAGAGGTTGCACGTCATTAATGAAAATAATTGTCGGGGCAGCTATTTTCATAAAAAAATCAATTTAACTTTGTTTTAGAGAAATAGGGCAGAACAAGGTCTGCCGGGACAGCTAGTAGTAAATAAAACTGACACTAAGCTTGATGACATTCTTGTTTTCTTTAACCTGGTCGAATGATAAATTATTGTACGTAACTTGCACTCAGCACCGAAATAAACTAAATTAATTCGACAGGATATCCAGGGACGTACGCCTTCGGCTATGACGTAAGAGACCCGTACACCGGCAACGTTCAGTTCAGGAACGAGGAGCGGTATCCCAACGGTACCGTGGTCGGTAACTACGGATACACTGATGGCGGTGGTAGACATCACAGCTATCAATACGTCGCCGACGAGAGGGGATATAGGTGAGCTTTACGGAAACATGTAAATATCTTTTTTATTTTTATGTTTTGAAAAAAGAACAAAGAAATATCCTTTCTTTACTAGGTAGGTATGATGAAAAGATCTTTGCTTGGAATACTTCTTGAAAGTTCTTCAGTGTTTTGTAAACATATTTGGTCTGTGTTGTTTTGTTTATGTCACTCAACAAAGAGACAAAACACTGAACAACCATTTCAAGCTTTGATTTCAACATTGACCGGAGAGCGAGCAATCGACGTTGCTGACTAATCGATAACAGTACCCAATATTATAGGTAATTACATAGTCTATGGATAACAGGGCGAGCGGCGAGCACCTAGGCTCACTGTACTGACCTCAGATGTTTTTATGATCTAAGCTCTAAGGTACTGACATGTGACATGACATGACATGAACATGTTACGTTACGATGTTACGCTTCGGTCAGTTTCCACCATTACACTTTTAGTTTAGTCTTTAGAAACATTAATTCAACAAGTCATTAAACTATTTATACGGTTATCATCAAAATAATAAAAAAAAAGCGATCGCAAATCCTTTAAGTGAATTATGTTAGTTGGAGCTGTTTTTTTTGCTTTAAATCAAATAGTTTTTCAATATACAAACTTAAATTATGATTTTATGAAAATTAAATATCCTAATTTAATATTTATAAAATACAGTAAAAAAATTAAATGCCTACCCGAACCAAGCCAGGAATCGAACCTGGGTCTTCCGCAATCCGGGCGGCTGCACTGACCATTATGCTTAATTTTACTTAATTATAGATGAAAAAGTTATAACTTACAATTCTATGCTTAGTCATGACCGCAATGGTGTTCCATTCAATTGGATTCTGGTAACGTCAGTAGATCGATGATTTTTTGAACAGCAATTGTGTATATATTACTTTTTGCTCTCGTACTTTTACAAGGCATAATTCATTTGGTATAATGTTTATATAATGAAACCAGCGATATTACGACTAGGTATATATTGTTGATTAATCTTTTTTTTAAACCGTTTCTTTCTATTGCCTAACACAAATTCACTAATTACGTAAAAGACTGACAGCAAAATACAATTAAAAACTTAATGGTATTAAACATACAATAAATAGGCTAGGCATACGTAAAATAAATAATAACTAGGAAAATCAAACTATACTGTCAGATTTGCTCACTAGCCTTTTTTATATTCTTGGGTAAGCACTTGGCCTTCATTACTTATGTTATGTGATGATAATTACGAAGGTGGAGGCGCACTTCACCCAACTCAACTACTGAGGAACTGGCTATCTTATCTCAAACTGTCGGAACACAAAATTACTATTAACATTGATGTTATGGCTTACAGAATCATGAACGCGCTGCCCAAATATCCAGCCGTGGTGCGACCTGTCCAGGATACCAGTGCCATGGAGTCGTCTGTGACCTGGTCTAGACCTAAGAAGAAGAAGCCCACAAACTACATCACAAAACTACCCATTAAAGGCAACTCCTTAAACTCCAATAATGTGTTGCTACCTCCAAGTTACTATGCCGTAGATTAGTGTAAATTATTATTATAATTATATTTTAACTAACATTTTATTGTTTTATTTATTTGAAATACATAACAAGGAAAATAAAGACATTTTTAATTTTATTTTTTTATATCACTGTAATATGAGTATTATAATATATTGTGGAAACCAGTGGAATTTAATTTTTAAATAAAGAACATATTTCAGATTTATATAGTGAAGTAAGTGTTAAAATATTATATTTCTTGAAGTAATCTCTACAATTAGTCATGGAGTCTATGTTGGCAAGTATTCTGACGCATTTCTTTTGCAGCACGAATATTTTGTTCACGTCAGTACTGTTACCCCAGAGTGTTACAATTCCGTAGCGGAGCCAAAATTACCACGTGGAGGATTTGAACCTGCACCCTTCTGACATACCGGGTCAGGTGCTCTTTCAATTGAGCTATCGTGGTTCTAACCAGCCCGCCGAAATTATTCAACACTATTTACTTTTTACTTTGAAAGCCAAAGGCACCCATTCAATGTCAACAACTACCGTCATTAACACCCGATCATAATATTTTTACAAATACTAAAGATCAGTGTACCGTATTGCGACCACCGGTACTTGGTTTCTATGGTATGTGTCGTGACTTAGCTACTGCTTTCTTTATGAATTTAATTATTTTATAAATTGTAGGATATTACAAAATGAAAGATGCGTGTCTGTTGAAAATCGTAAAGCGTATACTCATAAATTAATTTTAAAAATTACATCAATCGAGGAGAGAGGGTTTGGGTACAATGTAGTGCTACCAATGGCAGCGTCGGTTCGATTTCCACGTGATGTAGCGCGAAGATGATTGGCGATTAAAGGGTGGATGAAAGCGGAAGTTAGAGTTTAGTGGCTAGAACATTCCAGGCTATACTGATTAGCCAATCCCGAACATGCCCCCGGCCTTGGAAGCAGTTGCTTTCAATGCTCCTGATGACTCGGAGACTCCTCGTCGTATAAGAGAGGGCAGATCTTGGCGTAGGCCCGTCGAACAACGCCCGAATTGGTTTGTATATCTGCCACTCTTGAAATGCCATCCTTGCCCGGGATGGTTCTGACCACTCGTCCCAAGCTCCACTTCAAAGGCGGCAGGTTATTGTCCTTGAGTAGTACAAGGGTGTTGACCTTCAGCTGTGATTTGTTATCAGTCCATTTACTCCGCACCTGCAACTCGGATACATATTCTTTGGACCAACGGGTCCAAAAATGCTGGCGTATTTGCTCCACCACCTGATGACGCTTCAGGCGATGCGCAGGAACGTCGCTGAGATCGTCGCAGACTGGCGCAGTCAGTGGTCGACCAACCAGAAAGTGAGCTGGAGTCAGAGGAGAGAGGTCTTTAGGATCTGGGGAAAGCGGAGAAAGCGGTCTGGAGTTAAGGACAGCTTCAATTTGTGATAACACTGTGCTATACTCCTCAAAAGTGAGGTGCGCATTGCCTACAACTCGACGTAGATGATATTTGCAAGATTTAACTCCTGCCTCCCACAGACCACCAAAATGGGGTGAATAAGGGGGAATAAATGAAAATTTTATTTGTTGACTAGCGGCATATTCTATTATATCCGAGTCACATCTGTGTAAAAAATCTGAGAAACTATTCATTAAGCCTACAAAGTTACGACCATTATCCGAAAATATTTCTAATGGTTTGCCGCGTCGCGAAATAAATCTATTAAGCGCTAGTGAATATGCCTCAGTAGTGAGATCTGTGACTAACTCTAAATGAACTGCACGCGTCACGAAGCACACAAACAAGCAAATATATGCCTTAAAAGTCCTAGCCCCCTTTCCTTTACGGTTAAGTATGAGCACTGGCCCACAGTAATCCACTCCGCATCGTATGAATGGAAAACTTGGCGAGATCCTTTCCTCAGGCAAGTTACCCATAGGGGGCGTCAATGTCTTACCCTTCATACGTTTACACGTTACACAATCTATAACAACCTGCCTTACTAAACTTCTGCCACCAAGAGGCCACCAGGTTTCGCGTAAATTATATAATAAGGCCTGAGGTCCAGCGTGGAGAAGCCGCAGGTGTTCACTGCGAAACAACAACCGCGTAAAATAATGTTTACTACATATCAAGATAGGGTGCATTTTGTTATAACAAAATTGCTTTGAATTTCCTAAACGGCCACCCACACGTATTATCTTATCACCATTCATAAACAAGTTTAATTTACTTAAATTATTTTTACCCTTTATTTGAAACCCATTGAGTAAAAGAGTGTATTCAGTAGGAAAACTTTCCATCTGGGACCACCTAATCAAAGTGTTTTCCGATATATTTAACTCGTCAACACTAATGACACCTATCCGTCGGTTATTTTTATTGCGAGCATTGTGTATGAAACGCAACACAAATGCTACAGCACGCCTCATACGGCTAAACTGTGAAAAACGCCTAAACGCGAACAGTGTTGTGCCAGACGAGTCTCGAGTTACGAAAGACGAAATAGGCGATCTAATTTCAGGAAGGTCCTCGTCAGTATCCGGAACAGTATAATTAACTAGTGAGAAACTAGGACTTCGTAAAAAATCTGGACCCTCCCACCACAAAGTGGAAGACGAAAGTTCATCCAAACTACAACCACGAGAAGCCAGATCAGCCGGATTATCCTTGCTACGAACGTGACGCCAAACAACATCGTTTGCCAGTTCTTGAATCTCAGCCGTTCTATTTTGAACAAAAGTTTTTAATTTATTCGGCGCCATACGCAGCCAGCCTAAGACTATGGTCGAGTCAGTCCAAAAAACGGTATTATTAATCGTACAATTAAGTGAACTCCGCACCTTATCTAATAGCTTAGCACCGAGTAAAGCACCACACAGTTCGAGCCTTGGTATGCTGACCGGTTTTAATGGGGCGACCTTAGCTTTAGAAAAAAGTAATCTAACTGTTATAGTTTGGTCTTTATTCATACTGCGAATATAAATACACGCGCCGTACGCGCTCTGCGACGCGTCGCTAAAAACATGAAGCTCAATAGACATAGGTTCGCTGCCTATAGCATGACGAGGAACACGAATCGTACTGAGCGCTTGTAACGAAATAACAAACCGGTTCCACGTTCGCGCAACGCTAGGCGGGACTACGTCATCCCAACCGTTCTTAAGCAGCCATAATTGTTGCAGTAATATTTTTGCGATAACGATTGCAGGGCTCAACAAACCAAGTGGATCAAAGATTTGAGAAATATTTGATAGAATAGATCTTTTAGTGACTGGCTTATCATCCTTTTGAAACTGCGTATTGAAATGGAAGGTATCGTTTAAATTGTTCCAACCTAAACCCAATGTTTTGGCATTAATATTCTCGTTCGATTTAATTTCTTTAGATTGGCTCAACAAACAATCGTCAAAGTCACATGGAAAATTACATATCCATTTTCGAAGTGGGAAACCACCTGACTGAAGCGTTTTTTTTATTTTTTCGCATAATTGTAATAAATGAGATATGTCATTACCGCCTCCCAAAAAATCGTCTACATAAAAGTCTTCTCTAATTGACCTTTGAACGTCGGGATCTGATGACTCAATACCTAGTTGCTTTAAGCACCTGACACTGAGAAATGGCGCGGAAGCGGTTCCGTACGTGACGGTATTTAATTGAAACATACCTAAAGAATGCAATGGGTCATCACGCCACAAAATCATTTGTAGCTTACGTTGGTCTCCATCCACCAGACAATTTCGAAACATTTTCTCAACATCAGCGCACACAGCGAATTTGTGCTGTCTAAAACGGAGAAGGATGGAAATTAAGTCGCCCTGTATAGGCGGCCCGACTAATTGTAAATCGTTAAGTGACTTGCCAGAGGTTGATGGTGCGCTGGCATCGAAGACCACACGCAGCTTAGTTGTGGAGCTATGTTCCCTAAATACGCCGTGATGCGGCATGAAATAGCATGGATGCTCATAAGTGGTTACCGGACTCATATGACCTAAGTCCAGGTATTCCTGCATAAAATTCGCGTACAATAATTTATAATCAGAGGAGCGCTGTAGACATTTCTCTAAAGCGTAAAATCGGCGCTCGGCCTGCGTAAAAGATTCGCCTAAAGCATCGGGTGGCTGTTTAAATGGAATGCGTACACTAAACCTTCCTTCACTAGTGCGCTTTGTGGTTTGAAGGAAATGATCCTCGCATGAACGCTCCTCCTCAGTCCGCGTATCCCTTACCTTAGGCAGTTCTTCGAGCTCCCAGAACAAGCGAAGTTGAGAGTCAACCGAACTACTATAATTACACTGAATGCGCTTTATATTTCGTGTATTATATTTATTATTAACGGGTCCAGAAATAATCCACCCTAATCTAGTGTTCTGTAAGTAAGGCCCGTTGGGAAGACGCATTATTCCTTCACCTAACAGATCCCAAAACTTATCAGCACCTATTAAAATATCTACGTTTTCTGAATTCAGAAAATGCGGATCTGCCAGCGTTATGTTGTCGGGAATACTGAACTGCGCGCTTGATTGACATAAGGCTGGCAACGTAGACGTTATTTGAGACAAAACAAAGCAAGAAATGTGCGTGGTGTAGTGATCGACGCGTGATTTTATTTCAATACTACAAGTTTCCGAACATTGTAAAACTGAATCACCTACACCCCTAACTTCGTAAGTGGACTGTACTATAGGAATTTGAATTAAATTACAAAACGATTTCGTTACGAAGCACCGCTGACTTCCATTGTCAAGCAGCGCGCGTGCCTTGTGATAAACACCGTGAATATCGGCTACTTCAACGATAGCTGTTGACAACAAAACGGTGTGTGCATCTGTAGACTGAGCGGAACAAATTTGCATGTGTGCCTTGTTTACTTGAATAGGGAGCGAGTCCGGGGCGGCAGAGGAGGCGGGGTCGCCTGTAGGTAGCGGCGGCGGCGGCGCTGCGTCTGCACACGCCGCGGAGCTCCCAGTCGCGATACTAGAATGAAGTGCTACCGAGCTATCCGTGTTATCGTTATGTATTAATGAGTTATGTTTGTGGTTGCACTTCCTACAAGGCCCAAACCGACAACTATCAAGTGTGTGTCCCGAGCGTAAACAATTCTTACATAACTTGTGTTCGCGTATTAACTTTAACTTTGATTCTAAATTACTCTCAATAAACCTTTGACATGAATATAGTGGATGATTACCGTTGCATTTAAAGCACGAAAATTTGAAGCGACACTGACGATCGGCCGGCTTATGAGTAGAAACGTTGCAGTGAGACGTGTTATGTGAATGTGAACTTTGTTTTTTAGTCTCAATTTGCGGAGTGAGCACTTTATTATGGGAAAGCTGCAACGTGTCTAGCATATCCGCCCTGTTTTTTAGAAAGCCGATTAATTCATCCACCTTAATTATGCGTTTAGAATTGTTATCGCTCGGAACCAACATACATTTGTAGGTCTCCCATTCGCGCTCAGTCGTTTTATCCAGTTTAGACACTATAATATAATTAATAAGTGTATCCCAGGAGTCCGTGGGCTCACCTAGGATTTTCAAAGCGCGTAAATTCTTTAAAATAGTATCTATAAGCCTTCTAATATGTGCGGGTGACTCTCTAGACAACGCAATAATTGAAAATAACGCCTTAACGTGATTGTGCACTAAAATTTTATTATTGTTATACCGATTTAGTAACAACTCCCAAGCGACATTATAATTATCCGAAGAAAATTCTACGGAGTTAACTACCAGCTCCGCGTTGCCCTTTAATGAAGATTTTAAATAGTGATATTTTGAATGTTGCTGATACGCTTGGAGCTATGTACCAAAGATATAAACGTGTCTCTGAACTCAAGCCAGTGCTCATAGGAACCGTCAAAGGAAGGCAGTGAAATAGTGGGCAACTTAACGGATTGTGCTTGTTCGCTACAGCAATGCTTGTCACCAGAACTGTCACTAACCTCAAAACTGCTCAAAATGTGCTCCGCATGTGCTAAGGTGCTATAATAGGAATTTTCGAACATTTCTCTATTATTTAACTGTTCAATTATTTCGCTCTCGGATACACATTCTTCGATTTTAGTTTGCATATCGTTAAACTCGGCATATAAACTAGCAGCTCCTTTGACGCGTAATTTCAAATCGATGCGATCGCGATTGGAATAAATTAGGTTTTCATTCTGTTCTAGTGAAAGTAGGTAAGTAGCAAATTTAGTTAGCCTGCCCTTAATGACTCCACGTTTTTTGATTAGGTCGCGAACTAAAATAGGATCTGCACATTGGATAACCGGCGATTTATCGCGAGACTTCGAACTTGCACTATCAATATTTAGTAAGGCGGGAGATTTATCTTGAGATTTAACACTTTCGGTAGACATTTTGGTGGTCAGTGAAAAGAGGAGTACTTACAATTTGAATCGTCGAATACACGTCAGCAGTGATAGCAACGTCACAAGCAGGAAATTCGTGTCACGAACTATAACAATTATGCTCCTGCGCGTATTTCTCACTGAAATCAGTTTAGACACAGGTATCACAAAGAGAGCTAGGAGGTGATGGGGAACAGAAAGGATGGTTGGTCTCACCAGAATGCGTATGTTTGATAAAGGCCACTCCAGCTTTGATCCCTGTATGCGCTTAGCCTCCAGGTAGTCTTCCAGATAATTTTAGTAGCAGCAGCCACGATTATGCGCTCCACAGGACGTTAATCTTGCTATTCGGCGAAGAAGGGCCACATGTACCGTATTGCGACCACCGGTACTTGGTTTCTATGGTATGTGTCGTGACTTAGCTACTGCTTTCTTTATGAATTTAATTATTTTATAAATTGTAGGATATTACAAAATGAAAGATGCGTGTCTGTTGAAAATCGTAAAGCGTATACTCATAAATTAATTTTAAAAATTACATCAATCGAGGAGAGAGGGTTTGGGTACAATGTAGTGCTACCAATGGCAGCGTCGGTTCGATTTCCACGTGATGTAGCGCGAAGATGATTGGCGATTAAAGGGTGGATGAAAGCGGAAGTTAGAGTTTAGTGGCTAGAACATTCCAGGCTATACTGATTAGCCAATCCCGAACAATCAGTTAAGAAGTAGGCAAGCTATTTATAAAATGTTTTTGTTTTGTTTATATAATTTTAACGCAAATTTTGTTGCGAAACATGTTTAACCGTTAATGACGGTAGTTGTTGACATTGAATGGGTGCCTTTGGCTTTCAAAGTAAAAAAGTAAAACTAAAGTTAGTGTTGTAGTTAGGTATAGTCTTTTTTAAAGTATATAGTACGAAACTTACTAAAGTATGAACACTGGATAGGTAAATAAAATCAGTTATTGCCTTAGAGCATTAAACCATTAGTGCTTAATTAATTAATTAAGTTTATTGTAGGCCATTGGATCCGTGGGTGGGTGGTAACAATTGAAACTTAAAAACTATGTTATATAATGAGGTTGGTTGAGATAAATAATACATCAATAAAAGTTATTTAATAACGTGTCTATTGATATATGTCAAAATGACATGGCACGAAATGGAAAGTCAGCTTTGACAATATTTTGTTAAATATATAGCTGTTGGTTCTAGTTGATTAGGCGATTTATTAACTATTTATTTAACACATTGGTAAACGTTTAAGCTTTCATAAAGCATAATGGAAGCGAATGCTTTAAAGAAACTTTGTTTATTTATTTTCGTGTTGAAAATTGTAGATTGTAAGTACCGATCTCACATCAATGTGTTCGAATAATAAGTGACTTTTTAAACTAAATTACAATAACTGTCTTTATCGTTAGGTCATCCTCTAGATAAGAGTGATTTAGATAACCAATTAAAGAACGATGAGAAGCGATTCCCAAATGGAACTATCGTTGGCAAATATTCCTATACTGATAATGAAGGCAACCCAATACAGGTGAAGTATTACGCTGATGACACCAGCTATGGGTGAGCATCTTAAAGAGCCATTTTATGCTTAACCGCCTCGTGGTCTAGTGGTTAGGACCACCGGTCTCAGACCCAGAGGTCCCGGGTTCGATTCGCAGCGGTACATGTTTGTGTACTCGGTTTGTTTGGTAGTAGGGCTTATTTGTCCGCCTATCTAGCTACTACTATCTTATCTAAGTCGTCTAAACATCAATGTTAGTAGCATTGTGGTGTTCATGCAGCTAGGGATAAGATAGCCAGTGCCTCAGTAGTTGAGGATTCTAGGTGAAGTGACGTGAAAAAAACTTCCCGTGCATGACATAAGAGTCGACTAAGGGTCAAGGGTTTCAAGATGCTCTCACATCAGGCGATCGGCTAGCAACCTATTACTGAAATTATCTATTCTCAGGGCTCTACTTTGATTATGCTAAATGTGGGGTCACTAATGGCGAGTTTACTCAAAATTGGTGATTTTGATGCTATGTCTATCCCTTTTTGGGAGACGGAAGTCAGTGTGTCCTATGTATTTTTTAAATATCAATCAATCTTTACCCCAACGTAAAGCCGTTGGTCTCGAAGACAACGGCTTTACGTGTCTTCCAAAGAACGGAGGATCTCGAGATAAATAAAATAAAATAAAAATTTTGGTTACCCATCCGATGGCCGGGCTTTGCGAAATCGCAGACCGGGCGCGTGGATCACTGCCCTTCATCGAGCTCTTATATAATAATAATAAATATTATTATTATTATATCAGCCATAGCTGTACCACTAGGCATAAGCGAATGCCTCCGACGCTTTTTCCACACCTTCCGGTCCCCTGCAACATCATGCCATTCCTTCATGAACCTATCAAGGTCCTCCCGCCATCTTCGTCTTTTCGCATTTTATAGGGTCCACTCCGTATAATAGTTAGTATAATTAAAACACATTTTTTTATCAAGATATTCAAACACAGTAGCAGATATTATTCACGTTTGATATATGAATACACTCTTATTTACTTACAGAGTTGAGTTGAAAAGTATTAAAGTAATGAGTGGAACTTCAGACAATCCAATGATGCAGAATTTCAAACAACCAACTACAGAATACATGTTACAAAACTCAGAAGCCCCTCTAGGGACGGTACTTGATTTTTACAATCCCACCAACACCAAATACAAAATCAGTGAGCCATTTGAAATACTGAAAAATAATAAAGATGTTAATACAAACCCTATTGAAAAACCAGATTTTAAAGCCACCCCCGACTATGAAATTTACTTTCAAAATGAACTGAAAACTCCGAAGAAGTGTGGAAAAGATAAGGTTCGTGTTTACTTAGATAAAGTGAAACGGAAGATTCGTGATGTCCCGGATAGTTATATGCAAGCTGTTAAGTACTGCAATCGGGTTTGATTTAGCAATATTTTTTTTAGGTTATATTTGAGACAAAATAAATGTTACACTTATTGGCAAGATGGCATATTATTTATTGAAGTACAAAAAGTAACTAACTACATCTTAAAACTTTTTCGTGGGACGCTACATTTTAAATACCCGTTAATACAACTGTAAGGAATACAATCACTTTATTGCTTATTTTGCTCTGTTTCCCTGTCTTTGCTAAGGGTTAAGGGCGTCAGAATATAACCTATAGGTACTGTTAATAAAGAGGTAAAGTTTGTTTGTTTGTTTGTTTGTTTGCGGAGGGTATCATCTGGAACTACTGGTCCAATTCCAATTTTTTTTTCTATAATAGAATACTACATTCCTCGCAGGTAACATCGGCTATATCTTTTTTTTAAAGGTTTATTTTTGAAATCTCATATCCACGCGGACGAAGTCACGACTCGCGAGTAAAGTGCTAGTAATATATAAATTTGAACACAAGTAGATCTAGATAAGGTGAATTATTATATTATCAAGAGACCAAAACGTTAGTTACCTAATAAAAATGTTAACTATTTAAAAGGTTCAGCACATGTAAGTAACAATAGATAATAACCAATTTCCTGCTAAACATATCGATACCTAGCTCACTGTGTGAGTGAACTGGAATTACATAAAAACGTTTTGTATGCAGCCCAAAACACATAGACTCTACGATATACGATATGCATACAACAATGTGGGATTTCTACTTTTTAAGTAATGATAAAATGAGGTCTTTCTATATTATTTTCGTACGAAACTTATATTTTATAGTTTAACGGGCACCTCGCGGCTTTGTATACTGCTCATGAAAAATAAACTCCTCACTATCTGAACTTATAACATTTATTTTTATACATATAAAATAATTATTCTTTGTATCTGTGATTCTAAGGTGATACTTATATTGAAATACATTTAGAGAAGGTACTTACACTTGTATCGTGAGTGGTATATTTGTGGTACACGCACACAAAAATGTCGCAGAATGAATACCATTTGAATATTAACCATTTCTGTGCACTATAGCAATTACTAATCCCCGAGATTCGTCAACAAAAATGTCCCTTAAGAGGGAAAAGAGACAATAAATTTGAAATAAATAAATTTTAAAAGAAACCACCACTGTAGTCTAATGGTTAGACTATCGTTCTTAGATCCAGTGGTCACTGAGTTCGATTCTCAGCACGGGTAAATATTGTGGTCGGTTTGTTTAGTTTCTTATTCGGCCTGACTTACTACCTTTTCTTAGTCTGTATAACAACAGTAGGTAACTATGTTAGTATATTTTTTGTTTCCCAGCCATTCCCATACGGACCGAGGAATTTGTATGAATTGTGCTCCCGCTTTTGTGACTCAGTACCTGGTGTGATGAAAGCCAAACTCTATTCCATTGAATAATAAATCAAGTCACATTATGTGAAACCGATAATCCACCAATTCTAAAACACATATCCTTGTACTACAGAACAGTGTTTACAGTTAATTTACAATAATTTAACGTTTAACGTTTTTAAAATAAAAAAAATATTGTGACTCTGTCTAAAATTATTAGCTGAAAATGTGATTTAAGCAGTGTCTTACTTTAGCCATATCGTTTTGTGGGATAACAGTTAAAGACTGACAAAGGTATCTCTTATGGTAGTACCTTTTACGAGTACCAGCGTGCCTGAGGAAACGAGCTGGTTAATGACTCTCCCCTAAGTTCCCGCCTCCCTGTCCAGGTTCAAAGGTCTCGCGAAGGTACTATCGTTGTAGTATCTACGTTACTTCTAGGAACCAACTACAATAAAATGAAATTCACGCGACTGATTTAGATAATGAGTCGTCTGGTCCTTTGATTATTCAATGCGATCGCAGAAGAAACCATACTGACCGCTAAAGGCGGAGCAAATAGAGGATGAAGATGAAGGATCGTTTGAATTTTTTTCAGGATCACAGAAGGATCTCGGGTGCAGATTACGTCGCTTACTAGTGACGTGAGGATTACTATCCTAATCGTAATCAAGAAAAAAAAAACACATTACACAAAATTGGGTGGACTTAAGAAAGTGGGTTACGAATCGCACTTTAGTATTGTATAACCATTTCACGTATCTATAGCATCAATGTGTGACTTAACTTGAAACAAAAAATGTTGGACTTTCAAAATGATTATTTGGTTCTACGAGTATACTAAATTCGAAATAAATAATCAGATAATCAGATAAACAAATAAAACTTCATAAAAAAGACATGCAAACATTACCTCTTATATGTTTGAGGTTGAAATATAGTTGAATTATGGTTTATATATCTAAAGTAGTACACTCTAAGCTAGTTCTGTGGACCCAATGTCTCTTCTGCTGGAACACACTTCCACAAATAGCTATGCCTTATAAGTATTTAGGTATTGTTGTACTCTAAACTTTACGAACACCACGTATTGAAATTACTACACGTTTAATATACCGATGTACTTGCACTTGCTACTTGCTTCATTTACAAAACTATGACCAGTCTCCCTGTGACCACGGATCCTGCTACGAGTTAGAAACGTCAGGATATATAAAATAATGTAATATAAAGGAAATTAAATTGGTATACAGTGTTTAATTTTATTTTTTGTATTTATAAATAATCAAAAAGACCAGATGTTGATACCAGATGTTGATGCCATGACTAATTTCTGGCGTGGCATTTGGTCGGTGCTCGTCGAGCACACGGAAGGTGAATGGATGAGTGTTGTCAGGGAGGCGTATGAACCTATCAAGACCATGCAGGCTATTAATATTAGTACAGCTGTCGTAAGTTGTGCGATCCGTATGGCCCAAAATTAGAAATGCCCTGGACCGGACGGATTGCACAACTTTTGGATCAAATGGTTTCGATGTTCACACGAGTTACTGGCAACGCAATTCCAAGAAGCCGTAGAGCTCGGCTCACTCCCAAGTTTGTTGACTACTGGTGTCACTTTTCTGTTCCATAAATCAGGTAGTACCACGGAACAAACAATTATAGACCCATCACGTGCCTACCAACATTATATAAGCTTCTTACTTACATTCTGAGAACAAAAATTATCTCGCAAATAATATTTTGGACATGACTCAGAATGGATGTAGGGTTGGGTCCCGTGGTACTAAAGAGCTTCTCCTCATTGACATAACCATATGCCAGAAGATTCGGCGTGGCAGAGAGATTCTCTCCACAGCCTGGATTGACTATAAGAAGGCCTATGATTCGGTGCCGCATTCGTGGTTGGTAAGGATTTTTAGAGTTATATAAAATTGATATAACTTTAAAATCAGTACTCCTTGACACGGCACGTATTGTCAGGAGGTTCCTCACTCTGCAGCCCTGACCACCGATAGCTTGGGTAAGCTAAGCAGCCGGTAAATATGTTTTTATATAAAATATTAAAAAAAAATTCTTTGGAAATATATTTAATAAAGAGAATAAATAATAATAATAATAAAAAATAAATAAAGAGTATAATAATAATATATCTTTATTGCAGACACATGATTCATATTTTTACAAATAATAAACACAAACTAAATATAAAATACACAAACATCACAAATACAAAAAATTATAATAAAAAAATAAAATAATAATATAAATATATTATTGTTTTTGGGCGGATATCACCCAACGTCGGTACATTGGAGTTTGGATAAGTCTGTCCGCCAGACTCCGGACAATAACTTTGTCACACGCGTCCCTGTCTCCTACTAAAATCCCGGACGAGTTCGGATCGAATCAAACCACTGTGCCACTGAGACGAGCCACATTAATGCGATAAGTTTCTTTTAATATTCTTAAACAATGTTCCGCCGCATAATTCTTAATTATTCAGTGTCCGCTTCATTACGTACGCTAACACCGAGCCGCTTGCGATGATGTGATTTTTCAAATAACTGGCGAGGCATAATGTTATAATCTACTATAGAACGTAATAGATAATTTACTGTGTTACGTTCATTATAATAGCAGTTTTTTAACACCTCTTTTGGTAGAAATTAATTGGAAAGTATAATTTATCGTATCATTTGCTTTGTTTGACGGAAATGAGAATGAAAAGTGTAGTATTCTTTATTGGATCGTCGTTTTTAGTTAATTATCATTAATTGAGTTATTCAAATGTAATGTAATCATTTCAGACATACCACGTGCAAGAATTTATGTTGATTTTCTTCAAAACATTACCTATACAGAACTTTTTATTTGTGGCGAAAAAATGTTTACAATCAATAAAGAGATTACTGTATTTGCGAATAAGCTATCGATTTATCGTGTTTCCTTGTTATGTCAACCGAATGGATGTTGCATAATCACGCCATTTTTATATTGCCATTGCAATCAAAGAAATCATAAGCAGTGTAAAACAAGCTAAATAAAACCGTTTAAAAACGCAGTAATAATACCCTTATGTTCTCCGCTCTTAATCCTCGGCTTAAACACCCAGGAAAATCTAGTAAGATATGTGGACACAATAACATGGGGAAAAAGGTCATAATCTACGAAAGTGAATGGGGTTTAACGGCTTTCTTGATACAACAACCGGGAACAACGTTTCAACGTCAGGAATAGTAAGTTATTAAAATATTTATAAAATTTATAAAATACAGTGAAAAAATTAAACGCCCACACGACCCAGCCAGGAATCGAACCCGGGTCTTCCGCAATCCGGGCGGCTGCACTGACCGCTATGCTATCGGGAAGGCTGACTAAGCGCTGAATTTTGTCACTCCTTTTTATTTTTTTTTAGTGTTTTTTAGCGCTAATTAGCACTTGAAAATAAGAAGTAAAAAAAAGTTATTAAAACTTTTAAGGAAAGCCTTTTTTCTTCCTTTTATTGTCTTTTTCATGTGTTTTGTTTAAATGTCCTTTTAATGTTGATATTTTCTTCTAATAGAAGGGGAATCCACGATGATAAATGAGGATTCACTCGAGCGTCATAGAGACCTATTGGGTTGCGAAGATTAGATGATAAAAAGAAAAAATGTTAGATAATATATACTTTTTCATCGGTGGGGGGAGCGTCTATAGATTTCAAAAATGTATACGAGCGCGTCAGATATTGATAGTATCCATCCATAATAATGTACGTATGTTAATCTGATCGTTTGCATGGTGGGCAACGAAACTAGAGTGGGGGCGGAGTGATAGAGCACTCGTAATAGATAGAGAAAGAGTGATAAAGGAATAGAAACGCGGAGTGGAGAAGATTTAACGACGAATTTTTGTTACTTCAGCTTGTGGAAATCGTCAGATTATATATTTTTCGTTATCCATGAATTATTTCCTTCAAAATAAAAATAAAAAAAATTGCCACGCTCGAGAATGTCGAAATGAAGTTTTTTTTAAGTTTGTAACCATCCCACTTCTTTGCGTCACTCGAAAATTGACAGATTAGTAGAATATACACCTTTTTAGACTTCTTGGCGGGAAAGTGAAGAGTCATTTCTGCGGTTTTGTTTTATTTTCAAAAATTTGTGTTATGTCGAATATTAATGTGAAATGGTGGATTATTAACCGTTAAGTGTTCGTGAGTGTGCATGAGTGTTGGCAAATGAAACAAAACAGTGCAACGTCACTTTTTAAATTCTCTCAAGAAGTCTGCGTGAGGACTTAGTAAAGCCCCACATCTTTACTGAGATACTCGAGGGGTTGGGGGGGTATATTATTTCTCACTTCCCATTTTCATTATCATTCATCATCATCAATATTCTTTATTTATGTATTACCTAAGAAGATAGAACGAACGAATAGAATTAAGAAACTAATGACATGGCAGCATGGTCTATGACCTTAGCCGGTTCCTCAAGGAACGAACTACACTTAAAAAAAAACACTTTTTAGCATGTTATTAACTCACCCTACCTTAATCTGACGCGCTCGAGATTTTCTGATGATAAATTTTTTTAACTAATCTTATCCTTTATCCTTGATGGGCGGCCATATGTATGGGGTTCATATTTGGTAGAGGTACTAAACCGGGTACAAGGTATCCCCCTGCATGTTAATCTGCCGCGCTTTAGTAAATACCGAAATCCCCGCTTGGGCTCTCCTGCTATAATGAGCCAGAGGCATAGCTTCGGCTGTGACATCTAGCTGAGAAGAAACCGTTTGGGCATTACAATTTTTGTTAGTTTATAGGCGCTGACTAGCGCTGACAACTGTAAAATGCGCTTCACTTATTAAACTATATAAAAAGTATTTTATATAATTTAATAAGGTTTATATATTTTTATATAAAAAGTACATAACATGCAACGCTTAGAAAAATATTTATGTTGTAAAAAACTATACTATTTTGCAATAATGTAAATTTTTCCAAAATGTAGAATTATGCAATATATTTGATCGAAAAAAAAAAATTTAAGTCACCTCTAAACAGTAACTACGTCTACATGATTATCTTTTTCATTTACTAAAGTACGTCGTTGCAATTAATTATACTTATTCGTAATGCTTATTATAAAAAAAATCATTTTTTATTTTGTAATAAAACACCCAAGATTTTTAATAAATAGCGTTTCTCACGCACTATTTGAATCCCTTAACTGCTTGTATGCATGTATGTATGCTTGTATGTATGCTTGTATGCTTGTATGCAGATCAATAGAGAGCGCTGTTTCATAGCTATTAGCACCTTAAAGATGGTAGTTCCTAATTCTGGAGCACCTATAGCCATTAGTATCACGTGTTACTGTTTTTCCCAAGTGTTGTCAGCCCCACTATCGGGCTCCCACATATATATTCACTCACAGGTTTCACTTGCACACTCTACATATAACATTGTAAAGGCAATTCGCTCGTGTCAGTGGTGTGTTGGTGTTTTAAACTACTCAGTGTTGCCATAGAAAATAAACAAAGATGGGTTTAAAGGTGAGATTTAGTTTTTAATATTTTTTTGTAGTTAATTGCAATTAGGAACATTATAAATCAGAGAGATCACTGAAAGTATTTTGTTTAGGATTCTACTGAAATTATATGAATTCAGTTGAATTAATATTTTTTCGTTTTTTTAGGTAATTAGATTTCTGAATTTACCTAAGCATAGAAAGTTTCATTAGAATTACTTTGAAAAATATTTATTGTCGAAGGTTGTTAGGTATACCGAAATGTATAAAAGCTTTTAAACAATAGATTATAAAAATATCTCTTGATTTGGAAATGCCATTTAAAAATATTCATAAAGAAGAAGAACCATAACGGTTATAAAACTTTATTCTTAGATTTCATATAAATGTAAAACGAAAACAAAATATAAAAAAAGAATCATTTGGTAATCAATTTAGAACATGGCTCTTACTGATAAAACTAATTCGTGAAAAATGATTATTTTGTTAGTTTAGTTATAACTAACTGCAGCCTAAATTAAAGCCTTACTAAAAAAATAAATACATTATATGCACGTTTTTCGGCTAATTAACCATATGACCCATTGTAGGGTACTTTTTTAATAAATAGATATCGTAAAACTATTGTTAGGTACTCAAAAACTTCTGTCGATGGCAATGTTGACTTTTTATGTTCTTCCTAACTGTTTGATAGTTTAATTTTTTTCCTTATCTTGTATACAAGTTACATATTCCACTACATATCTATTACAAAGACTATTATTTTAACTATCATGGTCACTTGCATTACAGTAATTTATAACGGGATTCTTACCATTTTTATTATAAGTGAGTAGCCGATATTTCGGCACAGTTGCATGCGCCATGATCACGGAATTCTGAATTACTGAACTCACGGAATAATAATAATAGTACGAATACCGTTAATAATTAATCTAAAAAATCTATTTAAGCTAAATCCTTATAAAATGTATATCTTTCTATTTGGCGAAAAAGTAATGTAAGTATTTGTTCGAATCAGTCATCATCTGCGTGTAAAGGTCCCTCTGAAGGGTTCATATTTTCATGAATATACCATGAACTTACAACGCCTCGGCGGCGATATCCGAAGGTCCCGGGTTCATTTCCCAGGTCGGGCAAAGTGTGTTTCAGATTGTTCGATGCGTAGCCCGGGTTTGTGATCACCAACCCGCATTTGGCAAGCGTGGTGATTAAGCCAATACCCATCAATTGTAGCGATGACTTGATTATAATGATGGAGGCCTTTGCCCAGCAGTGGGACAGTATATAGGCTATTAACTTACAACGGTCATGGATAAGCCCGGTGAAGCCAAAAATGCCGTCAGAGACAATCAGCAATCTCTCTCAAAAAAAAAACAACGGTCATGTACACGTTTAACTGCCTTTGTGGTCTAGTGGCAAAGGCCACCGGTTTAGACCCGGGACCTCTGGAGGTCCCGGGTTCGATTCCCAGCGGGGTGTACATGTTTGTGTACTCGGTTTGGTTGGTGGTAGGGCTTGTTTGTCCGCCTGGCTGGCTACAACCATCTTATCTAAATATATTGCCATAACATCAATGTTTGTAGCATTGTTGTGTTCCGGCAGCTAGAGATAACATAGCCAGTACCTCACTAGTTGAGGATCCCGGGTGAAGTGCGCTTCCATCATTGGCCTTATCGTCACTTAACATCAGGTGAGATCAAGGCACTGTGTTTACCCGTTAATATATAAAAAAAAAGTTACACAAGTATATGTAAATGGACATGCAATTGCACATAGACGAAGGCTCATGGGTGATTGAGCCATTAGAAAAGTATAATTTCTAGCTGGAAAACCTAGTTTCAAACATAATCGAATAACAAATTATCTAATTTATGTAACGTAATTGCCATTATGTATTCTCTGATTCAGCGTTAACAAGGCGTATTACAACATTATTAGAAGTGAAAACAAGTTACGTATGCGCCGTAACACTCAGTAAAAAACAATCCACGTAATGATAATAACTGGCATCAATTGAAAGTATGGGAAATTTTGAAAAAGTCACTTTTGTTCTTCGAAGATGTATTGGCGCTAAAGATAATAGATACATTGTCTTGCACAACTTGAAGTCCCATTGAAAAACATATCACATACGCTCTCTAGTCTATGTAGATTACGAATTGAATCTGTGGCGATGTTTAGATTTTCTTTAAAAATTCGGCCCTTTCAAATTACACGGAGCAATTTTGTGAACTCAAATTATAGACAATGCAATTTACAAGTCCATAGATCGACTTGTCTAACTGTATCAGTTCAATAGATTATCAATTTAGTTGATTTAGTCGACTTGTCTTACTATATCAGTTTGTAATATTTTATTCAATGAGAAAATTTGAGTTCTGCTGCTATTAATAAAGCATAATTTGCTTAGTATTTAAAAAAAAAATTACGGATTATATATTTTGAAAGTTTCACTCGAGGTAGAATTAGGTGTTAGATGAAGTTCGGATATAGTATATTTCACCCGCGTTAATTAGCGAACGCAAGGAAAGATCTAACAAAAAATATTTACCTCTTTTTGCAACATTATTCATTGCTGCTTCTCTCTTATTAGTCACAGCGTGATGTAATATAGCCTATAGCCATCCTCAATAAATGGACTATTCAACACAAAAATAATTTTTCAATTCGAATCAGTAGTTCCTGAGATTAGCGCGTTCAAACAAACAAACTCTTCAGCTTTATAATATTAGTATAGATATATGTTTAAGTATTACCTACATTACTTTACCATGAAGTAATGCCAGTTACTTCAAAGCTCAAGAGTCGACCTATTCACGAAATTTGTTAATTATTAAGTTAAAGATTTTTTCCTGGCGACATGTATATTTTTTCATTTGAATAATAAACTTGCAAAGTTTTTTATGCTCCTACGTTGGTTAATATCAAACGAATTGTTCTTGTATTTTTGTTGTGTATGTTCACATAATATTTCAGCGAGTTGAAGCGCTCGTTCCGCTAAAACGATTTCCTTCCTTCATTGAATATTTCCCTATCTCGTCTTTGCATAATTAGCTGTTATTAATGATTGAATTTTGCATGCTGCTTACTATAAAATCTTATGGAAAGTTTATACTGTCATTAGAAGTCACGCCAGGTAAGTTAATTTGTAGATATTTTGTGAACAAGCCATGGTTACCTTACAATGTTATAACTCAAATAAATCTCACTAAATGTTATCTTTCCCCCCCTATTATTTGATACTTTTTGCTTGAATAGTAAATTCTCACTTTGTTAGTATAATATCTCCTAAAATAGTCTTAGATAGTATGCAATCTGTTCATCAACACCAATGGTGCGTTTATATCAAGTAATGTATTTTTATTCGTCAGTACAATTTTAAATATTGGATTATAAATTTTAATATTAGTAAAGGGGAAGTTACCATGTTATTAATTGCTTAAAAAGCCTACATTCTGCGGCGCGTGCTGGGCACACTTGCTGTGTTTCCGTGGAAGCCTGTAGCAAGCATATATAGTCATAATATTCATTGTTTAGCATATCATGTTATTATAGTAGTAAGTCGCCTTAGCCATATAGTTCGCGCCTTTTAAATAATGCTTAATTCTTGACTACTTCTTCTTATTCACAACGATAGCCAAACGATAGATACTAGGGTATCCTACTCGAGAAATCATGGTCAATCCCCATAGTTCCGTTAAAGTACTGTCGTAAACCCATACCTTACACCAGCATAATTAGCTTTCTATGTGAGTTACCAGCACTGTTATTAATGTGTTAATAGCGCATTAATAATAAACATTAAAAAATCAATTGCCTTTTCCAGATGCTGTCGATCGCGCTGACGCTGGTGATGTGCACGCAGGCGCGGCTATTCTCCTTCCATAAACCTTCGGAGATACAACATGCGCGACCACAGCAGCGCCTCGGCTACGACCACCATCACATTACGGAGGACGAGCACGTCGACTACTATGTAAGTCATCAACAAAATTAAAAATTCAAAATCATTTACTCAGTTTAGGCTACAAGTAGCTCTTGTGAATGTCACTATGCCATCGGTTCGTAAGTCTACTCTGGGTGGGAGATCTTGTACTGAGAAGAACCGGCAAGAAACTCAGCTAGTGTTCAGCTCTTTTGTCCCTTACAGCGTCAAAAATATTGGAAAATGCCCTGCAAATGAAAATGGAAAGTGTCCTGCTATGATAAGGCACTATTATAGCAGGACACTTTCCATTACAAATGAACACAAAAAAATATAGAAGACAACCACAACACGTAAAAAAAAAACCAAGTTAACAAAATTACATCAGGTAAAAGCTTCAATTTCCACAATGTCATACAGTACCACTATAAATCATCATATTCATCCGTTGCTCTAGGCTGCATTGGTAGACGTTAACAACTACCAATTCGCACTGGGTGGTTGATGGTGGTTTTCCTGTGATGTTTTCATCTATAGAGAATTTTGTGCCCCAGCAGTGCAGATATAAAATGAACTGGTGATAATGAGTACACTGCTGGACATAGTAATATCCAAGTGCACGCTACTGAGCACGATCCGCGGCTACTCTCATCCAGCTTTTTCCAGCCACCTTGCGGTGAACGACGCTCCACCTAATCTGAGATCATCAGCCGCTTTTAAATCATCCTCGGCTTTTTATTGTGGACTTTTTTTTCCATTTCTTACATAGCCTTCAACTTTCATGTTCTTCACCTTAATAAGTAATATGAGTTGAAAAATCAAAATACCAATTACGTAAAAACTACTCATCTATCGATTGAAATGGAAATCAGCCTGTAGCTGTATCGCATATCGCGACGGCATTAGTTCAAGTTACGCGATGATTACACTTTCATTCGCTTTCCTCACTTCAGCTGCATTAAAGTATAGCATTAAGTCAGATTGTTGATTGGCTCTCTTACTAGGTCAGTCATTATTGTTTATTACTGACTTGAATGTAGGTATGAATATTTGTATAAGACATCATCAGTCTATAAACGATACATCACTGTGCTCTTGACCTTTCTTCTCATGGACAATAACCTCCTAACAAACGACTACTTTTAAATAATAAGAAATGAATAAACTAATTATCCTACATGATAAATTTTTACTTTTTATTTTCAAGTGCCAATTACTGCACTGAAGCTAAATTAAATATTTATAAAATTTTATAAAATACAGTAAAAAAATTAAACGCCCACCCGACCCAGCCATTTTTTTATTTCACTGTATTTTATAAAATTTTATAAATATTTAATTAAGCTTCAGTGCAGCAATTGGCTCTTGAAAATAAAAAGTAAAAATGTATTATAGCGTGGTGTTATCAAATTTGTGGTATTTCATCTGCAAAGATGAATCTGCATTGCCATCGGTTACAACAACCGTTGGATAGATGGCGCTCAGTGCTGCTAAAAAAGCACGATAAAACATTAAAAAGCAGTGACAAAATTCAGCGTTTACGTCAGCCTTCCCGGTAGCATAGCGGTCAGTGCAGCCGCCCGGATTGCGGAAGATCCAGGTTCGATTCCTGGCTGGGTCGGGTGGGTGTTTAATTTTTTCACTGTATTTTATAAAATTTTATAAATATTTATGCTACATGATATAATTTTTTTTTACATTTCTAAAATAATAATGAAAACTTCATAATTTTGTTGCTATTAAATGGATAAAAAAGCTTAAAATAACGGCGAGAATAACGTTTCTAGCTATGATAAACAACTATTAAAAATATGGCTACTATGTAGACTGATAGACGGATTTGAAGAAATAATGGTTTACTCCAGATCGAATGAAAGCTTATCTGAGATAGATATCTATCATCAGCATCTACTAATCCTTAGCATTACACCTGACTGAAGAGTGTGTTGGTGCATAAATTAGCTCAGGCTTGTGATGGCAAAATGGTGAAATAGCAGTTATCCCCAACCCGCATAAGCCCTGCGTGGTGGTTTAAGGACCGATCACCCTGAATGCCATTTATAGACCAGGAAGGCCTGAGCTCAGCCGACGTATATAGGCTGATGACAAAATTATACCAGACTGAATCAATCAACAGTCACAGAGTAACACGAGCCAATGGATTTTTTAGTATCGCAATCACCTACATAACAATAGGAAGTTACGCGATATTCTCACAAGAAGACATTTTACTAGTGTTTGTGACAAACAGGTACTTGCGACGTGATCCCCACACTTCCTGCGTGGCAAACGTATTGTTGACATGATCGGTTCGTTGCGCCCGCGCGTGGTAGCGAGCAAGCTATAAGCTGAAGCGGTTTGCCGTACAATCGATTTTGTTTTGTTTATACACTAGTTTAATAGCTCGTTGGTGGAGTGGCAGAGAGCCCGGCCCGATCTCTCTTGAAATACTAACCAAAATATAAGTAACTAGCACTTTACTCGCGACTTCGCCCACGTCGATTTGATATTTAAAAAGAAACTATTTTTTAAATAAAATATAGCCTATGTTACCCGCAAGGAATGTAGAATTCTATCAATGAAAGTATTTTTGAAATTGGACCGGTAGTTCCAGAAATAAGTCCCGACTAATTCAAGGTCATAATTCAAGGTAACAGTAGTTCGTTTGTTTTTATATAAATAATAACATCTGAATCTATTACATGAAATGTGTGTATAGTTTTCTTTTTTTTTTTTTTAATACTCGGATGTAAAGCTAGTATTCCGCTATTCGCTTATGAATTGGATTTTTAGTTGCCTACTTAATGTAGCTCACACGTGGCTCAGTTAAACGGTTTCTCTATTCGTTCATACAACTATGTACACGCTCCATGTGTGGCGTTTCCGAAGATTGCAGTATTCACCTTGTTTATTATGTGTTAAATGTTAGCTGGTATTAGTATGTGATGCTTCGGTTCTTATTTACGTACTTACGTATATAGCAAAGACGTTCTAAGAATTGCAATGTAATATTACATCACTTTGTGTAGGTCCTAAGAAGAGTACCATGAAATTTTTATGTTTTGTTTATATAAATTTAACGCAAATTTTGTTGCGAAACAAATTACAAAATCACAATGTTGAAAAAATTTCTACGAGCAGAATTTGAACCTGCACCCTTCTGACATACCGGGTCAGGTGCTCTTCCAATTGAGCTATCGTGGTACTAACCGTACCATAATTTACTTTACTTATGCGAAGAAAATGTAAATTCTAACATTTTTTATACTATTGAGATGCAATTAATTGTATACAAATGTTTTTCTTTTTTTTTCAATCAGTGTTTAAAAACAAATGATTGCAAGAAGCTTCCTGGCATATCGGTGAACAGTTTCAGATTTAGTTCGTAAATGCTAAGTAGCTTTCAAAATGTTTTGCCTCAGGTGGGTGACCGAGTATAGGTACTTTTGAGCTCCTACTTGGTTTGGAAGGCTTGTTTAGTTGCTCTGGATTTCCTAAGATGGTAGCCTTACACCAACCAGTATTATTACCCATATCTCGATATTATCCTGAGTGGGGCCAATTCAGTGCCACTTGTTTTAGATTTTTTTTTTTGGAGAGAGATTGCTGATTGCCTCAGACGGCATTTTCAGCTTCACCGGGTTTGGTAAACATAAAGGGTCCCTCAAGCCGTGTGAAATGAATCACCGTCGGAGGTTATCTAGAGGGAACGGCATCGCGCACTAATGCGCGTCCCCGTGCCCTACTCCGAATGGTTCGGATCGGATCGGGGAGCGGAACAACCCGAGGGCGCCTCTAAAGACTCGGACCTCTGCTCGGGTTGACCGGGCCGTGATGGAGGAGAGATGTGCCCAGGTACATGTCTGTACTTGGTGTAGAGCGCGTGTGATAGTTTTTTGATTAACCCCTTTTGTACTATAAATGTGTGGCAATGACAAAACCTTTTTGTTTTTATTGGCCAGGGTGATCAGTTATCGTCGTTATGTCCATGCAACAAGGCCTTTATACCAACACGGACGTGTTTATATGCTCATTATTTAACATTAATTAGTCTATTAGTCTGTAAGCCAATGTCCAGCTGGTGAGCTAAACCAGCACAGTGAAAGAAAAAATTAAACCATAATAAATTATTATACTGATGTTATCGTGTGATTTACATTTTCCTTTTTGTTTTACTTCCAGGCTTACCCCAAGTACATCTTCAAATACGGTGTAAACGACTTTCACACGGGCGACATTAAAACGCATCATGAGAGCCGAGACGGAGACGTCGTCAAAGGTTAGTTAATTAAAAAGTATAACCCTATTTCCTTCTACTGGGCAAAAAACCTATATCGTTGAAATCAATTGTCGCTACATTTAACGGGTATGGCTTATATTACCCCTCATGCCAAATGTTGATTAGAGATGACAATTGGTAGTTTTTTTCATTGCTTACCGCACTTGGCCTTCATCGCACCTGATGTTAAGCGATGATAAGGCCTAATTGAGGGTTTCGAGTGAAGTACACTTTCATCTCCGGTCTTATCATTGCGCGATTAAGACCAAGCGCCCTTTTTAAGCTTCCTTTAGTTTAGTTTTTCTACTTGCTTTCTTCCGCATCAAAGCCTGGGTTTGTGATCACCAACCCGCATTTGGCAAGAGCGTGGTGATTAAGCCGTTACTCATCAATTGTAGTGATGACTTGATTTCAATGACGGAGGCCCTTTCCCAGCAGTGTGATAGTCATAAGGTAATAACTCACTTACTTACTACCTATGTTCAAAAACTACATCGCTTCTTTGCTCTATATTGTCATGAGGAAAGTACAAACGAAGAGTTAAAGTAAGCTAGATGTCTTATTACTCAAACATGACTACTTTTCTGATGATTCATTATGATTATTGATCTTCTGCGAATCCTAGTAAAATCACTGTGCAAAATGGTATAATGGTATAAAACATTAGGGTCTGCAATGTGAGAGCTGCATTCATTGGAGCAAGCGTGAAGCGGCCAGCTTACCATAAGGCGTATTGCTTATTTGCCGATTCAGTTGCATATAAAACCTCTTTTCACTTCTGTTTTTTCGTCATGTTTCAGGCCAGTACACAGTGGTGGAGCCTGACGGTTCCATTCGCACGGTGGACTACACAGCCGACAAGTACCACGGCTTCAATGCGGTAGTGCATAAAACCGCACCGATCTCACCCCACGAAGCGTCGCGTCTATAAACGCCAGTGTGAAGCCCCGGTCACGAGCACGAGCGGATTGCGACGCGGCAAGTGAATTTCAAGTTCATTGTTCGCGTTTTCCTACAGGAGTTTTGGCTAACGGTGGTAGGAATAATGTAATGAACAAGGAAATCGTGAACCGCACCGCATTCCGCCTAAGGTTGTGACCAAGAGGTGAATGTTTCTGACTGATTCTCAATGGAAAACTCTTTCGATAACGTAGTTAAAATTGAATCTGCTTTGAATGAAACTATTTATACGGATCAACCTGCGTTTGTTTTACATATTATTTAGTTCTGAAGTTACGTATCCGTTACAGGGTTCATGCACACAACGAAAGAAAAGTGTAAAAGCGAGTAGATCCGTGTTTCACGCAATGTGGATTATTCGTGTATTAAAAAAATATATTTATCTATCTTCTGTAATGTCATAAAACTTGAACCCCTTTTTTAGCTCAGAAAAACAAGTTTCTCTTAGGATTTGATATTCACGAAAGTTTAGATGAATTTCTGGAAAGTTATTTCATATAGTCATTTTAAGTCGTATAATCAGTAAAAGTATAAGCATCACAGAAGAAAAACATAGGATTTCCATTAAAAATCAGACAAAAATGTATAATTATGTCTTTGGCTATTTTGTAAGTAGGTAGTAGAAATTGTTGTTTTTATAAGCTGTTGTTGATTTTGTCTATTTAATTGTAGATTATATTAGATAGTGTAGTAATTTAGTGCAATGCTTTGAGAATCGATACAATCTTGACTTTTTTAAACGTTTGACAAAAATAATCAAGGTTTTACCGATTTGTCATTTGTTCGATTGTTTATTTATATATTTTATTGTTTTTAATTAAACACGATGTACCTGATCAAAATGTATTTTTATAAGAAATGTTTTGTTTTGTTTTTGTTATCATAGCTTTTAGTTAAATTAGTCTGATAATTTTAAGCAAAAGAAAACAATAAATTTTATGAAAGATATGGTAATTTCTTTTTTGTCCTTGTCTTTTGATTTGATTAAGTTCCGAAATCATAGTTATCTATCCAAAAAAGTGCCACATGATATAACCTACCCTATATGATCATTTCTTTGCTGTTCTTTTATCTAAAATTTAGCCGTCAACTTCGCCTGCGTGAAATTTGGCATTTCACAAACTCCTGAAAAAACAAGAAGTCTTATCGGGGACAAAGGGATATATGTTTATCCAGGATATGCTCTACCTGTATCATTATTCATTTAACAGTTTCATCATTATTAAAGAACAGATAAACAAAGAATAATTCATCTTTATGCATTGTAAATATTAGACTCGTAGCAAGATTAAAAACTGATTTACTGTAAAGGTTGGTTCTCAAGTAACTCTTAGGAAGACTAGCGCTTCTAGCTACGCAAATTATCTAATGTTACATAATTTTATATAATAGTCGTCTCCATAAGTACTCCAAAGCCCTTTGTTCCCGTCATGAGAATAAGAAACAAAAAGACATTAACGCCGTTTTGTTATCAGAGCGGGGAATCTGTGATATTGTTGATTCTTTGTTTCTGCTATTCTGAGATGAAGAGATAATGGTATTAATTGTCTTATTAACATTGAAACGAGACTGGGCTGGTCACGTTTGCTAGACGAGGCATGGGGTACATACAACCCTGTCGACTACTTGCATTGAACACGTTTTAACCGCCTATGTGGTCTAATGGTTAAGACCACCGGTTTAGACCGAGAGGTCCCGGGTTCGATTCCCAGCGGGGGGTACATGTTTGTGTACTCGGTTTGGTTGATGGTAAGGCTTGATTATCCGCCTGGCTAGCTACCACCCTCTTATCTAAATATGTCGCCATAACATCAATGTTTGTAGCATTGTTCTGTTCCGGCAGCTAAAGATAAGATAGCCAGTGGCCTCACTAGTTGAGGATCCCAGGTAAGTGCGCTTCCATCATTGGCCTTACTTAACATCAAGTGAGATCAAGGCACTGTGCTTACCGGGCTGACTCCATAGGTTTATGTTTCAGAAGTCTTTAACTGTTAGCCGGCGACAATCTTAAGATTTCTCAAACCGTAGGTAGTGAATGAGGAGATTTTCTAGAGAGGACGGCAGCACGCAGGCATGTACCCGTCGTTGATAAAGACGGATTTTTATTCCTTTTTTTTAATAGTTTGGTGATTGCCTCAGACGGCATTTTTACCGGGCATTTTTGGGGGCGGCGAGAAACCTACTTATCAAGCCGTGTGAAACGAAGCGCCATCAGAGGCTTGCTAGAGGGAACGGGGACACGCACTAGTGCGTGATGGCCCCATGATGTTTCCTACTAGATTCTACAAGGGGTTCGGATCGGATCGGCGAAAATTTTGCCTATAAGACTAGGCTCAGCACAGAGGTCTCACATTTCTATATTATAACAGAACGGCGTGCGTGTGAACTGATTCTTCGTACTCATGTTGTACGAGTACCTACGGCGTCTTAGATCTCAGTATATGTATATGTTCTGCCAGGGTATTTAGAAGCATTGGAAGAAGGAGGGGAGGTGTTCGCACGTGTAATGGGATCATCGGAGTCTTTAATAGACCCGGAAGTTTGTGCATAGTATAATCATAATATGGTTATGGTTATTGTCATCGTCATCATCATCATCATCATCTCAGCCAAAAAGACGTACACTGCTGGACAAAGGCCTCCCTCAAGTATAAATCATTTTGAGAGGAACTTAATTAACTTAATAACCATAATCGCCACGCTTGGCAGGTGGGTTGGCGATCGCAGTAAGGTAGAAATAATCACAGAGAGACGCTGCTGCCCATCCTCTGGAATGGTCCCATAGTCATCTTCTGCGACACCCACGGGAAGAGATGGGGTGGTGCAATTCTTTATCCCCGGCACTACAAGGGGTCATTGTAAAGTTATTGTAAAGTTGGAAAATTGTATTTGTAAGTCTGTTGTAAGTCTGGCAAAATGTATTTTTTTATGTACTGGCTAGACCACCGGTCTCCTAACCAAAGGTCCCGGGTCCAATTCCCAGCTATAAAATAGTGTTCTACTACCTCTGATAACGGTAGGGCTTGTTCTAAGTTTGTCTACCTAGTTATCTAAATCTGTTGACATATCAACAGTTAGTAGTTTTATTGCGTATCGAGAAGTAAAAGTTAAAATTTCCGCTAAAAAAAATCTTTCTTGGAATTTTACTAAAATTTCGTTACTTCCACCATTGATTGTAAACAATATTCCGGCAAACGAATTAACAAATTACCTTCAAATACCTTCGGGAAACTCCGAGTAATTGGCCAACAAAGAATATTTGATTAGAGGGCTCCCTATTGTTTCGAGGGCAGGATGTGGCAGCCTTAATCGGCGGAACGACTTGATCATACAATGATGCTTGTTTGTGCATAGAGCCTCCGAGAAAATGGATACATTTTTGGGTGTAACCTTCATGTTTGTCATGGGATTCTGCAACGACCAGTGTTATAGGTGTTAGAACAAAGAGTTTTTAGTTGATAAGTGTTTTTTATATATTTTAGCGTTTTATTAACGCTTAAATATACTTAAGTAAAATTTAAACACTGAAAAAAGACGACAACCTCAGGCGGGAATCGAACCACGCACCTTCCGCATTCCGGGCGGCTGCCTTAACCACTTGGCTACCGAGGTCTGGCTTTCACCCGTCGAAATTTTTCAGTGCTTGATGCTTATGTTTTTAGTCAACATTGCTTCATCAATCTTAGAAGTTTTCACCTCTGAGATCCGAAAGAAATATTTTTACAAATATTTGAACATTCGGTAAGATAAGATAAGATAAGATAAGATAAATTTTTATTGCCATAAAATTGTGTAAATACATAGCAGGTGTTAAGCATAATTGGGAACAAACAATTTACCCTAGTCGGGCATGCAATTTTTAGTGGGTAGGTATATGTTACATAGAAACAGCCACTATGCTGTTTTTGTACCGAAATATTCAGTCAAACTGTAGAACGCCTTATCTATAAGCCATCTCTTTAATTTAATTTTAAAACAGCTTAAATTTACTGAGGCTTTTTGATCTGTGGGCAGATGATTGAATATTTGGATTCCGGTTACATAGGCACTCTTGTGATACAGGGCATTGTTAATATTTGGTAAATATAAGTCATATGCATATCTCTTCCGCAAATTACAAATATTTGTGCTTTTACTTTTAAAATACTGGATATTGCTTTTTATAAAAACAGCCATCTCCAACACATATATACCCGTCAGTGTCAAATAACCCTTTTCTCTGAAAACATTTCTCAGAGTCTCATCAGAGTACATACTGTAAAGAGTTCTCAAGCATTTCTTTTGTAATATAAAGGTAGATTTTACATTAACAGAGTTTCCCCAGAAAATAACTCCATAAGTAAGAAGAGGATAAACTTGGCCAAAATAGGCGGCTCTGGCTACTTCTACAGATGATGCTGTTAAGATGAAGATGTTAAGGTTAAGATGAAGCTGCGTTATAGATAAGTGTTTTTTATATATTTTAGCGTTTTATTAACGCTTAAATATACTTAAGTAAAATTTAAACACTGAAAAAAAAAAAAAAAAAAAAAAAAACCTCGGTAGCCAAGTGGTTAAGGCAGCCGCCCGGAATGCGGAAGTCGATTCCCGCCTGAGGTTGTCGTCTTTTTTCAGTGTTTAAATTTTACTTAAGTTTTTAGTTGATTTATTGTTTCATATACTTGTAGTCTCATTCTATAGTTGCTTAGAACGTTGATGTTTCTCTACTTTGCCATTTAGTCGTTTCCGCGTCAAATACAATATTTTATAAACCAGTAAAAAAAAACAAAACTTATCATTATTGAAATACTTAAGTATTTTTTTAATAAATTCCAGCCTAATTTTATATAGGAAATTATGTTTATTTCTATGAAATGTCACTTATTAGTTAAGATACTCATTGTGTCAAATAATGAAACATAAAAAATTGATTAAAATAAATAATTATTCTGAAATTGATCTTAATACTTTAGTCTATTGGTTACACACACCTTAGTAAAAGTACCTCGTAGTATATCGTATATATATATATAGTAGTATCTCGAGCTCCTCCGAGGTACAAATATAAATACAAATACTTTATTTGCTATAAAAAAGGTTGGTTAAAATGTGGATGTTATAAAGAAACTATGTGTTAGTAGCGTAAAACCTATTTAGTGTGTATTTCCATTTATATTTAATCATTACATAAAAAAAGAGATGCTTTAGGTACTTAACGCCTGTCGCTTAACCGAACGTGCCTATCGAAACGCTTCTATCCGGGTTCCTTCTACTCCCAGTTGTTGTTGTAACACACCATCCCGCATTCTGGGATAAGGTCTGATCTCCTCATAAGCTATTGTTTGTGTGGGTAGACACAGTGGTACACTTATAGGCTAATGATTATGATGACGATGTCGCACTATTGACATTTCAAAATGTATAATTCGATAAAAAATATTTAAATACAAAATAATTATGTTAAAATAAACGCGTCTATATCCGTATATGTGTCATTTTAATGTAATAAATTATATATTGTTTAAATAATTGGATTAGACAAATATTTTGCATCTGATTAAATTGGCACAGATACATCTTTGCAAATTGTAGTGAGGTATATAATGTAAGATATTTTTATTTAATAGGTATATGATTGAATTGAAATAAATAAATATGTCACAACGATATAATCTAAAACCGTGTTAACATAATGCTAGTAAAGAAAATATATACTAAGTTATAAACGGCTTTCCAAGTAATGAAAATAATAACTTTTAAATTATAGCAGTCCCACTTTACTAGAGTAATGACTCTTTCGGTTTGCCAGTGCTGTGGTTAAGCAACTTTTTCAAAGGCCGGTCATCGGATGGTCGACCAAAAACGTATCATCTCGAGGTACTCCGTGCTTCGGAAGGCACGTAAAGCCGTTGGCTGCATTAGCAGTCGTTAACAACCACCAATCCGTACTGGGCCCGCGTAGTGGTTTATGGTCCGTTCTCCCTATCCATCCATAGGGAAGGCTCGTGCCCAGCAGTGGGGACATGATGATAATGAAGAAACTTATAACCTAGGTAGGTACAAAAGTTATAACACGTTCCGGAATATGGTTTGTCCGTGGGACAGAAGTCAAGTTGAGCCTTGATTCTGCTACATTAATACATTCACAATAGAAAGCGAAAGCGTTTTCTAAATAAAGTAAATTTAATATTATGTGTTATTTAATACTGATCTGGTTGTCTGGAACTATGGGTTCAAAACAAGAAAAAGAGAAATAATATAAAAAAGGTATTCTTCTTAGTTATTTTTCAGTATATTTTTTTGGTGGCGCAATGAAAGTGGTCTGAATCAGTAAATAATTATATAACATTTTGCAGTATTATACAACTACGTATTTAATGTTACGTAAGTATTTTAAACAAAGTGAGGCGGGGTCTTAATTAACAATAATTGTCTTGTGTGTGTTATGTTTGTTTTTTTTTATTTGTGTGTCAATAAATGTTTCTCTCTTTCTTAATTTCAAATTTCCTAGGACTCTTTTAAATTCTAACTCCATGTAAGTAGTAATCGAACTCCGACATTTTTATTTTATCAGTTATGCACTGAGCTAATAACTGGGCCAATGAGGTCATAACACGATGTGCCAATAATAAACTATGAACTGCGAATTATGTTAAGAAATCCTAAGTAGGAAGACAAGCTGTTTCATCTATTATGAAAACACTGAGAGCTACTTTACATAAATAAATATTTTTTTATATAATCATATCAAATATTTAAAAATCGCAGCACATCAAATTCGACAAGTTGCAACAAAATGAATTAAGCAAAACCCAGATTTAAAATGTTTGAATATGCATGAAGGTCGGCTAGAGACATCTGCCGAAGCTGCAACTTGTTACCAATTTACTAGAATATAAAACAGTCTGGTCTGCAAGGTGATGATAGACAGATAAATGTCTAAATGTTTGAGATTCAGATTGACACCAATAATTTGTATAATTTAGTATTATGTAGGTCAATTAGCAGTTCATTTGCAAATATCAAATTCGCATGTTTAACGGTTTCGTGATATTAGAAGGTATAACTTTTTACTTTAAGTTTTTTTTAATTCTTTCTTTTTTTATAATATAACAATATTAAATGGGAAATAATTTGTTTGTATTACAAAATAAATATTTGGTCAACAAAATTAATATTTGGTCAGCAGAATTATACAATCGGTCAGCATAAGAAATCCTTACTGTTGGTTAGGTCAAGTTATTTTTTTCCTTCCAGTCACGGAAGGGGGGAGCGGCATAAGATTGCTGTTCAGAATGATATAAGTTGCAGACTGATTTAGAAATATTTGCTGACCATAAGTTGCTGCCCAACTAGCTTTATTGCTGCCTAACTAGCATTTGTTTTGCTAACAAAAATACGAATATTTTGCTAACCGTTTCAATAATATTTTTTCTTTTGATAGACGTGGAACTTAAATTTTATGTTATGTAAGACTTTAATCTCTTTTTACTGTGGGGAATCTCTTTTTACACTTGAATCATAACGCAGTCTATTCTAGTCTAGTCTAGTCTATCTATTCTTCTCTAAGGAATCATCTAGAAATTTTTAAGTTAGTCTCATTTACATACCAAATTCCAACCAATTCAGGTTTAATTTCTTACATGGTAAATAGTTACCACAGATTGTAAACGTCTATTCAAGACACACTTGTCCCAGCATCTGTCATATTACGTACTCTAGTCGGTTTTTAAACAAAACAAACTCCTATTTTCCTCAATTTGCATGGCTCCCATAAAGTCAGTCCAGTGTTGCAACAATCTACATACATGGTGTGTACCGTGCGAAAATTTTCTCAATTAGGTGGCGTCGCTGCGCCTGTGCAAGGAAACTGAGTTTTCGGAAGCTACTCGCCACGCCTCCCAAGGCTGCTTGTACAAACACTCACTGACAAATAAGGCCACATATAAATGCCTGGGAAACCTTCGTAGTGGTATTCAGGGAGACGACATAAGACGGACTGGACGTGCTTAATATATAATTTAAAATAATAATGTTGTGTTGGGAGCAGTGTTTGTTATTGGGAGTGGTGTTTAGTGTAGTTCGAGCGGAGTTGTCGGTGTATCAGCCGGGATTGCAAGATTACCACGTTAGAAATGTACGGTATTCGTTTTCTGTTTATTGTTATTGATTTTCATTATTTTTTTAAAGATTTTTTTTATTTTTTTACTTAAACTTGACATTAATTTTTCTATATATAGTATATAATATACATGATGCTTTGTTTTGAAAGCAAAGAAAATATTTATAATTTTTCTCTTTAATAGAATTTTGTGCGTATTATGTACCTATTTGTTTTTTTATTTAAATATAAACTCGTAATTTTTTTTTTATGTAATTAAGTTTTGCTTATCTCTAAATTTAATTAAGCTGTAGTTACCTAATACTAACAAAATATTTGGTGAATTCTAGGATCAGCCCAGATATGCATTCAACTATGGAGTATCTGACCCCAATACTGGGGACGTCAAATCACAACACGAGACGAGAGAAGGAGACGTTGTCAAAGGTAAATAGTTCATATTTTTATACGATTAAGGTTTTATTTTACGGGTTTTTATTACACATACTTAAATATTTATTGCTAATGCTTGTCTTTTATTCAACAAAACTTTAAATATTTTAATAAGAAAGCGATGAATATGATCAGTTGGAGTGGTTTGATGAAGATTTTAAAACTATTTTTAAGAGAGTTTTCGGATGACCTCGAACGGTTTTTTCATCGTCCCCAGACACGTTACAGACTTGCAACTTAAAAGGTATTTTTTTCTAAAGTTTACGCGAACACTACACATCATCATCATCAGCTTATTTTTATCTCCCCACTGCTTCCCTAAGGATGGATAGGGAGAACGGGCCATAAACTACCCAGTGCGGATTGGTGGCTGTTAACGACTGCTAATGCAGCCGGGACCAACATATATATATATATACATTAGATAGATACATTTTTGGTCACCCATCCGATGAGCGGCTTTTAAGAAAGTTGCTTAACCTCAGCACTCGCAGTCCGGGCGCGTTAACCACTGCGCCATCGAGCTCCTCTCTACTCCACTACACATTGAAATGAAACTACTTTTAAATAAACGCGAGTAGATCTATTAAAGTAGTTTCACTTAAAAGGTTCTTCGAACCGTGTGATCAAAACGCCGTCAGAGGTTTTATAGAGGGAATGTCATAACGCAAGCGTGCTGTTCTTTCCCTACTAGATTCTCCAAGGGGTTCGGATTGGATCGGTTTTTTACAAACTATTTATAGACTTTCTCGGTAGCCGAGTGGCAAAGTGCTCGGCCCGATACTCGAAGATCCCGACTTCAATTCCCAGGTACGACAAATTTTAATAGTGTTTCGGATGTTTTCGATGCGTAGCCCGGGTTTGTGATCACCAACCCGCAATTGGCAAGCGCGGTGATTAAGCCATTGCCCATCAATTGTAACGATGACTTGATTTCAATGATGGAGGCCTTTGCCCAGCAGTGGGACAGTTAGAGGCTTATTACTTACTTTATAGAATTAATTTAATGTACACAGATTTTTGACCCCCTTATTCATAAAAACCATTTAAGCATTATTTAGTTTAATATTGTTTTGTCAACGTCACACAAACGTCATTTTGAATTTGAGAAAAAGAGACAAAACAATGATAAACTAAATATTGCTATAGTTTTTATTAATAAGGGGGTAAATGTTTATGAAACATTTACCTTTTACCATTTGCTACTATATTAAATGACAAGATGATAGTGTTGTAAATGAGATTTACTGTCTGTCATTTTAGTTTTTGTGCGTACTTCACATACGAGGTATGTGTGGTGGCCATTGTATCCTTAGAAATCTGTACTCCCAGCTGATTAAATCCGATTGTTAGCATGTATTGTTTGCAAAATGCGTCATTAGTAAGCTCCCTCTTCTCGGAATATGAACGGCTTATTAAGAAAGCGCTGGCTATAAGTATGTTATATTTCAATAGTCACGCAATATAAAAAAAAATGTAGCTTTAAAAAACAGTAAACAAAGGTCATCTGCCACGAAGCTTCAAAGTATGATTAGATAAAAGCTGTAGAAAAACAATTGATTAATATAATAATCAATACCTACAAATAATTATATAAATAATTTATTATTGTTTTTGGTATGAATGATATATAATTTATCAATCTAATTTCCATTAGAATATTCTATGTTATTTATTAATTTAACTTTCATTTTATAATAATTGTGATGTTACTCGCTCGTTTAATTAAATGATTTTCGAAAAAAAACCCTTAATAGCCCATGAACGTACCAATGAGGAACCAATGCTGGGCTCACCAATAGCGAAAAATAGCACCTAGGGATATAGCCAACTCTCACCTCTGACGCTGACCTAAAGCAGGTTGGTGTGTTTAAACGAGTGGCGTCTTACCACAACAACCGACAAGTTTGCTTTTTTAACGGAGGAGCTCGTTATACTTTAATTTGGTCACCCGTCCGGTGTCCCGGGATTTTGAAAGTTGAATCTTTAAAATCGCAACCGGAATCTTCCTGTACCATTGCAGATGGTATGTTTCCAAGTGTTAGAATTATGTGAAATAAACAGGTGCGTAAAGAGATTTTTATTTCAAAATGTAGTGACCGCGTTATTAAACAATAAAGTAAAAGTAAAGTAACCTCTGGTCAGCAGTGGGCCTTGGCCCACTGCTGGGCAAAGGCCTCTAACAATGAAATCAAGTCATCACTACAATTAAGTCATTACTTAATCACTATATTCCCTTGCCAAATGTGGGATGGTAATCACAAACCCGGGCTATGCATCTAAAAATTCGAAACACTAGGTGTGTTTCGAATTTTTCGATGGCGTAAAAAAAAGGCGAGGCGTAAAACAATAAACCAAGAAAGAACTCCTTTTAAAAAGCTTCTGTCTCATTCTACTACATTCCAATAATCTTTAATAAAAACAAAAGCTAACCAATAACCTCCTATTAAAAAGTCCTCCTTTCAAATCTTCCAGGCCAATACTCATTGGTAGAGCCGGACGGCTCCGTGCGCACAGTTGACTACACTGCCGACCCAGTTCACGGGTTCAACGCTGTTGTCTCAAAGTCCGCGCCCAATGTCCACGCCGCGCCGCCGCCGCCGCAGCCCAAGCAAGTGATCCAGTATGTGCCGAAGCCGATACCAGTACCGGTGGAAGTGCCACGCCAGTACTTCGTGCAGCAGCAGTACCCCAGGGTACCGGAGTCTTTCCGTAAGCATTTAAGATACATAATACCAGCTGTTCCTCGACCCACCACGTCGCATCACGTAGCCCGAATGCGCTAGTACTTCGTATCGCTTAGCGTATTCTGGACTTTTTTAAAAGGGTCATAGTCTGATGTAAAATGCAAAAAATATTTTTCAAATCCGACTGGTAGTTCTAGAGATTAGCGCGTTCAAACAAAAATCAAACTCTTCAGTTTTATTATATTAGAATAGCTGATATACTCTTAAATTGCACACCATATAAATAAACATAGAAAGGAAAAGGAAGGAAAGAACTTAGACATGATGATGAGTAGACAAATAATGGCAAGGACTTGATTCCAATTTCAAGAATTCAAGAAGAATTTAAGAATAGCTCTTTGAAATCTATTTTTCATGTTCAGCCTACCTATAGGTACATGTCACTTCGAATTATGTGTGATGATTTTCTAAAACACGTATAGGTATTCACATTCTCCGCTGAATTCAGGACCCGCATCCGAACGTACGGTCTACATAACTCCCGCACCACCAGTTGTCACTGCACCTAAGAACCAGCAAACTGTCTACATTACCCCAGCGCCGCCGACGCAGCTGTCATCACCAGTGACTCGTCTAGTATCCAAACCCATTCCTGTACCTGTGGAGGTTTCCTCGAACTACTATGGTCAGTTACCATAATTGGTGATAGCATCATCGCCTCGAATGACGCCATCGATCGGGTTCGCATTTTCATTTTCAGTGGTTTCCAATTTCATATTCAAGATTACGCCTCTGTACTAATCTAATGATATAACAGCTGCAACCATTTTGTTTGGTACCCGCAAATCATTTATTTTCTATCTAATAACTTCTCTTTTCCAAAGCTTTGTCATACAACAAAATTAGCTTTGTCGTACAAAGCTAATTTTGTTGTTTCCCATACTCTCATCCATTTAACTAACATTTTTCAAGAAGGTATTTTCATGATATTTATGGTTTAAACTTATCATTGTGTCACCAGCAAATATAAAAAAAAAATACTACGCTTAAGAGTTTGGTTTGGTTTCCATAATATTTACATCGCTTTTGACATCATTAAAAATGAAATTACGATTATGGTCCCTCTGTAACTTCTCATGTACCATGTATGTATTAATGTATGTATGTTCATAGGTTTGTTATTATTGCCCAATGATCTGCATGATTTATAACATCTCATGATCACAGCACTAATTACTATAGAAAGTTTGGTCAAGAAAGATGCTTATTTTTTAAATTATTACAGCATTAACAAGGCACGGATAAAATTTTATATTATACGATTTGAGTACATTAGACAAAGCTTTTAAACAGATATTAATACATAATCTATGTTGTAAGTGGTTAACAATCTTTGCATTGAACCATTTTTAGAGCTTTTAACTAAGCCTCAACAATACAATGTTGCCAATTTAGGCAACTTGTCATTATGTTGCTGATTGAGTGCAGTAAACCTTATAAGTGCGTTGGTCCCGTCTAAAACAATACTGAACGTTACCGTGTCTTTCCAATTACAAGTTTTACCATTGACGGTGATCTATTGTTTGTGCAATGATATCTCTTTGTTTTCCAGTGTACCCGAAGGTCGGTCTGCAGTACCCGGATTATGACAACTTCGACCTCGACCCCGCGTACCCCCCACCTCCGGGGAGGTTCTTTTAGTTAGTTTGTAACATAATATGTTGTTATTTAAGTTACCCAAATATATGATTAAGTATACAAGTTTCTTATTTATTGATGAATGAGGGAAATAAACTGTGATGTTGTATTTTTTTCTTTTTTTATTGACTGTAAGCGATGTTATTTTTGGCCTTAGCTCTTCCGGTTATCCACCCTTTAGGTCGTTTAGCCAAGTTGACTTTACAAACACTAGCTCAGTGCAAGGATTCCTTATTATGGTTTTAACTCTTGATTAGAACGATTTGTTATTCCGTAAGGTTCTGAAAACAACTTACACAAAAAAAAAACAGTCGACCAAAGTCGAAACATTAACCAGTAGAAAGATCTTTATAATAACAAGTTTTAAAATAAAAAAAATATTTGACATATATTGTAGGTACCTGTTACATTGACTAGTACCTAATACCTATTTTTTTTTCCAATATATTCATTATTCTGTCAAAAATAGTTAATTTTTTTAAATTTTACAGACTTACCTATTTTAACGCCTATCAATAGTAAAGAGCAAATACGCATAACGTAGATTCACTTAAGGTTTTTGGGTTTTCGTAGACAGTTTACAGAAGGCCTAAACAAGTGGTAGAGCGCTAGTAGAATATAAATTGTAAGGAGTGATAAATGTATTGGATTGACAAAACAATCAAACGTCATATAACCAATCGTTGGCTTATTGCAACCCCATACGATAATAAACGTGAGTCTTGCTGAAAGAAATACGTGACCGGTTGCAAGCGTTTGAGCTGTGGACTCTACGCAAGATGTTCACGATACCATGGACTAGTTTTACCTCGAGCGCCAAGGTACTTGAGAAGGCCAAATGCAGAAGAGAGCTGATGTCTACAGTCATGAGATGAAAGGTCGCCTTATTCAAACACATGCAGAGAAAAGATTCTTATACGTGTTCCCACGGCTAATCATCGAAGAACACACACGGCAAAATTCCGGGAAAGAGAGCTCTGGGACGTCCGCGACGCAAATGGCTGGACAACATCAACAGTTTTGTATACTTACTGGTTTCCATACTTCAGTATGGAGATGACACTAAAATATGATGATGATACGATAAATATTCTATTCCATTTGTAATAGCGTTATGCTACTTGTCACCTATTTAACTTACATAATATATTATTTTATTTTATTTTATACATTTTAAGGAAAACTTACAGCTAAATAAAAGTATAACATGTAACTATATAACTGAGGGCCATTTACAAGTTTCCACAGAAATTAATTAATTATTAAAGGACGGACATTTAAGCAATGATGTAATAATTACAACTTAATAATGTTTTAATTACAACATAAGATTAATTAATTTTACTAAATTAAAGTTTTTAAACGGTTCACGTCTGTGCATATATAGCGCCTGTTTATAAACGCTTTTTTTAAAAAACATACATGAAATAGTGCTCTTCAATTTGCTTAGGCGTTTTGAGATCGCATCCGAATTAACTTTATTGAAATAGTAATGCTGCAGAAAGGACGAATTAGTACACAAACACAAGAAGATAACACAACACCATAGTCATTTGTATAGCATAACTCACTGCTGGCCAATGGTCTTTTCAATGGTATTTTCAATAGGTAGTCCATTAGCTCTAAAACCCTCCGACGGTGTTTCGATTACACTGCTTAAGGAACCCTTTAACATTAACTAACATTTCACTAATTTTATTTCTGTACCCACTACCACTAATTCAGGTTATGTGTGAAGTTACAAAAAGACAAATTTTGAAAAATTTTCACGAGCGGGATTTGAACCTGCACCCTTCTGACCTACCGGGTCAGGTGCTCTTCGTGGTTCTTACCAGCCCGCCGAAATTATTCAACACTATTTACTTTTTTACTTTGAAAGCCAAAGGCCCATTCAATGTCAACAACTACCGTCATTAACATCTGGTCATAATATTTTTACAAATACTTATTTGTAATGCACTAGCCTTACAAATAAACAAAGAATAAGGTCCGAATAGTTATACCGTGTTTTGTCTCTTTAACTCTAATTTGAAATGACGTTTACATGACAGGAACGATACCTCCTGTCCACGAAAACCCCTAAACCAACCCCTAAATAACACGGAATGGTTACTCCGTGTTTTGTCTCTTTCACTCTAATTTGAAATGACGTTTACACGGCAGGAACAAAACACGGAATAACTATTCGGATCTTATTCTTTGTTTATTTGTAAGACCCATACACCCGTTTGCACTTAACTTTTAAATCGCCAAAGTCTTGGCTTAACTACCCGGTTAAGTTAACTCAGCACTTGGCTCGAAAACGTCGCTTACACTCAAGTACTTAGTTAACTTGACCGGGTAATAGTTAGGTAAAGACTTAAGCGATTCATAAGTTTAGTGCAAACGGGTGTTAGTCTTTCACTTTTTGTCCAACTCATACTCTCTGTGTCACTTTGACCCATCAGGATCTTGTATGCAACGGAAAATAAACAAAAGAATATAAACATACAATCATAACTCTTAATTATTTAATAAAGCACCGGGCTATATACATTTTATTGCAATGCAAGGAGTTTATTGCTCAATAACAAATCGTGACTGATTCTTTAAATGCGGAACAAACCACGAAATCATCTTCATTTTTGTATACTGCAGTGCATAATAATAGTACCTTTGTATCTTATTAATAATAAATACAAATACTTGCATAGTAAGTTTTTTATCCCTCCAAATAATAATTTATTATGTTCATGCTACGTAGAAGCAGGTTCACTTGTCATGTGGTTCTGATTTGTCAGTCATAAACAGTTAAGGCGTGTCGGTGCGTCCTGCGCGTTGGTCGATGGTTCTCAATGCCTTGTTCATTGCACTTGTAGTTCCAGCTGAGTGGATACTGACCGCAGATGTCAGTTTTGTTTGGACACTGTGACACACAACCTCTGTAAAACATGAGAAGACAATCTATATAAGAAAAACGTGGGAGGGAGCCTGCTCAAACTGAGTTAACGATGATTCTGATCTTCTTTTAGGGTGAACCTAGAATTGTTTTTTAAGTTGCCGGATCGAAAGTTAAGTGCACCTTCTGACTTACTACCTTGCCACGACTACAGACTAGGCGGTTTGCGGAGTGGCGCGTTAGTTTTCTGTTGACTGCTTAATTTTAGTTATCATTGTATATAACTTCCGAAGTATATCGCACAATGAAATAGAAATCCCCTTGCCGCGTCTCATGCTGCATGCTTGCTTTGATCGTGGTCGACGTTTTACACTTTCTGTGATAAAGGGAGAAATTTAAGTCAGGCTGATGGTAGTCGTTAAACCTAACAATGATGGATCTGGTGGGTGTGAGGAGGATAGTCAGCCGCCTGCCTACCATGACAAATCGCCGCATTGGGGGTGGGATGGAGACGGCAATTAACAGCTTCCATCTATCATTTTCTGCCAATGCGAAATAAGGTATTATATTATGATATGATTTACGCGAGGAGGATCTGTGAAGGGATGGAAGAGAATACATTACACAAATCAAATAACATCGTTATGTTAATAGACTACGACTTGAATCTCTTTAGATGCTAGGGCAGCTAGCCCCGCCCGATCCTCTAAATGACAGCACACATTTACAGAATACACTAAACATGCACACCAGTTTAGGCCCAAGACACCGTACTCGTAGAACAAGGGTATGAAGAACCGGTTCACACTCGCTCTACACCAGGTACAGACATGTACCTGGGCGGTTCTCTCCTCCTCCACGGCCCGGTCAACCCGAGCCGAGGTCCGTGCCTTTAGAGGCGCCCTCGGGTTGCTCCGCTCCCCGATCCGATCCGAACCCTTCGGAGAATCTAGTAGGGCACGGGGACGCGCACTTGTGCGCGATGCCGTTCCCTCTAGATAACCTCTGAAGGTGATTCGTTTCACACGGCTTGAGGGACCCTTTACGTTCCTCGCCGCCCGCAAAAAAGCCCGGTGAAGCTGAAAATGCCGCAGCGGCAATCAGCTATCTCTCTCAAAAAAAAAAAAAAAATAGGGCAGCTAATATAGTGAGACTAGATAATATCTCTACTTAGCTACGACACGAGATAGATACTAACGAATCAAACTTAATTTAACATTCAAGATTACTAGTTAGTTTTGGATTTTATTATTCGGTATTTAAGAAATAATGTTCCCTCGAATCGATGTTGTTTTTTGCTATATGACAATAAGCTGAAAAGACGAAGGCTTAAAACTTCACTGTTAAGAGTGACGTTGGTTGCACAAAAATATTGACCGGACGCTTTACAACGAATGGCTAGTGTTTTTATTACCTCTTGTATGTCGCCAAGCAAAAAAAAAAGAGCTTAAAATTACGCTGTCTTGACTTGACAAGACAAGTGCAAAATGTTGATCGAATAGAGGTTGAGGGTAACCGTTTTACATGCAACTAAGTGTAGGTGTTTCCAGTGAATGTACCGCAGGTCGTGACCTATTGACAAGCGCGGCAGTCTGACACATCCGAGCACGAATAATATCGATAAGTATCTTTTATGAGCAATGGATTCTTCAAATTGGATTACTATTTGCAGAATAGTTTAAGATTTTAAGGGCCTGTTTCACGATCTACAAGTAAGTTCCCGTTAGCGTTTACTTGACAGATATTCCATACAAAACTGTCACTTTATCTGCCACATATCTCCTAATCAGACATTGTGAAACAGGCCCTAAATGTTGACTCGTATGTTAGGTTCCTTCCGAAGTAATTACTGTGCACTGTGTGTACCTACAAACAATTGTTTCGAATAAAAAGTTTTTTTTTATACTTAGCTCGGCAAATGACTCCACTCCACCTGATGTTAAGTGGAAACGGAGAACAGACGCATGGTCCAATTGGTGCAGCGTGAAAACAACGCAGTATCAGTGATCCTCACCCTGCAGGCCCACAAGGTGCCTCTTCACGCCTCGTTTGAAGGACCCCATGTCATAGGAAGGAGGGAGGAAAAACGTGCGCTGGTAGACTATTCTATCTTTTGGAAGTGCTACAAAGAAACGAGTCACCAAATTTCTTTGTGCGCGATGGAATGTTCGAAACAGTGCAGCGGTGACTCCGGAGAGCAGCACGCGTACTCCTATGGAGGAAGGGAGAAGGCGGAATAAGGTCAAAGAGTCAAAGGTCAAAGAGATAGCGCGCCGCTGCAATCTGTCCTAGGCATCGAGAAGGTGCTTTGCGGAACCGTCCCAGAGGTGCGAGCAATACTCCACTCAAGACCGCACCTGTGTCTTGTACAAAAGGCACAACTGATCCGGCGTGAAGAATCGCCGCACCCGGTTCAGGACACCGAGTTTACGTGACGCTGTTTTTATCACGGCATCGATATAGTCCCTCTGGTTCAGATCGCAGCGAATCTCCATACCGAGCATGTTAATACTGCTCTGCAGGCCGAGTGATGTGCCTTGAAGAGAGGGAAGGGGTAAGAATGGCGACTTTTTTGCCGTAAATGCGCATACCTGTGTTTTCTTGGCATTGAACTCAACAAGATTATTGGAATCCCATTTAGATATGAGTTCCAATACCCGATTGAGTTCAATGACAAGATTTACTCGTTTCTCTTCAGTCTCGACCTGCCCAGCCGCTGGGTGACCGTTATTCCCACCGTGCACTCTATCATCTGCATAGCAATGAATATTTTAAAGTGGAAGCATATCATTGATATGCTGAAGGAACAGCGTGGGGTATAGAACGGACCCCTGAAGGACACCGGCATTCACTGACATGAACCGCGAAGCGCATCCTTCTGAAAGTACTCGGATTCTACGCTCATGTAGGAATCCAGCGACCCAGATGCAGAAGTGAGCAGGCAGACCGTATGCCAGGAGCTTGGAGAGAAGGGCTTTGTGCTAGACCCGATCAAAAGCCTTGGCTATGTCAAGGCTAACAAGGTCAAGGTCTGTCAAGGTTTATAGAAAAAAAAAACAATATTTAGGATCGGTAAACAAACAATATGTTTCTAATACCTAGACATTAATTCAAGCTGTTAAAACACATTTCAAACTGTTTAAATATATAGGTTTAATTTCAACAAACCTATCGTCCGTATCAATTTCATAAATTACTTTGTGTCAATGAGTCATACGTAAAAGTCCACTCTCCTAATACAAAATTGCATACTGACATAATAATAGAAGCTTAAATTATCAAGGTGTGAATCTATAGCGAAATGTAGATTAGAGTGCGTTTAAGGCTGGTGGCACACTACGTCTTAACGCTTTTACTTTTGTCACAATTTGCGACTTTTGGACCTGCGACTAGACGTTGCTTTTATATTAAGATACGTAATGCGTTATGCTGAGCATTTTTATTTTAAGCTAGCTAGCTTATTATAGAACTGATGTCCTACAGCTGGGCAAAAATTCTTTTACCCAATAACAGAATGAACTATTCGTCTTGTCAAATCTGTCTTGTTCTGCATACTTACTACGATATTTTACTAACGACAAAATTTTTTTATTGTAGCTTCAACGATCCTCATATTGACCCATTTGGATTGCTCAATCTTTTTTCATTATGTGTGTTTTGATCATTCTTATACAATTTTACATTTAATTAAGTATATATAAAAATCTAGAATAGATTTTGTATAATTCCTTCTTTTTAACTTGATTGAGAGATACCACCTTTAGTAGTACCTGCGACTAAAAGTGTTTTTATGGTGTACAATAACGTATATTTATCTAAACTTATATGATCTCAGCACCTAATAAAAACACTATTTATTAAACGAGTTTAATCGGACACTGTTACAAAAAAATTAACAACAGAAATACAAAGTCGCCGGCGCGTGTATCGTCAGCCTTATACTAGTACTATTATCTATTCTTATACTATCATCAAGATCTAACAATGTGCGCGGTCAAACAGTGTTGTTAAAAATGGTTACGTCATATTTTTATGCATATGCAACAAAAGTTAAGCCCCTTGCATTATTTGGCAAGTGACATTAAAACCTATGAGAACCCGAAGACCTTTCGACGATTGCTTTGACATCCATCGCCCATTCGTTTTACACCTAGTGAACAGAATCGATTAGATTAGTCTTAAAAAATTACTTGATTAGTTTTGGTGGTTGCCAAATAAATGGTAAATCCTTTGCAGCCATAAAATTGTATCCAAATGCAACAGAACTCGATTGGGAAATTGTAAGACTGGTGGTAGATTCGTAAAACAATGTGCATGGTAAATAATATAATTTAGTTGATAACTAAACGTGATCGTTCTGATTATATAATCAGCCTATATACTGCTCAATACACGTTGCTGGTAATTTTAGTCTACTTCAGCTTCAAATTGTCATAAGACGGGAAGAGTCTCTTGTACTGGACTCCAAATCTTATTCAACAAAGTGGAAAAGTTACTGCTAGTAAGATATAAATGTATTTCACCCAGAATATTTAACCTTAATTATCTCAAGCTGACGGAACACAATAATGCTGATAGAATTGTTGTTAAGGCGACAGACTTATATTTCGTGGTGGTAGCCATAACTAAAACAAGCCCTGCTACTCAAGCTGACGACAATATTTACCTCCGCTGGGAATCAAACCTGGGAAATCTGAGTCAGAACTCGGTGGTCACGCCACAATACCAAAGAGATTATTAAAATTGTATAGAGCTTGATCGTATTAGTGAGTTGTTGCAAATAATCATTATTAGGTATTCAAGTGACGTAGGTAATGCACTGCTTTCAACGATATCGTAATTAGAGTATACAGATAAACTGAATGAAATTTTAATTTATTTGTAAATAAGCATTAGCTTACTCCGTTACGAATTGCGACAAAGTAAACTTATATTCAAATGATAATCATTAAATCTTTCAATTTGCTCCATGTCATATCAGTTTTAGCAGTGAGTTAGTGATAATGAATATTCAGCTGCAGTATCTAGCTACACTTATGAATCGAGTTAATTAATGAATTAGAGATCTATTACAAAAACACAAATGTTGAAAAAATTTCCACGAGCAGGATTTGAAAATTTTTTTCAACATTTGTGTTTTTTTTTTGTAACAAAATTTGCGTTAAAATTATATAAACAAAACAAAAACATTAGAGATCTATGTTGATGACTTAGCTATTGAGAAGTGATGAGGGTTTGCTCCACACTTCGGTTCATAACTAGGATTCGACTTTGCTATTTTAATCATAACCAGCTCATTTCTGGGTTACGAGACACGTGCCTTCCCTACGGATGCAGAACGGGCTATAAACCGTTGCTTGGTCCCGCCCGCGTGGTGGGGCCTAGCGCAGTGCGGGACCAAGCAACGGTTTTACGTGCCTTCCAAGCAGAGAGGAAATTAAAAAAAAAATTTTTAGAAAGATGTTTGTTAGCAATCGCAGACCAGGCGAATTAACCAATGCGCCAACGAGCTCCTTTTAATACTTCGAAAATTTCTGACGTTTTCTATGTACACACGCCTGCACATCAACCTACCACAAACTGTAAAATTTTCTCAATAGACTTTGAACTTTATTACTAAGATGTATGGTTGAATATTGCAAGGACTCTCGATTACCACAGTACATAGTCCAAGTGTCAAACTTAAGCCACTGAGATGTGACTGAGACACGATTATGGTCGTTTGAATTAGCAGAATACAGGTAGATAGATAAAAAATGTATTGCTCACACACAGATAAAAAAGAAAGAATAAAAACCAGGTCCTGGTTCAATATGTACCTACCTAGTTACAAGATTAAATTGTATCTAGGACAATTTAGAATATCTGTGTCTAGAGATAGACTGAGATAAGGTGAAGGGAGATAGCCACTCTGATTTAGAACAGGCCCACTATCCAATTCATCATCTCATTCAGTTAAAGTTGACTTGACTTCATCTCATTTATGGTCTTATCCAGGTCTTATCATCACTTACTTTGACGGTAAGTGATGATGAGATCGAATGTGAAAGTACACTTCACCCAATCTCCTTAACTACTGAGGACTGGGAGTAAAACGCAGGACCTCTTTTTTTAGGCTCCACTACACCACAAAGGCTGAATATAATTGTACTATTTCCATAACAAATGCTATGTAAATATTGTGGATACTTATATTTAATCTGTGTCTCATACATACTCGTATAATGCAGTGTCTCATACAAATAATGATCGACACACGAAGGCGCTTCCTTGGCGATAGTTATTTCCTGTAGCATACCTTAGAAGGCTTTACATAATAACAATAATTGCGCTAGTTCCTAGTTTACCGATGCAATTACGATGATACCGATCGATCAAACAACTCCGATCCACCAATTACGATTTGTTAGAGTTTTATAGGAGCTCTGCGGAGGCAGGGTTGTCACTTTTAATAACAGTATTTAAGGGACATTTTTTTAACAAAAAACATAAGTTGAAATGTCTTTTGACAAAATCGATGACCGAATTTATGTATTAAAATCGTTCGCAACGCGGCATTTTTGAATCGATTTGGCGCGTAAGGTGGTTTCATCACTAAATAATGGTCGTGTCGTGTTTCGTGATAATATTGTACCCTCTGCTAGCAATCAATTTTAGTTTTTACAGCTAGTTTAAAATGTTGTCTTCAATTCAAGACAACAACGGGCTATCCAATGATATTGTAGAGCGTTGTAGAGTGGTGGGTAGTGGCAGTTTCTAAGATGCGTACTATTAGGAACTTACTACTAGTAACCTTTCAATAGGTGGTTTAGAGTGCAAATATAAAAAGAGCGCTAAGTTTTTCTTTTTTCCATAATTGCCTAGCAGCGTTTGTAGTCTACTTTGTACTCTGTATTTGTGTCTACTTGTCTATTTATCTTAAAAAATAATAATTATTTCATATAAAAGTATAATTATTATTTTTTAAGAAAGTCACAGAGATTTTAACATATTGAAAGCCCTAACAAAAAGTAAAAGGTAGAACGGGCAGACGTGAATCATTGTTTCATGGAGGGCATTACATTAGTACTCACCGGGTTGATCGGTCAGATACCTGAGAGAGGATAGAATCTGTAATAATAACACAGTCATTGTATGTATTTTAGACATTTTTTTTTAAATAAATATAAAATTTTAAAAAAGTTGGTTGTTTGTGAAATATATGGAAATATTATAGGGTTCTTTGCTAGCGGACCCTTTGCGGGCCTTCTAGAAGAAATATTACTATATAATATCATCTCAAAAAAAGTAGCGACCTTGTTATTAAGTTAGTACTTTGGTTGAGCCTAACTTAAGTGTATAAATAATTAGAGACGAGTACCGAGAGTGCGTACTGATTTTCATGATTTTGTACGCTAACTTCTTTTTTAAGGAGTTTGAAAGTATAAGAGCATACTTTAAACTTTATAGACATTTTAAATAATCCAAATGCAAATAGTTTTCTAAAATTTATATGAACAATTTACATTCAAACGGATCATTTTATACTGGTATTCTCGCGCTTATTGTACATAATTATGATGCGGTATAGTGTTTTGTTTCAATATTCATAACCAGCTCATTTTAAGTCCCCACTGCTGGGGCAAGGGCCTACCTATGGATAGATGGGGAGAACGGAACATAAACCACGCATCATAAACGCGGGCACAATGTGGATTGTTAGCTGTTAACGACTGCTAATACAGCCGGAACCAACGGCTTTACGTACATACGCCTGCACATCAACCTACCACACTGAGGAAATTTGACAGTTTTGGATAGGTTGATGTGCAGGCGTCTGTATTTTCCGAAGCACGGAAATTCAATATTGTCGGAGTAACATTTTTCTCTATTGCCATTTCGGAGTTTCAATGTTTCAGATGAATTAATTTGCCAAAATAAATTATATTTGTGTAAAATTGTATTGCACGACAACAAACTTGTACGTACCATAAAATTTCGGTACGAAATGTATTTAAATTATGTTTTTAAAGGACCGAGCACAATGTAGAGCACACACGACTCGACGTTGAACCCATCATTATGCTAATACCGTGCCACTTTTCCAATAGCTGAATAATTTTATAATTGTAAATGTATTCCTTGTGACATGTTTATGGTATCATATTACTTCGTGTGATCATTCTGTACGCACAGTAGCCATAAAGTGTGTTGATAGATCCATAATACTGAACCCTTAACTTTTCTGCTACTTTGTATGTCTGAACCAGTTTCAACAAGTTATTACCGCGTTTCAAGGGTGCATAATGTATTAAGTTAATGGCTATACTCGATACCTCACATCTAATAGCATCAGACCCGAGGTTTCATGAATATTTAACGAATTAATTACATGCCACGCAAATGTAAGTAATTTGTTTATCTCTTTAAACACTATCAAGTTTGACATATGAATCTAGACGAATATTATTACTGAATTCTATGTTTAACAGCAGTGTTTTTGATTGCCAAACACACTTTTACATACGAAGCGTTGTAGCAATTATGTTTTTTTGTAATAAAGAATCACGATTCCTTAACAAATTTAAAATCGATCGTTCATTATTAGAAATGGTTTGAACTATATTGATAATTGCATTTAATTACAAAGTCAAGGTGGTAACCAACATGAAAGATGGATAGGAACGTGAGAATGGTTACGTTACGCGAGGATATCGAGTGGCAAAAACGCAATTTGAAATTGAAATTCTCGGATAATAGGACCACAAAAAGCATGGTAATAATCCCGATAATAATACTAATCTTAATGTAAGTGACCATGATAGTTTAAAAAGATAGGATATATTGAAAATTTCATCATCAAACTTCGATCGAAATGGAATCGAATCCGAAATGAGGAGATCCATTACAAAAGCTAAGGCGACGAAATTATTCTTGAGGGAGGCTTTTGTCCAGCGGTAGACGTATATCGGCTGATGTGACGGTGATGATAATCCTCAAATTTTTGCGTCTTGGTCCCTGGCGTTTTAAACGTAGATTCGATTTTAATCGATATTGATATAGTTAAATTAATTAAAAAGTAGTTAACCTATACTTGGCACAGTTTTGTTATATTTTATGTATAAAATGTGTTCTTTTTACACTACTCGATATTTTTGTAAGTTATGTGTCTCAAATAATCCACTATGCTAAGAATAGGGTTAAACGTTGATACGAGTTGTCCTCGACGGCTACTCATTTGACCAAAAGGCTATCGATGCCGGTGTGCCTCAGGGATCGGTTCTATCAGCAATCCTATGCTTCATATAAACGACCTGCTTGTGCCCGGTACTTTTGGGTACGCAGACAACAGCACCGTTACGGATAGATACATGTCCAGTGCAAAAGCTGGCAGACAAGATGTCGACTCTTGTCGAAAGGCCATCATGGTTAGCCGCTTGAACGAAGCCCTCCAAGCAGTCTCCAATTGGGGCGATGCCAATTTGGTCACGTTCAACGCTGCCAAAACACAGGCTTGTTTGTTCTGCGCTAAGCGGAGCCCATTTTACCTGGCTCCGACTTTCCGGAATGTGACAGCATACAGCTCCTAGGGGTAGAGCTCTCGTCCAACCTCAACTTCGGGCAGTACATCAAGTCCAAAGAAAATACTGCAGCAAAAAACCTTAGGGTTCTCTCTAAGGTCAGGCGGTACTTCACGCCAGAACAGCTGCTCCAACTTTATCAAGCACATGTTCGATCCTGTATGAAGTACTGCGGCCACCTTTGGAATGGATCAGCCAAATACCATCTGGCTGATTTGGACTCGATTGAAAAACGAGCTAAGAGACTCATTGGTGACCCTGCCCTGATAGATGCCAAGCTGCAAAGTCTAGAACATCGGCGTAGGGTGGCTCGTCTGTCGGACTTCTACAGGATTCATGTCGGGGAGTGCGCGAAGGAATTGCACGACCTAATCCCACCATCCACTTTCCGCAATCGGAGTGCGAGGCGCGAGTTCGATCCCTATGTTGTAGATATGCCACCTTGTCGCACGAACCGATTCGGTTCAACTTTCTTAGTGCGTACAGCTAGGGAATGGAACGCGCTGCCTGCGAGTGTGTTCCCTGAAAGGTATAATCTGGACCTCTTCAAGGCCAGAGTGATTAGGCTATTTCTAGGCAGGCATGTTCCATCCTCGACCGCACCGTCACTTAACATCAGTTAAGGTGTGGTCAAAAGCATGCCTATAACCAATAAAAAAAACAAACATAACTAATAATTTTATAAGGAAACTCCAAAAACAGCTTCTACGCAGGACACCATGGGATAAAAGTCAAACATGTACAAACCGAATGTCCTCTAGATGAAAAATGTACAGTTTCGAAAGGGAGCAAGCAATCGTCACTATGCAATGTGTTGATATTTAAATAACACAAGTTAACATTGGTCCAGCGGCGGCCTTGACTTTTAAGATTGCGTCCCAACGCTTCCGACGAGCGACAATAATAGAGCAGTGACGTATAACCGGCCGAGCTAACTTGGGAGCGTTTCGACATAGCTGTCATAATTGATATGTGGTTTGCGCTAATGTTACGTTGGGACGCTATCAACATTTTAGATTGGATGTTTACTGTCGTTAAGAGATTAATGACGAGATTAATGACGAGAATAATGACAAGTTTAATGCGCATATTTACCTAAGTTTGTTCTGGGTGCCTTGTACGAGTTTTATACGGCTACCAATTAATTATTAGACGACCAACACCTCAGTCTCCCTGAGACCACGGACCCTGCAAAAGGTTCGAAACGTCAGGATAAACATTAAATCAAATGAATGTGTAAAATAAACGCGAGTATAGTATAGATCGGCAAAGAAGTAGTTTAATTTCAATATAACTGACACATTCTCGAAACGGGAGTGTGAAAAAGCGTTAGTTCAGCCGAAGACTGTGTTTATAAAGCATTTAAAGTAATGATGGAAGAATAGCTTTCTGTAGGAACGTTAAACGTTTACTTATTTAGATCTTAACTTAAAACAATGAAAAAGCTTTTGTTTTATCATTGATAAAGGATGATAAAAAAGAGAAATTAATAACTTTGCACACGATTCGAGCTTTCGATCAGACAAGAACATCACGACTTAAGTCGATGCGAAAATAAAAGTGTCTGGAAATCACTTGTTTATTGCGATGGTTATTTGTTTCTACAGATTTACTTAACAACGGGTCTTTGCGTGAAGTGCATTCGGAATTGACAATGGAGATGTAAAGGAAGTTTACTTTATTGCCTGGCAAATGTTAATCGGTGGTGTGCCAAGTCTTGCTGAATCTATTGGTTCTGTTTTATCGATTTCTTCACGTTGTGTTACGATATTATACCTACTATTTGTTAGATAACTGTAAGCACATTGTTATTTTAGTGTAAGTTGCACAAAATTTACACGCCGACAAAGGGCTGAATATGCCGCTCTTTTTAATTTTATGACACCCTAATGTACAATATATTTTTGGAAATAAACGAATTAATTATAAAATCTATTTTGTTTAACGTATTGTACGGTTTTAATTGAAACGTGTATTTAAGTATATAACAGGAAGAAATAATTTTTAAAGGTTATTATAAAGTTAGCAAACCCTGCTTCTGCGCGTCCGGTCTGCGAGTGCTGAGGTTAAGCAACTTTCGCAAAGGCCGGTCATCGGATGGGCGACCAAAATTTTATAATCTCGAGCTCCTCCGTGCTTCGGAAGGCATGTAAAGCCGTTGGTCCCGGCTGCATTAGCAGTCGTTAACAACGAACAATCCGCACTGAGATCGCGTGGTGGGTTTATGGCCCGTTCTCCCTATCCGGCTTGTGCCCCAGCAGTGGGGACATAAAATGAGCTGATGATGATGATGACGATGAATTTCTGCTCGGTAATATTAGTATAGTATTTGAAAGGCGTACTTTTGACATTTAGGTACTCTTTTTGTTCAACTGTCTGTTACATTTTAGAAGTCATTCAATTTTAAAAACAATTAAATGGAACCATTTAATTTGATTGTAAGATCTGATTACTTATCTCTAAACCTGTCAAAGTTAAATAAATATTTCAAACTTATATAATTTTATTGGTTAAGTAAAAAAGTTGTTACGATGTTTCTTACAATTTCATGATACCAGTTACAGGAAATTGAAGTTTATATATATATTTTTTCTTATATTAAAAGGAGGCTCACCACCACCCATAGACATCTGAACACCAAAAGAAAGAAATCGCAGATGCGTTGCCGGCCTTGAGGAAGGAGTTGGATCTTGAGGAGGAAGTAGGAATTCGAAGAAGGGGGGGGGGGGTGAGAGATGGGCCTCCGGTACTCACCGGACGAAATACAACAGCAACGAGTGTCATTGTTTCACGCCTATATTCTGTGAGAGGGTGGTATTACGCCGGGTGAGCCGGCCCATTTCTTGCTGCAACACAGCTTGGCTCTACCACTCAGAAAAGTTAATATAAAATGGTAGGAAGCTTGATGCGGGTAAGTACAGACGCCTAAATGTTTAACTATATGCCATTTACATACATACTTTAATGTCTATTGAGGAAATTTGACAGTTTGAGGTAGTTTTTTTTTTTTGGAGAGAGATTGCTGATTGCCGCTGCGGCATTTTCAGCTTCACCGGGCTTTTTGGGGGCGGCAAGGAACGTAAAGGGTCCCTCAAGCCGTGTGAAACGAATCACCTTCAGAGGTTATCTAGAGGGAACGGCATCGCGCACAAGTGCGCGTCCCCGTGCCCTACTAGATTCTCCGAAGGGTTCGGATCGGATCGGGTTGAGGTAGTCTAATGTGGAGGAGTGAGTGCTTAACTAAGATAAAGGTTTCACCCGAGTTCTTCTTGCAATAACACGTGTTGTGAGACCCCATTTTAATTTCTATCTACCGTACAAATTGTACCCTTACTAATTATAATAAAAAAAACACTTGAAATTGGCTAAATGCTAAACGCGAAGGCATTAATTAAGATAATTAATTAACTAAGTTAAATTCAAAATCGCTTACTGCGATTAAAAATAACAAAAAAAATAACATAACTATAAAGGATACAAATACGGATCTTCTTATGACTAACGTTGACATTTCGAAGGTATTTTTTGTTTTCAAAGGTTCAATTAACGTCCGCGGTACTATCCGGGTCATGGATTTTGAATGGACCAATTGACATTTCGGTTTAGCACACACGAACAAGTTGTGGAGAATTATGTGTTAAGTGTGAGATGATACAGTTTAAAAGAATTTTATCCTTACTAGGTAGTTATATTTTTCTAAGCAGGTTGTGGATCTTATGCCATTAGGTACTATCGATGCCTGGAGGCGACGTCGGCGTCGTAGTCACCGGCTACTCATTAAAATGACGATTTCCATGATTTTGTATGGAGACTATATCAATAACTTATATTGTTATTAAACAAGCTATCTGGCTATGTATAATATTTTATTGCTTAGGAAACAATCCGTGCAGCCTTAATAAAAAAATACGGCCGAATTTCGACCACTGGGCGACCACTAGTATAAATAAATGTACCACATAAGGTTCGGAAGAGACATGAATGTACTGTTATCAAAACATTTAACTACTGACGCTTTATAATCAAATTAACATAGCATACTTCATTTTTTTTATTAGCTAGCAACTTGTTAATGTGTGATTGGTTTTTGTTTTCTTGAAAACTCTTGAGACTACATCGAAATAAATACTTTTTTAGTTTGGAGTCCAATATACGCTGCATCACACGTCACCGTTCGTGTTAAATAGTATATTTTTATAGAATTTGTATGTACGTTAGTCTGTAAGATATCTATAAAGGCTTATGTGATGTACCATCGTCTACATTGTCTTTGCCATTTAGGCATCAAAATTATTATCATTAATAATATTGCTTGATAATTATAGTCTTCTGTTCCTGCATGACTTCATCCAACCATGGCGTAGGGCAAGTTCACCAATTTTACTGCGACATGAAAATATGAAACGTGGACGTTTTAAGATTAATATTTATCTGATTAATGAGGCCACAAATCGAAAAAAAAACACTAATAAGCTTTTTCATTTGAAGGACTTCATGTGATTCGAACTAACTTAATGTAGTGATTTATAGCTCCCAGAAAATCAAATGGCTTTGGCATTTGCATCCACCACCTGTACCAATTAAACAATCATTTTAATACAAAGCTTAAGTATCAATCACGGCTAGCTAGTTGGTGCATTAGACACAAAATAAAGAAATTGCAGAAGGTAAGCTTCATGACGTGACACGTAAGAGCAACGCAAACATAGACCCTCGCTAGACATGAAATATCGCAGTAGCTTGCAACAGTCCGTAGGCTTAATACCGAAAAAAGCAACCAGTTGCTAATTGCACAATAACAACGCGACTGCTACTAGTTACAATTGCTACAAACAGTGGGTTTATTTTAGAGTGCCGTCATGCACTTTGAAGGCGTCAATGGTTTTCTAGAGAAAACGGCATCACGCACTAGTTCGTGTCCCCGTGCCATACTAGATTCTCCGAAGGGTTCGGATCGGATCGGGGAGCGGAACAATCCGAAGGCGCCTCTAAAGGCTAGGACCTCGGCTCGGGTTGACCGGATCGTGGTTGTGGAGAGAAGCGCCCAGGTACATGTCTGTACCTGGTATAGAGCGCGTGTGAACCGGTTCGTCGTACCCTTGTTCTACGAGTACGGAGTCTTGGTCCTAAACTAGTGTACATGTTTAGTGTATTCTTTAAATGTGTAGTGGCGTTTTGAAGATCGGGCAGGGGCTATCGTATCGTTCTACGTTCCGCAATACGAATAGTGTTTTTTGGTGGCGATGTATTGTAAATTGTCGCGATGGCGACTGTCCCTTCAAGACTTACAGCTCCGGTAACCTATTTGGATAGTAGGTAGTGGACTATACGTGTCCACGGAGCAACTCGCTCGAGACACTAGTCTTAAAAGTACCGGATGAAGAACGCGCTTCGTCGCGTCCTGATCCGGCGTTATGACCTGACGTAGATGGTCCTATGTGCTTGCGTATGAACATCTGACACTACTTTTGTAACCGCTAGGTTGGTAAGGGGTGTCAGCATAAACTTTAAAATCGTGTGTAGCGGGGTGTCCCTTCAAGATAGGTAATAAGCCTGCCGAGCGCAGCTGTTGCGTTATTCCATGTCTGTGATAGTTTGTCTATGTGTGCGTTGCTCGAGCGCTTCACGTATGAAGCTTACTTTCTGTAGTCGTCTTTATTTTGTGCACTCGATTTCGTAATAGACGCCGATAGGTGGGCATTCGTTGATTTTGCATGCAACTAGTATTTACAAGACAATTTGTCAGTCCATTCGTGTCAATCGGGCCATCAATAGTTTGGTTTAATACCAATTTTCTGTAGCAGTGTGGAAGCGTCAATGTATTTTATGTGTTATACTTCACAATATACATTATTATTATTATGGTAGTAAATATAAAGTAAAATATACTCTAGTCTACATAAATAAAATACATACATACAAGCCTGTTTCACATAGGGGTAGGCAGAGACTACTTCCTGCCGCTGCTACAATAAATAAATAAGTAGGTACTATATACTTATCTGTATAATTATTTATATTGTATTCATATATCATGATATAATTAATAATTGCGATTATAATTGCGAAAAATCAAAGCCAATTTGTATACCAAATCAAAAAGAAATAGGCATATAAAGTTTTTATTTTATATATGCTTAGGTACGTAAATCATAAACTCTGCTCAATCGACATTCAAGTTGTTATTTGACTATTCGTATAGTATAAAGTATAGTGTTTAAAGAAGCACAATAGAGATTAAAATAAAAAAAAATACTAGTTTTAATAAAATTATCAACATATTTTGCAATAAAACGATGTACTCAAACATCAAAATTACAGTCGCAAAATAGATTCAAGATGAGAAATAGTTAGCGCACTCATTATGCGGTTATCCGCAAAGATTATCTCACTTGTTGAAACCTAAATAATATGAGCTGTCATATTCTCACAGTCGAAAATATTTTTGAAATAAACATTAATAAGCGATAAAGCCGCTATTTGTACCTACAGTTTTTTTATTGTATTGTCCATTTTATGTCTTTTATTATATGGTATACAATAAAGAACATTTTCATTTTGTTTTATCTATATAAAAGCTGGAAATTTTTCTTTTTAGTTTCCCTTTTTTTGTCGACATAACGAGTTTCAGTAATGACTATGAAGAACTTTCAATATGCGACCAAATTAGCCCACGGGATAAAAGCAACAACAGAAGTTACATATCAACTCGACTCGAAATGTGACAATTCGCCTTATTCTGTTCACCTTTAACTTAAATTAAGTGTTTTAATATTTCATAGACTTTTTTTTATATATATTTACGGGTAAGCACAGTGCCTTGATCTCACCTGATGTTAAGTGATGATAAGGCCAATGATGGAAGTGCACTTCACCCGGGATCCTCAACTAGTGAGGTACTGGCTATCTTATCTCTAGCTGCCGGAACACAACAATGCTACAAACATTGATGTTATGGCGACATATTTAGATAAGATGGTGGTAGCTAGCCAGGCGGACAAACAAGCCCTACCACCAACCAAACCGAGTACACAGACATGTACCCCCCGCTGGGAATCAAACCCGGGACCTCTGGGTCTAAACCGGTGGTCTTAGCCACTAGACCACAGAGGCGGTTAAACTTAACTGCTATTAACGGCGGTTAACTGCTGTTACTTTGTTGCAAAGGCAAATAATAAATGCCTGCCGGGGCTTTTTTCTTAGTCAAACTTTCTAGAAGTTGGTTGAATGGCTTTGGCATGAAGTTGTTTAAAAAAGAGACCTCAGATGGGACTCGACCCCAAGACTTTTCACATTTGGGCGACATCTTTTCCAACTGAGCTACAAAGACAATTTCCTTGTCTACCAAGCCATTAATTATGTTTTTAACAAATTAATAATAGACTCCTTTTACGAGTAGTTAGCTTATGTTAGAAAAGGGTTCACACGTCAGTAGACGTGTGGCTATGGGTATTAACCACGACTTACGTATTCAACCCGAGCATCTCCTCGTTCAGCTACCACGAACGCTACAATTTTTTAAACGTTGTTTCAGTACTTTAAGTAAAAAAAATGGAGGAAAATAACAATAAAAAAATAGTGAATTCTAAATTGTAATTTAGCATTAACAATTACTGCTACGCAAGACATGTAACACGTATCGATACAGGTTTTTAGGGTTCCGTAGTCAACAAGGAACCCTTATAGTTTAGCCATGTCCGTCTGTCTGTTTGTCTGTCTGTCCCCAGTTTAGCTCATAGACTCTTAGTACTAGAAAGCTGTAATTTGGCATGGATATACATATTAATCACGCCGACAAAGTGGTGAAGTAAAATTTTGAAAAATATTTTTAGGCAACCTCCCATACACGTGAAGTGGTGATGTAATTTTTTTTTCTTTTCTACCCCCTAGTGCGGGGTGTCGTTGGAAGCAATTTTAAAAATATTGCGGGTTTGTGAATACATTTTTTGATTGAGGCATCCGTTTGTGAAATATTAAGCTTTAAAGTGCAAAATTTTGTTAGAGTCAAAAGTGTGTCCCAGCTAAATGGTTGTTTTTGGATACGTGTAAAAATTCACGGTAGTTGTATATATGACAAAGTTAAAAGGAAAACTATCACAGCTAAGTAGGCTTTACAAGTTTATGAGTAACAGTCGACCAACTTATAAAATGTATTTGGCGCAGTACAAATTCCTCATTGGGAACTACTTAAATAATTTTGTCAGGTGTGTGAAACCAATAGTACCTACATTTAAGCATATGAGCCATCGTTAAATAATTTTTAATAAAAGCCCTCTTCTCAGAGTCCGCATTATTGAGATGGGCTACGGAACTCTACACCGCGCGTGGCCCGACACGCACTTGACCGGTTTTTTTAAAACAATTATAACTATTTTTGGAGTGAGGAAGTATGTGTTTTTGTTGGTGTCCGCTTACTTATTGATTAATGATCATCAGTTTTTAAATTCTATTGCATTTATTATAATTTGCAAGGACTTTTAACACCCAACCCGTTGTGTGTTTCGAAATAGTTTTTAATTTAATTTGTTTATTGACTAACTGCCGCATTCAATTATGTCAATTATCATAAATAATTATTTAGTACCAAAAAGTTTAGTTTAGTTATTTAGCTACTTCTTAATTTCTAATGTTGAATAACGTCTCTGAGTACATCCCCTTAGTGTTTAGATTAAAGCACAGAACATCTAAAGGTTGTTTGTTACTGTTTCGGCTATATAAACTTAGTCTGAAGTTACACATGGTTTACCGGATTCGTGATCAAGCTAAAGTAGCTTATAGTGTTGGACATACCCCACTAACGATATCGCCTGATCTTTGTCTGTGCAATTATTTATTTAAACTTTTTACGTTATACTACGTGGCGGACATAATGCGTAGTACATAAATAACTTGGTAGGTGGGATAACATTGTTCATGTAAGACGTTTATAGGATTATGATAACGATTTTAAATATTAATATTACAATGACTAACGTAATATAAGCAGAGTGCATTATGACCATCATCGAAGAGTATGACCAGTACTATTCATTAATCTCTCGATAAACATAGTATATCATTGTTCACGGCTACATCGGACTATAATTACGTGCGATTTATAGCGGTCGGTAAACAGCTTCGGTGCAACCGTAGATATTCATAGGATAAGAGTTTATAATTGACGAGTCGTCTGCCCAACTCACGCTCAATGTCGGCGTGGGCACGACTGGCTTCTACTGAAAGTTTCGATGTAAGGAGTCAATAGCTGTGTTCGAGTTACATCGCTGTCTGTTACTGCCACTTCACTAGTCAAGGCTGGATTACAATGCTGTGTATGATGAAGATAGTGTAATGTTTTCTAGTAAACATTTCACGATAGATGGTTCCTCACTACGGAATCGAGAGTTGCGAAAATTTATTCTATTCGACAACTGAAGGGGAGGGATCCTGAGTTACTGTGACCGAAGATGCAGATATTATTAATGTTGTACACTTGTTAATGAATGTTTTTAAAGCAATCATAAAAAAAGTATTATCACCAAGCGTATGCTTAACGACTTCTTAAATGTAGCATAATAATATCAAAAGTAGTTTTGAAGTTATTATGCTTCCTGGCAAGAAAAGCAGAAAATCTTCGTAGAAAATATAAAAAGCATTTTTTGTTTACCATAATTTAAAAAGACAACCTGATTTTATAAATATTCTTCTTAATCAAAAATAATAAATATAAATTCTTCCTACTATACCTACTATACGATTGTGGCAATTTAAATTTATATCTGATGTACATAGTTAAGTTTTATATTCCTTTGTATGTTTTTGTTGTCATTTATATTTTGTCTGTATATTTGTAATATTTTGACGCTATATAAATATAGTAAGAGAGAGAATATATTCACTTGCTTAGCATATCATAATTTTGCGTAGTATTAGAAGATTTGGCGTGACTTGCGCTTACATCTTTAGCTTTCATTTAATTTATCATCAAGCGATTCAAAATATATCGCCGATGTTATATACAAATTAAAGATCCTCAACAACATATAAATAACACGTACAAATTACATATACCAATTTACGTACAAGTATTACTATAAAAAGATATGAAGAATTTTATCCTCATAAAAAACGACCTTCGTGTTGATTGTCCTCTAGTTCATCTAGTAAGACAACTCCATAAAAACGAAGTCGATGACATTTAAGGCAAAAAGTGGAGCGCGACAAAAAGCAATACCGTGAAAAATAACTAAGCGACTGTGTAAATATTAACTATAAATACCTACTAAATTAGCGCCAATACATACAATTAATTATGCGAGCTAATAGGAGACCTAGTTCAAAGGATTTTAGTGCGTACTTACATACTCATAATATTGAAGTTTTTTTGTTTGTTGTCCCACCAAAATTTTAATGCTCTCCTACAAAATCAAAGTTAAATATTTTTATTCAAATAAACTTTAGGAAAGTGCTTTTAAATGGTCCAAACATTTTTTTACCTACTACCCATTCAGGACTTACCTACCAAACGTATATATATAAACGTGTATATCCTTGATCTTTATATATACTATTAATAAAGAGGTAATGTTTGTGAATTTGTTTGTTTGTATGTCGGAGCTATAATATAATAATTATATTAATATTTTTTTTTAACTGAAGTAGTAGTTAGAGATATCAAAAAAATATTTAACTGATAGAAAGCTATATTCCTTGCGGGTCAAATCCACGCGGACGAAGTCGCGAGTAAAGTGCTAGTACAAATATTATTTAATAATAATGTATATTTATAGTGTTTGTTCTCAAATGTTTCTTTCTTTACAACATAAAACCGTTAAACGAGGTGTGTTATTGGCTTTTTTTTAATAAACTTATATTGTAACACTACAGGAGAAAGAAACAGCCCTTGCCAAGTTTCTTGCGGCTTCTTCTCGATACAAGGTCTCCACCTTAGGGTTTACGAAGTCATGGCTTTGAATTGACGTTCAAAAAACACTTGTAAAAGTTCATTTTGAATAAAAAAAATTGAATTTTGAATTTTATGAGAAAGCAACTTGCGGGTTGGTAAGATAAGGATGGCCAGTGAGGCACTTTCCTGCTCCACTAGCTGACTTCGCATCTGGACACCGCGTCTGCTGCAGCCCTCGCAGTCGGGTTGCTTCCACTCTATCTTACACCACTCAGATTTAAAAGATATTGCCTGCTGCGATAAGGATTCAAAGAAAGTTTATTCAAATGTTTTTTATAAACCTATCAAACCTATTTGATGGAAAGCGGCCACAGCAATCCATAGACGGGTACATAAATGTTTATTTCTGTTTCTGTTTCCATAGACGCTTGCTCTGCCAAACACGTGTCGTTTTTGATTGATGCCCTGTAATTTACTGGATCTTACCATATCGGAACACAGCAATGCTACTTGGCGACAGAAATAGATATACAAGGGTGGTTGCCAACCAGCCGGATTCTGGGCATAATACCACTAGGTAAGTGAGGATACGAGCCATTACAAAGGGAGAAGTACTGAGACTCCAAGCTTTTTAAATAATGAACTTGTATTCTTTATAAAAAAGATTATAAAGTGTAAAGATTCTCAAGAAGAGCTTGCTGTTAATGGCACAGTGATAATCGAGCTCGACCTACGATCGCTGAAGTTAAGCAACTTTGGAGAAGGCGGGTCATTGATGGCTGATCAAAAATATATCATTTCGAGCTCCTCCGTGCTTAAGGCACTTAAAAGCTGTTGGTCCTGACTACAGTAGCAGTCGTTAACAACCACTAATCCGCACTGGCCCCACGTGGTGGCTTACGGCCCCTCCTTGAGGTGTTTACATTCATGTGGAAGGCTGGTACGGTGTAAACATAAACTAAGCTGGTGATGATAAAGCTTCTCAATGGAAGTTTTCCTAGTAGTAAGCCTCTTTTACAATTGTTGCTTAAAGAGAGACATACAATGACATTATTATATGGGCAGACTAGTACTGTGACTATGTTAATGAGGTAGGTAGCGTACATACCGACATGCCTCCATAATTTGCTCTTGTTAACCTTCAAGACAAGCTTTTTGTTCTTCGTAGCGTATTGAAGTTCAGTCCCTAGAGCTACAGTGGTATAAGTAGATAATTCTGCAACTTCATTTTAATCTCTATTATGTGTGGTACAAAGATGTGTAGATAATATTTTGTTTAAACGATAAAGGTACGTGTGCGATGTGACAAAAACACATTTACGAATAAAGGACTTAAGACACATTATAAATGGTCGACAGTGCTTCGTTTAGGTTGCATAGGTACAGTAATCGCCTGAAAGGTATTGCTATGTAGGTAAATGAGATTTTTTTACTGTCATTAGATATATATATATATATATATATATACGTCCCACTGCTGGAGGCGAGCTTTCCCACTTGAATAAAAGAAGATAGGGAGATCAGTGAGGCTTTTTGAACTGGTGACTAACTCTCACGCTATGATATTACGACGTTAAAACCAGACAGAGTTATCTAGGGGCCAAAGTGATCTAAGTGCATCTCATTACTAAGATCAGTCTGGAATGCCTTCTCTTTGCAGACCGCACCAATTCTATAGTGAAATGTTGTGATTTCTCGATGAAGTTAGCATTGAAGAGCACTTAGATTAGAATAGCATGGAAGAATTATGATTTTTCTATGCCATTGTGTAATAATCTCAATAATGGTAAAAATGTCATTTAGATCACTCTGGTTTTAACGTCGTCTCCTTTTTCTTTCTTTGATATCAAATTTCAATGAAATTCTTGAAATTCTTGAAATTCAAATTTAAAATCATTTATTCAGTTTAGGCTACAAGTAGCTCCTGTGAATGTCACTATGCCATCGGTTCGTAAGTCTACTCTGGGCGGGAGATATTTTACTGAGAAGAACCGGCAAGAAACTCAGCAAGTGTCCGGCTCTTTTTTCTCTTAACCCTTTGAACCTTCCCTTTGAACGGTACCTAATGAAAAAGAAGAAGAAAAACAGTTATCATGACAACACACATATTACCTATACAACATATAAGGTGAAACAAAATGGTAATAAAAAAGAAATTGTTAATAACGCAAATCTTATCAGATTTGATATTTCATAGTGTATTCATTTTACTTTCAGTTTTGAGATCACTGGCGAGATTCAATAATTGCCCCCAGCCCCAGCGCACTGACCCGAAAGGATTGGTAGGTCTTATCAACTGCTATCTTACAATAACAAACAAGTTATATTATGGTATACGGTCTTCCAAAGCTCGTCTGAGCTCGAGGTATTGTATTTTGATCACCCATCTGGTACAGGATAGTAAAATTGCATAACTTGCATAATTGTAAGCTTAATTTTTTTTTCATCATATTTGTTTTTGTAATTTGTTTCGCAACAAAATTTGCGTTAAAATTGTATAAACAAAACAAAAACATTTTATAAATAGCTTGCCTACTTCTTAACTGATCTTTAGTATTTGTAACAATATTATGATCGGGTGTTAATGACAGTAGTTGTTGACATTGAATGGGTGCCTTTGGCTTCAAAGTAAAAAGTAAATAGTGTTGAATAATTTCGGCGGGCTGGTTAGAACCATGATAGCTCAATTGGAAGTGCACCTGACCCGGTATGTCAGAAGGGTGCAGGTTCAAATCCTGCTCGTGGAAATTTTTTCAACATTTGTGTTTTTGTAATTTGTTTCGTAACAAAATTTGCGTTAAAATTATATAAACAAGACAAAAACATTTTGCATAATTGCGCAAGCCAATGCTCCATCGAGCTTCTTTTTTTTCATTTAAGGATTCCAGTCATGTGTAAAACCATGCATTATGAGTTATTATATGTGTATTAAGTGAAGACCAAAAAAAGAAGCAAGTCATATTTTTAAATTTATTATTAGACGTGCACAAATAGTTATATTTACGGGTATAGTTAATTTCACCCACCTTATTTTTAACATAAAATACTTTGGATTCACCAGCATATTAGCATCACATAAAAATTATAATTGTAAAAATACAATTCGATAAGAATCACGCTTATTCGTTTTGAAATTGTTGCTAAGGAATATTTTTAGCGCTATCATAAATTACAAAATTAGCAACTACAAGTAGTTACAGCTATAAAATTAATGAAATTGGAGTGAATGCTCGTCGTTAGCTCGCTAAACCTTAAAGTCAATTAGTTAAATAATTATGAAATAGTTTTTGTGGCCGTCATGTCTTGTTGATTTTCATGAAACCTCAATATACATAGATATAAATTAACGTCTCGCCATAAACAAATAAAATATAAATTTATAAATATTGAGTATTGAGATTGATATCAACTACAAGATAAAGTTTTACTAGAAAAAATTAACCAACCTAGTAAGCTCGAGTAGGAATTCCCAGTCGAGCTTCCTGAGGCTTTATAACATTGTTAATGCAAAATTAAAAAATAATAAAACATTGATAGTTAACTTAATTCGCAGGACATCTTCAAAATTAAAAAGTGGGTAAGTTTTATTTTAGAAGGATATGCAGTTACAATAAATAAAATATAGGTACCTACTGATGTTCAAGTAATTTTTCGGCCATCATCGTAATGTTGATTTTCCTTCTGTCTGGATAGGTGCCTGTACTAACTAGCAAAAAAGGTTCAGCCAAAACACGCAAAACTTCCTCAAACTTATCGGATACAGCGTTAAGGTATCTTAAAAAGAGTTATTACCAGTTTTCATCTTCAGCTCATAAACATCCCACTCGGAAAATTCCAACATTTAATTAACAATTGCATGACAATTCAATGTTAAAGGTGAACGCAGACCTGGCCGCACCGCACGCGCCGCAGTCGCCGCATTCGAATTCTTATATGAAACCTAGCACACCCACCCGCGTCGCAGTTGCACACTTGCACAGAACTTCATATATGAATTCGAATGCGGCGACTGCGGCGCGTGCGGTGCGGCTAAATGTCCGTTCACCTTAACACACAACATCAAGATCGGTCTTTTAATTATGAACACACCTTTCTGACACACGTTGTAGATATGTTGGCAAATGACTCTGATCTACCTGACGTTAATTTATTTGAAATGTCTTTGTCCATATTTATTTGATGCCGCGCTGTTATCTTAGTGGGGCCTGCTGAGGTTTCCCTCTCGCAGTAACACTACGACCCATCGAGATCTTTGTGCAAAAATAATGTTGCATTAGCGTTGAGTAGCCTATGTTACTTAGCGCTAATGTAGCATTCTAATGGTGAAAGAATTTTTTAAATCGGTCCAGCTTTTTTTGAGTTTATTCGTTGCTAACATACAAAAAATACAAAGCTTTCCTTTTTGTAATATTAGTATAGATAAAATGCTGAAATGTATTTATGTTTGACTTACACCATCATCATCATTCAGTGGCATCTTCATACTGAAGTTTGGAGCTCAGTATACAAAATTTTCTGTGATCACATATAGCTGGTTTTAAGATACTTAGTAGTTTACCGCCTCTATGGTCTAGTGGCTAAGACCACCGGTTTAGACCTAGAGGTCGCGGGTTTGATTCCCAGCGGGAGTACATGTTTGTGTACTCGGTTTGGTTAGTGGTAGTGCTACCACCATCTTATCTAAATATGTTCATAACATCAATGTTTGTAGCATTGTTGTGTTCCGGCAGCTAGAGATAAGATAGCCAGTACCTCACTAGTTGAGGATCCCGGGTGAAGTGCGCTTCCATCATTGGCCTTATCATCACTTAACATCAGGTGAGATCAAGGCACTGTGCTTACCCGTTAATATAAAAAAAAGATAAGTATTAAAATTGTTTGAATTTACCCGGCACTCATTGTATACAATCTGTGAAATTACAACAGTTATGTTATAAATTAATTGTAACGATTGTGTTTTGTGTCAAATTAAGAAAAGGACATATTGTATGAAAATGTTAAATCAAAGTTATAGAGTGCCTATTTATTACAAGTTTTACAACGAGAATTCGTATGGCATTGAAGCAGCACCTTCAGTTTACAAACAAGTTGAGTTGCAATTTTGCCAAACATAATCAACTCGTACCAGACAAGCAGTACAGTATTCGTAATTAAAAATCAAAACATAATAATGCAGTTGCAATTGCGCACTGTTCGCAATGTCTCCACCGCTAAACAATTTGTAATCAACAATGTCAACGGACAAACGAGCAACTAAACGCGGCGAGATATTTGATTGCCGCTGTGTCGCTATTCAAATGAATATTCTATTACAAAAGGTTCGAATTATCTAGACTTGAGTTACGTTGTAACTGGTCTTTGTTCCAGATATTATCTTCCCGCGTATTGATTTCATGCATAATGCATTCGTTTTGCTAGACGATTTCTTCGAATTCAATATAGGTACTGACTGAATTTGTATGTCGCATCTGTGGTCAATTTAACTTAATATGGTCAAACTGAAGCATCTTTATGTGTAGTAATAGTGAACGTAAGCTTGGAACTACAAGTACACTGACAATTTGACGACCTCCGTAGCCGAGTGGCTTGCACCCCGGACTTTGGGCGGCGCTAACGTTCCCCGTCGGGTCAATGTCGAAAACGAACTTTATATATTGTGTCGGGTCTGGGTGGTTGTGGTACCGTCCTTACCGTCCGTACCGTCATTGTTTCTTCTGAATTACATGAAACGAGTGCTTTAGCTACTTACCTTGGCCTTGGGATGAGAACAATGTATGTGATGTGTAATATTTATTTATTTATATTTGACTATTAAAAATATATCGAGACATGAAGAATGTAGAAGATAAATCAATAAACATCTTTAAAATGAGTTGATGGAATGGAGTTGTGAATCTTTTGCAAGTAAGGCATTAATATGTCGCTTGAAGCTATATGAATTTAGACGCATTGCCTCCGGTTGTTGTTTCAGACCATGACATTAAAGCTAGGTACGTAATTTTTATATTACCCTAGTCTGATTTTGTAAGACTCGAATAGGTTAGAAATTAATTAAAATGCCATTTTTTGTGCAATATTGTTAAAGCGGTTTTTAAGTTATGGTTGGATTATCGTTTGAGAGAAAAACAATGTCGCTTTGTTTTTTTCTGTGTTGTTGTTTATTTGTGGCAAACAAAAACAAACAGGCTTTGTTCATGTAAATAATTTGTCTGTCTGTATAGTTTAAGAAAAAGTAATATTTTTTTTGTTGCGTTGCGTGTTTATGCCAGCTTCAAACGCTTGTCAAACCTAGGTTTGTTACCCATCCCAGATCTTGTGTCTATTCCCAGCGGGGGGTACATGTTTGGTTGGTGGTAGGGCTTGTTTGTCCGCCTGGCTAGCTACCACCATCTTATCTAAATATGTCGCCATAACGTCAATGTTTTTAGCATTGTTGTGATCCGGCAGCTAGAGATAACATAGCCAGTGCCTCACTAGTTGAGGTTCCCGGGTGAAGTGCGCTTCCATCATTGGCCTTATCATCACTTAACATCAGGTGAGATCAAAGCACTGTGCTTACCCGTTAATATATATAAAAAAAAAGGAAACTGTACTGAATGAGCTTCACGATTTTTTTTAATTGGTAGATCTGGTCTTGTTAAGTTTGTCTAACTTATCTTGTCTGTCTTCTGCCAAAACAGTAATATATTTCTTGTGTTCCACTAATAAAGAATATTTTTATTTATTTATTTAAAACTTTTGCAACATACATTACATGGCAGACTTAATACCTGAGGCATTCTCTACCAGTCAACCATAGGGTAGTATAAAAATAATTTATTCTAAAACGCACAATATATACCCTGAATGTATACCCTGCTGGGAATTCAATCGACCAATAGCACATAGCGATTCAACATTATGAAAACTTAGTAACGAATTAACTTGCATGAAAACATGCATGTTATGTGATATGAATATGAAAGAGAAAGAGAAATATAAATGATCAAATGATCCTTTGTTTTTCAATCGTCCCGAAACCACTAATCGGATACGGTTACAAAAGAAAATATCGGTTTAAAGAAACTTTATTACTCATAAAGAACAGAGTTCACATATAATGAGATTAAATAACATAAAATGTTTGAAATATCAAACATACTTAAGTAATTACACATATAATATTGTCCAGCACATCACATTATATTTATATAACATTGAGAAACTTTTTCATTTTTTATTTAAAAAGGCCAAATGAGTTGCACTCCTTAAGAGTACAATAATACATACATACATACATATAATCACGCCTCTTTCCCGTAGGGGTAGGCAGAGACCACTTCTTTCCACTTGCTACGATCCTTACATACTTGTTTCGCTTCGTCCACTTTCATTGTTCCCTTCATACATGCTCTTCGGTTTAGGGTACTCTTGATCTGGCCTTTTTTCAAGACGTCCCTGATTTGATCTCGAAACGTCCGCCTAGGTCTACCCTTACCAACACTTACATTCACACTCGCCTTATACACTTTTTTCGTCAATCGTTCTTCATCCATTTTCTTAGATAACTTTAAATAATTGTTTCGGAAAACGAAAGCCTTCTTATTTCTTCGGAAAGTCACCACTCACCAATCTTACGACTAAGGCCGCGAGCGTAAACTTATTTAGATGCTAGATGTTTATCTAGTTATATAAAAAATATGACTAAAATGTGAATAGATTTAAGCTTAGCAGGGTATGTTTCTTTCGCAAAACACGTTCAATAAACAAATGATTGCCGTGACTTAGCCACAGCATCTCTTATACTTCTCAAAATTAGATATTTATTGAATATAACTATCATCATTACATTCAGTGTCATATTCATACTGAAGATTGGAAATCAGTATCTAAACAAAACTTCTAAACATTCTATAAATCTTTAAATAAAATGTTAATATTAATAAAGTTTAATGAGACCTTAAAAATAGAGTAATTTTAGTATTAATCACGTGCTGGTGTGTAGAAAAACGAAACTTTCGCCACATCACATATTCAGGTCTGAACTATTTGATTAATAATTAACTTAAATCGTAACACATCTTCAACATTCCAAAGTGCGTTTTAGGGGGCATCTGATGATATTTTAAATCCACAACACAATTTAGTAGTATATGCAATAAAGATTTACAAACTGATATTGTAGCGATATTCGAATACGTTCTTCAATGGTTTTAGCGAGTGTCGTGAGAAGTGGACGTGAGACGTGATGCGGGATATTGCTTCCTCACGAGCGCATACTGCTTGGATATGTACTTATATTGACACATTTAAAAACGTGGCTGCCATATACAAACATTTATGTGCTTTTAATAGACTGAGCTTTACCAACAATCTATTGCAACATCGGGCTTAATGTTGGTTTTATTTGTTATAGATACATCACTAGGTTCTTCTACCGTTACAAAGTATGCCTGCTCCTAGACGACGGGTTTTGAGTTTGGTTGTTCGGTTACATAAGTTTCAATATAATTTGAAAACTTTCGTCGTCTATTACTGGCAAAAAAACAACCATTTGCGAAAAAAAAAAAGTATGATAATCACTAAAAGCTTTATTTATAGTATGTATTGAAACATTTTGTGAAAACATAGGCAAAATAAGACAGGGCGTACTAAACCTTTGATAATAACCGATGATGAACCTTAATGATGTTACGAATGTAGTTTTAACTTAAAAGTTTTACAAAAACACAAATAATGGCGCCTTTGGCTTTCAAAGTAAAAAAGTAAATAGTGTTGAATAATTTTGGCGGGCTGGTTAGAACCACGATAGTTCAATTGGAAGAGCACCTGACCCGGTATGTCAGAAGGGTGCAGGTTCAAATCCTGCTCGTGAAAATTTTTTCAACATTTGTGTTTTTGTAATTTGTTTCGCAACATAATTTGCGTTAAAATTATATAAACAAAACAAAAAACATATTAAAAGTTTTAGTAACATAATTTGAGGTGGTTACCAAAAGGGATCTAACTTGTATTGGTCTACTCTAAGTAAGAGAAACAAATTATCTGATAATTCGAAGTAAGTATGGGGTGTCCATAGCTCGGCAGCTTGCAGCAGATAGGGAGAAGCTCGAAGGCTCGGTCTGCGAGCGCTAAAAACAACAACAACAAAGCCTTTACAACTCTGACATAAAGTACTAAGAATATGGGGCGTAGACACTAATATGATAACGCAGACTAAGCCCACTTGAGGCCTTAAAAAAAATTATATTTGCAAAAACATTGCAGATAAGGATCTAGTTGTAGCCCATTAATTTGAAACTGAATAGGCAAACCATAAACATGTCAATACAACAGCAAAACAAAAAAGTAATGGCGCGGCATTAAATAACGCGGACCAAGTAAGTGGCTTACTCTTAAGGCGCTGACAACTGTGAAACGCGCTTACATATGCATGGTTTATATAAAAAATACTAGCTGACCCGGCGGACTTCGTACCGCTTTGACAATTTCTATGACAACAAAACAAACAAATCGTTAAATAGTTTCCGCGTAAAAGCGTATCAATCATACAAACAAACAAACAAACTCACATTAATTTTCAGTAATGAGTATCCTATGTCTTTGGTTATACTCTTGAGAGTATGTGTACAAAATTTCATGATGATCGGTTGAACAGTTTACGTGTGAAAGCGTATCAAACAACAAACAAACTCACTTTCGCAGTTATAATATTAGATACTTTACGATCTATTCTCATACCTACCGAATATACATATAACATTTCATGAAAATCGATCGAGCCGTTTCGGAGGAGTATGGCTACTAACATTATGACACGAGAATTTTATATATATAGAGATATAATATATATAGATGTAGACAGATAAAAAACTATATTTGTAACAATGTTATTGTTTCCAAAATGTTTATGTACTCGGTTTGGTTGGTGGGGCTTGTTTGTCCGCCTGGCTAGCTACCGCCATCTTATCTAAATATGTCGCCATAACATCAATGTTAGTAGCATTGTTGTGTACCGGCAGCTAGAGATAAGATAGCCAGTGCCTCATTAGTTGTGGATCCCAGATGAAGTGCGCTTCCATCATTGACCTTATCATCACTTAACATTAGGAGAGATCAAGGCAATGGCCGTTAATATAAAAAAAAATTAATTATAAATTTCTTCGATAGAAAAAAATCCAAAATCTCCTCTAAGCAGTATCTATTTAAACGATTATATTCGACTCAAGCTTCAGAAAGCTAACGAAGTATTATGGCGGACCAAAAAACAAATGGGCAACGCTAGCACTGTTTTCATTTACAAAACGATCGTTAACATTCGATCTGTTTTTGTGATTAACGTGCGCGGCGTCATAATGAAGACGTTTGTAATCAGCGCAGTGCATTTTTGTCCGAACCAAATCTTTTCGTTCCATATCGAGCGCAACATTTTGTTCGGAGAGACATGACTAGCATTGCTGTGAACTCGTGGAATTAAGTGAAGTAATGATCTGTCGTAACCCAACCAGCAAATAGGATAATGAGGTTATATTATAGCCTTGCTTGGTGTTTATCATAAATTCACATGTTGCGTGGAAATCAAAGTTAAATGCATTTTTGAAATGTAAATTGTGCAATTTTTTTCCGAATGACAAATTTAATTTTAAAGTGCACATATAATGATCATGATTTTGGATTTTCACTAGAGTTCTTTCTGTAATAAGATGTGTTGTGAGCCTCCATTTTTAAGTCAATCTATCGTGCAATTCTTTGTTTATTACTTCTACTATACTTGAAATTGGCTAAATACATGTACTGCGTTGTCATTAATTGAGATTAAGCACATGGTTTTGACATAAATAAAGCTGTTGAGATGACCCTTAAGCCTTTTATCGCCGTGGTGGTCACGGTGGTGCACTGACCGCTATGCTACCGGGAGGGCTGACGTAAGCGCTGAATTTTGTCACTGCTATTTTGATATTTTTGAGTGCTTTTTAGCGGCACGAGCGCCATCTATCCAACGGTCGTTGCAACCGATGGCCATGCAGATTCATCTTTGCAGATGAAATACCACAAATTTGATAACACAACGCTATAGTAAATTTTACTGTTTTATTTTCAAGTACGGCGGCTGCACTGACCGTTATGCTACCGGGGAAGGCTGACGTAAGTGTTGGGTTCCGTAGCCCATCTCAATAATGCATAAAGTCCTCATTTATTTAACGATAGCTCATAAACTTAAATGTAGATACTACTGGTTTCACACACCTGACAACGTTATTTAAGTAGTTCCCAATGAGGAATTTGTACTGCGCCAAGTACATTTTATAAGTTGGTCGACTGTTACTCGTAAACCTGTAAAGCCTACTTAGCTGTGACAGTTTTCATTTTAACTTCGTCATATATACAACTACCGTGAATTTTTTCACGTATCCAAAAACAACTATTTGGCTGGCAGGGGGCGGGGGACACTTGACTCTAACAAAATTTTGTACTTAAAAGCTTAATAGCTCACAAACTGATGCCTCAATAAAAAAACTGTTTTTACAAACCCGCTATATTTTTAAAATTGCTATCCAACGACACCCACGCTTAGGGATAAACAAGAAAAAAAACTTACATCCCCACTTTACGTGTAGGGGAGGTAACCTAAAAAAAAATATTTTTCAATATTTTGCTTTCTCACTTTGTCGGCGTGATTAATATGTATATCCATGACAAATTACAGCTTTCTAGTACTAAGAGTCAGGACTACAGAGTACTAAGGACAGACAGACAGACAGACAGACAGACAGACAGACAGACAGACAGACAGACAGACAGACAGACAGACAGACAGACAGACAGACAGACAGACAGACAGACAGACAGACTCATAATAATATAGATAATTCATTTTAAATAGTTCTCCCTATCCATCCATAGGATGGCTCGAGCCCCAGCAACGGGAACATAAAAAAGAGCTGATGATGATGTTGACGATAATTTTAAATAGTACCATTTTATGGTAGAATCAGAAAAGTTAACATTTAAATATTATTATTGGAATCTGTTCTTTGTTTTTTTGAACTGTTAAATTAGGATGCTATGATAGTTACTATACTCAATCCTCATATCTAAAATAATGTCACACATTTCTCCAGCGTCTTGAAAGACTTTCGTGGGATCCCATGACGCAGTTACGACCATCAACTGCATGCCACAAGTTCTACAACGCGTATGTCTAACGAAGAAAGATTGTGAGGAATGAGCGGTTTAGTTTTACTAATATTGCAAGGAATGTGACGTTTTAATTACCCTGCATTCTCAGGTGATTCACGTCATAAAGAGGAGCTTACAGTGACAGTTAGGATAAAGCAACCAATCTCCAGTGACTGTTTAGCGGGCCCAGATCATCTTGGCTTTAGTAGGTAGAATAGAATAGAATATATCTTTATTGCTTTAAAACATGCCAAAATAATGTAACTAACGTTATTATGGCATCGCACATTTAACCAAACAACTAAAATGCAATAACAGAGAAGCCTCTATCTAATTCCAATATTCTTCCAAAGTTATATTCCAAATATGGCATAATTAATAATGAAAAACAGTATTAAAATTTTGCAGACAATTCATTAAAACTATAATAATTTTTCGCTTAATAACTTGTACGAACGCACATTTACATTTAAAAATACATATTTAAATATACAATTTAGGCTCTCCTTCACCCTTGAAGGAGTTGGGGGCAGAGTCCCACATAACCATCTGGTCTCCCCGGGTGCTGTAGTATACTATGGATATTATTGCCTCCTGTATAAACAAACCGGTCAAGTGCAAGTCAGACTCGCGTACCGGGAGTTCCGTACAAACTTATATGTGAATAGTTCGTTCATTACGGTGATCGAGCGTCTCCATATCTCGACATAGGTCGCGATTAGTTTACCAACTGCAAATAAGTTAGAAAAAATATTTTGTTTTGGGATCGAACAACAAATAAACGATTTTCGGATTTTTTCCTTTACTTGTGCTGTAAGACTTTCTTTCTTGCCAAATTTCTTAATTATAGGTCTATGGCAAGTTTTGATTCCCCTGCGAAATGTTAGAAAATAATGCTCAAATGGCCGTATCTTTGGATTGCGTTGATTTAGAAATTTGATTTTTTACAGCTGTTATGGGACCGCGCACAGACATTTCAACTTAATACCTCCACGCGTTCCCGAGAAAAAGGGTCTTGACTCTTGACAGACAGACAGACGGACAGACGGACATCAAAGTGATCCTATCCTATGAGGGTTTCGTTTTTCATTTTGTGGTACGGAATCCTAAAAATAGTAAAGAAACAAGCGTAGATATAGAATTGGCAGATACACACTCATGGAATTAATAAGTATTAAGAACTACAACCTTATTAATTCCATGCTAAACGCACCCATTGAGTCAATGGTTGTGAACCGATATAATGTTATCAATTAGTAGCATTATGTAAGCTTTATTAGTGCGTGCTGTTTGGCTTTATCCTATGTTGTTTAATTAGCATCGTGAGTATAAAAAACATCGTGGGATGATCATGGTGTGATTGTAAAATGGCTGTTACTATAAATAGTTACATACATATTTATAACGGAACGCATTAAATACACGATATATACCTACATACTATTTTGGCTTATATATATTTTAAGTTTAATCATAAGAAGCCCACAAATCGGCATTGGGCGAGCCCGGACGTTTATGGCCCGATCTTCTCACGAGGAGCTGTTCAGATCATCATCATTCAGTGCCATCTTCATACTGAAGTTTGGAGATCAGTATACTAAATTTTCTGCGATCAAATGAAAAGGCCTAAACCTAACCGAGAGGGAAGAATTAAAACTAATGTATAAAATAAACGCGAGTAGATCCGTAAAAGTTGTTTCATTTCAATATATTCAATACCACAGACCACGATAGCTTGATTGGAAGAGCACCTGACCCGGTATGTCAGAAGGGAGCAGGTTCAAATCCTGCTCGTGGAAATTTATATGTTTATATGTATCGCAACAAAATTTGCGTTAAAATTATTAAACAAAACAAAAAACATTTTATATTCAATGAGTTATCAACCCCATATCATTAGAAATCATTCTTGCTCTGTACTGCCCAATTTTTATATGTTTTGTTAGATCTTTATTCTTAAAAATCATAAAATATAGGTACAACATGTATGTTTAGTTAGCGTCTTTGACTTAAGGTCATTAAAAATACACACCCGTTTTGACCTGGTAACTTTTTAGGTTTTTGTTAATTTTTGAATGTCCCACCTTCTTTGGAGATGATTCTTCTGTATTTTTCTGCAATCTCATCCGACATGATGTAGCAGCCATAACGGCTATACAAAAGCAAAGGTCAAGATTGTCGCCATAATAACAGTGTTAGTAGCATTATTGTATACCGACGGTTAAGAGATAAGATAAGATAAGTACTCAACAATTCGGGCTTCCACCAGGCCTAATCATCACTTACCATGAAGTGAGATGAAAGTCAATTATTTGAACGTTGTGTAATAAAATAAATGTGACAATTTCGTTCAAACACGAAAAACTATGGAAAAAGTAAATATTATGACGTATTAATGGTAAAGCGGCTATTGCAGCCGAGCAAGCCGCGCGTGACGATTTTACAAAATCATGTTAGAGCATGCCAAATTTGTATTGTATCACCTCCAATGGCAACCGAAGCGGTTGAAGGACACTCTTTATGTAAGCATTGTTTTCATTCAAAATAAAAGCTTGAATATTATTATGCATGCATATTCACATTTTAGCTAACCAATGTTTTCATACAAAAATATACATACGTACATATTCATATTCATTTATTTTGCGTACTAAATGGTAAAGAAGATGGTTCAAAGAAAATTTAAAAAGTACAGTAGACATAATACGATATCCTATAAAGGCACTGCTTCCTTAAACTCTTGTCCTTCACCTAAAAAGGGAGACAGAGTATCGAAACCACCAATTTTGAGTAAACTCGTCGTTAGTGACCTTGACGTCACATTTCGTATAATCAAAGTAGGACTCCGAGATGGAATAGATTACATCAGTGTCAGGTTGCTAGCCGATCGCCTGATGTGCGAGTATCTTGGGACCCTTGTCCTATATTCGGCTATTACGACATGCAGATATATTTTTTAAATTTTTTACACGTCACAGACCAGCATGGTATACAAAAATATCTTGAATATTATTATGCACGCATTAGTAATGACTTCATTCATAACTGAATGGCAACCAGTAGTGGGTGGAGTGGTAATGATTGCATACAATGTCCCCAAATAAACGCCTATACATTAAATGGGAGGCTCAATTTTGTCTGTCATATTTTATGTCATGCGTAGCTGCTGTCATTTGTTATTTCTGTATACAATGAGCACCCGTATTCATGTCCAACTAAAGGTGAACAGACACATCTTACGCACAATTCGATTAAAAGGTTTTTGTCTCTGATACATAATATATATTTTGAAAGCAATCTTGATAGTATTTGGCCATGGCTTTCTGTTTTCGGTTTTCGGTTACGACATTCTATTGAATTTAATATCTGATAAGGTTAGGTATATAATTTGACATGTCAAGAATTATTGTGAGCGGGGTGTAGTGGTGATACGTTACTGTTAATAATGTTATTAATGGGACATTTTCAATAACAATTTTCTTCTGCATTTCCGACTGATTTTGGATCATTATCAGACTTTAAACGCCTTTAAGCCTTTAACCTACTGGGCTAAGTCCTTCCCACTTGTATAATAGTACTTGGATACATAAATGCAGGTTAGTGATTTGAAACGAGACCCATCTTAGGACAACAACCAGGACCAACGACTTAACATGAAGTTAATGTTTTTTTGAAGCGATTTTTGGGAGTTGCGAGAAACTAAAAGGGTCAAAACGTGATCGAAACACTGTCAGAGGGAATGACATCATGAAAGCGAGTTCCCCGTTATCTATAGATTCTCCGAGGGGTTCAAATCAGATCGGCGGAAATGTTTTCGTTTGGTTACCATTTGTCAGCGTTGGTCGATGAATTGATATATGCTAGATGGATTGAGCTATGCTAGATGCGAGAAATACTTATTTATACCAATAGCTTCGTTAGACTGTACTGAACTGACGTAAAGGCACTCCTAACACAAACATCAGCCTTCATCTAGAAAAGTTTTCCTTCGTATTTTCCACATTTCACATAGTTTTTTCAGTGATAATTTGACTACCTCTATTGTTCAGAGAATGTAGGGAAAACTTGTCCATCTGCAATAATAAATAAATAAATAAACTTTCCTACACTCACACCAATTATCTAGCCCAAGAGAAGCTTCGTTATGAAGCTAGTTAAATGGTTACTAGACAACGGATAAACATACTTAAAACACTTAAAGACATACTTTTTATACGTAGAAAACACCCAGACCCGAGACAATTTAGAAAAACAATAATTTCTAAATTGATCCGACCAGGGACCTGGTCCCGGTCGGGTCAATTTGGAACCCGAGACCTCAGAGATGGCGACACCATGAAAACCGGTGTACAAACCACGACGGTGTACGACCAAGGAGGTCGTCATAACTACACTCTAATGTTGATGAGTCAAAAATTCTTAGAAATGGCATGTGTGTAACGACAACGAGGTGATCTAGACGGAAATGTCAGGAATAGCTTAGCCGATTACTAAAAGCTTGACGGGCAGCTACACTGAAAGCGTGTTACTTAACAAAAAGATCTGCACATAAATTACTAAGCTTGTTTAGCAGAAATGTACAGACGCCTGCACATCAACCTATCCAAATCTGTCAAATTTCTTTAATATATTTTCAACCATATCATTATGGAATAAAGTTCGAAGTCTATTGAGAAAATTAAGACAGTTTGTGGTAGGTTGATGTGCAGACGTGTGTACGTAGTTATATTTTATTTCTTTTAACTTATATCAGTATCGCAAACCACTTGGAGGTAACCCTTAATTCTACATCAAGACGTCAACGCTACAGTTGATCGGTATTAGCTTAATCACCACGCAAATGAGGAATTGGTGATCACAAACCCGGGTTATGCATCGAATAAAATAAAACACGCTTTATGGCCGAGCTAGCAATTGAACCCAGAACTTTCGGTTATCAAACCGAGCGCTTAGCCACTCTCTAAGGGTACCGAAGCGCTAAATAGTTAGTACTTGTATAATCATTTATTATTATTAAAAAATTAGAGTATACAAACTTTAGTAAACCAAAAAAAGTGACTAAAAGTATCGACCTATAATCGTTACAATGATAAGGTTAGTCCTTTCTAAGTTAACCTCAACTTATTATAAAATGCCTGTATTTTGTATACCAAAGAGTATTCTATCTATACTACACCAAAGTTTGCATATGGGGAAGTAGGGCCAGTGGCCATAACCCATCACGAGGTGTTATATTATTGTATGGTTTGGTAACGACATCCTTTTTTTTGTAATTGTCGTTACTTCTATTATTAATGCTGTGCACCATTTCATTTCGTTCGATTCGTAAAACATTTTTTGGACGATTCAAAAGTACTTATAATTATCACTTAATTTATTTGAATTTTAAAAAAAATACTTTGACTTTGATTTTCACTTGTAACGCGAGAGTAGGACCAAGTGTCATACTGTAACATAATGATACGTTTTATATTTAACAGCATCGCACAATAATTACTTATAGCACTATGATATTAATTGAGTAAATCCATAAATGGTTTTATATAAACCATTTATTTTATTTTAAGTAGACAAACCATATAAAGATAATCACAACAAAAAACATGAAAATAATCACGTTAAATATAATTATTCTAATATAAAGAAATTTAAGAAAAACAACATTCCAACAAACAATAATCCAAATTATTTTGACGCGTCCCCAGTCCCCCATGTGCAACAGATATAAAATTGCAACACTTAGAATTACAAAGGTTAAGAAGACCTTTACTTACATAATGAGTGTCTGTGAGTTTATCGTTACATATAGGGAGCAAACCTTTTTTTAATTTCTGTCGTTAAGAAAAGACGCAAAACTAAATAGATGAAGTTAAATAAAAATAAATTCACAAAGTTGTATCTATTTTATGTATTTTATAAGATATATATCCTTCTGTCATGCCTGGAAGGTTTTAAAAAAGGGTCACAGTGGTGAAACAATTTTTAACACTTTTTCCGAACTATAATTTGTACGCAACAAAATGTATTATTAACTAACATTGAAACCAACCAGTCTCTGCAAAACGTAGATTATGTCACCAAGGAGTACAAAATCATAACAAAAGAGTTCGTAGTTCGTAGTAACACAAACATTACCTCAATTTCTTCATTTTGTGTTGAAGTTGATTGTCACATTAAAATAATATTTCATTCCGTTACCCACCAGCCCACCGCCATCCTACCCGCCTCTGCAACCGAGTGTCGTAATGAAGCGTTTTAATTAAATTTTACGGCCTATGAACCACTTTTAGAGTAATTGCACCATAGATCACGGACGCATTGGTGTCAACTTGGGGTCACCGGCAGATATAGGTAGCGCAACGCTTATTTATCATAAGCCGAAGCTTTTGTGATGTGGCTTTTGAATGTCTTAGAAGTTTTTGATGATAATTTAATGTTGTTTTGTTTAAATGTTGAGATCAATTAAGTATATTTATTGTGAATATGCCCAGCAGTGGACTGATGTGGGCTGATTATGATGATGGTGATGATTGTGAATTAAGAGTACAGTTCGACTTTGAAAGTTAGATAGAATATAATTTAAACATATAGTAAATACTCGTTTACAGTCCACGCTAGGCTAGGAAAAGAATGGGACTCCTGGGGTCGGCCTATCCGAAACCGGAGGACTTCAGGCTCTTCGCTCTTAAAGACGTTGCCAAACTTATGGCCTCTATCTTTACAGAGGAGGAAGAGTGAAAGGATGGGGTTGCACAAAAGATCCCGATGGGTCGAGGTGTTACTGCGAAAGGGAAACCTCGGCAGGCCCCACTAAGATAAGATAAGATAAATACTCGTTTATCTTTGTGTAACTGTCAGTCTTTTTGACTTATGATCTACCTTTGTTATCCGAAACCAATGTGTCATGTCGAAACCTTGTTTTTTTTCTATTAAGGACTCTAATTCAAATTAATCAAACACTTTAATTGCATACAAAATGTGCTTACATTAGAGTTGTTAAGTTACAGTTGAAGGTGAATTGTATAAAGGCTGAAGTTTGAAATAAAAAATGTCCTCAAAAGGTCAAGTTTAGCTTGTCAATGCGTAAGTTCGGTGGGTGGCATAGCGATTGACAGCTCTGTCGCGTAAAAAGCTTCAACATAGCTATTGTACTCATGACTCATCATTGACACATGTTATTAGCTCCTTCGTAATCATGATATTATATATAATATTTTTTGTACTTGTGTGTAAAGTGAGATTTAGCCTATGTTTTAGTTTACCAGGTTGGATTTTTCCTACTTTTATCAGCACCTTTGCTGTCTCAACCTGTCTGTCTATCTGTCCGAAATAGGATAGCAATGTTTTATTTCGTTGAGAAATTAAGAGCTTTAGGTGAAATAGGTAGAAACCTTTTCTTTATATGAAAATAAGTTTTAGAATCAACTATATGATAATATGATAATGATAGTACGGATGGATTTTATATACTGATACATACTGATATACACATTCGATCGCATTTATTTTGCATTTGCTGAAACTTGTAATTTTTTATGTACCTGTTTATGTTGCAGCGCCGGGATCTCTCTAACAGGCCGTCGCTGTCTCCTTTGTGACGACTGTTACTCTGCAAAAGGATTGTATTTAAACCGTTTGGTCAAACCAATACTGTTTTTTTTAAAGTAAAAAATGCATTACACTACTGCGGTCATGGCATGTGGTTATGTGGTAATCTCTCCTAACCCCTCAAGGGGTAAGGAGGGTATACTCACTAAAAACTCCTGCACTCCCCCTTCATGCCGCCAGGATGATCCGGGACCGTTGTAAACAATCATAGGAGTGACAAATTAATACCTGTATAAAATAAACGCGAGTGGGCAGATACAAATTAAAACAAAACAATAAATCTCAACCATAAGTGCAGAAATCTTCTAGACATGCTGTTACAATAAATCTCAATGAGTACATATTTACTTACAGATCGCAGAAATATATAATAATATATAATATCTTATATCTGTCCTAATTGGAAACTGACATAAGTGGAGTAAAAAGTTCTGTCCTAACTGGATCTGGCGAAATTAGCATTAAAACATTCCACTTACGTCAGCCGTTTTGATTTTCTGACCTATATGGAATTTTATAAATTTTGATGTATGAAAAAAAAAAATTTTGACCTAAATGGCAGCTGACGTAAGTGGAATAAATCGTTTAGATCGTCACAGTTGCAGGAAAGGTTATTACATGTTTATTATTAAAATATAGCTACCTAAATTCCAAATTTCGAAAAAAAATTCGTAAAAATAAACGCGCATAGACCTGAATAAGCATTAACTATAATTTAAATAAGAACTTTTTGAGTTAACTTTATAAAACAATACTTTTACGTTTATCATCACAAAAAAGGCTGTTTTGTGTATGTAATAATGTATGTATGTATGTAATGTAAGTGCAGCGATTAAATTGATTAAAATAACACGATTTACCAGGCATTGGAAAGTTGAGGTCAACGAACCTTATGATTAACAAGAAGCTATTGTCTATAATTCGAAAGACTCTTCCTTCTTTTGGTGCAACAAAACAATGATAGGAACTTAATTACTAAACAAGGAAATTATTCTTCGTCTGCTGCTGCGTTCAATGGTTATTTATGTTAACATTAACCTTGAATAAAACTCCGACATTGCTTTTGGTTCATCGATGTAATGAGACAAAACAGGTTTCATCTCAATCGCCACTTAAGTAGGCGATTCGGACTGAGTTAAACAAGTAGGAAGCTAAACTGGAGCAGTACTGAGATCACGTTTCTGAACGGACGCGATTGTTTGATTATATTTTTATACATGTTTTAAATAAACGCCTCGGTGGCCGCGTGGTAAATCGCTACCCGAAGGTCCTTGGTTCAATATTTAGGTCGGGCAAAGTGTGTTTAAGATTTTTCGATGCATAGCCCAGATTTGCGATCACCAACCCGCATTTGTCAAGCGTGGTGATAAAGTCATTACCCATCAAATTGTAGCGATGACTTGATTTCAATGATGGAGGCGTTTGTCCAGCGGTTGGACAGTATATAGGCTCTATACTTCCAAGTTTTAAATATTTAATAGGTGGTACGTGGTTCGATGCTCAATATTCATGTAATATGTCGATGCATTCCAATGTAGCAACTTTAAACTATAACTAGAACTTAAAGCTAACAACGACTGAAAAAAACACTTTTTTTTACATCAACAACACGCAATATCCAACGTGGTCAATTAAAACCTCCTCCTTAGGAGATATTGTACGTGTGGGAAGCCCTGAGACCAGCACTTCCTGCATTGACCACTATATTGCCATATTCCACCTTGTAGATTTACGAACCGATGACCTAATGAAATTCATAAGAGCTTATTTTTGTAGACTAAACTGAATAAATGAAACGTAAACAACACAATAATGATGTACCGATGACCGGCTGGCACGATCAGCAGTAGCGTACTGCTAAGGGCGTCCCAGCCGGAACCACTACCTACCTAGTACTACAAGCGAACCTGCAGAGAAAGAGGCTGGCCACTGAGGAGGTGATAATAGAGGCGCACAAACGGAAGGCCTCAATTGCACTTCTGCAAGAACCATACGTGGGGGCAGGAGTGCAAATGAGGACCAGAAGTGGAATGCGTCTCTACCAGTGTAATGATCACAACGTAGCTAAAGCAGTTATCGCCGTTTTCGATCCGAGCATAGTCGTAATACAACATCCCGATCTCACCACTAGTAACATCGTAGTGGTAGAGATCAAGACTTGCACTGGCACCATCGCACTGGCCAGCCTCTATTTCGAGCCCGACCAACCCATCGACCCCTATCTAGCCCAACTAACAAAAATAGAATTACTAGGAACGAATAAAATCTTGATAGGGGGCGATGCAAACGCTAAGAGTACATGGTGGGGCAGCACAGTGATCGACCACAGGGGAGACGATCTAGCAGGTACTATCCATGAGTTAGGTCTTAGCATAATTAATAATGGCAGAACTCCTACCTTTGACACCATCCGCGGAGGCAAGAGGTACTCGAGTTACATAGACGTGACGGCGTGTTCTGACAACCTGCTCCACAATGTCGAAGATTGGTACGTAGACGAAGGGATGACCAGCTCCGACCACAATGGTATTTCCTTTAAAATAACCACCCAAAAGACTAAAGAAACCGGTGTTGAAAGGACTACACGCATCTACAACACTAATAAAGCAAAATGGCATGAATTTAAACAACAATTACAGATAAATATTAAAAATAATAAAATACAAGAAAAAATAGAATCAAACATACTAAACAAAACAGAAATAGAAAATATAGCAAAACTCTACACAAAATCAATAACAGATGCGTGTAGTCTTTCAATACCGGTCAAAAAGAAGCAAACAAAATACTCACAGCCATGGTGGTCGGAGGAACTTGCTGAAATGAAAAGGAGGGTCGCCACTAAAAAGCGGAGAGTCAGAAACGCCGCACCACATCGCAGACAACACGTAATAGACGAGTACCTCGAAGAAAAGAATAAATACGAAGCCGCCGTGTCAACAGCCCAAACAACTTCATGGAAGGAGTTCTGCGAAAGGCAGGACCGCGAAAGTGTGTGGGACGGGATCTATAGAGTGATGACCCGCACCTCGGCTAGACCGGAAGACCAACTGCTTTTGAGTAACGGCAAAGTGCTGAATTCAAAAGAATCTGCGGAACTGCTGGCGGGGACGTTTTACCCGGAGGATTCAGAGGGGAACGACGGCGTGATCCATAGAAAAATTAGAGAGGAAGCCAAGAATGTGAATGCAGGGTCGAACACTGATGTGTTCGACCCACCATTTACAGACTCAGAACTCAAATCCGCCGTCGAATCCTTTAACCCCAAGAAGGCTCCGGGTAGTGACGGACTTACAGCAGACATCTGCCGTGCCGCCGTCGGTGCGGATCCGGACATTTTCCTAAAAATCACCAACAAGTGTCTGGAGTACGGCTCCTTCCCGGCAATATGGAAGCGCGCCACGGTCGTAGTGCTCAGAAAACCAGGCAGGGAGAATTACACAGAACCAAAATCTTACAGACCAATCGGTCTTCTCCCTGTCCTGGGGAAAATATACGAGAAAATGCTAGTAGGTAGACTTAAATACCACCTTCTACCACGCATGAGCACCCACCAATACGGCTTCATGCCCCAACGTAGCACGGAGGACTCCCTCTATGTCCTTATAAACAATATCAAAGCGCAACTTAAGAACAAAAAACTTATAACCCTGGTCTCGCTGGACATAGAGGGAGCATTTGATAACGCATGGTGGCCAGCGATTAACGTCAGACTTGCTGAGGAGGAATGCCCCGTTAACATTCGTAGAGTACTTCAAAACTACATGTACGATAGGAGGGTCACCGTGAGGTACGCCGGTGAAGAGGTGGAAAAGCCAACGTCAAAAGGATGCGTCCAAGGGTCCATTGCGGGACCCATTTTATGGAACCTACTCTTGGACCCTCTGCTAAAGGACTTGGAGAAAAGACAGGTCATAGCCCAAGCCTTTGCAGACGACGTCATCCTTATGTTCGTCGGAGAGACCGGAAAGGAGATTCAGGACGTGGCGAATCCCATTCTAGCGCGTGTTGAGGAGTGGGGATCGGAAAACAAGTTGAGATTTGCACCTCACAAAACCAACTGCATGCATATCACCAACAAGCTGAAGTACGACACCCCACGCCTCAACATGGGCGGAGTGGAAGTCGCCAATCGACCTGAGATCAAATTACTGGGCCTCACAATTGACGCAAAGCTGACCTTCAACCGCCACATAGCCAACGTATGCCGGAAAGCTGCAGGTATTTTCAACCACCTCTCTCGCGCAGCAAAGGTGAATTGGGGACTAAACCCGGAGGTGGTTAGGTCCATCTATATGGCTGCAGTGGAACCAGTTGTAACGTACGCCGCTGCGGCATGGTCAACAGCCGCGGACAAGTTAATGACGCGAAAGCAGCTGGATGCGTTACAACGAGGCTTTGCGCAGAAGATGTGCAGGGCGTACAAAACAACATCCCTCAACTCTGCCCTGGTTCTGACGGGAACACTCCCCCTGGACCTCCGAATTAAAGAGGCAGCCGCCCTTTATGAGGCCAGGAAAGGGGTGCCCCGGCCTGATCTACGGGGCAGATCCATAGAAACGCCACACCCTGCACTTACACTACCACACCCGGCTGAACACACAACGCTCGAGCTCACGCCTGTTACGCAGGACATACAGTTACACACACATACGCATGACATCCGCATATACACAGACGGCAGCAAGATTGGCGGCAAGGTTGGTGCGGCGCTATCTCTGAGAGATAGCACCGGTGAAACCAAAGCCGTAAAGCTTGTACTGCCGTCCTACGCCACCGTATACCAGGCTGAGCTCCTCGCACTACATAAAGCCTCGGAAATGCTGTTAACTAGGAAGGAAAGTACTTTTGGCATTTATAGCGACTCCATGGCAGCCCTCCAGACCGTCACAAACGTGACATCCCTCCACCCCCTCGCAGTAAACACGCGCAACAATCTGAAATTAGCAAGCAGACAATATAAAACTGTGGTTCTATATTGGATAAAAGCGCACGTGGGGTTGGAGGGAAATGAGAGAGCTGACCAACTTGCCAAGGAAGCCGCTATAAAGTCCAAGAAGAAACCGGACTACGACTTGTGCCCAATTTCATTTGTGAAGAGATGCATCAGAAATGAATCTCTTGACAAATGGAACGAAAGGTACGTGTCCAGCAGCACCGCCGAGGTCACAAAATTATTCTTCCCCAATGCCACAACAGCTTACCATACCACCCGGAAGCTGACGCATACACACCTCACTACACAGGCTCTCACTGGTCATGGCGGGTTCTCCGCATACTTGAACAGGTTCAAGTGTAAGGATAGCTCGTCGTGCGCCTGTGATCCTGAAATACAAGAAACCCTCCCACACATCCTCTCCGAGTGCCCTATACACGCTCTGGAGAGGATTAACATAGAAATACAAACAGGCATGGCCGTAAAGCCCAAAAACTTTGCCGACCTCATTGCGGGCGAACACCACAAAGTATTCATAGAATATTGTGAAAAAATTGTTAAAATAGTTATATTAAGAAATAAAAAATAGTAATAAAGTTAAATAGTTTTGTAAATTGGAATAACATACATAATTGATATTATGTATGTTCATTCGCAAGCAAATAGAAAGTAAGCAATTAAATTTAAGTGTTATTATAACTGTAATAAGATATAAGATATAAGATATATAAATAAGTATTGTAAAGCAAACAGCCCCTATTATGGAAATGGAATAATATTAAGAAACCATCTTGTTAAAATTGCTGTGAAATATAAACTGTGTCATTTGTACTAAATAATAAATACCTGTGCTGAAAAACTTACTACCCTAAAGATATATAAAAGATAAAGAAAGAATAAGATTAGATAGGAAAATATTAAGAAAATAGAAGCAGAACACCCACTGCTTGGAATGAATGGTGATGGATGAATGCGTGGTATGTGGAATAAAAGTACGAGAGGGATAATTGCGAGAAATTGTATGAATGTAAATTAGCAAACATAGGCTCCGATAATGTTGGAGGTAGTATTTAAAAAAAAAAAAAAAAAAAAAAAAAAAAAAAAAAAAAAAAAAAAACCGAAATCGTTTATCGCTAACAATAATTAATCTTTACCACATCTTCACCTTCAAAATCACTTTCCACTATTTTAAATACTTGTGAAGAAATGTATCCGTTAACAATAGTGTTTCAACAAGACCAAGATAATAAATATTAACAGGAATGCGTGGAATGAAACGCCTTTATTTTATTGGCACATTGCATTGGCTACGTGCTTACATTACTCGTAGGTACTCAAACAAAAGGTTTTCACATTTATAGCTATTCACAGATACTAAGCTTAAATTGTTTATTGCAAATTACATTTCTACATCTCGCATAAACTTACGATTCTACACGTTACGGCTTGGAAAGCAGTGATTGGATACAATGCTATTTTGTTGATTAACTCTTAACATGACAAACGGGTGAGGAATTTATACACATACATTGCCAATAATGGAAATATTATTAGGACACAGATTGAAGTAGGAACAGAAATGGTAGGTAATCTGAACTCGGAGGAGTTGGCTGAGTGGTTACCGCGCCTCGGTCTACGATTAGAAAGAAATAAATAGAAATATCTCGAGCTTCTCCCTGCTTCGGAAGGTATATATGTAGCCTTTGCTCTTGGCTGCATTAGCAGCCGTTAACATTCAACATCATCACCATCTTTTTTTATACCCCCACTTCTAGAGCACGAGCCGAAATCTACATTAAAATTTTATTGCATCTACGACAATGCCATCATAAGAACATTATTAGTAGATAATTATTTTTAATCTTTCTTTATAGGATTACTCTGCTTGTTGGGGGATTAACTAAATAATGCTAAAATAGTTTTTATTAATAAGGGGAATAGCGTTATAAAAAGGTCGTGTAGTATACTTTGACATTACAAAGGTTGACATTGACTTTATTTGCAATTTGTATTAATACTTTTGATACTCAAAATTTGCGTGCCTGACTTAAGGCATGCATATCAAATTGGCGTTTCCGTTCTATTACTTATTGTGTAAATTAAATAGGGAATGTTGAGTATGCTCATGGTTTTCAAGACTGATTGTACCTAATCAACTATCCTATAGGTATGCCAAGTACCTACTAATAATAATAGTGGTTAAATCTATAGACATAATTTAGAAACTACAAAGTATAGAAACTTAAGATACGACAGTTATAGCAGTTTGCGCGTTTAGGTTGCAATCTTGCAAGTAAAACAGCTTTAACAATGCTGGTCTTGCAGATGGATACCCAATTCTAAACATCAAAGCCGTGGGTCCCGTTTGCTGTTAAGATGACAATCGTCCCACTAACACGCATTGAGCCAACAGCGTTGTGAGTAAAAGTTGAATAAAAAAAAATTATAATATCTAAAATAAAATAAAATATATATATCAAATGTTTTTGTTTTGTTTATATAATTTAAACGAAAATTTTGTTGCGAAACAAATTACAAAAACACAAATGTAAAAAAAAAACAATTCCAGCTCGTGGAAATTTTTTCAACATTATTTTGTGTTAAAATTATTATAAACAAAACAAAAACATTTCATAAATAGCTTGCCTACTTCTTTGCTGATCTTTAGTATTTGTAAAAATATTATGATCAGATATTAATGACGGTAGTTGTTGACATTGAATTGGCGCCTTTGGCTTTCAAAGTAAAAAAGTAAATAGTGTTGAATAATTTCGGCGGGCTGGTTAGAACCACGATAGCTCAATTGGAAGAGCACCTGACCTGGTATGTCAGAAGGGTGCAGGTTCAAATCCTGCTCGTGGAAATTTTTTCAACGTTTGTGTTATTGTAATTTGTTTCGCAACAAAATTTGCGTTAAAATTATATAAACAAAACAAAAACAGATTTAATACTATTCAAAAGGAGCACTGCGGTACTCTTTGCTGGCTTTACCCTACTCTTGTTCACGCAGACGAACTTTCGAGCGCTTGTAAGAGTGATATCTCAGGCTTGCTACTGGTGTTCAACATTTAAACCTTTATATCTAATGCCAGAGATCAACCAGAAAAAGCTAATCTGATTTGGCAGAGACAAATTGCTTGCGTCGATGACGCCATCGATGTTGTAGCGTGTTAGTAAATATGTAACTGGATTAGTGTAAGTACATGAAGTAGCGATATTAAAAAGTTCACCGTAAAACAAATACTTTTAGAGCTATACGAAAATGGACTCAGTCATGCTTGTACAAATTTGTCAAAACTTTTTCAAATTGTAACTTGTTCACAACAAAAGTATGTGCGTACATGTACAAATTAATAATAATAAAATAAACTTTATTTCTCATCACAAACACTAGTATGCAATTTTACGATTATTTGTAAACAGTTGTACCTACATTAAAGTATTTGTTAAAACTCACTATTCAGCATTAGGATAATTTGGGAGACTATAGGCTGAACCCTGCTTGTACTGTTGTTCATGTTGGAAGGCCTGAGCATAGCAGGGGACGATTATAGGTTGATGATGATGAAATTAGACAACAAACAGGCAACTTCCATAACCGCATTTTTTATTTTATTAGACATCACATACATTGTTCTGATCCCAAGCTAAAGCTAAATACGGCGTGCAAGCCACTCGGCTACGGAGGTCGTCAAAACTCACCATTCAAAGGAAGATATTTCTTTTAAACCTTTAACGCATTTGTTTTGTTTTCATCAGCATCATAATTTCAGCCCTTGAGCACCTACTGCTGGGTATACGCCTCCTCTTTATCACGCCAATTTAGCAGGCCCCGTGCAGGTCCACTGCCTTTCGGCCACACTGATGAAATATTTTGACCATATGGCCTCGAGGCCGCTTCCCATCTCTGAGCCACCATTCTGTCAACGCCTTGATCCTTCAGCTTTTTGTTTTACTTTAAAAAAACACAAATTTATAAAATCACAAAGTGATTGTTGACTTCCTATTTCTGACGTAACATTTGTATCAGTTGAATGAAGTGCAATGGCCACATGTCTTTTTAAGGCTAATATGACAGTAAAACCTCCGTATATTTTTGAAAAATAAAATTGCTCGCCTTTTAGAGTGGCTGTCCAGTTTCCGTAAACAAAGATTGAAACCAGATATATTATTCTTATAAGCTGAATAGTCGCTTCCAACAGCCGCGTTGTTCTTGTTTGTGATTTTATTAATACATTTTGTTTTTGTTTTATTTTTCACGATCACGTACTGGACTGAACAAGTTGACGATGTCAAGTACTGGCAATTAAAAAACGGACATCTACAATTAAAGATTGTAGATGTCCAACCTTGCCTAAAGGGACTCCTTTTAATAATATATTTTAGATAGTTATTATATTATATCTTATACCTTCAGCTTTAAAATGCCTTTTGTAAGTTCTGTTTTCAACTTTAATTATCAATCGAATGTTACAGTTTGTTATCTATTTTTGTACCTATTAAATATGCAAGTTTAATAAGAATAACATAAAAAAATATTTACTGAAATAGTTGATGACTTTCACTCACACACATTCACACATGTACACACACACCCCGACATAATGCACACACACACAATAAACACTCATACTAATTAGTAGGAAAGTGATTTAATCAGCATTAAGTAATTGTAAAAGAAAAAAAGATATATTGGTGTTACTGAAATCGAGATATTTATTAGGAATTTTAGATATTGCTTGCTTTATTTACAAATATATTTTAATGAGGAAGCGAGAGATTAAGGGTTCCTTACAGCAAATTAATGTATTTTTCATCTATTTTATAGACATTTATAGTGGTATGTAAATATAGTTTGTATGTTATTTTGTTTGCTTATTTTTTTATGCATTCATCAATCACTGAGCAATTGTAATGATGATATCATAATTACTAACTGTCTTACTTATATTGTTAAACATCACGATTAAAGGAAGTAGTTTGCAGCTAATTTTTAAATCAATAACAATTATTACGCTGTTTACACATTATAGACAGTACACGGCGGGAACAAAATGTCACCACGGACCACCATTGATTTAAATTGACTCAACCATGTCCTTTTACCCGATGTTTGTTAATTCATTCATTAAATAAGATCACCATTACAAGTAAAAGAAAGCTAAGTACACCTTAATAATCGTAAGTATAGTCACTCCGGTAATTGTTTATAATTGTCCCGGATCATCCTGGTGACAAGGAGAGGTAATGGGGGAGTTTTAGTGGGTAACCACCTTCCTCTTGGGGGGTTTGGGCGAGAGTACCATATATTCATTTGTGTCTTCCGGGGTTTATGGTTATGATATGAGTAATGCATTTTTTTTAAATAAAAAAGGTATTGTCAATATTCAAGAAAAATAAAAGGTATGATTGCGTAAACATGCAATACAATTGAGTAGTTGAGTGGTTAGTCAATATAGAAACTTTTTATCAACTGTCAAAACGATTATTTTAAATAGAAATTGTATGGGATTAGCAAATTATGACGTCACTATTTTTTTCCGTCAATGGAGTGTTTATTAATAACTTTTTAGGTTACAGAAATTCATGCCTAGGTCAAATAAAAGATTGGTTAATGTTTTAACTATTACGTGTTTCATTGAACATTTATTGTTCTGGAATTAATTATTGTTGTTGTCAACTACCCAATTAAAATAATACTACTTATACACGCCAGCGGCTGTATTCCCAGAACGTTTAAACTTAGATTATGAATCTTTTGCAAACTCATAACAGGAACATTCAGCTTCATCTTTAAAAAAGAAATCGTAGTTTCTGTGCTCAACATATTATATACGACTGCTCATTGGGGAAGGCAAAAAAATTATTAAATATTATATTATTATTGTTAAAATGTTTTTGTTTTGTTTATATAATTTTAACGCAAATTTTGTTGCGAAACAAATTACAAAAACACAATGTTGAAAAAATTTCCACGAGTAGGATTTGAACCTGCACCATTCTGACATACCGGGTCAGGTGCTCTTCCAATTGAGCTATCGTGGTTCTAACCAGCCCGCCGAAATTATTCAACACTATTTACTTTTTTACTTTGAAAGCCAAAGGCGCCAATTCAATGTCAACAACTACCGTCATTAAGTAATTATTATTGTTATTAATCTATTATATTTATTTAGTTTTAAAAATGCTTGGTCAAAATAAATATTTTTGCTTTCTTTTCTTTATTTTTTTCTATTTTTATTAGCTACTTTTGAAACTGAAGTAAACTACTCAAGCGTAAAAACATAACAGTTATTAACTTAATTAAGTTATAAATTTTTTACATCGGTTAGTACAATTTCTGTTTTATATTGTAGTCTGAACTTACATTTTGATATGCCTTGTTGATATCTACACAGTTGTATACATAAGTATATAAGTAGAAAACATGGACATAAACATTTTCTTTGAATGTCGTTGATAAAATCAAAGTTAATGAGAAGCCGTTTGTACAAGGCTGATGTTTTATTAAATGTCGGATTGATTGTGTGTCGGTAATATTGTGGTAGTACTAGTTTGTCAGGTAAAGTGATCAATGTTAGGTCAACAGTATTATGGAGCTAATAGCACGGTGTTAGCAATAATAAAGCAGAAATGCAACACTTTATACTGATTTTACAGGGTCCGTAGTAACAGGGAGACTGATCTGATCTTCCCGAGTAACGTCTTTAATTTAGGAAAAGTAAAAAGAAATATCGCCATAGTGACCCTGTTCGTCATGTTTATATATTGGTTTACCAAAATATAAAAGTAAATGCGCTGTATCAAGATAGACTACTTTTCTGTTTTAATTATTTAAAAAAAATATTTCAGTTCATCCACCAATAAAAATTTAATCTGCAAAAATCTTGTAAATTAAAGAAAAATTGTCACACTTTGACTAAAGAGGCTTATCACGAAGAATATATGGAATTTATTCATAGTACAGGTACCTATATAGGTTGTTAGAGAATTAAACGGCGTTGACATAGTAAATTATTGTAATTAAATGTTAGCGTAAGATTAAAATATTAACGATAGCTTTTTCACTCGTAACTACTATAATGCTTCTATCTAATCTACACAAAGGTTTGAATTATTTTTTCAAATAGAACATAATATATTAAGATTGGTTTATGCGTCTCTGCCCTGGTAACATGTCACCCGTATTCAGGTAGCAGAGTGATTGCGTGTAGCTTCCAGAAGCGAGACGGTAATTTATAATTAGATACTGCGATTCATATTTATGACTTGTCCAATGAACATTTTATATAGCTCTCTTAGATCGTATAACACTGTTAGATTAATGCTTTATCTGCTTTACACTAGTGTGTAACTTGGATATTAAAAAAAAGAGTATTGAATAGGTACTAGATTGATGTGAATGTTTATTTTAAGCTAGCTTACGCCCGGTAGACACTGCCGTGAATCATCTGCAATAGCCGTATAGGCCATTGATTGATTGATTGACGCACGCGTAAACTTTGGGCTGTCCCATTTTATTGCATTAATTATGATTGTTTTAGCGGGATAAAAGTAGCCGAAAGCCCTTAAATAACATTGCGGAAAATCATGTCGATTAATTGCTCCATTTTGACGCGGAAGAGGAAATAAGCTAAAGCAGATAATAAGCTAAATAAAACAGAGCTGATGAATTCTGCTTCGCTGTAAGAAAAGTAAACAGCTTATAACTGTCTCACAGCTGGGCAAAGGAAGGCCATCATTAATAATGTATCTGCTTCGCTGATTATGCGTAAATTGCAACTCATCTCATTTGCCACAACTCGAGGAGGTGTTTCTTTCCTAGATATACAAATTCTCGTTTACGTTATATGTCTACTGTTCCATATTTTGGCAAAGGCCTCCATCATTGAAAGTCATCGCTACAATCGATGGGTAGCTTAAACACTACGCTTGCCAAATGAAGGTTGGAACACAAATCAGAGCTATTTATCGAAAAATTGCCCACATTATGCCCGACCCGGGAATTGAATACAGGACCTGCGAATATCCGGATATAGCTTACAGAGGCGTTGTGTTTTTTAACAAAACTCGCACTCGGCACAGTTCGTTTCGAAAATTACCTGGGAATATGTTGTAAAAGGCTTGGATTGTGAGAATGATTTGAATGAGTGCTCCATTACACTGTTACATTACGTCACGTACCGTCCGAAGTTTTTGTTAATAATTTTGACATTTGACGAGCATCGTCTATTTCGTTAGGCCGTCTACTTTTTCCACCTTATGCAACTGTTTAATGTTTAATTTAGCGATCATTTTCAATTAAGTTCCTTGATTGTTACATGATTAATCATAGTAGATGGTCTATTCTAAAGTTTTTTTGTGTTCAATTAGTTCACGACCTTACTTATGTAGTTTTTTGATCGAGTTCTAAGCAGAGAAAGCCTTTCAAACCAGAAACGCATTTAAATAAATGTATTCTCTACTATTTTTATTTTATATATTATATTTATATTATGATTACAATATTTTATTTATGTTCGGGAAGCTAACAGCATTATTACTAATACAACTTATGAGCTAATAACAAGCTACCACATTTAAATAGTAGTATGTAGTATGTATTTCATTATGTAGGTATGCTATTATTAACTATATACTTTTTATTGACTTGTATTTCTTTGATGTTCGTGCTGTTACGTAAATTAATTAAGGAATAATTAAATATTTTTAATGTTTCTGAGTAAATGTTACTTCATTTAAAGTTCACATTGCTCATAGTTTTATTTTACGAGAATTTGTATACACTAACTATTATGATTGTGTACAGGTGTTATTTTAAATTGTTATGTTTACATTCTCAATGCTGTAATCGCATTTGTAAAATGACGTGGGTTTGTATCTCCACTTGTTGTTCACAAGCAGCATTTGAGATTATAATTGTAAGTCATAGTAATACTACAAATCAATCATAAAACTTTCAGTATTCTAACATTGAAAATGTTTTTTCGTTCGCTCCGGTAGGGGTTCGCTGAAAGTGCGACTCGCCCGTGATACCCTGAGGTTTAAGTCCACGAGGACGTATGAGAACTCAAAAGACGCGGAATTCAAAGGGGTTTAAAATTATGTAAAAATATTTTCGAAAAGTCAAAAACTTTTTTTGGAAATTGAAAAAAAACCGACTTTTTTTGACCGATAAATCATGTGTTTTCCCAAAAAATTCCCGATATCTCGAGAACGGAGCTGAATTAAAAAAATTAAAAAAAAGCACCTCGGTATTGAACTAAGGAACATTTTACCTTATTACACTTTTTTTGATATTAGTGACGGTTGAGACTGTAGAGGTGCCCTTAGCCGCGAGTTTGAACTCGGCGGCTCGCGTGCGGCCATGAGGACGTATGAGAGCTCAAAGGGCGCGGAATTCGAAGGGTTTTAAGATGATCTAAAAATGTTTTGGAAAAGTTGGGTTTGAAAAAAAAAATTTTTTTTGAATAATCTATAATAAGTAGGTACATTTTCAATGCCCTTTCATGTCGTGTAGAGCACGAGATCTGTGGATTATTTTTTTGCTTTCTATTTTCATTGAGAACATACTGTAGGCCTTCTATACACCTTTATAGAGCCGTCTTTACCACAGGAAGAGACGATAACAATCTTGGTTGATATTCAAACGTGGATGGCTAATAAGTCCCAATGATGATTCTAAGGGCTAGCTAGCATTACTACGAATGAGTTTAAGAAATACCTAACAGTCTTTGCTGGGGCTAGTCGAACAGGGAACGAGAGCAAAAACCTAAAGAGGTCGCCTTGGGAGAACTACTCAGTTGTCTAAATTATGATGCATATTGAAAAATGCTCAGTTAAATGATCTCCTTGGTGGCAAAAAAGCAAAAGCGTGTAATAGTATGCATGATTATCTAAAAAAAATTTTTTGTTTGTGTTAAATTTTATTTGAAATATGGTGGATTATTAAGCGTTAGCTATTTGTGAACGTCCATACGTTTTGGTTTATTAAACAAAAAAACCGCATCGTCGATTACTTTTACTGTATAAAAAAAACTTATATAATATATAATAGTAAATGCAAAAAATAATGACAATAAAAATAAAATAAACTTCTCAATAAGTTCTCGTGAGTTCTTACTAGAGTCATTTCCATTTTCCGTTTAATCTTTATTGAAGTTCAATTTTAATCGATATTATTATATTCTTAACTTTAACATAAAAATAAATTGTATGCAATGGATTTCCGCAAAGTAACGCCTGATTCCATAAATAATTAGCTAATGTGAAAACTGCACCAAGCTATTTCTCTTAAATGTGATGATCCATCATACATTCATTACATACCAAACACGTTAATTTCTCAAACAAAATTATTCAATTGTAATAAAGTTACCATAATTTACTGAACAATTATGAGTACATCACGTTTAGTTCAGCCTTAATTAGGCATTATATCATTACGTTTAATTAAGCCAAGTGATGATGAAATCGCTACAAGTGTAAGTTAATGGGTTTGCAAAAAATTTATGACAAGAATAAACAATGGAGTAAGATAAAGTTCTATTTTTTTAATTTACATTGTAATTAATAATTAACAATATTGTCGTTGATTATTTAGCTCACATAATTGATTGATTTTGTTTTTACGAGTATTATTTATTATGTCTTTCTATTATGAATTAATAAATTTAATTTCAAACTCACAATAAGAACAAGCTGTATCTTATTTATTTTTAAAGTGTATTTATTTCAAAGTAAAAGTAAAATACGAAGACAGATCAATAAGGTTGGTGCAGGTCGTATATACTAAGATTATTTTGCTTATTCGAACTGTTTGTAGCCTTTCAGTTCAGTAACCGATAAGCATAAGTACCTACAGGTAAAGTACCACGGATTTATATTGTTGATACTTCAAATCCATCTGAGAATATCAAAATTGCAAAATTGACTTTACAACCATACCGGGTAAAAGGCATCACAAAATACACCACAACAATTGTCACGGTCACGTTTAATCCGATTTATCTGTAAAAACTTGCGTACGAGCATGTTTTTGTAAGCTCCTCGTCTATCCAGCGCTATCGGTTATCGTGCGCGACCGACGAGTAGAGGAACAGTTGATGCTCGCGCGCCGAGAGGACGACACTGGCTTGCGCAGTGTAGTGGATTGATCTATTCTCGCGAGTGATAAAAAACTTTTTGTTGTTCGCAGTAGTGTGATCTCGCTCTGGGTGCGTTTTGTTTTTGTTTACGCGTTATGTATGCCGCTTTATAATGATGTATTTTGTTTTAATTTGAGTGGTTTTGTTTGTAAGCGTTTCAGTGGCGGTGTAACAATAGTAAAGTTAGAGGTTTTGTTTTTTTTTCTTAACTATGTACATTGTCGTGTTTATTCATAGGTACTTGAAAACAAAAGTTTTGAGAACTTATGTAACCCCTAAACGGTGACGTAGTAAGCTTTCTCCGCATAACTGAATGTTTTATAAAAACGTATGCGAAACCGTTGCCCGTGACGAACATTTTTATGTCAGACAACATACCTACTATGTAACATAGCCTATGGATACATAACGTCTTATTAGATTTGAATGGCCTGACTCTACGGCGTATGCGTTGCGGTTTTAGACAAAAAAAATGAAATGTCTGTTTGTATTATAATTTGCAAAAATGAAGATGTAGCTAGTGTTTGTAACGGTTGAGCGTAATGTTTGTTTACACTGCTGAAAAAGGATAGATATATGTATTTTTATTCACGATTTTTCTCTACATCTGTTTATGGATTCATTAATTTGTGCAGCATCTAGTGTAATCAGATTCATCATCATTATCTATATATTAATACGTAAAGGAAAAACTTTGTACCCCTTTTTACGAAAATTGCGCGGTCGGAGGAGTATGAAATTTCGCACACTAATAGGTTATATAGAGAAGCAGTGCAGAATTGTAATATATTTTTTAAATTATGCATAAAAAATACATTAAATTAATGAACATTGTTTCATACATTTTTCAAAAATTTCAAATATGGAAGAGGTGCGGCCGAAATTTGTCAATGCCAATCCAAACTCACATTCTATCTTTTTTAATTTTTCATTGCATAAGATACAATCCATGCAGTCTTAATAAAATATTGTTTCAAAAATGGAATCGGAGAAAACTAAAATTACGGTCGAATTCCGACCACTGGGCGACCACTAGTCAGCCTATATTAGCCCACTGCTAAACATAGTTCTCCCCTCTCTTCACGCCACTGAGCGTGATCCGCAGCTACTCACAGTGTGTTCAGATTACGATCGTTCAAATTAAGCCAACTTAATAATGCTGGGTTCATGGATGGCTACATCCAAATATATCGAGCTTTTTCGTGCTTGTGACACGTTTAGCCTTTAGTAGTCGCGTCCGTCAGTAGTGGGTAGGTGCTAACTATTGGTATTAGGTCAGTGTGGGATGCTAAAACCTTAATAGGCCTAATCTTCTCACGTTAAATTATCTAATTTATGAAGGCCAAAGCCAGGCAACAGGAAATGTAGGCTGATGCTAATTACTTACTCACACCACAAAGTAGTAGTAAGTAAGTAATTATACTATATATACTAGTAATTATAATTATACTTGCGGTCGCCCAGTGGATGAAATTAACAAAATATACATTATGCATTTTATATTTCTGCACACCTTCTACATAATGCAAAATTGCACACTCGTTCATGCGTGCAATCTATATATTAATACGTGAAGCAAAAACTTTGTACCCCTTTTACGAAAATTGCGCGGTCGTAGTAGTATGAAATTTCGCACACTTATAGTTTATATGGAGAAGAAGTGTAGAATGAATAAAAAAATAGTTTTTTAAATTATGCATAAAAAGTACATTAAATTAATTAAACATTGTTTCATACATTTTTCAAAAATTTCAAAAATGGAAGAGGAGCGGCCGAAATTTGTCAATGCCGCAGACATGACTCTTCACTTTCCCGCCAAGAAGTCTCAATTCCATTCTTATTACAGCATTACCGTCACTAAATGAAAATAAAAAAAGAAAGAAATAAAATTTTGACGAAGGAGTTTGTAACACTGACCATACATCATTACCTATTTATGTGAGCTCACTAACACTTTGAAAGTCATTCGGAAAGTCGAATAGTTACGCTGCCCATCTCAGTGTGTCCTATTGTCATATTGTCACCGTTCCGTCACACCTCTCTTCATGGTCATCTGCATCTATTGTATTCAGTTGCTAAAGAAAAACGATACTCAACCATGTGGATTTCTCACTTTCGACTTTTTTTTAACGGCCTTTGTCACTGTACAAACTCCAAGAGGGTTTTCTTACTGATCGGCGATACTAGAGCTATTTAATTAGTGCTAGATTTGAAGTTATAGTAGCTGAGTATTTTTTAGATGTAGGTAAACGATAATATCATGCTTTCGACATTTTCTAACGGTTTTTGACACAATTCAGACTTCAAAAGGGTCCTCTAACTGATTGGCGTAACTATAGCTAGTAGCTTTGAAGTTATAGCAGCTTTTTTCTTGTTTGGTAACGACAATATCTATCTACCGCTAATCGAAATCATTCAAGCTTAAACAAAATAATTTTTATTTAATATATTGGATGATTATTCTTGACGTTTAACGTTCCAGACTTGGTCACAAAAAAAACTAAATTACGAGGTTAATTTTTGATAAAATTTTCGGTGGGTTTATTAATTTAGTTTTAACGTTAGACTGGTTTTAATGAACATTCCAATGTTGGAACCAACTTTGGATCGGAAATAATAGCAAAAAATGTATGATCTTTTGATCCGATAAAGAGTATCCTACAATGCAGTAAGACAATTTATGTCGGTAGGTATAATAACAATTTATTTGATAGTTAAAAATAAAAAATATGTAAATATTTTCGATTCTTATAGAGTAACGCAGTACAATCTGTATAAATTTGTCCAACCCGTGCTAATTTAACTACATTGTAAGCCAAAGGAAACTTATTTATTTATTTTTTATTCATAAACCAATTCAGATAACAAAGATCCATAAATTGTTAGTGAACAGATACTTATAGCTAATGCTGTACACATTTACATGGTAATTCATAGTTATTTTCAAAAATTAAATTAAAATTCCAAATATTAAAACACACTAATATATCGTGGATTTTTTTAACACCTATCCAAATTGTAATTTGACCACAACAAAAATTTTCGTTAAATTACATATTATTTTCATAATTATTTGGGTAAATTAAACTTAGAGTTAAATTATCTGGTGGCGTACACCGTACCAGTTCAAACGTGCCCCTTTCCCCTTATCTTATCCACCGATTAATCTCTACCTTTCATGTTGTTGTCAGTAAGTCGTTGATTCATGTGAAAGGTTACGTACCAACATACCTACTCACGATACGCTATGCTATTATGATATATTATTATGAGAGAGCGCAAGCGCAGTCATTGTGTTCAAAGATTATTTCATTGAGAGACTTTCTTAAATGCTTATTTACCTTTACTCGAGATTGTCATCGAAATGGAGAAATAATATGGCATGCGTCTTGTGTTTAGACTTTGTTCATGTTGAAGTTAAAGTAACACTAGCTATGTAGAGACACCTGCACATCAAACTATCCAAAACTTCATTCATTCTTCCAAAAAGTCATATTATGATTAAATGCAAAATCTATAGGTCTGTATATCTGCAGGCGTGTTTACTATTTATTTTGTCAAGAAAACTACATATGTACGTACATTCAGCCGTAGGAGGTCTTGCGTACACTGTTACTGTTAAGAGATAGAAACTTAAAACGTTGAACGTGAAGAAAAAAACTTTGAGTGTGAGATTTGGCATAATTAAAGTTCATTAAAAGAAGGAACAAAATGTACCTTTGTATGTGTTACTTTGTAAACCTTAAACTATTTTTGTGAAAACAATCGAATTTCAAGTACTGGGTGATCATGATCACCCGGTAATGGTGCACTCCTCCGACATCTCCTACGGCTACAAAACAATAGTAACATGTACATTGCAGAAAAAAAACTATATTTTGCTCAAGCAACCTGTGAATATCAAGGTTGAGACAAATAACTTACATAAAGCGTCATGCATTTTCCAGACTAGCCAGTTTCTAGTTAAGTTACCCTTACGAGTGATAAAAGTCAAACTCTTCATTGTTGTAACAAAAGAGATACAAAAAATTAAGCGTGTCAGGACTCATTAAGTGCAAAATATGGAAAACGTAGGTAATTAACAATAAACAGTAACAATTAGGCAAGATAACATAGCATCAATGATGACACAAATGCTTATTCAGTATGTCTTTAACATGATAATTTGAATAATTGATTTGCTAGAATGTTTATACTTATATCTTTAAATTAACGAATATGTTGAATGGCCAAGGCCATATTTTTTGTTACTCTTGTTTTGTTACTTAAAACAATGTATTTAAGAACTCGCTCGTCTTACTGCCGTCTCCCAGAGAGAGTCAGGCCACTGGCTCCAGGCATTACCATCTGCCAATGTCGGTACTTTGTTGGACGGGCGTCTCTCACTCTAGCGGTCTGTCTTCGTCTAGGCGCCAGGGTAGTCCACCCTCACCGCTGCGTGTGTGGAGAAGCTGTTGACGAGCTTGGCCACTACGGTCTATCATGCGCTCCCAGTGCTGGGCGTATGCTGCGTCACTCCACTATAAACAGCATCATCCGCAGTGCTTTTGCCACCGTGTAAGTGCTGAAAATCGCAAACGGCACAAATACATCCTAGGTCAAATTATTTATTTGTTCCGTTTGCGGTGGAGACATTGGGTCCATGGGGGCCGGAGGCCAAGCAGCTTGTTAAAGAGTTGAGTGCTCGCCTTATTGAAGTCTCCGGTGACAAGAAGGCTGGCAGCTACCTCTGCCAACGAATTAGCTTGGCAATCCAAAGAGGTAATGTTGCCAGAATTCTTGGGACCGTTCCCATGAGCCCACAGCTGGAGGACATTTTTTATTTATAGGTTTTATTTTGCCTTTAGTTATCTTAATTTTTTGTCTTTAATGTAGTTAGTTATGTTATGGTTCTTGTAAGTTAACTCAAAATAATGTATTTTGTTTTATCTTTTTAAGAAACTACATTTTTTTTTCTTTTTCTCTTTATTTGGGTTAACAAACGGTGTACACAATAATATGTAAACAATAAACATTTAGTAATGAGCAATTGTCATTGTGTCACCAACAACATTAACCACATATTAACTAGACTTAATATGTAAAGAATGATAGTGTATTATGTTTGTATATAATAATGCTTATTAGAATATATATATATATATATATATATATATATATATATATATATATATATATATATATATATATATATCTTCTAATATATAAAATTCTCGTGTCACCGGTTATCTAAAGGTCGTGGATTCGATTCCCACTCGAGCTTCCTGAGAATAGTTGATATTTCTAGTAAAATCTTATCTTGTGAAAAAATCAAAATAATAAAAATGTTATAACATATAATTGTAGGTAATAAGTGGGTGCCAAATATCATTTAAATCCGACTGATTTGAATGATACTAGAATAAAAAGTTTTTGTTCAAGGTAACGTGCTCAGCCCGTGCACCAAGTTTTATCTAAACCTGTTCGTCATTCAGACGTCATTGAAGTGCATACCATCAACCATTTATACTAACACATCTTTAGCACGTGAACCCTACTACTAATAATAAAAAATACTCAAAATTACCTAAATGCTAAACGCGAAGCCATTAATTAAAATAATTAAATAACACATCTATAATTAAAATAGGAAAATAAAATCTATAAAATAAATTGTTCACAAATTTTCAGAAACTCTTTAATTAATTAATTATTTTAATTAATGGCTTCGCGTTTAGCATTTAGCCAATTTCAAGTATTTTTTTATTATAAGTAGCAAGGGTACAATTGTACGGTAGATAGAAAATAAAATGGAGTCTCACAACACGTGTTATTACGGAAAGAACTCGGGTGAAACTCCACAGAAACTCTTTGTTTCCATATACGTTCCTAGTCTCGCCGTCAATGTCATTGCAACTACTTCCCCCTACCACTGTATTGCATATAACCACGCGTGGCGCCCCACCGGACACGATTTTATCGCCTAATAACCGCCTAACGCACGTAAATTAGCTATACTTAAATGTTTATTGATAGTAAACGGCTCGTAATATGTTGTTTCTCGATGTGAATTGTTGCTATCAACAGTATCGTTGTGTTTTGTTTATGTACACACTTTGTATATTTTTGATGCTTCTCTCGTTCTTTATGTAGTCGTCTTTATGTTGAGTTTACAAATCAGTTCAGTTCTCTGAGTGTAAAGTACGAATGAATGTTGGACATAGTCTTGATATGATCTTTATATAATATTATTATGTTGATTAAATATAAGTGTTTCTCTAAAAAAATATCAAAAACAACACGTTTTTATATATTAACACTACCATGTGAACAGGCCTATAATATATTACTAACTTAGGTACATACTATATGCATTTTAATAAATATTATAAACTTTCAATAAAAACAAATCACGATCGCCTTAGAGTGCAATTCAAAACAAAAGAAATAACAATAAGACAAATGACGATCGTTTAGTTGACAGCGAATAAGTCAGGAAAAGAAAATTCTATTACATGATTGTTTATCTGTGCCACGCTAGAGCCTACATGAGTCAGCAACAGAGTCACCTGTCCCCATTTCAGCGAAGCCGCTTATCCTGGACTTATATTCATCCGCATACCTAAACTGGAAAGTTTCTCGACAAGCTACTCATTTTAGTATGTAGCTTACTTAACTACTTACCGCAGAACTATAGAATCAAGGGTAACATTGACAGCTGTCTAAGATTATTAAGTAGCTGCTATAGCAACCTAAACGTCACTAATCCGAATGCCGAATTGTAAGATCAGAAGCTGTTTTTTTCGAATAAGAAGATCTTATCTTAATCTTGTCACTTTATTGATATTCAATTGTTATTATTGCTTTATCAACCGATTAAGTTTAGTTATCAAAAACTAGTCACATAATTAGTCATAGTATAAAAGGTAGACTCAATGACTTATCTTTATTATTATCTTAACTTAAATTATTATACTTATCTTAATTATAAATGAATCGGCTTATTATGTTACCGTTATCATTATGGAAGCCTTTGAACAAATTTCAAAATTATTATTATCGTACCGCATATGACGTACTAAGTCTTATAATAACTTATAAACGGTCCGCTTTATAATTAAAAGTTCTGCAAAAGGACATAACAATGTTGAAGTAAATTTACCTACTCGTGAAATATAATTGTTTGCTGAAACTGACAATGTACAATTTACAAGAACATACATATGTATAGTTATGTTTTGTCGTTTGCGATTTATGGTTAACATGTCGTTGTAGCATCCCCGAGTCAAAAATTAATTTCTGCGCAAGGTTAATATTGCGCGACTTTTAAATGCTTAAACCTCTTTGAGAACAAAACTGTACTTATTGTTTCTTTTGTTGAACTTTGGTATTTCAGATAAAAGTATAATAAGTTTGCTTTAAGGAGTTTATTGAACGATCTGTCTTATGTTATATACAGTACCTACCAACAACGGATATACTGGAGAACTGTCTCCTTAATTAAAAAGGAATATTTGTCTACTAGACAGCATTGGGCTGGGGTGGTGATACTAGGTTTTTTGGGTAGACCTCCCTCTCCTAGATTATCGTGAAAGGACGTGAAGGGGTGGAGAGTCCCACAAAACCAAGGTGCGCCCCTGGTTCCGTGTATGCGTAAGACAGCATTTTACATATTTAAAAAAATTGTGCGATTGGGGCCATATTTACCTATATTATGCTATTATTTATACGGGAAGGCTTGAACTCAGCGCGGTGAGACGTTCATGAGACGTTAAGAAATGTCGTAATTGTTTCATTTTTAATTTATAAAGATACAAATTGTTTTTCAAGATCTTGGACAATGATTTGCTAGTATGATTTATATAAAAGGCAATGTCTAAGGGCGTAGGTGACTACTTCCTATCATGTGTCTCGCCTGCTCGTTTGCCTTTTACGTAAAAAAGGATTTCTACAGTTTAATTTCGGGACCAATATGGATCGCAGTATAAGCGCTCTTTAGTAAACCGAACACGTTAAAAGCTAAGTTTACCCATATAGAGTTGGTTGCGGAAAGCGAAGCTTTGTCGGCCGTTGCACCTGACATCTGTCATCCAATTATTTCCTTTTGCCTTTTCTGGTATGGCGGGTGGTATACGCAGCTCTGTAGAGATTTGCCTACGTTGTATTCTGTTATTGTAAAAAAAATGTGATTAACAAAATTTGGTTTCCTGACATGTAGAGCAGCTTGTATGCATGGCAGTATGCGATTTTGCAAGTTAAGCAACTTTTGCAATGCGGAATTAAAGAGAGTGAACAGGATGGGTGACCGAATTGAAATATATCGAGCTTGAACTGAGCCCAATTTATATGTCATCATCATTCAAAGATTTCTTTTTTATGACAGTAGTTATACCTTATCAAATACAATGATTTTAAGTAAATAATGATTTATAGTCAAACACATCGCCTTACAGTCGATTGGTTTCAATATAAAGCCTCAGGGAAACGTTTACTTTCTTATACATATTTACCGTAAATACAGTGTGTTCGAAATAGGAGCACCCGTTCGGTTGCCCCTTAAGCCTATAGCTACATAATAGCTACTAATTTGACAGACAGCAAATATCTCAGTGTTAGCAGTTTCCGCGTCGAGAGAAGCCCTTAACTAAAACCGATGCGAGATCTTTAGATCGCTAGTAATTTAATATGCAAATTACCGGCCTTATAATATTTGTGAGAATTTCTGTACCTTAATAAGAGTTATTGATAAAATATATATAAAGGCCTTCGTCTTACCTGATGGCCATCGCACTTATGTTTAGTTAAGCTAATTTGATCTGTTCACCTTGCGTACACTGTTAACATAGGTTAGCTATTACTAGTAGACGACGATACTACTCTGCCATAACACAGTTTTTTAAGTAGCGCGGAGGGTAGCTGTCAAAATTTGCCACAATAACTGTATTAAACATTGTGAATAGACATATATAGTTAAGTTCAGTTACGTTAAGTGTAGTACTTAGACACTGTGTACTGTGAAAGAAAGAAATAATTAAAAAACAAAACGTCGGAACACAACAATGCTACCAATATTGTTGTTAAAGCGATAGACTTCGATATAAAAAAATAATAGCTGGCCAGACAGATTTAAACAAGCCATACCACGAAAATACATTAAAACGCCCCGCTGGGACTCTAATGTAATCTTAGATCATGATGTAAAAGTTGATAAGTTTTCTTTGATGGCAGTGATCAAATTTCATAAATAATGTCCTTAATTCATAATTATATAAGTTAACAAAGCAAAACCACTGCACTCCAAACCCAATTTGCATTCCCATCAACGTGCTCGCTCGAAATAGCTCGAAATAATCAGCAAAGCACACAACTAATGTAATACAATAGAATAATATTAAAATTAACCTCTTTTACCGTTCAGTGTAACACGACCGTTCACGCCTATTAAATTAACCGCAGCTGTAGAAATAAGACGCAACTATTAAACTGATGGCGTAACGGACACTGAACATTTTCATGATAGTCTTGTCCAATTTACACTTTAATTTGTTTAGAATAAAGTCTAAATTCTAGTACGTCATATAATCCCAGTCAGTCCGTCATCAGCCAGTAATAATGCAAATTGAAAGTCCCATCTTGAAGTAAAATTTAAACATGACTATCGTTAATTTCTTTGGCATTAAACTAATTAACATTTTCCGTGAAAGACGCGTTTTAATGTGAAGAAGTAATAAAAAAGAATAATTTACTTAGCATATGAAACTCGTTAGACCCTTAGATAGTGATGGTAACTTGACCGCTTTTGTAAAGGTTATATACTTCGAAACTCATTATCCTCGTCTTGAATGGTGGTTTTCAGGCGTGCCAAAAATCCATAGCGCTGCAATCCACTAAGTCAACTTGTCAGGTTAATAAGTATAAGCACATTTTTTTCTAAGTGAATTTTAAGTAGACGGCTAAATTAAACCTTAACAACTTAACCAAAGTTATAGACGGTAAGAAATATATAATCTATCCTATCCTAAACGAAAACCTATCTGAGATCTCTAGCTCGCTAGTAATTTCAAATGGAAATTTGTTTAGGGCCACAGTCTTTATGATATGGGAATTTGTGTCCTTTGAAAAGATTTTTATATTTTAATTACAGTAAAGTGCTTGGCCTTCAGGTTCTGTTTCTAAACATTTTGTCAAACTATTACTGTTTCTGTTCTGATTTGTCATACAAGTTTTTTCTACATAACAAGTTTTGATTCGTCCCATATTTTATTCACAATTGACCTGAAATATTTATAGATCTATCTGTGGGACAAAATAGGAATAAATCTGTTATTGCCATCAGTAGATACAACGACCTATCGCCAGTAAAAGGCGTGCATTGATTAGAGCTTAGCAGACCTCAGTTCAATTTATGTAAACAGTTGCTCCACCTAATTCCAAAACAGGCTGCACTTCTAATCCAATATGGTTTCAACACGGATCTTCCTATCGCTTCACGACCTATCAAATCCTTTCAAAGCATGTACCGTTGCTAGGTTGCTAGCAACTCCAATGCAACTTAGCCTAACACGTTCTTGGAATAAGTCTTATACTTACACGATTGTTATTGATGTTACGTTGTTTATCGTACACGCTCGAGAAAAATTTATAAGCTGTAATATTATGTATTATGAGTTCAGTAAATCAGTATGGTTTGTTCATGTAATATTCCTCAGCTAGCCTTTTCATTTTACATACCTATATGGGAGCAATATGAAGAATGTTTATCATAGACAAGGGAAAGAGGGATTAAATGTAAGATTAAACAACCGGCCAGGTGCGTGTCGGGCCACACGCAGTGTAGGGTTCCGTAGCCCATCTCAATAATGCGGACTCTGAGAAGAGGACTTTTATGAACATTTATTTAACGATGGCTCACATACTTAAATGTAGATAGTACCGGTTTCACACACCTGACAACGTTATTTAAGTAGTTCCCAATGAGGAATTTGTACTTCGCCATGTACATTTTATAAGTTGGTCGGCTGTTACTCGTAAACTTGTAAAGCCTACTTAGCTGTGATAGTTTTTCTTTTAACTTTGTCAAACTACCGTGAATTTTTTCACGTATCCGAAAACAACCATTTGGCTGGCAGCACTTGACTCAAACAAAATTTTGCACTTTAAAGCTTAATAGCTCACAAACGGATGCCTTAATCAAAAAACTGTTATTTACAAACCCGCAATATTTTTGAAATTGCTATCCAACGATACCCCACACTAAGGGCTAAACAAGAAAAACAAATTTACATTACCACTTTGTCATCCATGCCAAATTACAGCTTTCTAGTACTAAGAGTCTATGAGCTAGACTGGGGTCAGACAGACAGACGGACGTGGCGTAACTATAAGGGTTCTTTGTTGACTACGGAACGCTAACAACGAAATTAAATCAGACAGCCTTAATGGTGTAGTTTACAATGTACATTGTTTATGTACAATTGAAAGATATGTTTTTCAGCAGATGAACAGCAATTCTGATTCAAAGTGGTAAACTGATACGGCCCGATGTCTTTTGGTAGTGAGCTCAACTAGATAGGACAAAGAATGTTTTTGATATTTCAATACATAGCCCGGGTTTTTGATCAGCAAACCGCATTTGATAGGCGTCTGTCGTGATCAAGCCTTTGCGCTGCTGTAGGACAGTATCTAAGCTAAATTACTTTTAGCTGTTAGACCCAGTGTTGCCATCACACTAATATTATAAATGCGAAAGTTTGTGTGTATGTGTGTATATTTGTTGCTTCTTCACGCTACAACGGATGGATGGATTTGGATGAAATTCGGCATACAGACAGTTTATAACCTGGATTAACACTTATGATTTTTTTATAAGATAGTGTGGTCTTCGCGAACGAAGTCGCGGGCAACAACTAGTAGTAAATAAAGTAAATAGCCTATAATTGTCCCTCTGCTATCACCGAAATCAACTCAAATGGGTAATGACTTGATCACCACGCTTGCCAAATGCGTGTTGGTGATCACAAACCCGGGCTATGCATCGAAAAATCCGAAACACACTTTGCCCGACTTGAGAATTGACTCCTGGACCTTCGGGTATCGAGCTGAGCGCTTTGCCATTCGGCCGCCGAGGCGTTCGTTGTCATACGGTGGGAGTCAATTATTAATCTTGCGTGGAGGGTTACGAGCCAAACTCCCGTTGTGCCTTTGTTTATGTTGAAGGCTCAGCTTTAGAGAGTTTTAAAGCGGCCAAGGATGACGATCTTGATCCATATTCATAAACTTTAAACTTAAACTTAGGACATAATAGTATTGATGATGACGCTAAACTGGATAATGCAGAAGTAAGTTACGTAAATAGTTCTAATTTCGTTTAACCTGTCTTTTACAATGTTATGCAGCTAGTATCTTAATAATAAGGCATGGATTTACGATAATGAACATTATTTTAATAATACCTTTTAAACAATTTCAAAATTAATGATTGTGCTAATTAATGAAAAGTGATCGTCAAAACTTCCATGACGTTATAGGTTAGTTACTAAAGTTGAGTTATTTAGTTATTGCTAATGGACTTGGCAATCTTCAGCATATTATATTGTTATTACCAAAGGTGTTACAATCTATTGGGACCGGTGACTTGTGCATTCAATTTGGCGTAATAAAGTAATTTAATTTAATACGATACGGATACGAAGAGCTAATATTTATGGAGCTGATCAAAATAATCTGTAAGTTTCTTAAAGTGCTCTAGATTAGGTAGCATATAATTTTACGCAAATATTTTTGCTTATAAAAACAATTCGAAAAAAGACAAAGTGTAGAAAAAATTCCACCTGAACCTGAGCGGGGTTGTGCCATGATGGACGGAGTTGTCGACAGTAAATGGGCTCCTTTGGCTTATAGAGTAAGAGTAGATAGTGTTGATTAATTTCGACGAGTTGGATTGAGCCACGATAGTATAGTTGTACCTGACCCGGCATGTCAAGAGGTGCGAGTTCGAATCCAGCTCGTGAATTTTTTTCAACTCTTTGTCTTTTCCAAAGTGCTCTAGATGCATAGGACCTTTTTAATGACAAGGTCAAACTCATATATTTTAGTTCGAATTCACTTAACTGATGAGCCCACTAGTCATATTTACCTATCTTATATTTAACTATTCTTCTGAATATATTTTAGCTGTGGAGAAGAATGAGCGCGAAATCTAGTGATATTTTGAACTTTCCAATATGGACTTTAAATCTAATGAATTTGCATAGGACACCATGAGGCGTAAACCGCCTTACTCCTAAAGTTTCTGCCAATATTAGATCATAATTTTAACTATATTCTCGTATAAAGGTCGAAAGTTAATGACAAAGGAAAAATACGAGTGTTTCATAATTTGTTCAAGTTTACTTACCATCACGTCAGGTGAGAAGAAAGCAAAGCCTTTTCTTATTTTGAAATTAGAAAAAAAAACTTCAGTTTCAACCTCCTTGAAAAGTCTCCATAATTCAATCTTTCTTCTTTTGGGTACCATGATATTGCCAGAAGCCCGGAAGCTCTTTCTCTTGGCTCTAGAAAGGAAGGCAGCGGCATGCGGCATTTAGTTCGATAGATATTTCGACAACTGTTTCCCAGGCTGACTCCAATTTCCCATTTCATAAACAATGTTTATATAATATGCTTTGACATTCGTTTCCATGGTGTGGGAATCGGGCAGCCAACCTACACCGTCGCTTTGCGTAACATTCGTCCGATAGAATTTCTTTGATTGATCGATATAGTTTATGACATCGTCGTCATCGGATATTATTTGACACGGATAAGGTTAACCTTGACATGTTACAATGCAATATCTAATACTTCATAAGGAAGTATGTATGGCGAGAGGAAAGGTGGACTTAGTTACATGCGGTTATCTGCATTTTTGAAATATATTTATTATATTTTACCGCCTGTGTTGTCTGTGACGACCATCGATCTCAGACCAGACAGAGGTACCGAGTTCGATTCCCAGCCGGGGTTATATGTGTGTGTACTCGGTTCGGTTGGTGGTAGGGATTGTTTGTACGCCTGGCTAGCCTCCATCAGATTGTCGCCATAACATTAATGTTTGTTGCATTGTTATGTTCCGGCAGCTATTTGTAGGTATAGCTTGTTTAAAAAAGCACTTCTTATAATTATTATATACATACTGTTAGGAAGATATCGGTATGTTATATTTTTAATATAAAACGTTTTGTGCTTAGAGATAAACTTAACTGGCAAATACTTCTAAGTTTCATTAATTAAGACCATATTAAATACGTTACATTTGTGAAAGTATTAGACATGCGACCATACATGAACATTAGCTCATAGGAAGATCTTCTACGCTGGCCCGATACCGCTTTGTTGATTTTGATGACTGTTATCTAACGACGACAACCGGGACCAACGGCTTAACGAGCCATCTGAAGTTTAAATCATTTTTAAATTGGTCACCCATCTGGTGATTTCTCATTGCGAAAGTGGCTTTACTTACAGAACCACAACTCGAACGGGCTAGCCGCAGTGTCATATAGCCTCTTGATATTGAAAGGAATAAGTGGGATATAACTTGTGGGGTTATGCGTCTGTAGTACCTATGTATCTGTCCAGAAATGGCACCCGTATCCACAATAGGTACAAACTGACAGATATCTAGAAAGATAAAAGAGTAGCCTCTACTACAAACACCTACAAGGTTTCATCACACAGTGAATTATCATTGATATTATCACGATTTTATTATTCCTTTGCGTTACACCGTCTTAATTATGTAGGTATGTGCAAAAGTCGTGCCTCGTTGTAATACATCTTATTAACGTTGCGTTAGTTAATCATACTGTAACAACGAAAATAAAAAATAAATTGGAACACGTATAGTGTGCCAAGGAACATCTCATTGTGTTTGCGTCTCGTAAACGCACACTCAAGTGTAACTTAATTGAAAAATAATGTTTTCGTTTAAGTATACAGGTGTTACTGTTGTTGTCTTGAATAAGCTATGACCTTGCAAAACTTTGAGTTTCAAGTAAAAGTTTCTAGTAGAGAAACAATTGAAAGTGATTGCGAACAAAAATGAGTTTTAAATCTTAAACGTATTGGATATATTTAAACATATTTTCACGAATATTTTTCCAGCAGATCACCAATTAGGCTGGATTACTTTTGAAGACATATCTGTAGAAAAAAAGCAACATAGCCAAGTGCAAAGGTTACGAGAACTGGCGCACATAGTGGTTACATGTCAATGACTGATAAACGTCACCTTTAAACCTTAAGGCGTTCAAAATATGATAACAAACATAAGACCGCTATAATAATACTTTTATTAATAATAATAACTGCCGCACTGAGAGACGTCAACTAACCTTTATAATTACCTATATTTTTTAATTGTAAAACAATGTTCAAAAAACGAAAACGTTAATCAAAGCGAACAAAAATTATATTAAAATTCGCTAGTCTATCAGATTCCAAGCTGGCGTTGTTATATAACATTGGTCCTTACATGATTTTACCACTGAGAGTGACCCCCTCTTTAACTATCTACATCCTAGTGTACAGCTCTCCCACGTTTTTCCCCCTTCTAAAAATAAACTACAACATGGGGTCGTTTCAATGAAGTGTGAGCTGCAACTTGCGGGTTGGCAAGGTGAGAACGGCTAGTGAAGAACAATCCTGCTCAGTCCAGAGTCCTGATGCGAGGACAGCTCACTAGCTATCCTCGCATCAGGACTGCAGAGAAGTGTAATTTGCCAACTACAACAAAAGAAAACTTAGTCAACTAAATATCGGGGTAAATCATTAGTGTTGTTTTAATATGTCACCTTAACATCAACCTTTATAGCATTGTTGTGTTCCGGCAGCTCAAATAATATAGCTATTGCCTAAGTAGTTGAGGATCCCGGGTAAAGTGCGCTTCTACCATTGGCCTTATCATCACTTAACATCATCACTGCTTACCCGTAAAAGATAAAAAAAAAACACTCAAGAGTGTCGCCACCTCCACCGACTACGTCATCGTAGTGTTTTGTTCTTACTGTTACTTTAAATGTAAAAGTATATCTTAATAAACACGATTTATTAGTTTACTTTTTTCTGAAAATGAAACGTTATATCAATTGAGAATCCCGTTAATAATTCTTCTAATGTTATACCGATTGGTTAGTTATTTTAAACTGAATTTTCTAAGAAAACATAATTGAAATTCACTTTTCACACACGATTCACAGAAACAGAACCAATGTCGTTTAACAAATGGGAAATATTACAAAACTGCGATAGTTAGAGGTTTCGCTTGAGGATATTCGTGACCAGCATTACTATGAAACACCACTACTTAGAAGAATCACCAGGAACGATTAGCATGTAGTGAGGAAAACAATAGACAAGAATAGGTTAATACTTTTTGCCTTTAAAACAAATGCCCAAAATTTACCACCAAAACTGCTGCACAATGTAGGTACTTTAACACGGAAAATGATCATCAACCTCCGCAACTTGTTACATAAGTCTCCGTGCAACTTGTTCTAATTCCACAATTGCACATACCTCTTTTACCCATTATATGCTAATTGGAAGACGACATGTAAAATTGTACGCTTAGAAAGTACAATTTTGAACGTGATCCACAATAATGCATCCTAATGCAATCTTCAAATTAGTGTTGCAGCTTCTTCCGGTATTGAAATAATTGACCACTCCAATAAAAATAAAATTGTGTCCTATCTAAAGACTTAGGGTCTTACAAATAAACAAAGAATAAGGTCGGAATTGTTATTCCGTGTTTCGTTCCCGTCATTTCAAATTAGAGTAAAGTGACAACACACTATTCGGAGCTTATTCTTTGTTTATTTGTAAGACACTGAATGTATTAGGCGATGCTACTTCAAGCTTGTGTAATGTGTAATGTATAATCTTCTGTATAAATTAGTTCTTATCTCCAGAAGTGTAAAAGTCAAAGTCGTACAAATCACCCGAGGGACGTTGCATCAACAGCTGCATGTTCGAATACTTGCGTGTATCACCAAATCGGGTAATGCTTACAACAGTCGATCCATTGCGTCACGTCAAAATGAGGGATGGACGCGCGGCGCATGAGAATTTTTTAAATAAGATTCACGTTGCATTTCGTTACGTACTATCCTCCAAAACAGGATGGTTTTAACCTGATTTTAGTCTTATAAGTTCAGGGATAACAACTTCATAATTCTCAATTGCAGTGTGAAAGCAAAAAGAGTCCTAGTTTTATTCATGAATTTCGTGTCTGTGGTTTGAACTCGCGGTTTTCTTTCGCACAATAGAACTGGCTGGCGATGATTTGCGGTTGGTTAAATAATAAAATGAAATGAAATGAAAATCCTTTATTCAATTTAGGCATATAAATTGCACTTATGAACACCAATTTGGTAACTTTAAACAATAACAAAAATATTTAAAAAAATAATACACACAATATTACTTAAAATATAAATTTTTAATAAACAATACATATATGCAATGCGATCTACTGCTAATGAATAGTCACAGCGCGAAATGCGTGTCTTTAAGGGGGCCAATAATGATGGTTTTTGTTTCTGAATATTTTAATCACAACATTTGGAGTTCGTTGTTTGTATCTAAATTAATATTAGCAGTATGAATTCTCAAACGTTCTCACTCTACGGCTGGCATTTAACAAATTTACCGATCGTCCGTCTAATGTCTAAACATGGCAAGCCTCTTTCGAATATGGTTGAATGAGTGAAGTGATGAGCTGACAGATCACAATTAGGCTTGCCATACGCTAACTCGTGTTACGGGTTAAGTTAAATAATGAGTCTCCGTGGCTGCGCAGGCGCACGTAACGTACGCTCTTTGACCTCTATCTCTAAGTATTCGGTTAGGTAACCGATACAGCGCGATGTTCCCATGTCAACACATGCGTGTATACGGTAATCAACTTTCGCAACACTGGTTAAGGACAAGGGTTGATTGTAGAAAAGGATATAATTTATAAAGTTTTAAGTCAATATGAGTACTGTACTCATATTGACTTAAAACTTTATAAATATGCACAATAAACATGCGTTTTTCTGATGTCCTTCGAAATTTCTTAATTAATTATTGTTGACCTTCTGTTCTTCCAAATGGAACAAAGATAATTCCAATAGGATCACGTTTTGGTATGTTTACCTGTTCACGAAGACCTCACTTTAAGTAAATAAAATATCTTAAATTCGAAAATTATAAGTTTCAAAGTACTTGAGATGAAGGTGAAGGTTTTCCCCGTTGTGTATATACAAAAGTAAGATTGTACAACATTGTTATTATTACAAAAACCCTGCCTAATATAATATATAATATATTGAATGTGGCCCAGACTTGCACAGGATCGAGGCGAATGGCATAGGCGAAGGAGGCCTATGCCCAGCAGTGGGTCGAGAGGGGTGATGATGATGATGACATTCCATTATAATCCTAAGCGACTAGGAGAAGTCCGTCACAGTACGTTTTAAATTTGTATAAACCTACTGACCGAAAACTAAATTAATAAAAACGCGTAGCTATTCTTGTTATATAAAAAGGCATAATGCTTGTAGCGAAGCTACTACTCACGTTTAATATTTCATCGAGTTTATCGGTAAATCGTTAAATGTTTATTTCAACGACAGCCATAACGTAATGTTAATAATGTCTACGTTCTTCCATAGTTATCGTGATGAATAGCAATTTTTCTATATATTTACAACATTGTCACGACCTCGTCTCGAATACAGTTACACAGTAAACGACGGTTCGTGTGTTTACTTTCAACATGTCGATCCATCACTTGTTTAGTATTATGTTACTTAATACTCATGTAATTTTAATATTTGCTTTGTTGATGTTTTTAATGTCAGTTTCAAAGAAACGAAATTCTAACAAATAGTGTTATCGAGGGCGAGAGTGCCATTTTTAAATATCATCGGTTATCTTAAAATAAAATAACAAATAAGACACGATGCAATGTAAATTATCTTCTGTTGTTTAATTAAATACGGTTTATGTACGTTTTGTTGTAAAATCATCGACGATTTCTCTTAGAAATCAATACGAGAGGATGGAATAATGGATACCATAGGTAGTGTAAGATGATTTTATTTATTTATCTATTTTTTTTATTTAATTTTACGTCTTCTTCATCTTTTCCGGTGGGAAGTGATGGTGAAATTAACACAATTTACCCAAAACCCTCACTATTGAGGAACATAATAATATCTAGCTAATATCTTCTAATTACCAACAAAGATGTTTAAACGTTTATTCGTTCTAACTCTCTTGATTAAATAATTTCATAAATTGAGGCTTTTTATTTTGCTACAAATCTATGTTTTGATTTAACATTGATGGAAATAAAAGTCACGAAAAATCAAATAAAATAAAAGATTTGGTAATTCAGTAATGTAGCTGGCCCACATAATGTTTATTAAAGAAAAAAAAAACTGTTGTCAGTTACTGATCTCTGAGTCTCGTGCCCAGTAATTGATTAAATCCCGTTTCTGTAATCTATTTAATGCCATTTTGTTTACTGGTTGACCACAAAGGGTTGTGTCATCATAGTACTTAATTTGGAAACAATCTCAAAATCTTATAATAAAGTATGTTACCATTACTGTAACAACTTCTAATTTATGGTATGTACTTGTCCTTGCTCGTGTCTGTAATATATTTCTCCCCTATTTTATTTACTAGCGATAGAATTGTGTCAAATGTTGACGAAGCGTGATGAGACACCTTGTGGTCCGGCAGAATGAGGGTGCTGATGACTGGTACTGAGACTGATGCTGCGTTGTTTTCACGCTGCACCAGTTGTCTTCGCGCTTAAACTTCATTTCCACTAAACATCAGGTAGGGTGGAGTCATTTGCCGTGCTAGCTTAAAAAAATAAATATGCCTGAAATCTCACAATAAAGAAATCTTAACAAATCACAGATGATCATGTTAATATTACAACTTAACCGTTAATATAACAACTTCTAGTTTATGATGTTTGCCCTTGTCCTTGATGCTTTTGTTGCGCAAAGGTCTACTACTGGGCACGTATCCTATAAGAACTGAACGTTGAACGTTTTGCACCATATAAATGGAAATATAACGAGTCATCGGTACATCTCGCCTCGCGGTCGCCGTCCGATCACGCGTTACGCAACACTAGCTTGACCGTGAACTCGAACGCTTAGCGCAGGGTTGCCACTATCGTTATTATAATATACAAGTTTTTTTTAGTATCCTTACACAAAACCTGACAACAAGATTTCATAAAATTTCGGTGTTGAATTTGGCATTTTCTAGGAAAACGCCTCTTTTATATCACGGAACGTTGTATATTCATAAATACTTAATTACTTACTTACTTACTACGCTGGCTTAGGAACCCGAAGTGGATCTTGGCCTCCGACACGAGATTTCGCCACTCTGCTCTGTCCTCAGCCACCTCTCGCCAGTCCAGTCCATTATATTCATAAATCATGATATGTATTTGTGTTCCATTTCAATTTATGCATTGTTTCTGATTAAAAAAAAACCATTAAAACAAGTGAGAGCTTTTCCACTCGCTTTATAGATTTTTGTGGTTTGAAAAATATTAGACTAGATGAGTATGTAAAAACTATGCGTGTGTAAAATTATGTAGATCATAATTATTTAACCACCATCAAGTGATTTTTTTAAATTAGGGTACATTCAAAAAAATGTGTTAACTTCAATGAAAAATAGGTTTCATTAATAATTTATAAAAAAACATTATATATATATATATATATATATATATATCCTATTCCACCTATCCTATTCCACCTATCCTATTCCACCTATCTTATCCTATTTCCTATTCCATTATATATATATATATATATATCTTATTCCATCATCAATTTCAATTTCAATCGTTAAACAACCAAAAATACTTTTGTTAACCCTACACCACTAGCATGTATGCATGTTTAATTGCAGTCTTTCCGCTATTGTATTCGCTTAAAGGATGTCATTAAAAAATAATATAACGTGTACCTAGCGTAATTGGCAACCAACGTGTTAACCATATTCTGGGGTCTAATAAACGAGACGTAGAGCATCTTGCGGGTCGGCAAGGTGAAGGCGGATAAAATGCTATAGCAAAACTCTAAGACCTGTCTGATATTTTTACATAGTATTAAACAAAGTCACTCCCGCTGTCTGTACGCTAAGATCTTTTAAACTACGCAACGGATTTTTATGCAGTTTTCAGCAATAGATAGAGTGATTCAAGAGGAAGGTTAGAGGAATTGGACCCGGTAGGTGGCGCTGCTTTAGGGTTCTTAGGGGTTCTCTGCTTTAGGGTTCTAGCCTTTTTACTGTCCCACTGCTAGGCAAAAGCCTACGTAATTGAAAGCCAGTCAACGCTACAAATGATGGTTACTACGCTATTTGAGTGATATATACATCCCTTTGTGGTCAAGCCAGGGATATATATTTCTTTTATCTGCTAGATATCGAACTATTCTTACTACCAACATAATACTATTGGCCCAACAAAAATATATAAACAGTTGTCCTTACGTCTGGACTCCATTTCCACTTAACATTAGGTGGAGTGGAGACATTTGTCGAGCTATTGAGCGAATCCTTTTTAGATATGTAGGTATATGAGTACGAGTAGTTACGTTATCATTTATTATTGAATCACTGTTTTTAAATGCCTCATTTGCATTTAAAAACAGTGTTTTGTCATATATTTTTTAGTGGCGATTGACATTCATACAATATTTATAATATACACATTATGTGCCTTACAAATAAACAAAGTATAAGGTCCGAATATTAATTCCGTGTAAAGTTCCTGTCATGTAAACGTCATTTCAAAGTAGAGTAAAAGCGACAAAACACGGAATAATTATTCGGACCTTATTCTTTGTTTATTTGTAAGTGTGTAAAAACACACTGTGTCTAACTTGAGTAAAGAGTTTTTACAAAAATGCAATTGAAATTATATGTAGGTACTGTTAATTCCGCTGAATCACTCGTTCATCAAGCTTGGATGCTGTACGCAAGCATCGCCCTAGCCCGCAGAAATATGCACTCGCAGAAGAATCAATGGATGCAAGCAAACATGTACACCAAAACCGATTACCGACACTTGTTTTGCCCCTCCACATAACTTCTGGAGGGTTTTTTATGTGCCATAGATTTCCGCAATGTAACCCCTGATTCCATTGAATTAAGAATTTTTCTTAACATTATCTTGTAGGTAAATTTTTGTTTTTGTTTAACACCAACCACTTAAGTTGACAAATGAGTTCTATTGTCAAGTTCCGAGCATCATAACATTATTATGACAAGGTCAAGGTTTTCTCAAGTCAATTAGACCTACGTAGTTCATTTAATAGATTTTTTCATGTGACAAAAAAGTCACACCTCTAAATTACTTATCACATGACTGACATAACACAATAATAGAGCAACGGAAGCTACATCTGTATGTTAAAGATGGCTACTTAATAGCTTCCTGGGTTATTTTTGTATAGTATGTACGAGTATGTTTATTTAGCAGGAACTTAAACAATGGTTCGCAAAAAAAAAGTCACTGATGGTTGTAGAGTTAATTGTTTCTGTAACAATTAACACACAGATGGATAATAATAGCGGATGCCGGTATTATTAAGACAACTCATCTCTGTCTGTTGTTAAATAATAAAGCATTCCTTATTCATGATCGGAATTTATTTGTTGATTAGTAAAGTTGAGTAGCAAAGCAGTAAATAGCCTATAACTGTTCCACAGCTGGTGGATAACGGTTGAGAAAGAGAAGAGAGAAGAGAGTACACTGTATGTAACACACACGCATCCCACTCCCTATATAAATCCATGTAGCCTTAGTTGTTAGAGACACACATATTATACACTTGAAACTATTAATATTAAGACCTATATATACCTACATTTAAACAAAAAAATCGTTAAAATTATCATTAATTATCCGTAACTTGATCATATTGAAGTAGTCGTTATCATGTTCTATTCTAAATAGTACGTTTGGCATGCGTGGTGATTTTGCCAATTCTCATCAATTTTAGCGAGATGACTTGATTTCAATATATTTTGCCCAACTGTCTCACTACTCTAAAGTTTATTTGCTTACGTACTTGATGCTCTATTCGAACTAAGTAAGAGAGAACTACTAAATAAAAAGATTAAAGTGAATGAGCGTAAATATTAATAGCCTATTAATATCACCTTTTTAAGATTGTTGACCAATTAATAATATTTACCCGTCCACCTTAAAACTATATACGCTTGTCCATTTAGGTAGTAATATCACGATGATTTGCGGTGCACATTATAATTGCAATACAAGTAAAAAAACGCAATTAAAAAACGCGCGGCGCCGGCCGGCATCTCATTAAGTTACAGTGTACAGTGTATGCGGCGTAGTGACATAATCACATTTAAATACATGATGGCATAGTTTTTGAACTCTGAAGTTTCAGGGATAACCTTATAGGATCTGAAACCTGATCAAAATAAATCAGCATTAATTTATCATCATCCTTTCAACCTTTCCCTATAAACAATAGCATATGGGGAGATCGGATATTACCCACCATGCTAGCCTAATGCCGGTTGGTTGGTCTTAAAACTGCCATCTTATGACTTCCACCAGGGCAAAAGAGAGGCGATTTTTTAATCTCACCAGTGTACCAGTTAAGTGTACCGGTGTACTGGTGTACCAAATAAGTTACCAGTGACCTTCAAGAGCAAAAAGGAGTACTAACAATTTGATATCATGGCGTGAGAATTAGTCACCGGTTCAAAAATCACCACCCAGCTTAACGTGCTTTATAAAACATGGAGAGGCTCGATGCAGTGGAGCGACATTATATACGTGAAGTGGCTGACCGCAGTAGAAAGAGAAGAGCAGAAGATCGGGCTCAATGGCATGCATGCTGACTATGACTATGATGATAACGATGATGAAGAGCTCGAGAAATTTTAATTTAGTCACCCACCCTGTGTACCGGCATTGCGAAAGCTGTTAAACATGCAATATCGATCTCCATCGCTCTCCTTGATCAACATCAGCCTGCATTAAGTATCGTGAATGACAGCATCATTATAAACATTTCGAGGTGTACATTACCGCGACACGTAACATAACGTAATAGGACAGGTTGTTTGCGACAAGGAAGGGCTGCGTCTATTCGATACACGCCCTTTCTCTGTACTCATTTCATTTCATATAATACTCTGACAGCAATCACAATTGTAAATGTAATGAGTCGCAATCAGGCAGGGTCGCAGCGAGCGCGCCTAATTACTTGTGGGTGCCTTATGTTATGAATGGCAATGAGTATTTCAAAAATATTGTAAATTAATGTTGTGGCAATTTTTTGTGCTCGCGAGACCGTTTACGTGGCCATTTCTACGTCATCTAATTAACTCTGTGATACATGACATTTTTTATTAAGTGAGTTTTAAAAAAAAATCTAACATAATTTACGATGATCGATCTTTTAATTTTACGGTTTTGTCTCAATCAAACGATAACACCGCTATTTCTGTTGAAATAGCATAGTTTAAAATGTTTGACAGATTTCTACGCGAACTCCTACTTTAGAACGTCATGCGAAGATACCGATAATGAGCACAAGCTGTAGTTTTAGCGAGGAAACGATGGAACTTAATCATTGGAAGTGGAATCGATTAAACTATAAACAGAGAAAAAATTACAAAAACACAATGTTGAAAAAATTTCCACGAGCAGGATTTGAACCTGCACCCTTCTGACATACCGGGTCAGGTGCTCTTGTAATTGAGCTATCGTAGAGAAAAAATATTCGGAAAAAAGTGTAGCATGGTGTAGGTATTCAACGCATACACTTATAAATACCCGTCACACCCGTCACCCAGAATAAGTTTACTAAGCATATAGCGTTTAACATTTTAACTAAAAAAGCCATGAAAAAGTTTAAAAGTGTACAATAATATAGTTTGTTATATAAAGGATACTTACTTAACTTTAAATGTATATGTTGTGTTATTTAAATACCTAATCATTATATTTTAGATTTTGTGTTATCATTCTATCGTAGATATTTCAAACGTTATGCCTAGGATACCTATACTAAAAAGATTGCATTAAAGGAAAGTGAATTGGTAACAGTCTCATAATTTTGTAAGGTATTTTATAGTCGTCTCTCTGTTGCACTGATATTTAACAAAACAACCATCCCCTTTCGATCAAACATGATTATAGACTATGCATGTAGGTAAAGTACAATTATTTTTGCAATCGTAATTCCTTTGGTTGCGGCTATTATAAACATTTTGAATACACCTCGAAAGGTTAGGACTGAATCTCGGTAATTATTTATTTCGTTATGATTGGCACCGGCCGAATGAAAACTGCCCGAGGATAACTCGCAGTGGGATCATTAGGTACGGAGAATGGGCTCATTTCACAATATTGTGGATAGGTTTTAAATGTGTCTAATAGTTGAAGCTTGAAGCTGCAATCAAAGGGACTATGATGTGTAGGTCATATGATTTATATAGGATTTACGACTTCGTCTTAACTATAGAGTTAGCCGTTGTCGACAAACCACTTATGTGCAAACAAACTAGTTAAAAAACAAAATAAGTTTTTTTTAAATGTCGTAAGGCAAGAAGGTAAGCAGTCAATGAAACTCTACCAACTCGCATTGTGCGAACTTCAGTGGAAAGGCCTAATACAGCAATGTGATGTTTTTCGGCGAATGATAGAGATCCTCCTTCTAACATAAAAAAAGATACAGATGTTTTTTACTTTATTTTTATAATAAAAGATGGCTTCTTTTCTATACCTTTTATCATCATCTCAGCCAAAAGACGTCCACTGCTGAACAAAGGCCTCCCCAAGGATATATGAGGGGATTTGCCATAATCGCCTCGCTTGTAAGTTGAGAGTTAACCTCAGAGAGACTGCTGCTGCCCTTCTTCTGGAATGGTCCCTTAGTCGGCTTTTATAACACCCACGGGAAGAGATGGGGTGGTGCAATTATTTATCCCCGGCACCACACAGGGACCTTACCTCCCCGCCCGATCCTCTAAATGCCACACCACACCCCGCCCGATCCTCTAAATGTCACTACACATTTACAGAATACACTGAACATGCACACTAGTTTATGCCCAAGACACCGTACTCGTAGAACCGGTTCTTCGTACCCTTGGGTTCACCACGGCCCGGTCAACTTTAGAGGCGCCCTCGGGATATTCCGCTCCCCGATCCGATCCGAACCCTTCGGAGAATCTAGTAGGGCACGGGGACGCGCACTAGTGCGCGATGCCGTTCCCTCTAAAAAACCTCCGAAGGTGATTCGTTTCACACGGCTTGAGGGACCCTTTACGTTCCACGCCGCCCTCAAACGAGCCCGGTGAAGCTGAAAATGCCGTCTGATCAGCAATCTCTCTCCAAAAAAAAGGGATCTTACCCTTACCTTTATTACTTTTATACCTTTTATACTCATATATATCTCGTAAAAATAGTATAGTACCTACAAATTAAATGGAGATGGAAACTATTAGTTTTCCTCCCACACTTTGTTCATGGGAAAAATACCACAGATTGTATTGAGATATTGAGTGATCAAATGACATCATATCAAGAACTCTTTTCTTTATCTAAGGTGATGTGATCTAGGAATTCTGACACCAATATCTTTAGAGGTTGTATTGTTAAAGTTCAGTGATTTAAAATGTAAGACAACATATTTTTTCGACGAGTAAAATCAATTTATTATACGTTTACTATCTTACCAGTGGCATACTCTATAAGTACCTACGATTCTTTGTAAATAAATACTTAAGAGTGTCATAATGTTTAATATTTTAAAATAGCAGCTATAAATAAGTCATTGCGTTCTCTGCGTGCAAGCACAAATATGTACTTAAACGTAGAAAAATTGCGTTAGTATCAAATTGAAATGCACGATCTCTTCTATCGCCTTCCCTTTCGGTTGAGTAATTCCCGAGTGGGTGGGACAATTTGCATTACTGGCTTGACTAATGTTGGCTCTTTGTGATTTGACACATTGTCAAGGCATCGAGTCAAGGAGACAGGCAATTATTCTACTGCTTCCTTACGATAAACGCACGCACATAGGGCTACATACAGAATGCCATCTTTATAATTATAAAAATTTATTAATATATTTTTTCTTACTTGTAAGCACTTGGCCTTAGATGAGCTCAATTGCGCAATGGTTAACGCGCCCAGTCTGCGAGTGCTGATGTTAAGCAATTTTCGCCAAGGCCGGCCACCGGATGGGTGACCAAAACAAGTTTATCATCTCGAGCTCCTTCGCCCGTTTTCTCTATCCATACATAGGGAAGGCTTGTGCCCAAACGTGGGGACATAAAATGAAATGATGATGATGACTTGGCCTTCATCTCACCTGATGCAAAGTGATGATAAGCCCGAAGGTCGAAGGGCACAGGCTCTCTTGAAATCTTCAACTACTGAGGCTCTTGCTATCTTATCTATAGCTGCCGGAACACAAAATTGTGGTAGCTAGCCAGGCGGACAAAACGAGCCCTGCCACCAACCAAACCAAGTAAACCATTTTTATTTAACTGCTGCTTCTAAATAAACTAAATATGGTGGGTACATCAATATAACTGTATTAGTATTGGTATTGGTTATTGTATTGGTTGGTGGTAAGGCATGTTTTACGTCAACACATAACTATCTTATCAAAACTTGTCGCCATAACAACAATGCAATACATTGTTGTATCCCGACAGTTGGAGATAAGATAGATAGACAGCTATCAGTTCATCAGCGGTTGAAGATTCCGGGTAATGTGCGCTTTAATCTTCAGCTTATATCGTCACTGAATATGTGCAGGTGAAGATGAAGTTTAAATGGCTAAGAGCCCTTGTTGTCTAAAATCATAAGGAAAGCTGAAGAAAGCCCGTCTGTTTTGCTCTAATTTAGAACAAATAATTATAATATGTACCAGATATATGGAATATTCGAAAGAAAGTGTCCCTATAGAAGCTTTCTGAGTTGTTACTACTCAGGTTACAAAAGAGAATGTAGGTAGTACTACGTTACTATAGAGGTCTTTGACATGACTGTGTCTTAGATAATCATGGTCGTGATATTAATCGAGCTCAATTTAATTATTATAAAAATGTACCTAGATGTATTTCAAGCGACAAGATTTTTTCTAGAATACAAAAGTAAATATTATAACCGCAACGGGCTCGATTATACATATTCACAAACTTCTCAAGTTCATTATACCTAAAGAAGTAGTTCAGCAAAACTGAATCAAAAATGTAAGGCAATAAAATTTGTAATACGATTGACACCCTAGCTCAATACTGCAATTTATCTTGCTCGCCAGTGTGATTGGGCGGTCCACATTTATTGTATATGACGTAAAGTTGACATTACAATGACTGAAATGCCTAATAATATGAGTAATAATAATTGATCAACCATTTGTAGGCTAATCTAGGTGTGGAACTATTAGTAGTAGTATCCCGTTTTATATCTAATTGATGCACGTACTAAACAGCTAAGTGTTATATACCTTATTCTATGTTATGTACAACATCTATATATAGTGATTTAAAAACATATAAGTATTTGTGTCGTGCCACATCTAGGTTTGAAATGTATTTCTTATATTTGAACATTGATTAGCTTGGTTGTCTGTGTTGGTAGTAGGTACGGTTTGCCGTACATCGTCGCTGTCAAACCAAAATCTGTTAAGTGACATTTTTTGAGATTTAGACATTTTGATTATTTTAAGTAGTTAGGTGATCAATATTTCATATACAAAAACTGCTATGGGCTTAAACAAACTATGTGTATTGTAGCTATATTTAATTTGGCAATGGTTACTAGAATTATCTTCATGTAAATTTTTACAAAATAAATTTTTCTTTGATTATTTCGAAACAACCGTTTTTCCAAATAGCAGGTTTTGGTTTGACAACGACGATTATATATTTACAAAATTTTTAAAATACAGTGAAAAAATTAAACACCCACCCGACCCAGCCAGGAATCGATTTGGGTCTTCCGCAATCCGGGCGGCTGCACTGACCGCTATGCTAACGTAAGCGCTGAATTTTGTCACTGCTTTTTTAAATTTTTGAGTGCTAATAGCGGCACAGTGCGCTATCTATCCAACGGTCATTGCCACCGATGACCATGCAGATTCACCTTTGCAGATGAAATACCACAAATTTGATAACACAACGCTATAGTAAATTTTACTTTTTATTTTCAAGTGCTTATAAAAAATTACGGGTCGGTGGGCGTTTAATTTTTTTACTGTATTTTATAAATTTTATAAATATTAATTTAGCTTCAGTGCAGCAATTAGCACTTGAAAATAAAAAGTAAAAAATTAACGACGATTATGTTAATTTTGTGCCTTGATCACTATCGAATGATGAATTATCTTTTACTAGTTTCAAGTTTCTCGCGTGACGATGCGTGCGTATAAATAATTAGCATTGCCATTAAAGTAATTTACTCCCGTCGCGCATAGTAAATTTGATAGGTATTGCAAGATGTTGTAAAAGGAAATTGATTTTTTTAAACAAATTATAGTGGTACCTAATACGTGTAATGACAGCCAATATTTTTACTTTTCGTAACCACACAATCGTAGTTATCGTCAGTTAAAATATGCTGGTACCGCAAGAAGTATACTGTATACTGATTTCCAGACTTCAGTATGAGGTAGCTACAAGATGATGATAATAAGCTTCCGAAAAATTGCAAATGGAGTAAGTGGCGACTTGATGACATGCGTAATCATCATCTTGACGTAGCGTCTGGCTTACAAATTACCTTTATCATCATTTATACATATAAACGAGATGACTTTTCAGACAGAGAACGAAAGTAATCGACATAGCCCATCGGATCAGTAAGCTGAAGTGGCAGTGGGCCGGTCACATTAGCCGCAGAACCGACAACCGTTGGGTTAAACGAGTTGTCGAGTGGAGACCGCGTATCGGCAAACGTAGCGTAGGACGCCCTCAGACTTGGCGGAGCGACGGTCTTCGCAAAGTGGCTGGCAAGAGCTGGATGAGAGTAGCCGCGGATCGTGCTCGGTGGCGTGCACTTGGAGAGGCCTATGTCCAGCAGTGGACTAGTATAGGCTGATGATGATGATGATGACTTTTCTGATAATCTCCTATGTCCCCACTGCTGGGGCACGAGTCTTCCCTATGGATGGAAAGGGAGAACGGGCCATAAACCACCACGCCCGGCCCGGTGCGGATTGGGTGGTTGTTAACGAACGACTGCTAATGCAGCCGGGACCAACGGCTTTACGTGCCTTCCGAAGCACGGAGGAGCTCGAGATGATAAATGTTAACCCATCCGATGACCGGCCCTTGCGAAAGTTGATTAACCTCAGCACTCGCAGACCGGGCGCGTTAACGACTGCGCCATCAAACTCTTCAAGAAAACACACTCTTCCCACTTGGATAGAGAATACAGGGAGATCGGTGTTTTATTATTAATGATGTCCCAAATGAAATAAAAAAAATATTCAGATTAGGCATAATAGCGCACTTGAAAATCTAGTACATGGTCTTAAAAATAAAGAAAAAATATATAATAAAATAACATGAGTACACACAATAATAGTAATATTATATAATGTAATAAACTATACATATATTTAATGTGGTTCTACAGCTAGCGGGTTCTGAAAACGGGCAGGGCTTAGTATTTTTTCTTATATTTTAAACTTATTATGTCTTTCCGCAAGTTGCTTACCCATCAGACTATATTTTTTTCACAGTGTAATGCTGAATTACATTTCGTTTAAAAGTGTCACAGCAGCCATTATGTGTAAAACAAATATCTCACGTCAATTTCCCAATAATTTCGCACATAAATGGGTACAAGCGCTCGCATAGAGAAGCCGCTAGCGTCTAAAATGTGGCGTATACCGATTTATGACATACTCCCTAACACTTATGGGGGTCTAAGCGCCCAGCATGGAAGTAGTCAGCCATACCGGCGTCGGCAATCTAATTTATTGCATCTCGCCGCACAAACGACGTTCGGTACAAATCGCTGTGTGATCGATCGTAAATCGAACCCGGCATCGTTAATGACAAATTCTTGAGATTAGCCGCAATGGATATAAACTTTAATGCGGTGCACTGTCATACTGTCGTGAAGCAGGTCAGAGGCCTTTGCGGCCGTTTAATTTAGTCTGACGTTTATGACGACGGTGTGCTTAATTCGGATCATTTTATTTAATAAACATTGATAATATATCGTTTAAAAGCATTACAGAAGCGATTTCTGTTTATATTGCTTACGTAAGTAACTTAAAATGAAATTATAAAATGAGAAGCTTTACGTAAAAGAGGAAATATTTTCCGTTCTTCCTAATGTGATTGTGTCAATGTAGTTATACATTGATAGCAAGCCCCACTCATGTTAAAAACATAGATGTATTTACTAATTTGTCAAATGACATCACACAATTACCTAACGGTAAGTTAAAATACACGCCACGGATCGTGCTCAGTGGCGTGCACTTGGAGAGGCCCTTGTCCAGCGGTGGACTAATAGAGGCTGATGATGATGATGATGATGATGAAGTTAAAATAATAACCGTTTAACAGCATTACAGCAGCGAATATGCCTTTAATATTAATGCCACTAAATATGTAATCATAAAATGACGTGAACATGTCATTGCCATAATGTATTACACCTTTTTATTTTTATATACAATGTCCAATCTGTAAGTACAGACGCCTGCACAATCGACCTATCCAAAACTGACAAATTTCTTCAATACATTTTAAACCGTATGCCTTAGTAAGAAAGATCAAAGTCTATTGAGGACAGTTTGTGGTAGGTTGATGTGCGGGCGTGTGTACGTTGTTAATGAACCATTGCATGTTATGAAGGTCATATGCTTCCCCAATGTGAAATAAAAGTATAATATAACTATTATATTATGAAAGTCAGAGGTCGTCAACCATAGAAACGTATACGGCACAAGTCACACTTACTAAGTAAAGGCTATCTTACGAAAAATCCGGTCATACTTACCAAACTCATGAAAACATGCAACCGCGTAATATTTTTTAAAGACCACCAAGCATAACATTTAGTTCGAAGTTCAAGTTATTTAAGCAACCAAATAGCTACGCTAAATTATGACGATAGCTTGATTGATACTTAGTCTTAACTCTTGGACAATAACATTTTGTAACCTACCTAGGTCTGAATTCGTACCAAAAATTACTATGATATGATATATCAAATAAACTTGATTTGATAAATAAAAAAATATTTTTGATGTTAGACGTGTGTAAAAAGGATTCAATGTCTTGTCCATTTAATAAAGACACTAATTTGGTAGCTTCTTTTTGGTTTGATTCTAAACATAACATAATAGATTTTAATTGGCTTCCGATGCGGATACGTTGTAATAATTCAATTCAATTCAATTCAATTCATTTATTTCAGCCTTTAAATGTTTTACAGCCATATAAAATATTATAAATTTTCAATAAAATTTAAATTGTAATAAATTAAGATCATTAAAAATAATTATAATAATACATTCAAATAATAACAATCACAATAATAATAATAATAAAATAATCACAAATAAAAGTATGAAATAATAATGCAAAATTTCTTTTTTACCTTTCACCTACCCTTTTGTAGGGGGTGTAAGGGGTCCCAACCTACACCATTTGGGGCTCAAGCCAACCTCTCCTGCGCGTGGTGCACCCTGCTGACCAACAGACGCGGCTCTGGCAACCGACCGATGACGGGATACCCAACACAGCCCAATCGTAGCTAACAAAGTGCACATACCCGTTATTGCCAACCCGTATGCCCAGCGTGACAATTATAGGCAAACCCTCCAAATGACGTAGCCGCGGATCGTGCCCGGTGGCGTACACTTGGAGAGGCCTATGTCCAGCAGCGATCTAGTATAGGCTGATGATGATGATTACCTACCCTTTAAAGGAGCCCCTCTACATTTTACCTGTCTCCGATCAAACATTTCACCATGCAGTAGTAATATCGACGGCGATTCGTTAACACTCCAAGTAATAATACTTTACAAGCTGTCTTTAACATGAAATGAAAAATACAGCATGTTGTCAAGAAAAGACAAACCTACAATTATATCTTGAATTTTTATTTTGCCGTTTTCCGTATGAATCGGCCATGCGCATTGCATATCAGATAATAAATCAAATTAAAGGATTACCTACCCATATTCCTTTCGTACTGACCTTTCGTAAAACGCTGCCATATATGTAACCATAAAAAGTAAATCACTTCAGTTGACCATTTTCGTAAACCTGCGAGGAGTGTACATGTATTTAGTGTCGATATTTCACTGATTATACTCATCCTTCTGGTTATGGGGTTATTACACATTCGTTTTTTAAACCTTTTAAAAAGGTTCTGCAAGTTATTTTTTTTTAATTAGGTAACTTTTTGTAACTACAAACTTCCATATAGTTAACATTGTATGCACTATAAAATTAAAAAAACCTGGCATGTACCGTTTTTAGAGTTTTTCTTAATGTTAATTCGTCGTTCTGGTATTTCAATTCAAAGAGACCACGCTATGTATAGCTTATAGTTACACAGTAGACACCTCGACGAAATTGTAATTTATACTGCCTTATTTGAAAGGCATGAAATATAATGTGGTTAGAGGCTTGTTAAGTTATTTTTTACGCGTTTATGTTTTTTAATTAGGCACTTATTTGTCTTCTTTACCGTAAAAGGTGCAATAAAATATCTATGTCTCTGACTGTTTGAATCTTCAAATAAAAATACATAAAAATACACTAGTTTTTATTAAATAACCCCACCCCGTGAACCATATTTTCTTCATCATCATCATCAGCCTATACTAGTCCACTGCTGGACATAGGCCTCCCTATCTTCATAATTAAGGTTAATTATTGTACTAAAAATAGAATTTGAATTTTAAATACATCGTCATTGACATAAACATCACTGGCTAAGGTTGCACGCCAAATTATTCAAAACCTTATCTAGACCGACTCGTTTGTTTATCAGTACCATCTCTAAATGTAGTTACAAATGGGAGGGGTGTTGCGAAATTCACCAAACAAGCTGTGTTTATCATAAAGTTGCATTTATGTCAAGCTCTATTTCATTCCTAAGCATTGTAGTGCGTGCTGAAGATTGGCAGCTCGTTCATCCTTTCTTCGAAAGTTTTGTAGGTTTTAGAACAAAGGTTTTTAAAATTTTTTAATGGACATAGTTTGCAGATTGTCTCAAACAGCATCCTCAGAGTCACTTGAATTTTTTGTAGCAGCGAGACACTTATAGAATTTAAGCCAGGTGATCAAATCACCATCAGAGGTTTTTTAGACGCATAATAGATTCTCCGAGAGGTTCGAGGGGTTCTAAGGGGGTCCGGCGGGGGATAATATACATTTTACTAATATAATATGTATGCATAAGTAATTTTGAGATATATTTAAAAATAGGTCAGGTCCAAAGTAGGTACAGAGGTTTGGGGTTGATGTCTTGGTTCCAATTATGGAGGAAAACAATTAAGACACTTTATAGGTTTTTAGTAGTAGTAGTAGTAGTAGTAATAGTAGTAGCAATACTACACATACAAACATCTATTCTTAGATAAGTACTTTCGACATAACTCAGATTTATCTTTAAAAAAATATCTACAAAGTAGCATCTCTCAATAACAAGAACTGGTTTTGTAAATGATAAATATAACTCAATCGCAATTCAGTGTTCTAATGTTATAATTTACATAAAAAAGGTTTTAAAAAATGTTAGAAGTTGTTAAAACAGCTCTTACGACATTAACGATGTGCAATACTAAAATCAGATTTATATTACCTACTGTTTGGTAAGTCATTGTTCAAGCATGGTGTTTTAGACTCAACTATTTTTTTATTATATTTATTTTGGCACAAAACAGACATTACATACAAGTTCTATAATTAGAGTAGTACTGGTAATAGACAAAACAGTGCCGACAATATGTTATATTATAGTTGACACAGGGCGCATGTATTATATTCGTATGTGCGAATGAATGAGACTGATTCTATGAGTGAAAGAACAAAAAAAATAGAAGGTAATACAAGTCATTTAAAATTTACAGTAAGAGAATTTGAGAAATTGAGAATTATTATATATATTTTTTGTGAGCAAAAACTGATTTTGTAAAATATAAGATCGGATGTCGATTGACGCAGTTGTTGGAATTCGATAAGGCTTGCTTGGTTTACAAAGTAACAGTAGATAGTGATGATAGATTTATAAGGGCTGGACAGAGCCAGATCCACGACCGCATTTGAAAATGTACCCGAACCACGGTCGCTAGGGTCAAATCCCGCCGCATTTTTTATATTATTTTTTAATTTTACTTTAGCTAGACTTAAATACTAAAAATGAGTGTAATTCATGTCACATCTTGCAGATTCATAGCTATCAAACGTTTGAATGTTCTAAGAGGGCTGTTGAATAGACCTAGATTCGAAAATTCTTTATTATACATATTGGGACAGCGGAACAAATAACAGTTACGTGTGTAATTTTTCTTGCGGTTGGGTGGTACAAATGTGGTTACGGTACGTGAGGAACGAAGCGGGAGACGGACCTTGGATAAAAAGTTAATTTTAGATAAAAGGGATGGAGAGTCTATTTCATTATTGAGCAATTTATAGAGGAAGGTCGAATTGTTTGCGGCGATTACATAAAGATGATATTCGATGATAAAAAAGAGATTCTTCGTATGTTAAGTTAGCACGGTTACCACGAAAGTTCAAGATTTTGATGAATTTTCTGTGAACCTTCTCAATTCTGTCAATATGATGCTTATAATGTGGGTTCCGGATTACGCATCCAAAATTCAGAACTGATCTTACAAAAGAGAAATAAAGTAGCTTGTAAATATATTTTTAAAAGGCTAAGTGATTCTGATAATGAAGCCTCGACTGAAGGCTTGACTGATTACAGTTTCAATATGCAAATCAAATTTGACTTGGTGATCCATCACAATTCCTAAGTCTCGTATGTTATTGACGCGCTTAAGACAATGATCACTGATAGTATAATTATAAATAATAGATCGCCTCTTATTATTTTGTTTCCGTGAGTATGTTATTACGGAACATTTATCAATGTTGAGAAAAAGGTGGTTATAATTACAATATCCAGAAAGGGAATCGAGATCAGACTGAAGTTTTTGACAATCGTTATGGGTCTAAAGTCTATAGAAGAATAACTTTCTTCTATAGACTTTAGTTTCGTCAGGATAAAGCAAGTAATTTGTGTTTACAAGAATATTACCAATATCGTTGATATAAAGCGTAAACAAATCAGGTCCCAAGTGAGATCCTTGGGAAGAAGCTTAAGAAATTCGAACGAAAACCTTTCAAACAAACTGCCTGCCGTATATATGAGCCGATCCATCTCAGCATGTTACCGTGTATACCGATTCTAAAAAGCTTGTCAATTAGTAGATCAAAATTTATTTTCGTCAAAGGCTTTAGAGAAATCAGTGTACACGACATCAATCTGGCCACCAGAATCCATTTTCTCAAGCAAGAAGTTGGTAAAAGCAATCAAGCTGGTTTCGGCGCATCGTGACTTGATAAAACCATGCTGCGTCTGGGAAATGTAATAATGAACAGCATAAGAGAGTTGTGTGGTAACGATATTTTCCAATAGTTTGCCCAAAACGCACAAATCGGCCTATATTGCGTAATGAGATGAGTCTGTTTATTGTTTAGAATGGGCGTGATCAGTGCTTTTTGACGTGACAACGTCTTATAAATTGGTTTGCCGGGTGACACTTCAAGAAACTGCGTTACGCTCCGCTCACGTTATGCGCTCACAATGAGAGCGAGTGAGAGGCACGCGTCCCTTCCACTCGGGCATGGTTAGCCCGCCTAAGAGCGAGAGAGACAGACATAAAAAGTGAAAGGTAAATACGTATGTATGTGTAAAGGTAAAAATAAAATTTTGTTAATATGAAATTCAGTGCGAGATTCTTTGTATAAATTAATGTTTTAAATATAATTCTTTGTATAAATAAATGTTTTAATGTGTTACTATTATTTCATCCTTCTTCCTACTATACGAATGAATATTCACATTAAAATTATTTTACCACTCAAAGTCGTTGTCACGTAAAACTTTCGCCCGTATATCGACTTTACAGGCAACCAATTTTTTTCATTTTATTGGGGAAACGCCTGAGTCCAGAGATTTTTTGAATATGAGATAGACAGGCGTGACTAGTTCATCAGCACAGGTAGATATAAAGAGTGGGTAAACTTCATCAAAGCCAGCGCCCTTGTTTATATTGATGTTTTCTAACACTTTACCAACATTTTCTTTATCTAAATATATTGTGCCAATATCAATACCGGAAAGTGCATTAGCATCAAAAAGTGAGGAATGTGCATAGCTGTTGATTGCTGTACCAACAAAGACTGAGTGGAGGTATTTATTGAATGCTTTGCATATAGCCATACCATCAGCGAGAGCTTCACTGTCATTGAACATATTATTTGGAATATCGCAAGCTTGTTTTTCGATTTAACATATGACCAGAAAAACCGAGGACTTTTCTTAATTTTATCTTCAGAGTAAACATTATATTTATCATGACATTCTTTTACAACTATTTTACGCAGTCTCTTACATAAACTGGAGAAAATGTAATAATCTTTTAAGTTGCTAAAAGTTTTCCATTTTTTATGAAATTAAGTATTTTCTTTGTTAAGTTTAATAAGAGGTCGCGTGTACCATGGGGAAACTTATTGCTATAAGAGATGGGGCGTGCAGAAACATATTTTTGTATGAATTTGTCGAGAATATAATAAAAATATTCAACCATTTTGTCTACATCAGCCATAGACGAGAAAATATATTGAGGGGAAGTCAGATTTGAAAAACATTTTTTTACGAAGGTATTAATTTTAAGTGGTTTGGATAAAGATAATAATAAGCTAATATCCAGAGCCTTATGATGTCGGTCCTCGGGTAGTAATGGAAACACACAAACACTAATATCACATTTTCCGTTACAAAAAACTAAGTCTAAAACTCTGTTATTAGCGTTAAACTCAAAGTTGTACTGCACGCGTCGCTCTAAGAATCATCATTTTCTGGTATTTACTGTTTACGAAAAGTCGTTATATTTTTTTTTGCAAATCATCAGGGATCGTAGTTAGGTCTAATTCAGATACGGAAATAACGCTCTTAGGTGGTGTTCTCTGTAGGCTCATTGTTGTAATCACGATGCACTTTCAGAGTCAATAGTAATTCACTCCGTTGTTGTAGCTACTTATACTTGATTAAAATGGTTCCATTATAGCTACAATCGTACCACTGTCACGGTTATCCTGTTGTCTGCGAAACTTACTGGCTTCTATTTGCAAACAATTTGGTGTTCGAGACGTAACGCGTGCGCCTGCGCTGGAGAACGGAGCGAGACTTTATCCAATCCATGCAAAAAAAACTTATTAAGGCTTTACCAGTAAGTAGGTGCAGGAGTGTATCGACAGATCTTTCAAAGATAATAATATGTTTAATAACAATAATAAATAATAATAATAAATTACTAAAAAATAAACCAAACCTTCTGACTTATCCTAATAAGAAAATATTTTATAACACTTTATCGCGATAATAAGTTTGACATATTTGTATTTTATCTTTATCTTTAAAGACTACATAATAAGACAACGTTTTTGATTGAGCATTGGTTGTTTTTGTTATAGTTTCGTTTTATTTATTTTTTATTTATTTTAGTTGTTAATAATATATTGTTAATAGGTAATAATTTATTTAATAAAGAACATAAAGCAATACTAATTCGTATGTTTTTTGTTACAGGGTCCAATTGAATGAAAAGGTAGCCTACAAGAAAACAACTAACATGAAGTCTCTTGTAAGTTTACAGGTATGTTAATAAGGAATGATATTTAAATTCGCATGGCAATTGTGTCATGCTTATTATAATTTAAAAGCATGTCATTATTGTTTTAAGGCCTATGTATATGTTTGTTATATATATATCACTTGAAGAAAGGCAAACGCCTCAGGTGGACTTAAACCTACGATCTTTAGCAACCCAGACGACAGCTAATAATCAACTTATGATCATCTGCTTATTCTATTTAGTCCTATCTGAGCCATTCGTCTTTTTTCGGCTATTTTCTGTATGTTTAGGACTTTATATTTTTAGGTTAGGTTTCGGATGATATAAAATAAATGAAATAAATTAAAAATCCCTTATTCAATTTAGGCATATATATGGCACAGAACGTCAAGTAGTTTAATTATTATATTATGATTACATCAGCCATAGCTGTCCCACTCCTGGGCAAAGACCTTCCCAAACTTTTTCCACACCTTCCGGTCCCCTGCAACATCACGCCATTCTTTCATGAACCTACCAAGGACAAGTACCTTGATAGGTCAAGTAGTTACATAAAAACAAAAAAAAAATATGCATAAAAATAATAAAAATATTCACAATAATGCTTAAAATAATAATAATTAATAAACAATATATATATTTAATGCGATTCTTCTGCTGGTGCAAAAGGTAGATTCTGCTAAGAAGACCAGCAAGATATACACATATATATTTAAAATACATAATATTTTATGTAATTTTATACAAACTACAAACAGTTTATATAAATAATTTGTATTTACCCGTGTCAATTCTTTTTAATGAGTGATGTTTTAACAGATAGGTATCAATTGTAGAAGGCACGATCCTATTCATGCCCTTCAGATAAAAAACACCGGTTAAAACCAAAGGATGCATACCACTGACAACCAACCAACAGACCGCACACTTGTCACACGCAATGTCACACATAAGAAAATTAATGGCTGCCAAAATTGATTACATTACAGATAACGTAACCACGCTTGCTGGGTTACGGCAAATCAAACAATTTACATTTCCAACGTAGACAATGCAAGTTCGCGCCAATGATTACACAAGTTAACAGCCACCATTAACTTATTTAGCTGTTTTAAATCACCTGATAATAAAATAGTCAAGATCCACCGATAAGGCCTAATACGGTTGGCGTTAAAAGCGTATCTTTGGAAAGAGGTTACAAAAGTTGATGTGCCAACTTTAACATAAACAATAGACGGCAACTCGAATATGTACGCAACACTTGCTGGGCATTTAGTAGATAGATACCAGTTACAGTGCAAAATCTGGGATTCGGTTTCAACAACATAATTTATTAGAGAATACGTGGGAAGCAAGTGGTAAGGTCGCGAGGCAGATGATCTTAATTGAGTTTTATTTGATTAAAAGTAAATCAGATCGCGGTAAGCGGATGCTTCAACGCTTGGGAACTTTGAAGTTTCGAGGGAATCGCTAAATCTTAAATGGACACGGAGTTGAGTAATTCGGATTAGACTATGATTATTGTATTTATTAGTACATTAAGCTTGAAAAAATCACAAGACTCTGTATAGTAATTTAAGCGCTAGACTGAAATAATTAAAGTTTAATTTTCATCGTACGATTTACTTAGTACTTAGTAGTACGAAGTACTTAGGGGCGGTTATTCGAAAGTGATAAAATATTATTATTATAAAGGTTTTTTTAAAGGGGATGACGGCACGCAAGGTTGTCTTCTACTGGATTCCTCAAATCGATACTGGATGACTATTTTAATCATTCTCTTTTCTAAGACTTGTTACTCTATAGAGCAGTGTTTCTTAACCTGTAGTCCGCGGATCCCTGGGGGTTTGTGAGTATATGTATGGGAGGCCGCAGTCTCTTCTTGGTTACAAGTGAAAATCGATTTGAGATTTCAACTTATAACATCAACCGGAATATATATATTCTGCATTTGTAGTACTAAAATAAATGGTACTTAATTTTTTTGTTATTTAATTTTTTTATTTTTATGTTTTATTTAAAAAAGGGGTTCTTGAAAAGTGTGTTTGATTTCCTAGGGATCGGTGCCACCGACTCAACTCCGAGTCCATTTAAGATTTAGCGATTCCCTTGAAACTTCAAAGTTCCCAAGCGTTGAAGCATCCGCTTACCGCGATCTGATTTACTTTTCATCAAGTAAAACTCAATTAAGATCATCTGCCTCGCAACCTTACCACTTGCTTCCCACGTATTCTCTAATAAAAAGGGGTCCTTGAAAATTGTGTTTGCTTTCCTAGGGATCGGTGGCACGGATCCCACGGTGGCTGTAAAAGTTAAGGAAACGCAGCTTAGAGTAACTTTTGTATAATATTTAAATAAATCAACTTTTACGGCTCTACCCGCGTTTATTTTGCATATTGATTTTATATTATTTTATCCTGACGTTTCGAACCCATCGCAGAATCCGTGGTCACAGAAATATTAAATCAATGTCTGAAATAAACGCGAGTAGATCTGTAAAAGTTGTTTTATTTAAATGTGCAGTGTTCGAGTAAACACTAGAAAACAATATTTAGTATATTATGTTTGGTACTTTATCTACTTCTAATCCTGCAGTTGCTGACATGCCTGATGGTGTACGCTCCAAGCGCACACGCAATCATGGTGAAGTACGGCACGAATGGCGGTCCCATTGTGCCACCGACGCCGGAGCCGGTGCTGCCGCCGTCGCAGCCGTATCGGGTTCCCGCGCCCGTCTGGGAACCACGCTCCAACGACGTGCCTGACCCCAACGCACAATGGTAACGAGGCTGCTATAACTAGAAACAACTAATTAGCTTCAGCCTTATTGTTGGACAAGGAATCAAGGTAAAACTGCGCACTAAGGGTGGTCTCAGTACCCGTGTGGAAACAACGCTCCTACAACTTGCCTGACCCCAACGCACAATGGTAACAAAGCTACTTTAACAAGATACTACTAACTACCTTCAGCCTCCTTGTTGGACAAACAATCAAGGTAATACTGTGCACTAAGGGTGGGCTTAGTGCCCGTCTGGAAACAACACTCCAACAACGTTCCTGACCCAACGCACACTGGTAACGAAGCTGCTATATCAGCTAAAAATAACTAACTTCAGCTTTCTTGGACGAGCAATCAAATCTTTTTTATGTGAAAAGACGACAAATGAGCAGAAGGGAAGAGCTGATGGGAAGTGGTCATCACCGCCTATCTGCAGGATCAGAGGAGTTGTATAAAGCAGCGCTGAGAACCTTTTAGTTGGCTAATTTCGGCTACTTTAAACCATAAAATTGAATCTGTACAAAATTACAATGCTTATTAATCTCTTACTTATTGTCCATTTCTTGTACATACATCATACTCGCAATGAAGGAAAATACTTTTCTGTTTAGGCTTTAGTTCATGATATGATAACTCTGTTTCTCTCAGGTAAGTTCTTTCGCCCACATTCCTCCATAACTCCATAACATAAAAATAATGGACATGAATTTGTATGAACTAACCACTATGTATAGTCTTTGTCACCTTGATCGATTAAGATAGCCTTTTATATAAGTTGCGCTAAATCCATATGCAGTTTTGAGTTATTAAGTGTTAATCGACATGCCAACAGACTAACTTATGAATGATTTACTTAACCTTTAATAAATTTTATGCCGCTTTTACACTTTTCAATGTATACATTACTTATTTACAAATAAACCCAATACATTTTCTAGCATTTCAAGTTGTTTGTGTCCTAAAATATATATCCGAAGGTTCCAAACAGTAATTCTAATGTTCCCTTGATAATGGTCCAAAATCTTCGCTTTTTTTAAGTTCCTCGAGTGTGATCGAAACATCCTCAGAGGATTCCTAGAGGGGATGGCATCACGCTAGTCCCCGTCTCCTATTAGATTATCAGAACCGTTCGGATCCAGAATAACCGCTAATCACTAAATCCATTATACAGCTTTGATTTAATAAGTGTAATTCAACACGCCAACAATTTAAACGGCTGAATTATTTACGACCTCTAGATGCATGTCTAGATGCAACTAATAAAAATGTACATGTTTCTGTGTACACACATTGAAACATGCTTTATCAGATAATTGTCTGCTTGTTTCATACAAATATGGCATGCGTACTATTTATAGATTTTCTTTGATAGCTACAGGATAATATCTGATAATGCCTGTATATAATATTGTAGTGGTGAAGTGGTAACTAACTTTTCAAAGCTACGTAATAATATTGTTTATTATATTTTTTTTTATACAGTTTATACATGGTATTTGTACATTCGAACCTTTCAAAGATATTATATGAGTCTAAAACCTTTGCTTTGAACACACTTTAAACACACTTGCGTATTTTTAAAACACCGTTCAATCAAGAAAATCATTGTTATCTAACATTTTAAATTATTTGTGACTTTACATTGATTCTTGATAGTAGATATGCCCAAAGATCATTAGAAGTAATTCTATATTTGATAATGTTCCATAACTGCTTTCCACATCGCCATCTTTATGTTATTATAAATTTACACATTAGGTATCCCCCTTCGTAACTTGAAATTAACCTTATTTGTAAAACAGTTTAAAACTCTTGTATCTCACACATGTTTTCTTTTGCAGGAGACCGCAATTATTTATACCCCAACCAAGATACACCCACGTTATCTATAACCCACCATCCCCAGCGCCTTTGAACAACGCACAGCGCTTCGTCAACGCTTACATTCCCTCGCTGCCGAAAACTCCTCAGCCTATTCAAGCACAACCGCCTCAAGATTATTTCAAGCCTTCCCAAATTCTCAGCTCGCAAAGCTTACCAGGGTTCGGTATAAGGTACTTTGTACCGGAATACGTCGATGACACGAAAAGAACTGCGTATAAGCAGGAGGATGCGAAACAAAACAATATCGTCAGTAATGATGTCAATGAACCTAACAGAGATTCGGGCAGTGATGCGCAGTGGAAGTACGAGAAGGATCAGGCGAAAAGGGTTGCAAGACACTCGCAAGAAGTAAGTAGCTAGCTTTAAGGCTGTTGCGATACAATACAATTTAAAATAAGAGCACAAATCCTCATAATTTTTAATTCTGTGAGATGCCATAAATTACGTTTATAAATTTTTTTAAACTTTAATCCATTTCTGAATTTTTTCTTTTTCTTTTTCTACGCTTGAACAGTTCTCGTTTAGTCGTTATCAGGAACTTACCTATTTTTAATATATTTATTATGATCCCTTCTAGTATGTTATATCAAAACTTCATGAATCCAAAAAAGATGCACTATGTAAACCACACCGCATTTTTATAAATATTTTGTTTGACTTCCTCTCCGCTTTAGCTAGCAATAATTAGGTGACCAAAAATAAAAGAAAAATAACATAATTATCAACAAATAAACATCCCAATGCTGGGCTCAGGCCTTCCTCAAAGCAGCTCGAAGTATGTTGGTCACCAACCAGTTACTGACACTGTAAAAGTTGCTTAACTTAATCCAAACCCGAATGCTACGAACTCCTCAAGTTCAGATCATATCCAGTTTACTCATTTAATCTTCCACTGCTAATTAGTAGCTAATAGTTATTATATATTTAATATTTTCGAGATATTGACGTCATCTATAAATTAATTTGCACATACTTACATTAAACGTTGATACAATTACTTGTTTTATGTGAAACAAAACATAACTAACTACATTAAAGAAAAAAAAGACAAAATAAAACCTATAAATAAAAAATGTCCTCCAGCTGTGGGCTCATGGGAACGGTCCCAAGAATGCTGGCAACATTACCTCTTTGGATTGCCAAGCTAATACGTTGGCAGAGGTAGCTGCCAGCCTTCTTGTCACCGGAGGCTTCAATAAGGCGACCACTCAACTCTTTAACAAGCTGCTTGGCCTCCGACCCCCATGGACCCAATGTCTCCACCAATGACGTCATCTTGTTTTACAGGCATACGCTGTTCCAGTTTACCAGTGGCCAGCGTACGTTCCTTCAAGACATTTGTAGGTTACTTTAGGTATAAGTGACTCGCTAGAATTGAAAATAAAATCAACTAAAAATGCATTCCCAAAAGGGCATTAAAAAGCATTTAAAAATGGTTTAAAAGTTACCCAACTAGCATTTAAAAAGGTCAGAAAAATATTTAATAATAACTTTAAATAGTTACAATAAGACTATTCAATAAATAATCGAAAACATTACCTGTAAAAGTATTTAATTGTCAATTCTAGCGAGAGTTTTATTATATTAACATCGCAGAATATACATTTTTTTAAACTAATAGCTGTGATGTCTCTAGATAGTTTTAGTGTAATTTAAAGTGCCAGAAGAGAGTAAAGTTGATTTTATTATATTCAGTATATTGATGAATACATAACAAAATATAATCTTATGTTGCTGGTCTGAAATATTCGATATAATCTGTAATTTAATGTAAAATAATGTGAAAAAATGTATGTTATAAATACTTTATAAATTTATTTCGCATAGATATAAGTAACAACTTTGAGGTATTAATTGGTTAATAACTTTTAAGTTACCTACACTTCTATTTTTTCATTTCACACAGATAAATTTGATGACATCGCCTAAGTTGCAAGAGTTTCGATAACTGTTAATTTTAACATAATTGTTATGGTGACAGACATATAAGATGGAAGTAGCCAGAGGGAATTAAAACACCTACCAAATTGGGTTTTAATAACAAAGCCCTGTGGGAATCGAACCTGGGATCTCTAGGTCCGAGACCGGATCTACGACCGGTCTAGACACAACAAAGGCGGTGTCACTTCTCAGACCAACAGCATAAATCTGATAAGTTAAAATTAGGACTGGGTCACTCCAAACAATTTGATAAGTAAAAGATTTTAAGTAAACGTGAAAAAATTATGCAACTTTTGTGCATTATTCATTGTGTCCATAATGCATTGTAAAAATTTATTAAAAAAATTAGAATTGCATTGTCTTCCAATCAGTTCATTGTTCTGGTTAAAAATAACGCTTTAGTTCCTTTCGAATTTATTATAAATTGAAATGAATCTTTAAGATTTATTTGGTCGATGCATAACTATTGCTTAAGTTTATTTATGTAATGGTATTATTTTTGAATAGTTTTGTAATAATAGATGTGCTTTTTGTCGAATTCTAAACAGTGTTGTAGTATGAAATTGCAGCTTATTTAATGTCAAAAAACTAGGCTAAGATTGTAAATATAAAATATTTATAACAATTCTTACATTGACCACGTAAATAAGTACTAAAAAGGCTTCTGAAAGCAATAAGGAAGTTGCTACACGGCTTTCATAAAAGTTAATATATTTTGAATGACTATAAAAAGTTTATTTTCATTCTATTCATAAAGGAGTAGTCCGAGACTCATCTTCAAACGAATCGTTGGTATTGTGTAACATGAATTGTTCGGTTCTGTTTAAAGTACTTCCACATTTCACTTTTTAGTATTGCGGATACGATCATTTGATATTTTGAAAGCAGATAACTTCTTTCCTCCTCTTTTTATGAAGTGTTAAACATTTTGTTATAATTGTATTATTTGTAACGTTAACCTCAAATGTACTTTATGCTATTCCATAACTATTTCGAAATGTTTCTGACTCATTAAAACACACACAACACTATTAAAATTCTTGTTTCGGAACGAAATAGTCTATGCCTATGTAAATTGTTGTTATGTTTTTTTTTATATTACTTAGTAATTATTAATATTATAGCTATAATAATGTGCTTGTACATATGTAAAATAAAAATATTTTTAAATTAATTTTATAGTTTTCTTTATCTCATTTTATATTTTTTATGGATAACGCAACAATTTAGATACTACCAGATAATTAAAGTTCTAATAGTGCTTTACTTTTCTACTATTAAGTATCTAGTTTACCAAGTTAAGTAGGACAATGCAGCCCATGATTGGAACATTGCGAAAACATACTACCAGAAACAACAGACTCCTTACTACTAAATCCATTTTACATCGCAAAATAATCAAAGATCGCAATATTAGGAGCGACCTATAATCATGGTACCTACTAGTTTAATGTTTCTAAACTTCTTGCTGGGGAAGTTGAACAAAATGCTCATTAAATCGTGTAATTAGAAGTTACCTTCGGCGAAATCTGAAGTATGACCGTAACGCTAATGACAGGGTGCAGTTGTAAAGCTGGATACCCACTTGGAGGTGTAGCACGTAATGTATTTAATACTGTAAAAAAATACGTCGCCGTGCGTCGGTGCAAGCCCGCTGCGAGTCACTTGTCAAGAGTTTGTATACAGCGCCCCGTCCCGCCGTTGGCTGGCTGTTTTTGTGCAAACACAGAGACTTTTTTATTGAGAGAGTTTGCTGATGGCTTCATACGACCTTTTCAGTGTCAACGGACTTTTTGTGTGACGGCGAGAAATTAAAAAGGTTCCTCAAGCCATGTAATCGTGACATTTTTAGAGGGATTCTAGAGGAAATGGCATCACGTAAGCGTGTCCCCTTTCCGTACTAGATTATCCGAGGGTTTCGGATTAGATCGGCAACACAGAGGCGCCCAGTGCGCGCAGTGTGTGGATTTGAAGATTCGTACCTGAATACGCAGTTATTTGTGGACGAGACGTACACACGTCTAGTTTGATACAGTATCACTCACAAACATTACGTGCTACACCTCTAAGTGGGTATCCTGCTTTATCCTTATGAATTGTGATCTAATGTGTTTCATGCGAAGGGCCTCGTTGAGAAATAACACAAATCACACGATAATTTCCTATATAATTACACAGTTAGTTTGCTGTGAGGATAAGTGATAATGTTACTTAGGTCATCTCGTCATAGGAAGGAGGTGAAGCTAAGAATTGAATAGTTTACCCATGTCTACCTACTGTATAACCTACGTAAGATGTAAGTAAAATTGTGTCTAATAAATTATATTAAGCTTAAGTACACACGCCTGCACATCAACCTACCACAAACTGTCAAGTTTCTTCAATAGACTTTGAACTTTATGCCCTAATGATATGGTTGAAAATGTATTGAAGAAATTTGACAGTTTTGGATAGGTTAATGTGACATAAGTGCAACATAAGTGGTTGCAATTATCTTGACATTTAAGAATAATAATCTTTTCTTCGTGATTAGAGTATTTTTAGCTCACATTGCCGATATTTTTATTTAATTAAAACAAGACAACACCTATAACATCAAAACTTATAACTTAATTTTTACCTATTAATTTTGATTAATATTGATTTTGTGTCGTACCCGAGTGTAAGCGGTCGGCACAATCCGAAGGTCCTAGGTTTATTTCCCGGATCGACCAAAGTGTGTTTCACAAGCATTTGTGCAGCGAAGCATCAATTGTAGCGATGACTTGATTTTAATGATGGGGGCTTTTGTCCAGAAATAGGACAGTACTTGGGAAACCGTCACTTTATCGCAATTAATTAGATCGAATTTCATTTCTCATAACACTATTAACCGATGTTTTTATTCATTAATGAACAATTCCGCGAATCTCATTACATCGCATATTTATTTTCTCGAATAGTTTTTATCACAAAACTCACTTCATCGTATTTTTTTTCCTTTTTTTTTATTTCATCGATATATTGTTAGATCGATGTTACGTTTCTTATAATTTTGTTTCCACGTAAGTTTCAGTTCGCAAAATAGTCGGTTACATCAAATTTCACTTCACGTAAGTCATTGTACATCGAAGAACACAAAATACCAACAAAGTTCACATATTTAAACGGGATTTAATGCAAAACTACTTAGTAAAGGTATTTCTTTCATTCAGGCATACATTTTAAACCCGACGTTTTTTATTTTCCTTGTCCTTTACTTTACGGGATACAATACTTATCATCATCAATGTGAGTAATTAATTTTAAATTATTAATATTGTTTAAAAAAGTTAACACGTTGTGATTTCTGTAATATTGCTCTACTAAAGTCAAATCATTGACAGAAACGAATCGCTGCAAAACCGACTCCACGTAGTCTTGTCTGCCCTACGCTAGAGTGCAATATAAAAGCGCGTAGGCGTAGGCGGAGGGGCGAGGCGGACCGCGAGCTGAGGAGCAGGTGGAAGTTTACATCCATCTGCGACGATAAGCTCGCGTGGGACCGCCGGAGCCCCGCAGCGCCGGAGCCGTGACAGAAACAATGCCTGCTGCATGCTGCATGTTTGCTTGCATGCTGTATGCTTGCTTGCATGCTGCATGTCTGCTGCATGCTGCATGTTTCCTTGCATGCTGTATGCTTGCTTGCATGCTGTATGCTTGCTTGCATGCTGCATGTTTGCGTGCATGTATAATTATTAAGCTGTAGTAGGTAGGGAAAAAATATCAATATAGAACTGACAGCATCAAAATTTATCGTCAACAGGCGAATGCATTGTTCGATGAAACGTTACTGTGATAAAAAGCTGTTGTTAAGTGAAAAAGTATTATGGGTTCCGATACATATTGTATTATGTTTTTACGAATAGTTTCATCGATAAATTAATACTTTTATGAAATGTAAGCTCGATATACCGTTTTTCTGGTAATCAAAACAACTTTAAAAGATTTTTTCTAAGAAACGATCGATGATATAAAACAGCAATGTTAACTATTTGATGAATTGAAAAAAAATATATATTAAAAATCGTGGAATAGATTTCGGTAAAATGAAATTCGATACCAAAAAAATCTGTATTCTAATAGACACCCGACAGTACTTACATACTTAGGTTTAATATTGTTTTTTAAATAATCTTCAAAGGCCTGGCCGTAATTGGTCATTAGTTTTTAAATCCATTCAGTCTAAATCATAAGCGGAGTTTTCGAAATATTCTGGCAATCCGGGTTATATGACGCAGATATCTCGGTAAAATCTAGCCAAGTGTTTAATTGGCCTACATTTGTGCTTCACAAACATCCCATAGCCAATTTGAGAGATATGCCTTGGCAGTTATGATATGGCTACTAGAATCTCTTTAAGAATGTGTAAATAAAAAGTTTGTATTTCCTCGAATACTGTGTAAGATACAAGGAAATACAAAGAACCAGTAAAGTAAAGTAGTAAAACAGTAACAAACGTTTATACTGTTCTATGTCTGGGGAAAGACTTTAAACGCCGGAATAAACTTATCGCTCTAACGGATGGATTGCTAAGGATTGGTTTTTTATAAAAGTTTGGGCTATGCTTTGAAAAAGCCGAAGAAGTCATTGCCCGACCAGGGAATGGATCCTTATACCTTCGTACATCGGCCAGAGAGTTTTGCCGCTTGGCCACAGAAGCGTTACAAAAATTCATAAAAGAAAAATGTTGTTATTAAAATAGTCCCAAAATAAGTACAGACTATCAAAACATTAAAATGAACATAAACTAGCCTTACAATAATAAACGGCCTTAAAAAAACATGCCGATAGCTTGCCAAGCGGAAATAAATCCCTTAAAATAATCACTTCCATCATTAAAATAAAGTACAAATACAACATAAAATAATATTATTATATCATCATCACCATCTATTGCTATCTTTAATTCTAATTTTCTGCGATCCCATATAGCTTGTTCTTCCTCGAAGGCAAAATTCCGGGAAAGAGAGCTCCGGGACGTCTGCGACGCCATTGGCTGAACGACATCAAAAAGTGGACTTGACTTAGTTTTTGCCAATTAAAACAAAGCTATTATTATATCAAGAAATAGAAAACTCTGGATCTCAAGAAGCGAATTTTCTATTTCTACTTGAAGTATTTGCGTAAACGTTAGTAAACAATGCGTTAACTATTGCTTGTAATAATAATAATAATAATTAGACGTAGCATACAACAAGAATGCAATCGTAGGCAATTAGTTCGATGTCAAACGCCTTGGTCAATTGATTTTGTGGACAACCACAGACTGACCTTATTAGCTAAAAGCGCAGTGAACAATGTGTGGTTTAACATTGACGTTAAGTAATTTTATACCTGTTTCACTGGGTTATCTAATTTGATCGATATCATTAATTTAACATGAATTTGGGGGTTAAAGTTACTCGCGTGCGTGGGCTTACCCTTGAGATCCTACACGTGACCCCTGGGTGGTACTAAATGCGTGACACTGTCTGAGCGGTAAAGCCACGCTGCGTTGCAGCACGAAATGGGCCGGCTCTCCCGGCGTAATACCGCCCTCTCACAGAATATCAGCGTGAAACAATGGCACTCTATTGTGTTTCGTCTGGTCTGGTGAGTGAAAGTTCCGGAGGCCCATCTCTCACCCCTCCCCCCTCCCAATTCCTACTCCCTCCTCAAGATCCAAGATCCTTCCTCATGGATGGCCGGTAACGCATCTGCGATTACTTTGGTTTTGATTACAATGGTCCATGGGCGGCGGTGATTACTTTCCATCAGGTGACCCGCCTGCTCGTTTGTCTCCTTTTAACATAAAAAAGAAAACTTTATTACAATATTATTAGTGTCATCATAATTCAGCAAATCGTTATTCAAATACTATTACAAGAGTCTTGATTTGTCTACAAATATACCTGTGTTTCTAGAGGGTTCATATTTAGTGGATATATTTAAAATTTTGAAGTTAAATCAAATTATATTCATTTCTAAATGAGTATATAAATGTACTAAACTTAATCAATTTTATTATTTCGTTTTATTTTTAGATCGTGGCTTTGCGTTTTAAATTCGGCCTAGTTATATAGACTGTGGGACCAAAATTCACTTTGGGTCGCTGCGCCAACCTAGTTAGTTAGTTTTTTTTTTGTATAAAGTATGGACACATCCTACAAGGCATGTAATAAATCCATAATTGTCTGGTCTTTTACGGACAATCATGTAACTACAAATCAAGGAATGAGTGACGTAAAATTATTATACATTAGTAAATTGTAAATTTATACAGTTGGCAATGTAAACATTCATCATACTGGACACGTTGACCTGGTATTGACAGATTACATTCCTTGAAAAAGGTTAGTATTGCATGAAAAAGCAATATCGTTTAAAAAAGTTAAAATAACTGTGTAAGACCATCTGCTACACTAAATGTTCTGTGATCTGCAGGTATTAGTGAATAATTTAATTAGGTTGCAAGTGCGTAGCGTAGCGTACGACATAGTATATCTAAGCAGAAACCTTTACTTTAGCATTAGGTTTGTAGCAAAAAACTTATAGGATGATAGTAAACAAATATAAGAAGGTGCTTATGTTACTTAATAAATTCTCTCTAAATAAATTTTAAAGGTACATTTTTTGAGTATTTTTTTAAACTTCTATCGAATTTATTATTTTGTATCGTGTCTTAATTGATCTGCAGAAATGGTGCAAGATTAAAAGTAGCTTATATAATATTACTACTAAATAAACATAGTTGGATACGCCTCCATCCGAATCATATTTTATTAGCTCGATCTAACTAAACGACGCGCATGACGTTTTACAACATCGTCAAATAACGAACGCCAAATTCAGCTTTACTTTCGTTCAGTCACTTTTACTTTTATCACAACACCAGCTGCTCGGCTCTACGAAATGTCTGACGTTTGCCGTCAACGTCAAATGACGATCGCCGAATACAGTTTTACTATCGTTCATTGAAAGCGTAAGTGGATTCTTGACCTATCGCAACAAACGTCACGCTGACGAACTTAGCTATCGCTGCCAACTTTCACAAACGTTTTGGCTGACACACTAAAATTTTACTCTATGAAAATAAACAATAGCGCCAAATACACGTCACACACAATGTAAATAAACATTATTTAGTATTTTTTCTTGCAGTTAATTACAATTAATTAAAGTCAGTGCACTAAACGCCGGCTAATTATGACAATGATCTGAAATTCTCAATTAGTGTTTAAATACTTCCACCGAAGTTACATTAAGAGATCATGAATTAACCATAAGCAATTATTAACCATTTAACTAACGAGCTCAGAACGGAAAACATAAACATGATTTGCATGTTTTTCGATAGAAACAAAAAACATACTCTAACATTAGCTAGATATTTCAATATAAAAGTCAATAAAAAGTGACGGCTACACGTCCTCTCCATACTACGAGTATTAATTACTAGTTACCTACTTTAATATTTTGACAACTAGTGACGTTTTACGTCGACATTAAATGACGATCGCCGAATTCATTAAAACCGCTTTCCAATCATTGAATTTTGTTGAAAATGAAAATTTATCGCTGATTTCGCTGACTCTGATAATTTCGGCTTTATATCGACTATGTTCCGTTACAATAAGACTTAGATTAGCATTTAAAACAGCGAAGGCAAATGGTGACGTCGACCACTTTGGTGGTGCTTAGGAAGAAAGTAAGAGTGTCTCGAGACCGTGTAACCTACTGTGATACTTTTGTTGGCGTACAATGAGGTTAGGCAACGATAGTGTTTTGTTTGGCAGCGTTTTGTTTTCACAAGGAGAATAACAAAAATGGACGACCCTATTGTTCCTCTTTTTTGTTGCTTTTTCTATAATATATAAACTTTATTCAAATTATATTCTAGTTGTAGCAAGATCATCTTCATCATCATCATTATCATCAACCAATGAATACCCCCATTGATAGGCTCAGGCCTCCAACACATACAATATGAAATTAAATGCATGTGGAGAGATTAGTTCATTACCTACGCAGTTAGTTGGTCAGCACGACTAGAAACTATCTTACAATAACAACCGGGACCAACGAAACCCAGAAATAAAACTTCATGTAAAAACTATTGTAGCAGTGGGTCTAAATAATAAAAACTTTAATATTATGTCATTACCTACGCAGTTAGTTGGTTAACACGACAAGAAACTATGCTACAATAACAAACGGCACCTACGAAACCCAAAAATAAAACTACATGAAAAAACTATTGTAGCAGTGGGTCTAAATAATAAAAAAACTTTAAAGAAACTCGTTTTATTGCGATTTATATTACACACGTAAATTTTACACCTCTTACTGTATTGGCTTCAGCGCAGGGAGAAAGCGAATAAGATCACCCTATCACTCAGCCCACTCATTCCCACAACCATTCGTTTACAACAGATAAAAAAATAGAGTGATCTACTTAAATCCTACATCTATACCCTAATAAAAATCGATTGCCACATGAATGTTAGAGCATCACTTGAGAACGGCTCGACCGATTCGGCTAATTTATTTTTTGTTGTGTCCGTATTTATCAGGACAAGGTGTGTATAAAAAAGGTATAGGAGCTGGTATTAATGTGGACGAGCTGCTAGGTAATTATAAAAATTAACGAAAAATCATTAGTAGAGAGTGCCAATACAATTAAAAGGACATGGCTAAGCAACTGCCCTCAAAATGTATATGAACTTGTCACTAGCTTAAATAATAATAACGTGTTTATTATTTTCCTAGAACTTTCGTGAACAAATCAATAATTTAAAAGATGTTAACTTATTTTTATGGTTTTGTTTGACAAGAAAACCATAAATATGATTAAGACGTTCCGTTTTACAAATAATAAATATGGAAAATATATTTTTATCATTGTTGATTCACTTTTTCCAAGCAAAATAGATTTTTGTACCTAGTTTCTAAAGTCTGTAAACAAACGCCTAGCTAGTTTATAGCAAAATGTCTAACTGAAGACTGTTAACCTATTTACGAAGTAGGAGTTTCTGTGACTTATTTTCAGAATTGCAAAGATTTGAAAAGTTCCTGAATCGTTTTACATATGAAATAACAATATTTAGCTCTCCAGCATTACGTACTACGTAAATACGATGTTCATATATTTCAGGGCAGTCGTCTATACTGTAATTTAGCCATGTCTTTTGTAAAATTAACAACGGTTTGCTTGCCAATATTTGAGTAGTGTACTTAGTGTTGTTTTTAACCTTTCGTCTGCTTAATGCCAGATGTTACAAACAATTAAAATTCTATTGTGTCTGTATTCACAGCAGACGACAGATTAATAAACTGTAAATAGCTTATCAATAAACATCATATTGTGGTTTGATTGTTCATACAAAATAATATTCGTAATACCTAAGAAGGTACACACGCCTGCACATCAACCTACCACAAACTGTCAAATTTCTTCAATAGACTTTGAACTTTATGCCTTAATTGTAAAGTTGAAAATGTATTGAAGAAATTTGACAGTTTTAGATAAGTTGATGTGCAGGCGTCTGTACAAATAGTTTGCACTAATCAAAGACAGGTCGTGTCGATTGGGGGCATATTTAATGTAAGCAGCTACTGGTGTTAGCGTTCTGCATGATAACTAGCTCATCATGAAGGTATTGTAGCGAGGACGAAAACACCATTTGCACCTACCTACCATTCTCACGGTACGGTTTTGTGCGTGTTTAAAATCATAATCACTGATGATCTAAAAAAATGTTCTGTGACCCAAATTATCTAACTTAATTACAAAAACACAATGTTGAAGAAATTTCCACGAGCAGGGTTTGAACCTGCACCCTTCTGACATTGAATTGGAATAGCACCTGACCCGGTATGTCAGAAGGGTGCAGGTTCAAACCCTGCTCGTGGAAATTTTTTCAACATTGTGTTTTTGTAATTTGTATCGCAACAAAATTTGCGTTAAAATTATATAAACAAAACAAAAACATTTTATCTAACTTAAGTTAATGAATGCAACAGCGAGCAGCTAATACTTTAACTAACAGTGAATTTAGTTTTATTTTTCAAATTAGAATTGTAATTTAATTGAATAGTTTTTTATTTTGAACGCGTTAGAGTTTGCGTTTACGCTATGGTGTTGATCAATCAGGTACCCATATCTTAATTACACAAACTTATTAACTTGGAAACAGTGAGGAGTGTGCCTATTTATTTGTGTTGCAACAGTAACGAAAGTTTTCATAAAATCGATTTTTAGTGTATCACCTTAAGACGCAGCTAAAGAGGCGTAATACTTAGCATTTGCTTGAAGAAAATGTAAATTTGAATGAACATTGCGATCTTGTTTACCTTTTCTTACACTGATCGAAAAAGAAGCTTAAAAAAAGTTATTGATGACACTGTCACCATAAATTGTCTGTTGATCTTTCGGGTCGAGGCAAAGATTGACCATTGATTGATTGATTGTAGTAGTTTACACTGTAGACAGAAACCTCAGATAGTTTATGCATAGAAGATGTACCTAAACTTTTCAAGCTCGCAGAGTCTAAGAATATCTAACTAAAGATACTGTATCTTTGAAGACCGAGGTGTCGTTAACACGCACGATAGTAAAGAGTACAAGGTCCTATGCCCGGTTGCATAACGACCGAGACGCGACATCGCAAAAGGTGTGGCGATGGGTCCGAGATGCTAGGGCCAGCGGACACTTAACGATGCGGCTGGCTACTTCGCAAATATTTTAAGTTAATGGATTGATAAATTTGTTCTGCAAACGCCTCGGTAGCTGAGTGGCAGAGCGCTCGGCCCGATACCCGAAGGTCCCGGGTTCAATTCTCAGGTTGGGCAAAATGTATTTCGGATTTTTCGATGCATAGCCCGGGTTTGTGATCACCAACCTGCATTTGGCAAGCGTGGTGATAAAGCCATTACCAATCAATTGTAGCAGTGACTTGATTTCAATGATGGAGGCTTTTGCCCAGCAGTGGGACAGTTATAGGCTGTTTACTTTACTTACTGATAAAGTAACATAATTATATTGATAATAGCATTTATCGACATTCCTCCTCTCTGTGACCACGGATCCGTCTAAGGAATCGAAACGTCAGGATAAGATCAGATTATAAAATATACGCGAGTAAGATAAATACAATATTTATGGTTTAAGAACTTTATTTTCTCATAAAGAATTACAATATTCATTAACTGAGAAAACATACACATTTTAACTTAACATAAGAAAGCAAGACATAATGAGCGTACACATTAAAACACAATATTAAATAAAAAGTTATGTCGGCGACGATTGTATGCACGCAGAGCGTATTTGAATTTTGGATGTGGCAGATCAATACTGATAGTTTATAATTTGAAAATTTAAAATTAAATATATATTTTTTTTATTTTCTTTATTTTCAAGTGCTAATTGCTGCACTGAAGCTAAATTAAATATTTATAAAATTTATAAAATACAGTGAAAAAAATTAAACGCTTACCCGACCCAGCTAGGAATCGAACCTGGATCTTCCGCAATCCGGGCGGACTCTTGTCACCGCTGGAGTACCAGCGGTACTCGAACCCACCGGTCTGGCACGTGATGACGGCAAAAGACCGGACGGCATCACCGTAGTTTCTTCCGGTGGGATAGGCTAGGTGGGATGGGCTCCCGGATTGTGGAAGACCCAGGTTCTATTCCTGGCTGGGTCGGGAGGGCGTTTAATTTTTTTACTGTATTTTATAAATTTTATAAATATTAAATATATAAAACCAAAATACCTACCTATTGAAGCTTTTCTAAATAAATATAATTTTACTTGATTTACACTATAAGAATTTATTTATTTATTTTTATTTATTTATTAAGAAAACCAACAGCGTTACAAAATGTATACAATTTTTCAGGTAGGTAAAGATTATGGCCAATCATAGGTTTCCCTGTTTAAATTAATACAAATTTTCTACATAAGCATAACAGAAGCCCATAAGATTAACACAATGAGGTATTGTTGTGTATCCGTATTTGCTCTTTATGTATAAATAACAAAAATAATATATTTACATAAATTTTAAACTGTATTTTTAGATAAAAAAGAAAGAGAATAATACTTATACGCACCGTGTAGTTACTAAACTCATTGATAAATACGTATAAATAGTAATAATATACTTAGTTATTAATTTAATATTATAGAAATTAATTTATGAAAGCATTAGTAATAAAATAATAAATCAAATAAATTAGATAGGTAGGTCACATCATTCTGTATGTCAGTTTCTTCACATACAATACGGAACCCGTTCCTGTTTTAGTTAGTAAGTAATTTGTTTATAATTTGCTTTTTGATATATTGTATGTCATCATCGTGTAAATATTTTACCTTTGTATATTCTAGGACATGAAGAGAAGAGATGAGGCAGTGACAGACTGCAATATTGTGATTGGGGATGAACAAATTGAACAGGTGAATGAGTTTGTGTATTTGGGTTCAAAGTTTACAAGAGATGGAAAGTGTGAGAGTGATATTGAAAGAAGAGTGAATGCAGGAAACATGGTGAATGGAGCTTTGCACTCCTTTATGAACAGTCAGAAGGTGTCTAACAAGGCTCGTTTGGCTGTGCATAGGGGGGTGTTGGTTCCGACACTCATGTACGGAAGTGAAAGTTGGGTATGGCAGAAGAAACATGAAAGCAGAATAAATGCAGTAGAGATGAGAGCGTTAAGAAGTATGATAGGAGTTAAACTGAGTGACAGGATAAGAAATAGTGAGATAAGGAAACGTTGTGGTCTGAAAGAAGATGTAGTGACAAAAATTGAAAAAGGCATGCTGAGATGGTTTGGCCATGTCGAGAGAATGGATGAAGAACGATTGACGAAAAAAGTGTATAAGGCGAGTGTGAATGAAAGTATTGGTAGGGGTAGACCTAGGCGGACGTTTCGAGATCAAATCAGGGACGTCTTGAAAAAAGGCCAGGTCAAGAGTACCCTAAACCGAAGAGCATGTATGAAGGGAATAATGAAAGTGGACGAAGCGAAACAAGTATGTAAGGATCGTAGCAAGTGGAAAGAAGTGGTCTCTGCCTACCCCTACGGGAAAGAGGCGTGATTATATGTATGTATGTATGTATGTATATTCTAGGACAAATTTTTGAGTGAGTACCTATATACTAGTGTAGTTAGTGATGTATAAAATGAGTCCATTAATTTAAATATTCCGCAAAAAGTGTTAAGCTATATAGAAGCAAGCTACTGTTTTCCTATTAACTACAATTTAAAAATAAAAATACATTAATAATAATAGAATTAGGTATGGCGCAATAAAAAGTAATGTTTCTTATAAAATTAACTAAAGCTGATGGCTAACGTGCAACACGTTATAATTTTTTGTATGATTAAAAACAAAAACATTACGTGTTTAGCGGCTTATGCCACTGTTTGTCGTTAGAATTATATCATAATTATGAACATCACGATTTTTTTTTATGTTAAAAGGAGGCAAAGGAGCAGGCGGGTCACCTGATGGAAAGTAATCACCGCCGCCCATGGACCAAACCAAGGTAATCGCAGATGCCTTGCCAGCCTTGAGAAAGGAGTTGGAACTTGAGGAGGGAGTAGGAATTGGGAGGGGGGAGGGGTGAGAGATGGGCCTCCGTTACTTTCACTCACCGGACAAAACACAACAGCAACGAGTGCCATTGTTTCACGCCGATATTCTGTGAGAGTGGTATTACGCCGGGCGAGCCGGCCCATTTCGTGCTGCGATGCAGCGTGGCTCTACCACACAAAAAACGTTTGAAATTTCTAAAAAACTGTCAAGTGTGAGCCGACCCGTTCTTGGTAGGTCGAGGGTTGCCATATAGCGCCGACCGAGGTGAGAACAGACGTAGCCGGCGAGATTCTTGATAAGATTGTTACCAGATTGGTCAATTCAATGCGGCCTGTGTTGTGACCGAAATGGAGAAGAGCCTCATTGTTCTACTTTAACTGCTTTATTTGGCGATTTTATTTTTTGCAATAAAACCTCTTTACAATCTTGTTTTTTTTTATTTTACTTAGTTAACAAGAGTTGGGTGAGAGTTATCATGGATCGTGTTCAATGGCGTACAATTGAAGAAGCCTATGTCCAGCAGTGGACTAATATAGGCTGATGATGATGATGATGAGCTGTCAAAGATTATACGACCCTACTGGTAGATAACGCTTAGCCTACCCTGAAGCTTTATTTCTTTGTTTTGTTTATCATAACCATTTTCATCAGCTCATTTTATGACTGCTGCGGCAATATGGATGTTTAGGTAGAACGGGCCAGAAACGATCACGCGGGCCCAGCGCGGATTGGTGCTGGTTAATGACTGCTAAAGCAGCCGGGACCAACGACTTTACGAGTCTTCCAAAGCATGGAGGAGCTCGAGATGATACAGTTTTTGTCACCCATCCGATTACCGGCCTTTACGAAAGATGTTTAACCTAAGCAGTCCTAGACCGGGCGCGTTAACCGCTGCGCCATCGAGCACCTTTGTTTTGTAGATTTATATTAATTGCGTTACATGACATAATATTAAACTTAGTAGTACTTAACATATAATATGCCTTGTATTATTTTTTTAAATATATATTTTATTACGGGGAAGCACAGTGCCTCGATCTCACCTGATGATAAGTGATAATAAGGCTAATGATGGAAGCGCACTTCACCCGGGAACCTCAACTAGTGAGGCACGGCTATCTTATCTCTAGCTGCCGGAACACAACAATACTACAAACATTGATGTTATGGCGACATATTTACATAAGATGGTGGTAGCTAGCCAGGCGGACAAACAAGCCCTACCACCGAGTACACAAACATGTATACCCCGCTGAGAATCGAACCCAGGACCTCTGTGTCTACACCGGTAGTCTTAGCCACTAAACCAGAGAGGCGGTTAAAATAAAATGAAAAAAAAATTGATGAAATTAATTCCATTCAAATGGGAACACAACAATGCAAACAATGCTGCTTGGCACTTGTAATATTTAGGTGCTTGCAATAACAAAAGAGAATTTATAAATGAGTATTCAATGCAAATATTGGAACAAAATATTTAGAACGCCCAAATGACTTCCTAATATCGTTTTTGAAATGTCAGACTTAAGTTATTTTGTAATGTCCTTTTTATGGTCATTAAAAGTATTGTTCTCCTGACTTAAGAATAATAATAGATAGTTATCTTACAAAACTGACAATCTTACACATCGGTATTCCATGCAAACTTCAATTCTTATTCTTTAAAATCAATAATACCAATAAAACTTTCTATGCTTTAGTATTACAGTTAATAAAAACATATTGTTTTCTAAAGTTTACGCGAACACTACACATTAAAATGAAACAACTTTTACGGATCTACTCGCGTTTATTTTACACATTACTTTTAATTAATGTTTATCCTCATGTTTTGAACCCTTTGCAGGGTCCGTGGTCTAAGGGAGACTGAGGTGTTGGTCGTCTCATAATTAGTTAGTAGCTTGTATACCCACATTTACATTTAAATTTAGATCAAAAAGTTGTTTCATTTCAATGAATATATATATTAAACCATATTTATTATATAATATATATATTTTTTAGGAGTTTGTCGGCGCCGTGACCACATGATCCGATCCGAACCGCTCGGAGAATCTTGTAGGTAACGGAGACACTTTTGCGTGATGCTGTTCCCTCAAGAAAACCTTAGACGATGTTTCGATCACAAGGCTTGAGGAATCCTTTAAGTTTCTCGGTGCCCCCAAGAAAGTCCAGGGACGCTGAAAAGGCCGTCAATGACCATCGGCAAACTCTCTTAAAAAAAGTGATTACCACCCGCTCTGCGATTGCTAAGGTTAAGCAATTGACGCAAAAGCCCGGTAACCGGATGAGTGACCGGCTGCATTTGCAGTCGTTAACGACCACCAATTCGCGCTGGGCCCGCGTGGTGGTTTATAACCCGTTCTCCCTATCAAGACAAAAAATGAACTGGTTATAGATGATTAAAAAAAACAAACAACAACAATCAATTTAAGTGATTTAATGTCCACTATGAAATCAGTCAATACGAAGATCTTGCTAATATTCATCATCATCGTCTCAGCCAAAAAAAAGTCCACTGCTGGACAAAGGCCTCCCTCAAGGATAAATCATTTTGAGGGGAATTTGCCATAATTGCCACGCTTGGCAGGTGGGTTGGCGATCGCAGTAAGGTGAGAATAATGGCAGAGAGACGCCGCTGCCCATCCTCTGGAATGGTCCCATAGTCGCCTTTTACGATACCCACGGGTAGAGATGGGGTGGTGCAATTCTTTATCCCCGGCACCACACGGGGAAGCTAGTATTAACTAGTAGTACCTTCATATTTCCCTAAAGGTAAAATTTTTTAAATTAAAATCGGCGTGTTAGTTTGAAGAATTCGAGTTTTAAAGTGTGTATGGTATACACGAAATATAACATGGCATTTAATAAAGGTACACACGCCTGCACATCAACCTATCCATAACTGTCAAATTACTTCAATACAATGTCAACCATATGGCTTAGCAATAAAGTTCAAAGTCTATTGAGGAAATTTGACAGTTTGTGGTAGGCAGTGATTCGATCTACGTAGCGAATGTTACGTTCAATTTATTCCTGAGCATCATTGAGTGCCACATTAATCTTAGGAAATGCCTCAACAGACTTTAATATTAGTAACAATTGTCCTTTACTAAAATAAATGCGGCTCGGTAGTTGAGAAATACCTACGAGTACATAAAACAAAAGTGTTACAGACGCCCGCTCATCAACCTATCCAAAACTGTCAAATTTCTTTAATACATTTTCAACCGTATAGTAATAAAATTCAAAGACTATTGAGGAAGTTTGACAGTTTGTGGTAGGTTGATGTGTAGGCGTGTGTACTTTTCTCAAAAAAATGTGATGTGCATGTCTAAGTAATTATTTTCTTTACTTGCCCAGCTCTGAGTGTATTTATAAGGAGTTTCTGCTCAATATTACAACATTGAAGACTTCTCCCATGATCAACCCCACTGTTATAAAGCAGCATGTTGCTGTCACTACCACAATTTCATCTTCTGTAAAGATGAGTTAATTGATAAAGTAATGCTTTCTTCTTTTTCTTTCAATTTTCTTTGCATTTACAGTGATTTATTTATAACATACTTAAATAAAATAAAAAGAAGTAAAAATAGTTTTTTATTTTCCAAAAATACATACTTAATATGTAGTGAGACAACCCCAGAGAGTAATGCAAATACTTGTGTTGGGTTGGAAACACCACTTAAAATGCACTAGAAAAAGACGAATTGCGAGGGTATTCAAACCCAACCACCACCATTCAACCACCTCTCGAGGTCCGAGTGTCAGTCAGTAACGACAATTAATTCCATTAAAAAAAAACTTTAGAAAAAAGAATACCTTTAATCAAGAACTTGTGAAAAACATGTGATTTGTATAATTCAATAACTAAAAGCTTCTTTGTGAAATATTATATACTTATATTTTCACATTTTCATTAAGTATTTAGTTAAAACATAATAGATCATTTTAAACTGAGCAATACTGTTGGAAGTAACAGTTCACATAAATGGAGTTGCGAGCAACGCTACTCATATTATAATTTTGTATCGGTCGACGGTCAGGTACTTCTTAATTATTTAATCAGCTGTAATCACATGACCGTACGATGCAATTTAATGATTATAATTGAGTGCATTACAACAAGTTGGAATTATCCAAAAATGTTTTGTCGAGCGATCCCACATTAACGTAATTAATGCTGTTGAACTGTTGCATTACGTTTAATTACTAACGAAATAGACAGGATAATTATCGGATCGTCGTATCAATCGACGCTTATATTATGAACAGTTTAAATTGTTGGTTTGTTTGTAGGGGGTAAGATCGGGAACCACTGATGCAATTCAAAAAATAAGCCTATGCTGTTTACTAGTTCTATGTATTACCTTTTGTCCAAACCAGATAAGCGCGATAAATACTTTTGCTATAGGCTGAATTGCAAGCGTGCGAAACTGCAGGTGAAAGCTAGTTTGGTATAAACCAATTTGAAGGTATTATATCATCTTAATTATAGACCTATAATCAATTCTACAATGTTTTTTTTTATATGTTAAGAGGAGGCAAACGAGCAGGCGGGTCAATTGATGTAAAGTAATCACCGCCGCCCATGGACACCCGCAGGACCAATGTAATTGCAGATGCGTCGCCGGCCTTGAGGAAGAAGTTGGATCTTGAGGAGGTAGTAGGAATTGTGAGGGGGGAGGGGTGAGAGATGGGCCTCCGGTACTTTCACTCACCGGACGAAACACAATAGCAACGAGTGCCGTTGTTTCACGCCGCGTAGGGGTCACGTGTAGGGTCTCAAGGATAAACCTACGGACGCGAGTAACTTTAACCCCCAAAATTAAATGTTACTTTAACAGTGACAACTTGAAAGTGAAATTGAGAACAATGTGCCATAAGCATAGCCATAACCAACCTTAACTAGAGAATTAGTTTGGCATTGAAACAGCTCCTCAACAGCGGCGACACATGGGAAGAGTTAACAATTTGCCATATAAATTTTCGTTTTCGTAAACGTAATCGATTGAATACGGATTGTAAACAAAACACACTATGCACTCAGGATAAAATTATCCTTTGTCCTAGTCTTTGGTATGTTATAAGCAAAATTTCATCCAGACTTGTTTAGCTGTTCTAAAGTGATGCGCTGTTCGTTGGAACAGCATTTCATTTTTATTTATATAGATAGATATATAAATAAGTTATAAATAATAAACCCTGACCTTTATGTCGCACCGCAGTCCGATGGAGCCCCCTGCTTTTTGATGATGACACACACCTTATTACACGTTATTTACGTATTTATTGATTAACCGTTTTATACAGTACATAACATAAGTATCGTATATAAAGATATCCCACACAACCGATGAAAAACCATGAAAATAAGGGATAAACAAGAAATCGTATCGCGCACCGACCAAACAGCGACGACGGTCATTAGAGAACAGGAGAAATGAACACTAAATAAAAATCTACCCTACAACAAAATAAAAATAATCTGGGGCTAAGACAAATAATAAAACTATATTTAAATAATTAAATATAACATAAAGGGTAAATGCCTCCATCGCACCTGTTTGACACCATGGTCTTTCTTCCAATCTTTAAGATTTTTATGAAAAGAGATTATACCGCCATTACATACATTTTAGAATACATTTCAACCGGATTCTTAAACTATAAACGCAATTTAAATAACAAACTTAATCTATAAGTACGAATTAACATCTATGTCACGCCCAAGAGTGTGGAGCCAGCGTAAGGAAGAAGCTACCCACTATGTCTCCGTCTGTAAAGCAATTTTTCTTCTTCTTTTTTCATTTTTGTGTCATGAACTTTTCGTTGCATTCAAATGACAACCTTTCTAGACCAATCCAATTATCATGAAACACGGTATTTTAACGAAGGCTGTCGTTTATCGTACTGCACGTGATCGACACGTCAAAATTAATCGTCCTAACGTTGTTACACGATTACATGTTTTAATTAAGACAAATACAATCCGTCGGGCTGTTTGAAAAACTTTTAAGGTTGTTATTTTTTTTTGTGGCACAGAATGCCCGTCAGCCATTAACGAGACTATGCGATACGTTTGACCACATTTCTTTACAAGCATTAATTAGCTTTATGACGTTCATGTGGCGCCTTATTGGAAAGATTGCCAATGCCAGCGTTTTTCATTTAATCTATAATTGGATACACGTCTTTTTATGGCAGAATGATGCGAATTATTCCACTAGATGCGTTACGAACACTTACGAGGAACTAAAAGTAGTACAAAAACACAAATGTTGAAAAAATTTCCACGAGCAGGATTTGAACCTGCACCCTTCTGACATACCGGGTCAGGTGCTCTTCCAATTGAGCTATCGTCGTTCTAACCAGCCCGCCGAAATTATTCAACACTATTTACTTTTTACTATGAAAGCCAAAGGCACCCATTCAATGTCAACAACTACCGTCATTAATACCATTTCTTTCAACATTTGTGTTTTTGTAATTTGCTTCGCAACAAATTTTGCGTTAAATTTTTATAAACAAAACAAAAACATTTTATAAATAGTAGTAACTTGTAAGTAAAGATATGATAGCCACTGCCTCTCTAGTAGAGGTTCCCGGGTGAAGTGCGCTTCCATCATTGGCCTTATCATCACTTTACATCAGGTGAGATCAAGGTATTGTGCTTACCCATAAAATATATAAAAAAAAGTTGAATGCTCATGGAAGAGCCTTTCTATGCAATGCGTTCTATTTTCAAGTGTTGCTTCTATATGTTGTTTTTGGCAAGAGCCCGGTCGGTTCTAGCCTCCTAAGCTTAAGAATCTATTGAGGTGATTGCTGTTCATAAAACTTTAAATAACTCTGTTTAAATATCTACTTTCTACTGCTACTCACCAAAAATTTTCAGAATCTAAAAGAAAAAGTTCAAAATAATTTTAATTATTTAGGATGACCTCCTTGGTCGAGTGGTTTGTACATCGGTTTTCATGGCGTCGCCATCTCTGAGGTCCCGGGTTCGATCCCCGGTCGGGTCAATTCAGAAATTATTGTTATTGTTTTCTAAATTATCTCGGGTCTGGGTGTTTTCTATGTATAATAAGTATGTATTTTAGTAATGTTTATCCATTGCCTAGTAACCATTTAACGAGTTTCATAACGAAGCTTCTCTTGGGCTAGATAATTGGTGTGAGTGTAGTAAAGTTTATTTATTTTAATTAAAGCTTATTATCGTTAGTCGGTCTTTTTGCTCGCTTAGGGGGCAAACTACCGCTTGATAGAATTTTTTTTTATCATACACCACTCTTCAAAAACAAATTGTCGAAATAGATAGTAACAGTACCTAACTATAAACCAAAGTAGGATGGTATGCCAAATAAGTAGACTCAAGTGATTAAGTTTTAAAATCATAATTATGATATTTTAACATTACGTAACTATTATAGAGGGAAATATTTATGTTAATGCCTCGGTGGCAAAGCGCTCAGCCCGATATCCAAAGGTCCCGGGTTCAATTTCCAGGTAGGGCAAAGTGTGTTTCGGATTTTACGATGGATAGCCCGGGTTTGTGATCACCAACCCGCATTTGGCAAGCGTGGTGATTAAGCCGTCACCTATCAATTATTGAAGTGATGACTTGATTTTAAGGACGGAGGCCCAGCAGTGGGATTGTTATAGGCTCTTTACTTACTTTACTAACTTATTTTAATATCTTAGCACATCTAGAACTTGTTTTATAGCCGTGACACCACGATGCTATGGCACGTACAGCGGACGGATTCCCTTTACTTTAGATCCTAGTTTCTTCATTGGCAGAATGCTAACAAATAAGTTCATTTATTATTTAGCAATATTACTGAGCTGGAAATATAGTTTACTAGGCGGTTGCACGAATATTTTGTAATGAAATGAATGGGTTCCGATGGAGTAACGATGGAATAACTTAAGCTGGAGGTAATAAGATTGATGTTTCTAAATAAATTATCATAAGCCATGGTCAAAGAATCATCACCACAAAATTTATTCTTTTAAATAACATAGATATATTACAAAAACACAAATGTTGAAAAAATTTCCACGAGCAGGATTTGAACCTGCACCCTTCTGACATACCGGGTCAGGTGCTCTCCCAATTGAGCTATCGTGGTTCTATCCAGCCCGCCGAAATTATTCAACACTATTTACTTTTTTACTTTGAAAGCCAAAGGCACCCATTCAATGTCAACAACTACCGTCATTAACACCCCATTGTTTCGCAACTAAATTTGCGTTAAAGTTATATAAACAAAACAAAAACATTTTATAACATAGATATACCTATATAGGTACCTGTATAGGTATAGGTATATACCTATATACCGATAGACCCATTAGGATATTCAAATAGGTACATGATAAGTGTATTTATGTTACAAATGCAACAAGCTTGACTTTCTTTTTATTTAAGCACCACAGTCTAGATCATCACTTAACAAGTACTATTATTTCTACTGTGATTTATTTATATCAGGTTTTTGATTATAATCAAGTTTTTTTATGTAGGTTCATAACATTTTTTTTATAGTTTAATCACATGATTCAAACAAAACATCTTTTCTGATGACATTGGAACATAAAAGATATACAAAATTGAAAAAAGAAATAGAAGAGCTTTTTTTTAAAAAAAAAATAATAAAATAAAAATATTTTTTTTAAAGGCGATAAGCTCGTGCGCATATCATGAGCATATTATTGTTGCATTCACCAGTTCAGAATAAGATCTTTATAGGAGTTCTTGGCGGGAAAGTGAAGAGTCATGTCTGCGGTTTTGTTTTATTTTCTAAAATTTGTTTTATGTCGATTATTAATGTGAAATAATGGTGGATTATTAACCGTTAAGTGTTCGTGTTGGCAAATGAAACAAAACAGTGCAACTTCACTTTTCAAATTCTCTCAAGAAGTCCGCCCGAGGAATTAGTAAAGCCCCACATCTTTACTGAGATACTCAAGGGGTATATCATTTCTCACTTCTCATTTCTATTATTCATTCATTCATTCATCATCATCATACGGGAAGGAAATATTGTATAATAATTATTAATTATGTATTAGGTAGGTACTTGTAAGAAAAATTACTTTGACTCTGGCTAAATGTGCTAATCGCACAAAGTCATCAACTAAAAAAAAAAAGATATAAATAGAATCGTAATCTTTTTTGGCTGCTTTGACTGCATATGAAAAACAAAATATCTCTCAATAGTGACATACACTTTCTTTCCATTGTTTCAATATCATAAACGATATGCAATTATTCTTTGTTTCGTATAATATCAATATTTCCTGAAAAAAAAAAAAACTTTTCTCCAATTATTTCAATGAAGTTAAGTAAGCAGTACCTAGCATATGCGTTGATTTATAAAATATTACGTGTGTTGTGTACATATTTATTAAGGTACCTGCATAGAACAGGTGCCAATCATACCTAATTTAAATTTTTAATATGATTAGAGAGATATAGAGATGTACAATTGTGCATGATAGAACTTTGAATGATTAATATTAATTCTTTTTATCTACTTTATATAACACATTCTATAGTTTGAAAAAAGAGAAAGTGTTGAAATTTTTTTTTCAAATTGTAATTTGTTCGCAACAATTTTTGCGTAAAATTATATGTAAATAACATTCTATAGTTTTACTACAGTGCCACCTGTTATTGTTTTATCTCACTTGGCCGGCATTTAAAACGACACCTCGATTTGTGAACATTCAAAATGGCTGATCCTTACTGGCACTGTCATAAAGTCTAAAATACGTAGCGCACCCGTGACGATTAAGACCGCTTAGAAATCAACAAAATCTTAAAATATTTTAAAAAAATTGGTTTTATTTATCAAAATATGCAGCTACTAAATTACGAATAAGTATTAATGTTATCAATGTATTTGAGTGGTTTCTAAGTATATCAATTAAGTAACTTTGTTGTAATTACAACAATAGTAATTTTTTAGAGGTGTTTTCGAAAATAATTATGATTTAGTCAAAAAATTTCAGCTAGCCAATTCAAGAAGGCATGAATTTAGCTTTATCAACATTTCAGATTCGTTAGTCATGTCCTATTCGACGAAAGTTGGCACATATTTTCATGTGTCGTCTTAAGCTAAAGGTCTGCCTGATGGATAAAACTTGCCCGCTCTGAGGTTAAAATTATTTACCTATATAAATATGCCCATTAACTATAGAGGATCTATTTACCTCCAAACCAGCATTACATGACACTGCTGCTTCGCAGATCATTGATATAACTTACATTTTGCTGACCCTGAGGTTTCTTAATTGCCTATAAAGGCTAAACATAGACCTTGAGGTTTATTTTTAAAAGAGAATATGCTATAATAAGAAAATATAAGCTAATTTATGCTCTAGAAAAAATTACATGGTCTATAATGGCTCCATGATTTCATCTAACATGATAGTAAACGAGATACTTATGAATATGAATAAAATAACGTTGATAGGGATGATGCAAAATAGAAACTATCTTTTATTCGACAGTCAGTATATACACTGCTGTTGTAGATTAAAAACTAAAACCTTTAATTACATATTATGCCCGCGTTTTATAACAAAATATAAAACCACTTTAAAAATAGATCAGCTCCTGCTTATTTTATTATTGCAAATTATTTTAACATCCCATTAAACAGGTTATTAACGAATCCCAGCCTTATGTCCCGCTCACGACCGACTTTTTGTAGGACCGATAATCGGACCGATTTTTGTAGGACTTGCGTTACAACATAGAATTCCATACGTTTTATATTCACCGACTAAAAAATCGATCACCGATTATCGGACGTGGGCGAGGGCTCTTAAAGCCTCGTACTGCAATACTCAAATTGGTATGAAATGGAACGGACCCGATTCAAAAATCTTTTTTTCAGACGTAGTACAAGTAACTCCTAAAAGAAAGTGTAGTTGCATTTTGCTGCATTGCTCTGAAGTTTAAATAGGCACCGTGTTAAAGTTAAATGCTTTTATAATAAACTAGCTGACCCGGCGGACTTCGTACCGATTTGACAGTTTCCATGACAAGACTACAAACAAATCATTTTGTATTGGAAAAATTTCAAAAATCTAAAAAAAATTTAGGTTTGGACCACCCTTAACATTTAGGGGGATGAAAAATAAATGTTGTCCGATTCTCCACCCTAGCCGATATGCACGCTAAGATTCACGAAAATCGGTGGAGCCGTTTCAGAGGAGTTCAATAACGTACTCCGTGACACGAGAATTTTATATATTAGATTGGATAAATAACGTACAGTACTCGTATAACTTATGTAATAGTATGTGGCAACATCTACAATAACATTAACATTTTAACGTCTTTATCAAAATCGAATTAAATATTAGTCCTAGGCCAACATGTGAAATAAGTGGCCATATGTCATAATTATGTCGCTAACTCTTAATGATGTTTGAATATTCAATATTTTCACAGCAAGCAGTTACTTACCTACATACTAAACGTAGGAGATAGGAGAGAGAACAAGAATGTTGCATATGGTTTTATATGTTTAATATAATTTAATTGGAATCACATAAAGGTGGATTAATACTGCATATGATTGTACATAAATACTTGATACTACATACATAAATGAGGAACTGTGTATATTTCTTATCATATGGCGACAAAAATCAAAGTACATACATAAATATAACTAAAGGATGAGATGATGATAAATATATTATATTTTAGTGTATACCACAAAAAACAGTATTAATGAAGTTATATTATAAAATAAACGTTAAAAGAAAGGAAGCTCTTAAATTATTATTACAAATTAAAAACTGATTTTTTTTTAATTTAAGTTTTCCTCGAATTCGGACATTTCGATATCATTTTTTGTTTTTAATAAGTGAGTTACGAACCGTGTAACGAACTGTGTAACATTAAAAATATATAATGGTGTTAAAAGAAACCAAAAATGGCATCGCGAATGTAGTACACGCGTGGGTATCACAAAAAATCTGCGCCAAAAATACAACTGGTCCGTAATTTTATTATTGGCAGCTAATGCTAATAAATTAAGAGTAAAAAAAACATTTATGTGTAACTTGTCTTCATTATTGGCTTCATTATTGTTAATCCTTAATATTCTATTCAGTTTTTTTATAGGCAGGTTGGCAAATGACTATTCTCTGTATGATGTTATGCAGAAGTAGAATTCAGATGCGAGCACAGCTAGTGGAGCAGGATTGCGCCTCACTAGCCATCCTTACCTTGCTTTGTTTATTTGTATTTATAATGTTTTTGTTTAATGTACCGAATAAATAAAAAATGAGAACTTCAGATGTGTCTTAAATGATGAACCTTACTAAAAAGTAAAGTAACAGTACTGAATGGCAATGTTTGCTGGCAAGAATTACAATTACTGCGGAACTTTATTCATAAGGTGTTATTTGGTGACCTTTGCAAGCATTTATCCATACTATAAACGTGTCGAAAGATACATTTCGTTTTTTGGCCTGAATATAAAAAATCGGCAAAGCGCGCGTTGGACTCGCATACCGAGGAGGTTTTATTTGTTTGTTTCGAAAAATCTGCCTTTTTTAGATTGTGATCATGTGAACCATTAATTTTATGTAAAGTTCTAAGTAGCCGTATTTAAAAAAAACTGTATTAACTGACATCAGTATAAAGAAGAGACAAAGTTAGGGCTCAGAGAGCAAGAGGCATTTTCAGCGTTACCGGACTTTTTTGGGGGCAGCAAGAAACTTCAAGGGTTCCTCAACATGTGTGAAACAAAACACCGCCAGAGGTCTTCTAGAGGGAATGTCTTCCCGCACTAGTGCGTGGCCCTGTTCCCTACTAGATTCTCCAAGAAGTCCAGATCGGATCGCATGCATTAGGAGAGCCCTATGTCTAGCAGTAGACAGATACGGGCTGATTACGATTGTAATGAATGAACGAATGAATCATTATCACCATTATCTATCAACATGGCTATTATTTCCTCCCAAATCACCATGATGATTAGGGGAAAATAGCCCGATATTGCCTATAGTATATAGTATCCTAATATTGATTGAATCAAAGATTTGTATTGTATTGTTTTATATGCCACTGAGTCGGCAATGAAGCGTATGAGCATACGTCAGACGTTTTTTTTAAATTCATTTGGGTAAACACTTTGTCTTCATTCCACCTGATGTTGAATGATGATAAGGCCGCAAAAGTGGAAGCGCATTTCACCCGGTATCCTCAACTACCGAGGCAACTATCTCAAGCTGCCGGAACACAATAATGCTACTAGTATTGATGCAATGGCGACATACTTAAATTAGCCATACATATATGATCTGATGTATATTAACCATCGCAGCCCATGGACGTTTGCAAAAGCGAGGGTATCACGCACGTGTTACCAATTCTAAAGGTCTTGCCGCTATGCGCTGAAATTTGACTGAATTTCTACTCTTAAAAAAGTAGCTTGTCGGCAGATATAAGTTGGACTACTGATGTGTACAAGGCTCGAGGTCTCCGAGTCCTTTTGTCTAGAGCTCGTTGTCGCTTACAAGGCTCGCCTTCTTTGTATGAAGCTCGACGACTCGGGAGTCTTTTTCAGAGCTCGAGTCTTTATGAGAGCTCGAGCCTTTTTAAGAGCTCGATCGATCTCGAGGCTTTTTCAGGACTAGAATCTTTTTCAGCGCTTTAGCCTTTTCCTGTGCTCTAGTTGTGATGGGCTGCTGATGAATATTAATAAGTAGAGGTAAATCACAATAGCCTAAGCATATACGGTGCGCTTTATGACATATGACATTCACCTTTTTGAGTTCTAATTTTGGAGTCGTCAAACAATCCGTTAATAGAATCGAGCTCTGTAAACGACTCCGAGCCCTAAGTAAAAGAACTCAAAACTCAGAGCACTCGAGTCTTGTACACCACTAACTATATTATAATTAACAGAGATATTAAAGTGATAAACAAAAAGTTGAGCTTTTATTGAAGGCTCGCGTTCATTTTAAGACTCGAGTTCTTTTGAAAGCTCGAACTCTTTTGAAGCCTCAAGGCGTGGCTTAGAGAGCTCGCGTCTCGGCTAGGCTCGGGTCTACGAGCCTACCGAGCTCACTGAGCCCTGCTAATCCGCCTCGAGGTTTCAAAAGTAGAACTCGACCCTCGAGGTTTGTACATCACTAAGTTGGACGGTTGGAAATAAATTGGTAAATAAATTCGTCTTCGATAGAAAATCGATAAAAATTTTGAGCTGAATGTATAGAAATTATATTTTACACAAAATAATAAATAAACCAATGTTATTCGCATACGAATGTCAGCTCAAACTCCTTGCAACCATATTTCGTAGTATCTAACGTACTGGTTAAAAAGCTACTGGTTATCGTTTAACATAACTAAATTGCCGTTTTCCTTAATATCTTAAAGAACAGTTTGTGGTATATCGTAAAAACAAAAAAAAAACTTGCAGTGCCGTATTTTACGACAGCTACCGTACCAACTAACGCAGTGTTAGATAAATTTTTCCTAAATGATTTATATCTTTACTTATTTTGGAGATAGGGTTGGTAAATTTTATGAAATATTTTTTGGTAGTATGTCAAATATTCGACATTTAAAAATAAATATCTAATTTAGATTTCGCAAATAAAGCCCTTTATATAAAAAGCTATAAAGATCTTATCTGACTTTTAGTAACCCGACTTCCAACATTTCATATTAGCATGAAAATGGTTTCTTTTATACCGATTTGGAACGAAACCCTAAAAAATATAATTTACAGTTGATACCACCTGTTAGTAGGTACATTATGTAGGTGTTTCTGTAGCAATTTCTTTCAACATTGCATCAGACGAGACTGGAACTATTATAACATTAAGGAATTTAAAAGTCAATGAGTTAACTATTTATATATTATTTATTACTGTTGCGCCTTACAAAAAATCTAGTCTTATCTGGTTAAAATTTTTGAATATTGGTAATGAGTAGTTTATAGACAGCCATGAAATGATTAGTTATGACGAAACTTCATGCCAAAACAAAAACGATATCGCCAAAGTTCTATTTAAGTATTTCCACTCATTTTTATTGCGGCAAGCGAAATTTACTTTATGGTTACACTTCATCCAGTGGGGTATCTTCACCTTTTCGTGCTAGGGCTAAGGTAGAGTGGCTCCTATAGCTGCAGTGGCTTCACAGTAGTCTGGGGGACGTTCAAGCTATCACAGGCATCCCTTTGGCGGGGAAACTCGATGTTTGCCGTTTGTGGTCCTGATTCATCTCCCTGGCAGAGAAGGGAAGGCACTAGGTTTTTGTGGGTAAGCCTTCACTTCCCTTTCAAATTTTTTGTGGCAAGACGGGGGAAAAAGAAGTGAGTCCCAAATAACCTGGGATCAACCCTAGCTAAAAAAGGGCTAAAGTAGCACCCATAGCTGCACTGCACTGACACACGATACTCTGGGGAAGCCCAAACTATGTCAATTCTCCTCTTGCGAGCCGTTGCGGGGGGAACTAGAAGCTGCTGCTTGTGTCTCTGTGATTGATCCTTAGTTAAAGCTAGGTTTTAAGTGAGTAGCCCTCGCCATCCCTCCTTCAGGCAGTTCAGGCAACCCCACATAATCTGGGTTCACCCCTGGCCCTGATGCATGCGAAAGACGGCATTTAACTAGTCAAAGAAGGGCCATAGTAGAGTAAGTAGCCTACATTTTCTTTGCTATGCTTCCTATGAGGCAACTTTTGTTAGGCACTAGTCTAGTCTCAAAATATTTGCATAATGAAGTAAACGGGCAAGATCTTCCAATGATCAAGGCGAATGTTGACATCATGCCCATCAAACGTTAACCCAGTTTAGGTGCAAAACCATATTGCAAAGTGAGCAACGTAAGCGAATTGGAGCGGATTGATAGTCGACTGATTTATTTTGTAATTATTTATTCACTCTTATCTTAATAGATGGCGAGATGTATCCCGCCAAGGATTGAAAGAAGTAGAAGGATTTTTCGATGAACAGGTCGGGTTTGTGATCATCAATCTGCATTTACAAAGCTTGATAATCAAGCCATTACCCATCAACACAGTGTTCAATTTGACATACAAAAATTAATAAGCAAGCACTGGAAGATAAATCAAGATTTGATAGGCCTTTCCCTAGCAATTGGACTGACCAAAGGCTGTTAAGTAGTTTCTGTAGTTTTATATCTACTACTTTATTTTATCAAATTAATTGGTTATTTTACTTTTTTATTTGCACTGAAGCTAAATTAAATATTCATAAAATTTTATAAAATACAGTGAAAAAATTAAAGGCCCAAGGAATCGAACCTGGGTCTTCCGCAATCCGGGCGGCTGCACTGACCGCTATGCTACCGGGAAGACTGACGTAAGCGCTGAATTTTGTCACTGCTATTTTATTGAATAGTGAATTTTTGAGTGCTTTTTAGCGGCTGTAGCGCCATCTATCCAAACGGTCGTTGCAACCGATGGCCATGCAGATTCATCTTTGCAGATGAAATACCACAAATTTGATAACACAACGCTATAGTAAATTAATTTTTTCACTGTATTTTATAAAATTATATGAATATTTAATTGGTTATATTAAAAGAGTTCTAATCTACATGTTCTTTATCTAAGCACGCGGTGTTAAGGTTTTGTTAAGTTGTATCAGATTATCGTCATTTATCGGCATTATTATCAGCATGTATCTAGTATCACGTGTAAAGAACTTACTAGTAAAATAAATAGAACATCTGCTAGAAGACCAATAAATATCATCTATAAAATAAATAGTACAGTAAAGTAATTAATTTATACTACCGTCTGTCTGTGTGCTAATGTGCAGGCAGCGCAGGGCAAAATTTAAAAACGAGCATTTTTTTTTGAGAGTGTTGGTGAGGGTTCCTCAAGCTATGTGATCGAAACACCGTCAGAAAGTTTCTAAAGGGCATAGCAGGGGAAAAATAAAATCTATAATCAGCGCCCTCTACAATAACTCCACGAAATACTTTATAGCGCTACAACTCGTAGCTGCTAAATGTTTAGTAGCAGATAAACTTCGTAACGTTGCACTGCGTAGGAGTCAGATTTTAATTCTTTACTGCGTTGTAAGATGGCGCTTTAGTCCATGATATTTGATACATTCCATAACGGGATAGCGGTGGCCTTCGTCTCACCCGATGGTAAGTGACAATGAGGCCAAAAGTAAAGATTTCATACAGAATCCTCAACATTTTTCGAAACCGACTATCAATACTACTAACATTAATGTAATGGCAGCAGACGCAGATAAGTGGTGGTAGCTACTCAGGCGAACGAAAAATATACCCAACCGTCTACCAATCCGAGTACACTACTATGTATCCCCGCTAGTAATCGAACTAGGGAACTCCGTGTTTTAGGTTTTACAACTATGCCACAGAAGCAGTTAAATGATAGTTAGATAGATAATGATATCGAAATTATATCTTTAGGAACCAAAGTTCATTACTTAGTTATTTACTCTCAAGTATAGTACACTTAAATGTATGTACTAAATAAATAAACCAGTTCATCTTCTTGTTTTTACAATATAAAAAATTATTATTAATTCAATCTCGAGACAATAAAGTCCAAAAACAGGGTAAATAATTAATTTAGTAAATAGAAAAGTAGCTTATCGAATATTATTTAACTCAAAAATAACAGAGAACTTTCATTCGTACAGTTCTCTATATCTACTAGAGTTTCAAAGGTAATTAGTTAGCATTGGCATTCGTTTATCAAGCTGCAAGGTCAGTTCGCGGTCTACTTGCCGTGGGAATCACCTTACGTAGTAATATTGCACCCTACTTTCAATTTGTAAGTGCTAAAAATTCATATCACGTAACAATGTTTGGACTATTAGAATCGATTTATTACGGGTATTACCTTATATAATGTATACCGAAGAATCAAAGATTAATTTAAAGATTATAATACGAATTGAATACTACATACATAGTCACGATTGTGTTCCTGCAAGCGACGTTATTGAAAGAACACTGATCGTGTACTTCTGACGTCTAGTGGTTACACCATCTAGGGTCTTATCGCTCGGAACAGCGGACGTTACATTTTACTTTGGTTAGTGGTATAGATTGTTTTATTCTGGCAATGACATATAGAATAGCCAGTTCCTCAGCAGTAAAGGATTCTGGCTGTCCGCTTTCAACTTTGACCTTATCGGCACTTATCGTCAGGACTCACGCATTATTTAATTTCATTTAACTCAATGCTATGAAAAATTAGCGAAATTTTGTTGTCTTTGAGAATCCGATAGTACTCAGTACATCTCAATACATCCGTAATCAAAACTCTTCCGTCAGATTCTTAAAGACAGCAATAAGCATGGTAGTATGATCTCGTCCATAATTACTTCAACAAAGTTATAAACATTACGACTCCCACAAAAAGCATATACGCAAAAAAAACACAGTTTGTTTAAATAAAACAAATTTTAACTGTCATTATCAGTCCATTACTATCCTACTCTTGGGCTCGTATTTCCCACATGAACAATAGCATATAGGGAGCCGATCTAATCACACTAATATTATAAATGCGAAAGTTTGTTTGTATGTGTGTATATTTGTTGCTTCTTCACGCTGCAACGGATGGATGGATTTGGATGAAATTGAGCATACAGATAGTTTATAACCTGGATTGACACATATAATTTTTTCCCCCGATATTCCTACAGGAACGGAAACCACGCTGGTGAAACCGCGGGCGGCCGCTAGTTAATTATAAACAGATTCAATGTGAAATGTTAAACGAGTATATCTACATGATGCGCAGTGCTGTGGTACAATTAATATTTGCATTTTTTGTTTCCAATAGCTTATTGTACAGCAATATCTTCAAGAACATCTTTAAGGTCATATTATGTATGGTAAGTATTCCAAAGAGCCATTCTAAGAAAATGAAGATGTTAATCTGTTACATATGGAAGTCTAAATTCAATGTGTCTCAAGTCGAAAGGAAGTAACGTAAACATTTTGTTTAATAGTTGCTTGTTGACCAGTAAAGTGTTATGAGGACTTGTTTTTATTTTTTTTTCTGATACCAAAACTTTTTCCATCTTTAGGGTCTTACAAATAAACAAAGAATAAGCTTTGAATAGTTATTCTGTGTTTTGTCTCTTTTACTCTCATTTGAAATGACGTTTAAATGACAGGAACAAAACAGCATAATTATTCGGACCTTATTTTTTGTTTATTTGTATGACACTTAGTCTATAATCGTCCAACTGAAGATATCAAGAATATTGACTCATGCTCGAGGTTTTAACAGCTGCCGTTAGTATCAGTGACAAAATTAAAGTCAGGAACACAGGAATTACAATAACTCGTTTCATATTTTAAACTTCAGTTCATCATCATCATTAGCAAACTTTATGTCCCCACTGCTGGGGCACAAGCCTCCCCTATGGATGAATAAGGAGAACGGGCCGTAAACCACGCGGGTCCAGTGCGGATTGGTGGTTGTTAACGACTGCTAATGTAGCCGGGACCAACGGCTTTACGTGCCTTCCGAAGCACAGAGAAGCTCGAAATGATAAACTTTTGGTCATCAATCCGATGACCGGCTTTTGCGAAAGTTGTTTAAGCTCAGCACTCGCAGACCGGGCGCGTTAACCACTGCGCCATCAAGCTCCTCTTTCTTAACTTAACTCGACTTCAGTTAGCAAGCTAAATTAGCAATGAGTCACATCTGTCGGAGAACCACATGATATGAGCAGGGTGGCTGGCAGTTAATAAAATGTGAGGGCCGAAGGCCGATCTTAATGGCGCGTCTTGGAAGAGGCCTATGTCCAGCAGTGGTCTGCGATATGCTACGATTTGTTCTACTGATAAGCTTTTGTGATAAAATTGGTTCTCTTTCTTACTTTCCTGACAACTTCTAAAGTTCTTGCTTTCATTCACTTGTCCATTGATATTAATATTCTTTTGTAAGCACAGCCTGACAGCTTCATCAGTATTTTACGACATTTTGTTGTATTACTTAAAGTACGCGAACAATGTATCACAATCCAATCTACCAATTGATATTCCTATACAATGGGGGCGCGATAAAAAACATCACAACAGGCAAACAGCCCGCGATCGTGTTATGTTTAAATAAGTTTGTATTATAACGTAACTGAATATTTCTCAAGAGCTAAATGATTTTTTTTTTATTAACTATATTGCGGAGTTGTTGTAGTATATAGGCTTACGTTGTTAAAGGACAGACAAATTGTGATGGTGCCAGTAGGTAGTATTAAATTCGTTTATTATCATTTAATCGTATTTTATTACTTGACCTCATCTAAAAGATGAATGTGTTCCTACTATTTACTATTACGATATTTCACCAATTACTTTTATCTAGGGATAAATAAAGTTACAAAAACACAAATGTTGAAAAAATTTCCACGAGCAGTATTTGAACCTGCGCCCTTCTGAAATACCAGGTCAGGTGCTTTCCCAATTGAGATTATATAAACAAAACAAAAACATTTTATAAATAGAGTTAATAGTATTTATGTAGCCAGTGGTCTCATTTAAACTCAATTTTTAAAAAAAAGCACAAGTGGTGCGATTAATGAACCGGTAGCTATAATATTATTCTCATTATATGTTATCAACTACGAGTGCTTGAATATATACTTATATATATTCGAGTTTAGAATACGAAGTCATTGGTAACTATTTTGACACCGATAAAACTCGAAACGAAACAAACAGTAAATACCGCAAAAAAATATTATATTTTATTGATTTTTTTTTGTTAAATTTAAGTCTTTTTCTTAGTCTTCTTTTTTCAATTTGTAGTCGTAGTTTGAAGTGTAGGCCTCTTTCGTATTATACCATGTATTAGGAATTAGGCTATGCACCCAGCTCGATCCAGTTGTATTTTTGATGTCACATCGCCAGCGCATTTCAGGCCTTCCAGAAAAAAAACTAAAAATCAATGTCACACGTGATTCGAAATATCAACATTACTACGACCAATTTTTTTTTTTCAAACACACTAGTTATTACTAGTCTTAGGAATTTATTAGGTATTTTCTTAGGTATTACTTTTTATTATTCTTTGTTAGTTAGTTTTTTAGTTAGTTTCTTTATTGTTTTTTCTCGAAAATTTGTGTGTAGTTTTTAGTTTAGTGATATTTAATGGAAAATATATAAACATTTGGTGATTAACAATTAGCCTATAGTAGTTAAGAAGGTGAACATATTGTCAAATGAGCTGTTAAACTCCCTAAAACAGTAAATAAATAAATAAATATAACAAAAAAAAGTTACAAACGAGTGGATGGACACTCGTTCCAACCAGTTGCAGATCAGTGGCCACATAAGCGTGGTTGCTATGAAACCAACCTTCGACTAGGTACGTGTCCGACATTACTCGTTTCCTTGGCCTAGCACGGGAGCGAAGACATTTTTTTGCGCCATCTTGAACTTTGCAACAATGAGTTCACCGTGTCTAATGATCTGTGGGTTGTTTTTGTGTATCACCCAATTATTGGTGTTGTGGTTTATTAGTAAAAAATATACATAATTGTTTGCTATTGATGCGATCCACTGATGTGTCAATTAAGTTGTTGGGCCTACGAGGTAGTTTAATTTGATTTTTTTGTATCTACAAATAGTCTATGTAAATGTCTGCAACTTTATTGGGCATAATAATTGAATACACACAAATTGTTGACCCACTTTTTTAAGATACTGAGCCTTCAAACGAGTATATGGCCTGCCAACGGACGCTTGGGACACCAAAGGCAACATGCATGCGTTGCCGTCTTCCATGCCTCAGTTCTTATATTTTCAATGCAGTTTATGATGCAATGCTTTAATGGTGCTATGCTTCAATGCTTTAAAGGAGTTTCACCAGATCCTTTAAACTGGAACACAGCAAAGCAAACAACGCTGCTTAGAGGCAGGATCTTGACGACGACCACCTTGGTACCTAACCAAGTTGGTCGTCGTACAATCGGATTCTGGGCAGCATCTTCTTCAAGCATTATAGATCAGATGTCTTATCATGAGCTGTAACAAAATAAGAATAAGAAACATATTATATTGACCTGCACAACACCAAATACAAAGAGGATACACAGATGAAAACAAGAACAACAAACAAACAGGAACAACTAACTCAACGAACAGAACAGTTTGAAAATCTAACAGAATTAAAAGAAAAGACAATTTGATATGTGAGGCCAAGGGGCCGCTTATTCGCTAAGTCTATTATTTATTAAAATATTAAAGTTCTTAAGAACAACTAACATTAAATGCAGTAAATTGCAAAAATATCTTCAAATTAGCGAACCACTGGAACATAATCGGTACATCCACCCGATTACCGATTGCTATAGTAATCGATGCACCGATTGCCTATTATGGAAGCTTTGTTCTTATCATCGACTGCTCTAATAATGGGCTTAGTGAGTAAGAGTCTTATACTTGAAGCAGTAGACAAATTTTAATCGTTACTACACATATATTGACTCTACATGTCTTTCTTGAGGATTAAATTATATATTCTTAGTAAAATTTATGAATCGATGAAATTTCTAAAGCCACACACTCTTATTTTAAACGTCTATCAATATATTTAATACAAATAATATAAATTTTAAGTAATGTTCTAAAAAAAACCTTAGACACTCAGTAAATAATTAAAAAAGAGTTAATTATAAAAGTCTAAGATCAGGTCTTACTCTTGTACACTTATAATTTCAAAGATATTATAAGTATAAGAGTATAAGTAAGATATAAAGAATTGTCTTAGAAACACTGTACGCACAAAAGTAGGTATATTGACTGCAAGGTAAATAAGATCAAACGACAAATATTAATAAAATATAAAAGTGTTTATAGTTCATACCAACAACAAAGAACAGTTAAAAGAAGAAAGATGTTGAGTTAAATAGACGAACATTAGTTTCAGCGCCCGACTCTATCGGTTCATGAATGACACCAAACTCAACTCTAGCGATGCTGCAACATCGCCTTGGTCCGATTCTGCAACCGGAATATTGGCGATATTTATCGGATCTTCGGTAATTAGCGGTAATGGATAGATCGGTATTCGGCGATGCCTAACTACAGGGCTCCTTTTCAATAGGTATCCTAGATTAACACTTTATTTGCTGCATTTGTAAAATAGCGTAGATGTACGCACGCAAGAAACTAGATATGTATGATGTTTAATAAAATTATTTTGTATTTTTTGGAACTGTTATTCGTTTTACTTATTGACTCTCCTTACTACCCTTAGCGACTTGAATACCGACTTGAATAAAGACCACCACGGTAATCCTGGTGGACCCTACATGAGGTAACACAGCAGAACTGGCTCTAGGGGGCAAAAGCAGGGCGTAACCCCTCATCCGCCTCCTCGTGCACATCTTGTAATTGCGGGGGCAGGAGTAGGGTTAACCGGTTAAGTAAGGATCTAGAAATTGAACCCAGGACCTCCGAAATTCAAGGCTTTACCACTTGGCTATCGAGGCGTCAAAATAACAAACTTTAAAAAAACCTACGTCGAAAACCGTTCATCCAAGTTGAAGGGTCGAATCCTACACAAGTTAACTTTCGTTTTAATTAATATAATTATATAACAGCTTAATCATAATCGCGTTCGCACGTGGTGATCAATTAGACTGATATTCAGAACGAGTATTTCCTCGACTGAGTTCCTGTCTTTAATTCGTAAATTAAAAGCGTAATAGGTACCTACTGATAAATAATGTTCTTCCTCAAATACACAGCAAATGATGCGAAAACATAGCTATAACTATTGGTGCGTTTACAAAGTTAGCATTATTTTTAGTAATTACGGAGTATTAAAGTGACAGGCTCACGTTTAAGCCTGGATACATGAAGCCAATGAAGCTAATATTTTTTTTATATAGACGATTATAAACAGTACTATAGTACTATTGAATCGGGTTAATTTCTGTGACATAGCGTTTGGTATACAGTAATTGCAAATGCTGCAGAAGTCTTCTTCTTATATTGTTTGTATTATTATTTACTTATTATAAATGTCTCGATTACTGTTAATTTACTATTGTTTTTTCCTTTGGTCAAAATGTTGATTTTCTAGTGTTCTTGTCAACTTTAGAAAATAACAAATGTAAGTATGACTATCATTCTCTCACTCGCAGCGCAGCGTCTTCATCCAACCACCTAATAGAATTGCTAAAACCGCTACAATTGCTTCAAATGCTCTATGCTTAGATTATTTAAAATAATTAACGGCTCTATGTCTTCTTATCTATAAGAAATATCATGCTATTAACGACTGTTCCTCGACTTTGTTACGTAAAAACCCGTATCCTATGAAGCCAATGTAATTTTTAAAATCCTTAATTGATAAACACATTTAGCATTTCATTTAAACTTTCCCACTCAATCTTGAACAAACGATTGTCATTTCATGAATTTCATGACAATAAACGATGTATTAATCATATATAGATTATGAAATATGTACAATAAGATCTCTTATTACAAAGTTAGAATTAATGGGGGACTTAAGGGAAGTGATCGATTATATTGAATGTTGGTCTCATTGCTATCAAGGTATTGGTTACAGTGCATTATTTTGTTAGTTCCAGTAAAAGCCACGTTCGAATACGTCTTATTCTGTTTGTAACTTTCAAATTGGCATGAAGACCGCTACCGATACCAACATGCGCTACAGACTAGGCACGATTTAAATAATTAAATAGTAATTTAATAATTAAATCCTTTTTATCTTAACAAGTATAATAAATTGTCTTGCTGTTGGGCGTCCTTCACTATTTTACGAGTAGGCTATATACTTTACTTATCATTACAGACGCTGCCCAGTGCATGGCTAGCTTATAAGTCGGAAATATATAAGGAACAAATAGAAAAAGAAAAAGTACCAATTACGTTTTTATGATTATATATTTTTTCATCTGTCGAGCTTAATTTAATGTCGCTTATTCTTTGAACGGCACCTGCATTAGCCCAGATGTTACAGATACTGCTTAGAGGCCTTTCACACTAGCGTTTCTCCAGCGTAAGCGTTCTTTATACGTTCTTTAGACGATACGGCAACGCAACGCACACCCGCTTTAACCCCGTTGGCCACAAGTCAGGGCGACGCGACTGGCGGCGCGTCTTGCTACCGGCGAGAGCGGCGGGCGGCGGCGATCAAGTCGGACTTATTCAGGATGTCACTATTAAAAGCAGCACGATGTTATTTAGAATCGAATTGCTATTTGTTGAAGATATTTTGAATTCACATCAAGGTAAATCTCCCGTCAATATAATTAGAAAGAAATTTAACGAATATATAGAATATCCAGATATTTGTTCAACCACTGATAGCGTCGCCGCGAATCGTTCTAAGCAACTGCATACATTTATTCGCTCCGCTTTTGCACTCGCTGTCTGCAAGACGCGTCCTGTGGATACGTTTATCAAACGCATACGCCAGAGAAACGGTGTGAAGGGGCTCTTAACTTGTCCAATACAAATTTTATAGCGAATGTTGAAAGACTGATAGGTATGTCTAGACCGCAGGTGCGCTGTCCCACTAAATAACAATGAGTAGAGATTTATAAGCTACTATCAGGAGTCCGCGGATCTGTTCGTATGAAATATTCGTATGTTATGACATATCTCTACGTTATTAACAATCATTTAGAAGTAGTTATTGACCTATATGCTTTATCATTTGTACCAAATAAGATTTTTTTTTATTTCTATTTCTAAAAAGGCCTTTATTATTGAAAATTTATTTTATTATCAGCCTCAATTTATGGATATTGGTTTTTTGACAAAAATCAAAGTAACAGTAATAAATTTGCAACAAGACTTGCGTTTTGTTGAATACCAGTATCGGACTACGAAGCGTATAATTTAAAAGTTAAATATCCACTTAACCAGAAATGTTATTGAATTATTTATTGAAACACACGCATTATAGATTCATTAAAACCTATTTACAAAACATTTATTTTATTTAAATTGTTGAATAATTTTTACCTACATACAATTATTTGGCAAAAACTCATTACATAAACACGTACAATTTGACTTATCTCCATATAAACGCCAAAAATGTTTGTGATAAAGAAACAAGAGTGTGTTTACATTGAAAGTATTCATAAATCACCGATACCAATCTAAGGTTTAGTCCACTTTTCCCGGCTTGCATAATGATTTGAAACGGTTGCGTTCTATAATGGAATCTCTATCATTTTATGTCGAACACTCCTGGTACTACCTTATATAAGAGTTGAACACTTATAATACGATATTTCTATGACGTTATCATCGGCCTGTTATTTGCTAAATAAACATGGTCACTAGAGGAAATTAATGTCGACTTCGGCTAAATCCATCATGCTTTGAAACATTTACTAGGGATCTTGTCGTTTTTCTTATTGTTTAATATTCGGTCACAAGAAGAACATCGGCTAAATTCATCATGCTTTGAACCATTTACTACGGATATAGACTACGCTTTTTTTATGTCGTTCTGTAGCGAGCATTTTAGGACTCTGTTAGTCCATCGTGTTTGTCAAAAAACTAAATAATTGGTAAATGGCCGTAACTGCGTCGTCATCCGCTATTGTACCGGCGTGTTCAATAAGTGACTCCACAAGCGTTTGTTTTACGTCAAACATGTAGCTTCCCATTAGAAAAATTCCGTGCGCAATCACGTTGAAGAACCCAAATGTATGCGTTGTAATAGGAAATTGTAATCATCAATCTATTTAATAGTTCAGGACATGTATATGAGTGATCGTATCAAAAAATTATCCAAAAATACTGTACAGTACTAAAATAGCAGAGGCTAAATATTGAAAATAAGTACACAAAATAAGTAAGTATAACTTAAAAGTTGTTGTTTCAATGAAAAGTGACGATTGAATTGAAATAACTAAGTTTTAATGTCGAGGATTATTGATTAGAAATAAGCTTCACTATCGCTTGCAAAATAAGTAGAAAAGGTTATCCATTCATGATGATGACCACGATAACCTAACTGTTAGGCGCGTGACCTGGATTGCCAAAAGAGGTAGGTTCAAGAACTGCTTATAAATAAAAATATTCCAGTACTATTCTGTGATTAACTGAGCTATTACCCACATGTTATTCGACTATCACTAGGATCGTTACTGCGGAATGCCGGTCAGCAACTAGTACAATATCTCACACCATTACATTTCACTGCTCTAGTTATGTAAATTTTGTGACAGCCATCTGTAGTGATCACTAGGGATGGCTAAAGCATAGTGTATATCTGTCGACAGCATAAACTTACGTTGACGCTTCATTGACGCATTAGTCAGCCAATGAATTTGATGGTTATATAAGGTGGAAGGTAACCAAAAGAGCGACTAAGACTGATATATATACATATATTTATTTCTTCCGCACAATTATGTTTACAAGCAATCATTAGTGATAATGTAGGAGCTCCATTAAGAATCTATCAAATTTTTAAAACTTTTTCGTTAAAGGTTTCAAATCTTAATATGCTTTTAAAATCCATAATTAACTGTCAGCGATTGCCAGTTGGAGAAACCAGCAACTTGACACAACTAGTACAAACCTAGTAGCTAGTTGCGGCAGTTTAAAACTGATTCAATCATCGATTGCAGCAACTAAAAACTGCTGTCGTTCATAGAAAATCGCAACTAGAGTTCAAAGTTGCCGCAATCAGAAATCAAAGTTGCTCTGTCTGCGAGGTGACTTAGAGTTTTTGAATATTAAATGAAAAAACTGTTGAAATTTTATGCATGTTAATAAAAATGTACTAAATGTTTACATGACCTTCCTTACACAGTTCTTTTTTTTAATTAAAGGAATAGTTTTTGTAAAAGTTTTTCACTCAATGATCACTCTTTCTTTCCTCATTGCATGCTTTTCAAATACCATTTTATATGTTAAGCCAATTTAAAAATCTCGTACAAGTATATTGATAGTCAATATTGGTCACATTTGAATTAAGCAATTACAGCTTCAACCAAATTGAACCTAATACGTTCCGACCAACATACTATTACAATAGACAACATACAAAACACAGATATTTTCACTGTCGATCTAAATTAGAAATATGCGCAAAACATTAATTATTTTTCTATCCAATAGTTGGACAACAAATAAAAAAGATCAATTTGCCTGATAACTGCCTATGGTGTTATCATTATTCTACTATTATTTGTTCGCTGAACGCTAACTTGACCTAATTTTGAATAGTTTTCGTTTATTAATAATAACATATATAGATCAGAGAGATCGATGGTTCAGTTTTCACGTTCGGGTTGCGATCTTGCAAGCTAAACAAGTTTAGGATTGCCGGGTCATCGGACGGATGATCAAGTTATTAAAAATACTTAGAGCTGACAGACTTTTCACAGGGTCGCAAAACTCTATAAGGGATTTTAAACTTCAGGAACTAAATAAACTCGTGGTACAAAAGAAAGTCCCCGGAACGCGTCTGTTTGTCTGTTAGGACGGTCTAACCTCAGTAACCAATGAACGGATTTAGACTCGATTTATTCTAAAAGATAGAGCGTCTTTCGAGGGTGGGTTTCTTTGCAAACCATCACGAAAGACAAAGACTTTTTATTTCGCTTGAAATATGGTACATAAGTGGTCTTAGTTATCTATATAACGTTCACATATTTCACCAGAAGCTGGTACGCAAAAATTAATTAAAAAACTATACCTACAATAACAAAAGAAAAAACCTGAGTTGCAACAATGTTCTAACGAGCTGAGAGGCTAAAGTATTCTTGCAAAAAAATAAAGGAATTTATTAATTAACCATTTCTTTAGTTCTCTCTTAAACATAGTTATTGGCATCACCTTTATGTCATCATGCAGCCTATTATAAATTTTGATGACCATTAAAAGGAAAGGAAAGAAGAAGCGCCGAGTCGCTGGTTAAATATAAAATAAACGCGAGTGAATTAGTAAAAAGTATTTCATCATCAGCTCACTTTATGTACCTACTGCAAGGGCACGAGCCTCCCATATGGATGGAAAGGGAGAACAGGGCCAGTGCGGGTTGGTGGTGGTGCTCGAGATGATACATTTTTGGTCACCCATCCGACGAACGGCCTTTGCGAAGTGACTTAACCTCAGAACTCGTAGACCGGGCGCGTTAACCACTGAGCCATCGAGCTCTTCGCTTAAACTACAGAAAACAACAATATTTAGAACTCTTCGGTGCTTTGTAAGGCACGTTAGCACAATTGATAGAAGTTATCTTAATCACAACGCTTACAAAATGCAGGTTGCTAATCACAAACCCGAGCTATTGCCCGACCTGGGAATTGAACACACGACCCCAAGACATCAAGACAAGCGCGTTGCCTCCTGACCCCGATATTTTGATTAAGTATTTTTTTTAACGCCACGGTGGCTGAGTGGCAAAGCGCTCTCGACACCTGAAGGTCCCGAGTACGATTCTCAGGTCGGGCAAAGCGTATTTCGAATTGTCCTTATGCTTATGTAAATAAATAAATAAATATAAATATTTAGACAACATCACATACGTTGTTCTGATCCCAAGGCAAGCTAAAGCACTCGTTTCATGGAAATCAGAAACAACGACGGTACCAAAACCACCCAGACCCGACACAATATCGAAAAGTTAGTTTTCGACATTGACCCTACCGGGAATCGAACCCGGGACCTCAGAGTTAGCGCCGCCCAAAGTCCGGCGTGCAAGCCACTCGGCTACGGAGGTCACGAACTCGCATTTGGCAAGCGTGGTGATTAAGCCAATACCCATTAATTGTAGCGATGACTTGATTTCAATGATGGAGGTCTTTGCCCAGCTGTAGGACATCGATAAGCTTTTAACTTTACTTACTTACAAATACATTTTACTAGAAAAAAATCACTCAGCCTCAGATTTACTTATTTTTTTAAACGACCAATACGTTTACTCTCTTAAGTAAAATTTAAACACTGAAAAAAGACGACAACCTCAGGCGGGAATCGAACCACGCACCTTCCGCATTCCGGGCGGCTGCCTTAACCACTTGGCTACCGAGGTCTGGCTTTCACCCGTCGAAATTTTTCAGTGCTTGATGCTTATGTTTTTTAGTCAACATTGCTTCATCAATCTTAGAAGTTTTCACCTCTGAGATCCGAAAGAAATATTTTTACAAATATTTGAACATTCGGTTAAGATGAAGCTGCGTTATAGATAAGTGTTTTTTTTTTATATATTTTAGCGTTTTATTAACGCTTAAATATACTTAAGTAAAATTTTAAAATTTACTCTCTGTTAACATGAACCCTGCAAATAGTTCGAAACGTCATGAAACAACTAACATGCGAAACAAACGTAACGTAACGTGTACGAGCATATCCGGCATTAAGTTTTTCATTTCAACTTTATTTTTTATATGCGTACATCAAATATTCATATAATCTCATGAAGATTCAATCTCATGATTAACATTGTTACGGGAGGCTACAGTTGGGTGTTTCTAAAGATTGCAATATTTAATCACACCGTCTAGTTCCTTTATTATTAATCTAGACAACTTTTTAAACTCAATAAAAATCAAAGTCAAATATAAAAGATTGGTGTTGAATGAATTTCATAAACTCTAATTACGACAACTAAGCAATTGTTGCCCAAGATCTATTTCACATATCACCAACTATTTAAAAAACTAATTACCATATTGACAATGACGTACTCGTAAGTGTAAAAAAACTTTCTTGCGGCCCTGGGATACAAAAACATTTGAAATAGTTAGAATAATAATCATCACCAGCTCATTTTGTGTTCCCACTGCTGGAGTAAGAGCCTTCCCTATGGATGGATAGATGAACGGGTAATAAACCACCAAAAGGGCCCAGTGCGGATTGGTGATTGTCAACGACTGCTAATGCAGATTAGACCAATGGCTCTATGTGCCTTCCGAAGTACGGAGGAGCTCGAGATGATACATTTTTGGTGCGAAGGTTGCTTATCTTCAGCAATCGTAGATCGGGCGTGTTAGTTAACCCCTGTGCCAATGAGCAAAGTGATAGAAATGAGTTATAGAGCAATTGGATTGCCGGTATATTTAAAGAAATATAAAAATAATTGTCTGTTATTTGTAAATATTTAACTGAAACCCCTAACACAAATCTACTCGCGGGTATCATTTATATCCTGATGTTGTCTAAACAAAAAGATCCATATAAAGTATATCATTTCAATGTATTTGCATATATTTTCTGGGATATTCATTAAGGTAATATTGGCCATATCATGGCGATTTTCTAGTATCTAGTAAAACTTTTAACGCAAACAAAACAACCGCCCAAACCCCGTAGACACGCGACCACGGGCTGTGCTAGCGTGCTGTGGTGCAACCAGCTACAGTTATAAATAGTGAGCTCGCGTCAAGCCAGCACAGTGTCAGTTCTGGTCCTGTCGGCTTTGCTGAAGAGGAAGAAAGTGACCTAAGTGCAAAACAATAGCTGAAACATGCGTTCCTACCAAGTAAGTGCGCTCGACTTTCATGCGTGCTTCTTTATTTGTTTATTCAAAGTCCTGAGTTTTGTTTTTAAAAACTCTTTTGTATAAACCCAATGTACTTAAAAAAGGAGTAAATAAAGAAAGTGCTTCAGAACGATAAATATGCTTTCTTTAGTGTAAAAACTAGTTTGTGCTTTTTATACTACGCTAGGATTTGCAAGTTTGATTGGCATTTCCAAACGTCAATTTCAAAGTTAAAAAATATATAATAGTTGAATACGGTTTTCATCAATGATGATAATTGTTGCATGATTAATGATATACCCCTAAACTTTTTGAGTTTCAATAAAGATGTGGGACTAAATTGAAATATAACGCGGACATCTTGACACAATTTTGAAAGTGAGGTTTTACTGTTTTGTTTTTCATGATAATATTCGGAAAACTTTTTACCTGTCAAATTTTTTTTGTTTGCTTAATCCTGTTCATGTGTGTGATCATAAATTTGAGTACCAATCAATATATCATCTCATTTTAGGTTTCACCGACGTTATTCAATGTGATTATTACAAAAAGCTTTACTAATCAGTGTAGTTATTGCGAATAATAATATATCTATAGTATTTATGATTCCACTAAAGAGGTAGATAAGAAATAATTATTAAAAATTAGTGATCTGACGTTATCAGAGTAATAAAATTGCTTAGAGCTAAAATAAATATGATAAAGGCCCGATTTTTAGGGTTCCGTAGTCAACAAGAAACACTTATAGTTTCGCCATGTCCGTCTGTCTGTCTGTCTGTCCCCAGCCTAACTTATGGACTCTTAGTACTAGAAAGCTGTTATTTAGCATGGCTTTACATATTAATCACGCTGACAAAGTGGTAAAGTAAAATCTTAAGAAATATTTTGATTTAGGTCACCTACCCTACACGTGAAGTGGGGAATTTCAATTTCAAAAATATTGCGGCTATATAAAAACAGTTAGTTTTTTGATTGAGGCATCCGTTTGTGAACTATTAAGCTTTAAAGTACAAAGCATAAAAAAATCAAGTGCCCCCCCCCCCCGTGTCAGCCAAATGGTTGTTTTTGGATACGTGAAAAAATTCACGGTAGTTGTATATGACGAAGTTAAAAGGAAAACTATCACAGCTAAGTAGGCTTTACAAGTTTACGAGTAACAGTCGACCAACTTATAAAATGTACTTGGCGCAGTACAAATTCCTCATTGGGAACTACTTAAATAACGTTGTCACGTGTGTGAAACCGGTAGTAACTATATTTAGTATATGAACCATCGTTAACATGTTCATAAAAGCCCTCTTCTCAGAGTCCGCATTGAGCTACGGAACGGCGCGTGGCCCGACACGCACTTGGCCGGTTTTTTATTCAATTCTCAGTTAAGTTTTATCCAAAGAATAACAATGTCATTGTGACATATTTCCAGAAGAGAATATTATGTCATTATGTCAAAATTATTCAATGAATAAACTTAAACTGACGATTGAAAAATCAGCCCTAAGATGTTTTTAACATTTTTTATTGGTTATTGTTTCGACAAATACTTCCTATACATATTTCACATTTCAAGATCTAGTGTTGTTTCCGCCCAAACGTTATTATAAGACATACACGATAAATTGGATTGTAAAAAATAGAGCCTTTCTTATTAGAAATATAAAAAAAACATCAAAGACAACAAAGATCATCAGACAAGTTAACCATACATTGATAATCGTCTAACAACTCCGTCAAAATAAAAGTTAATTATCTTTAAACTTTTTTGAAGAAACCCTAGCATTAGAAAATTTAAAATGAAAATCATTTGTAACTGAATAAGTATTTTGATTTGATTTTAGAATAACATGGATATGCAGTTTATCACATTATATTAGTTTAATTTATCTATAACGCCCAATAAATAACTTAGTTTAGTCTGTACATACTGTGGAACCTCTAGTGGATTAACATTTTTTGGATAACCTAGCTCTTCCTTTAAAAACTACAACTCGTTACCATAGAAACGCGTATTGTATGACAGTAAGTACACAGAAGTAGATAAAAGTTATAAAATATAACTTTTTAAACTATCATGGTCACTTGTATTAGAATAATAATTATTAACGGGACTATACCATGTTTTTTGTTGTGTGTGAGTAACCGATATTTCGGCACAGTTGCATGCGCCATGATTACGGATGGAATAATTCCGTTATTAATAAATTATTCTGAAGTTATAATACTCGTAGATTGCCGGATGATCTCAAGATGTTGCCCGTAAATATGTTTAAAAAAAAATTGTAAATTTGTTTTGTTGTGAACTGTTTTTGTTCCATTGAGGAATTAATTGTTTACTGTAAAAGACGACGATAGGGAATCATGCTTATATCAAATCTATAATGTTTTTAAATAACCTTATGTGTTTGCACTTGTTTACTAATATGAAAGTTGTCTAATCTCAATCTTTGTGCAAAGGAGATACTATTAAATTTGCTTGTCAGTTTCTGGTGAATAGTTTGTGACTGAACATTAAGATATTTTATACCACATTGTAATGCAAATAATTTTTTAAATTTGTAATCAAATTCATAGAATAGGGATAGGAACTTAGGGTACAGTTATCAATAAATGGTATTAAATAATTGATACCAGGCCATTCGCAATTTGATTATTTATACAAACATATAATCAAGAAACCAGCCCTTCGTGTGTTACCTACATTGCATGTTCGTTAACATGAAGTTACCGGAATAATTACAAATAATTTACCTAATTGATTATTTACGTAATTAAATTAGTGCCTTGTTACATATTCGATGAAATGCAAACATACCTCTATCGGTAATAACAACATTACGCAAAACAATTGGATTCGTCTATTCAAATGAAAATTGGTTACATGAAATAATTACACTTTAAACTATAATACTAATAACTATAACTATAATACTATAATATTTAATAACGTCATAAATATGATGCATAGCAAATGATAGTTGAACTTTGTTTAAAGTGTAATTATTTCATGTAACCAATTTTCATTTGAATATTTAATTCAATTTAATTTAATAAAATTAGGTCAACATGAAAAAATATTGTTTACATTTAATCTTGATCCATTTTTCTTTCCATCGAAATTATACACTTTAAGCCATTCTATATCTACATAATCAACAAACACAAACGAGCCATATGCAGTACAGTTATAACGGCCACTTCTAACAGTTAATTTTTTTTTTCAGTTCATAATCACAACTCGTATATCTACCGATTCTTCACATATAGTTCTTAACTGCAATTTATTGGTTTGACAAGTTTCTCTAGAGATTTGTAAAATGTCTCTCAAAACTGAATTGTATAATGTGTTATATAGCAGAATTATAAAAGAATACTCAATATCCATGTTTCCAATTTAAATAATATTTTTCTGAGAAAAGTCTTTTTGATGATAAAGAAGGCTTTTTTTTAAAAAAAATAAATGATGTTTATTGACTGTGAAATATAGATTTGAATATTGTACCTCAACATTGTAACATCACGTTCGTTCCGGTTCATTTCATGTATTGTCGCAAAACGTAACAGTACAGTCAGATGCCAAATGTTTTGATTTATTTTAAGTTTATATTTCATTTACATTCTTTTCAATATACAGCTTTGACTATACACGTCAAAGCTATTGATACCACTATCCAATTGACTGCACTTCCATAAATACTGAGACAATGGTGTTCCCTAAAACTTTTTTTTTTCCTTTTATTGGTCTACTGCACGTTTTTATTGTAACAGCAGTAGGTAGCAAAAGCTTAAATAAATAAATAGGTACATTCATGCTTGTTTTTGTATATTCAAATCTAAATGTATAGTGAATCAAATAAAAACAAATAAAACAAATACGCAAACCTGGGTCCAAATTATTTATTTGTTCCGTTTGCGAGACATTGGGTCCATGGGGGCCGGAGGCCAAGCAGCTTGTTAAAGAGTTGAGTGCTCGCCTTATTGAAGCCTCCGGTGACAAGAAGGCTGGCAGCTACCTCTGCCAACGTATTAGCTTGGCAATCCAAAGAGGTAATGTTGCCAGCATTCTTGGGACCGTTCCCATGAGCCCACAGCTGGAGGACATTTTTTATTTATAGGTCTTATTTTGTCTTTAGTTATCTTATTTTTTTTTATGTAGTTAGTTATGTTATGTTTCTTGTAAGTGAATCAAAATATATAGAGTTGTTAGACGTAACCGTAAGACTTTTTTCTTGTAATGCTTATTATTAAAATAATAACAATTACAATTCATCATGGTCACGAGACGTAAGTAATGAACATAATACCTACTACTAAATTTCAAGTTTGTAGACAGTTATATCTCAAATAACTTATTTAATCATATTGCTTCAATATATCTTAAATTACTAGTATGAATTGATTTTTTTTTGAGTATTAACGTAACACAAACCTTTTATCGTCCAAGTGTTAGTTTTAGGAATTTCCCAAGTGGAACACTTTTTTTGCATTAGAGTTATAGCTGCTGATGTAAGTTTGTAAGTGATTTTGGCTGTCGCTACCAATGGAAGTAAAACGTTCATGTCTGATATAACATCACTAGCCATTATTACAATAATAACAAACAAGGGAGGTGGTACCCACCACGTACGCCCGAAGTGGGTGTCGATAATTGTATGCGGGCGTTAATGGCCAGCGCGACCAGTCTTATGATTTCAATCGTGTAACGTATCCGGGGATAGGGCATCGCGAAAAATATCGTAAGTAAAACGCGCTAGGCAAAAAGTTTTTTTAATTTTTTTTTAAATTTATTTAATAATATTTACAGATTTTGTAATAAGTAACCCAGTTCTCGTTTTATCTTGCTTATTCCAAGTTTTTAATATTTTGTATAAGTCAATGACTAGAGTAGATTTGGTATGAAAATGTGTCATTTCTTTGTTGTGTTTGCTGATTGTTTTTTTTTTAAATTATTTAGCTACAAACTTCATACTTTTACAACAGTTTAATTGAAACGTTATTAGTAAATAATGACTTTGGCTTATATCTTATGCAGTTTTTGAAAGTCTGCATATACAAACATAAGTAAACACAGACGACGACATTATTCTGTATAGGTCCGATACTTTTATGATAAGATGCGGAATCCAAAAAAGAAGTATAATTTATACAAAAAAAATCATCATCAACCTATAAATTAGCGTTCTCTAACCATAGCTGGGTCAAACCTCCCTACACAACCACACAAAGCGAGACACAGCTGAACCGACCAATCGCTATCCCAATTCAGGTGGGTTTAACGACTGCTATCTACAATACACGTTTAAACGTTTCAGGTGTTCATTTTCCTTGCTGTGTGCGCAGCGGCCAGCGCCGGGTACATCGGTGGTTACTCCGGCTACGGAGGCTATGGCGGTAGCGCAGGCTATGCGGGCGACGCGCACGGCGATTACTATGTGAGCATAAGCTAAATCACCTAAAAGCAGCTGATAATTCCAAAGTTCTCCAGTTGAAACTGTACATCGCAGATTTTTTTTTTTTTATTTATCGGCTACTGAATTCACGCCATCTTTATTAAGTTGATATGCTAACATTGATAAATATTGGTCTAATATACACGTGTTAGACATACATAAATAATTAATGTCCAACAGCTAGTGTCAAAATTTTAGTGTATTAAAATAAAAAGATCTATATTTTTTATTTATAATTTGTAAGTATAATATTAAATAATATTTATTTTTGCAAGGTCATGGGTTTCAGACGTACCTAGGCAATCCCTGATTTGAATTATGATTACGGGATTGCGAATACATTATATTTAGGAATAAAAGTAAATAAGCACACACAAATGCAATGTGTATAAGCTGTTTTTATGTTTTAAACACACACACACTAAGTACAGACGATGCACATCAACCTGTCCAAAACTGTCAAATTTTTTCAATACATTTTCAACCATATCATTAGGGCCTAAAGTTCTATTGAAGAAATTTGACAGTTTATGGTAGGTTGATTTGCAGGTGTGTGTACCTAATGATTTAGTTTAACCACTTACTTAGGGTTTAACTAATCATGCCTATTGAGTATTCAAGGTACGTTAAAGATATCAGTGTTGATCAATAAAGGCTGTATACAAATACAGTAGGCTGGTAAAAATTGTAAATCTAGCACGTTCTCCTAGCAAACGTCACTCCCTATATTTACGTCCTATTATGGCGACAGAAGTCACGGCCCATAGCGAGTGTAAGCACCGTGACTCCTTGCGTCATTGCGTCAATGTGATGCAACTGGACCTATGTCTATGACATGTATGTGGCCTTGACGGTAATTAAGTTATTTTCAGCTGAAACCGACAATGAAGGGAGGAAAGTCATTGAAAGTGAACAAATACGATGATGATACCATGTCATCTTACTTAATAACACTTTGTACCAACAAAGTGTTATTAAGTACCTATCTTTAACATTCTATTTTTGCATCTTATAAATGATAACACTGAAAGTATACTATGAAATTTTACAATTGAAGGATTCAATACAACTTTTATATTTTTTTGTTTAATTTTAACATTTTATTCATTAAGGGAGCGCCGCCGTCCGTAAGTAACAAGTGTCATATATTTTATTGGAAATGTCTTCGTCCACATTTATTTGAAACCGCGCTATATTAATTTTGTTTGGGGAATTTAACGTGTTAATTTGAATAATAATAATTTAGGAAACCGCTTGATAAATCGAAAATATGAGGCGAACGATTTGTAGTTCTGCCAATGGTGATTATTTAGACAAAATCAGAGGTACAATAATTTAGATTAACTATAAGAAATAACTTGTTTTTGTTTTGTTAATATAATTTTAACGCAAATTTTGTTGCGAAACAAATTACAAAAACACAAATGTTGAAAAATTTTCACAAAATTTGCGGTAAAATTATATTAACAAAACAAAAACATTTTATAAATAGCTTGCCTACTTCTTAACTGTATTTGTAAAAATATTATGATCAGGTGTTAATGACGGTAGTTGTTGATATTGAATGGGCGCCTTTGAAATTAAATAGTAAAAAAGTAAATAGTGTTGAATAATTTCGGCGGGCTGGTTAGAACTACGATAGCTCAGTTGGGAGAGCACCTGACCCGGTATGTCAGAAGGGTTACGGGTTCAAATCCTGCTCGTGAAAATTTTTTCAACATTTGTGTTTTTTTTATAATAAATCAACTAAACCTCGCCACTCGTTTCCGTGATTTTTGCCCAACTTTAAATGGTATTGTAGAAAAAACTATAGTTTGTTATGAGTTTATGGATCAGACTAATTGTAAACACGTTCCCTTCGATACTAAATACATATTTTATTTATGTAATACGATAGTATTTTCAGTTATACCAACTTAACCGTGACTGCACTTTTGGCAGTTTTTGCTCTTCGCACCCTAAAAATAGTTTATAAAAGTAGATAGTAACGCGTTGAAGTCTTTTAAGTGAGCGATTTGAAAACAACATTTGATTGAATGTGGTTTTTTTTTTATTTGGAGAGAGATTGCTGATTGCCTCGGACGGCATTTTCAGCTTCACGGGGCTTGTGGGAATGTGGTGCTATACGAGTAATAGCTAAAATTTTAAAATGTATACTGATATTACAAAATGAAATACTTGTTACGAATTAACTCACGTTTAATTTACATAATTATTAAGAATAATTAAACATTATTATAAAATAAACGCGAGTAGAAACGTTTAGATAAGTTTTTTTTGTGTATAGTGCTCGCGTCAATTTCGGAAAAAAGTATTTATTTTACATTTATTATTCTTTCAGGCATACCCTAAATATGCGTACGACTACTCAGTGAACGACCCTCACACTGGTGACCACAAGACTCAATGGGAGACTCGTGATGGCGACGTCGTTAAAGGTATGGATTTTAGGTTAGGTTTAGGAAAATACTGGCACTTAGATTTTTAAATTTCTCATAAAAAAAATATATTATTGTTTTAGTATTTTCAGCACAGTATTTACCTAAATTCGAGCACAATTATTGCTTTTTTATTTAAAATTATGTTTAAATAAATACTTGTTCAAGATGTGTTTAATATTTAACCGTTTTCTTCATCCACAATTTAATAACCCATATGGGGTCCTTCAAACGAGGCGTGAAGAAGCACCTTGTGGGCCGGCAGAGTGAGGTTGACTGATGCTGCGTTGTTTTCACGCTGCACCAGTTGTCTTCGCGTCTGGACTCCATTTCCACTTAACATCAGGTGGTGTGGAGTCATTTGCCGTGCTAAGTATAAAAAAAAAAAAAAAAAAAATATTATAGACATTGTATTGCGCTACGGCAGCTCATGTTTATTCAAATATAAAGCTCAAATATATAATATATTTTCTTTACAGGAGCCTACTCCCTCGCGGAGGCTGATGGTACTACGCGCATCGTAGAATACACTGCTGACAAGCACAACGGCTTCAACGCTGTGGTTAAGCGCATCGGCCACGCGCACCACCCGCAAGTCTACAACAACCACTACGACGATGGTTACTACGGCTACCACTAGATGGCGCTGCGCAACTACTAACTAGTTACTAATACAAATCATAGATGGCGCTGTGCAACTACCAACTAGCTACTACCGCAACTTATAGATGGCGTTCACAGCCACAACTAAAAGTTTGCTACTGTCATCAACAAGATGGCTTTGGATTTATTGTACAACATTGAAGCAAAGAGCAAGCATAGCCAAACAAATTTCCGGTTTCAGTTAATATGATCGATTGAAAAAAAAATCGCACTGTTCACCCGAACGTTGTTGGCCGTAAAGTCTTTGAATAAACTTAAACAACTAACTGGTTAATACCACGACTCATAGATGGCGTTAACTGCCACAGCTAAAAGTTTGCTACTCTCATCAACAGATGACGCTGTTCGCCATAATGTCTTCAAATTGGCTTAATGTCTTCAGTATTGAACTGTGATAGGTACTCTCCGCAAATATTTATTGTATTCTACTTCTGTCTCAAAGTAGGAGTCGCAATGATTATTTTATAATTATGAATAGTTTGTAAGGTTATCGACAAAAGTTAATGTTATTTTTGTTTGGATACAAGAGAATACCAAAATAAAATGTTTTAAGATTGCATCTGTGGTTTTCTTATTTCAAAATTAAGTTGATAATTAGCGTATGATGGCTCAAAGAGGCAAAGTAAAACAGCGGCAAAATCGGTATCCAATCAAATTTCCTAAATTTGATTGTGTGCTCACTTTGCTCCATCCCACTAACTTTTTTTTTTTAAAAATATAGTATTTATTTATACATTAAAAATAATGAAGATATCAATTTATCACATTAATACATCTGGAAAAGATGGAAAGGCAATTAAAAAAGGCTTGGAATAGCTAGGAATCACAATTCCTTAACACATGTAAATACATGATTTCAAGTCCGGTGAAATGGGTTATATAATTTTCGATATCATCATAGTTACAAAATAAAAATTACAAAAACGTTAGTTGGAAGTTAGAAACAAATAGTTGGAAGTTAAAATTATATAAACAAAACAATAACATTTTATAGTTGGAAATGCTAAAAATATTTCATGAAAGAAAATTTACTTAAAAATGCACCGCTCACGATCAGTGTATTTATCACCCGACAAATGTTACGACAGCGGTTAACAATTCATCATTAAGATACTGACTAATGAGTCCGCATCATTCGCAAAGGAAAGTGTTGTTGAGTCGCCTGTAGAAAAAAACTTTCCTGCTGAAATTTATCATCGTTACAAAATACTTCATGCATGAAACATTGTGGAGCGGTAGTTGTTGAAAAAGTTAAATTATCAATGGATAACACGTCGGATTCTATCATACGGTTATACTTCAATGGGCTAGGTACTAGTAAGAATACAGCGTTGGTTTTGGTTTTTATTTTTTTTTTTTTTTTTTTTTTTTTTTTTTATACTTAGCACGGCAAATGACTCCACACCACCTGATGTTAAGTGGAAATGGAGTCCAGACGCGAAGACAACTGGTGCAGCGTGAAAACAACGCAGCATCAGTCAACCTCACTCTGCCGGCCCACAAGGTGCTTCTTCACGCCTCGTTTGAAGGACCCCATATCATAGGAAAGAGGGAAAACATGTGCTGGTAGACTATTCCATCTTTTGGAGGTGCGACAAAGAAACGAGTCACCAAATTTCTTTGTGCGCGATGGGATATGTGTGACAGTGAAGCGGTGACACCGGAGAGCAGCACGTGTACTCCTATGGAGGAAGGGAGAAGGTGGGATAAGGTCAAAGAGTTCTTCAGAGCACTCGCCGTGATATAAGCGATAGAAGACGCTGAGTGACGCTATATCTCTACGCAATTGCAGGTGTTCGAGAGTTTTAGTTACCTCTGCATTGCCGATAATACGCACAGCGCGACGCTGCAATCCGTCTAAGGCATCGAGAAGATACTTTGCGGAACCGTCCCAGATGTGCGAGCAATACTCCACGCAAGACCGTACCTGTGTCTTGTACAAAAGACATAACTGGTCAGGCGTAAAGAATCGCCGCACTCTGTTCAGGACACCGAGTTTTCGTGAGGCTGTTTTGATCACGGCTTCGATATAGTCCTTTTGATTCAGATCGCAGCGAATCGTCATACCGAGCATGTTGATATTGTTCTGCAGGCTTAGAGATGTGCCCTGAAGAGTTGGAAGAGGAAGGAATGGTGACTTTTTGGCCGTAAACGCACACACCTGTGTTTTCTTGGCATTGAACTCAACCAGATTATTGGAGCCCCAATTAGATATGAGGTCCAATACCCGATTGAGCTCAATGACAAGATTCACTCGTTTCTCTTCAGTCTCGACTCGCCCAGCCGCAGGGTGACCGTTATACCCACCGTGCACTGTACTATCATCTGCATAGCAATGAATATTTCCAAGTAGAAGCATATCATTGATATGCAGAAGAAACAGCGTGGGGGACAGAACGGAACCTTGAGGGACACCAGCATTTACTGACATGAGCCGTGATGCGCATCCATCAGACAGGACACGGATTCTACGCTCATGCAGGAAGCCAGCGACCCAGTTGCAGAACTGAGCAGGCAGACCGTATGCCGGAAGCTTGGAGAGAAGAGCTTTGTGCCAGACCCGATCAAATGCCTTGGCTATGTCGAGGCTAACAGCCACCGACTCACCACGCTTGTCAATAGCCTCACCCCAGAGATGTGCAACGTACGCTAGAAGATCACCCGTTGACCGCTTCGGCCGAAACCCGTATTGGCGATCGTGAATTATGGAGTGTTCTTCTAGGTAGTGGACAAGTTGTTTATTTATCGTCGTTTATTTTATCGTCAAATGGCATTATTTGAAGGATTGATCGTGTCGGGTTCTTACCAGTCAGATCTTGCTTCAAGTCCGCATGGCTGTATAGCGCCAGCTTTTCTTCGGCCGTCACCATAACAACATTATTGAACGTATTTATTTATTTATTTACTTGGTACGTTAACAGGTCACATCCAAAAATACATCACATAAATAAAGATCGTAAATATACGTACGGACGTATTGTTGCGTTTAGACAGTTTGAAGAAAAAAAAGCCAGTGATGTCAAAAATTTCTAATGAAGTGCGCTTTTATTGTAGGCTATTTCATCACTTCCGTCCAAACACAAACTTAAAAACTATCATAGCTTAAAAATGCCTCATACAGCAATCTTACTTTATGTCTAAATAAATAATTAGTTGAAATTTATCGAGCGGTTCAAATATTATATCTTTATAACTAGATATGTATATAAATGTTCTGTGCGTGTGTATGTCACTGAACTCCTAAACGGCTGGACCGATTTGGATAAAATGTTCTGTGTGTGTTCAAGTGGATTCGAGAATGGTTTAGATTTACAATTGGACCCGGTAGGTGGCGGTGCTATAGGAGTCCATCATGAGATACGGATGTTCTTAAGCTGACAAATGATTTCTTTGTTTTGTTGTCATGGAAGCTGTCAACGTTTTGTTTGTTTTGTTGTCATGGAAACTGTCAAAGCGGTACGAAGTCCGCCGGTCACCTAGTGTTATATAAAAATACAGAACAAGTCAAAACATTCATTACTTTCTTTGTACAAAAATAATTATTAAGACAGCTGTTGTTGTACCCCATTGTTAACATGCCACTTATTTCTTAGTATTTATTTATTGTTTCGCTATGCATTCTTCTCGTTATCTGTAATCTATTTTAAGTTGAGTGGACTTCCTAAGATGAGTTCGTTGACATTGATTTAATGCATTTGTCTGCTTTAATGTCCCGCCTGATGAGCGGTCACGACAGCTCGATATAGTTGAATTGTAGATCGCTGACTGATAAGATAGGCGTTTTTAAAACAACTTAATACTTAACAACGAGAACACAACAAAGCAAAACACTATTGGTGTCAGAAACAGACATAAAGTTGGAAGATATCTAGTAGGTTTCAAGGTGACTCATGCGAGCTTCATTCGCTATTTATTAACAAAAACGAAAATTTGTGTGGCTTTCAAAAAGCGCCTACTAGCGGAGAACGAAATGAGAGTTAAAGATTTGCAATACAAATTGTCGTTTTCGTTAATGTTATCGAATGGCCAATGAAACTCGTACCATGCACCCTGTTTAGGACACTTATTATGGTTAAAAATAGATTCAGCATTTAATGTAATATAATACCTAATCATACAATTTTTAAACTTTCATGGTCACTTAAATTTGAATAAATTGACTTATTTTTTCATATTTAACATGGCGTATGCAAGTGTGCCAAAATATCCGATACTTATAAGCAACAGACATGGTAGACTATGAACTAATATAATTCTTGTGATACACACCATATGGGAAGTCCTAAGCCTAGTAACCGCCACAAAGTAATTTCTCATGTATAGCTATTATTATTTCATCATAGTACTTCCAATTAAAATCAAATGGCACATTCATGCAGTTTCAACAAGCTTTCACGTTCTATGAACTTCGTATGCCATAAAGTCATCTCTGGGTGACGGCCGTTATTCCAACAATCCTCATGTTCCTGCAAGATTGCAGTGATTTCCGCATTTTCGCTTACAGTTAAGATAATGGTAGCAATTTGCGATGCGCCGATTGGATCTCTTGATTAACTGTCGCTGTTCCATACGTGTGTGCGTGTATATTATACGCGTAAGACAACAGAACGTGTGCGTTTATAAATAGCTAGGTGGTGGTAGCCTCGGGCCGTCTTCGCAACATCCCGACCTTGGAAATGGACAAGTCTAGTCTAACGGTCCCTAAAAAGTAATTTTGTTTAATAATTTTCTTTTTTTGAGTGTTGTGGGTTCTAATGTGATAAACGATTAGTAGCGCCTATCACTATGGCTAGAGCGTTGGCGTTAATGGTGAGTTAATGATAAATTAATTAATTGAAATTTTAATTGTTTTTGTAGAGTGAATTTAGTCTTTTTTGTTTGTGAAAATTGTTTTTTCTTTAAAGGTCCTCTTGGCAAATCTATTGACGTTGAATTGTCAAGAAGAGGATTTTAGAGGGAAGAGATTGGAACAAACTATTGCCATTGCCAATGGAGTGAGTATTTACCTACCTATACTAGTTTTTTTCCAATTAGAAAGTATTTTTTTCTTTCTCATGTTGATAATATGATATGTTGCAACAGACATGTTATTAATTCCAGTTCAATTAAATTTTGAAATATATTTATAAGGTTTTGAATTGTAAAAAAATACAAACTCTTTTAAGGATCTTCTCGCGTTAATATACTTTTATTTTGAAAATGTTATATTACAAAAAATGGTGACCGATTTAAAACATATATATACATACACCGGCATATGGTTTAGATTCATAATATTTTTTAACACAACCAATTGTTTTTGTTTTTTCTTTTGCGTTATTCGTTAAACATTGACATAAATGTTTCAATTAAAAATAACTTATCAAGTCTTTCAGATTATTATTATTGATGTTAGCTAGTGAACAAAATAACTCTCATTAGCCTTTCTATACTTTTAAGTTCTACAACGGTAAGGCGCGCGATTTTCACTATCCATTACATAGAAATCATGAATAATGTCACTAACGCGTCATTGGCTTTCCAGCGATGAAATATCAATGTATCGGATCAGTGAATCGTTAATGAGTTTAAATTGAACTGCGTAGAAATTTAATTGTTTTATGCCTCATGCCATTTTTTACAACTCTTCCGTACGTTTGATTATAAAATCACAATATTGAAATGGAAAATATGCATCAGTGCTGTGAATTTGAATTTCTTGACAAACGTTTTAATATTTTAAAATCCGGACTGTACTGCAGTAATATTAGTGATTTTTAAGATGACGATGATTTAAAATTAATATAAAATTAACAATATATTAGGCATAATACTTTTCGGCATAATATATTTGGCGAGTGTCCGTAATTGAATAAATATAATTGGTAACCAGTAACTTATTTCGAGTGTTAGCTAGTTATTGACTAGTGGCTATTTCGTGTAAGCAAGAGAAAGCCAAATAATCAAACCCCGCGTGACTGCTAGGCCACTTCGTAAAACATTGGTTCCATGATTATTTTAATAGTATTTATCTATACTAATATTATAAAAAGGAAACCTTTGTATGTATGTATGTATGTATGTATGTATGTATGTATGTATGTATGTATGTATGTATGTATGTATATATGTATGTATGTATGTATGTATGTATGTATGTATGTATGTATGTATGTATGTATGTATGTATGTATGTATGTATGTATGTATGTATGTATGTATGTGCAGCAGGGACGGGCCGCTAGTGTAATATATTATGAATGTACTTAATTTTGTTTTACACTAAATTGTATTCACGATGTCGTATGCGTAGAATAATTATTATTACATGTAGCATGTCTCTCTCCAAGGTCCAATCTACCTCTATACCAAAATTCATCAACATTGGTTTACCTTAAGATACAAGATATTAAAAAAGCAACCAGTCCCAAGAAGCACAAGTGGGAATCGAAACCACGACCCTCGGATTATCGGTCTAATGCTCTGACCGATGAGCTACTGAGACCCCAGAAGACTGAAGCTCGACCGATAAGGTTAAGAACCAATGTCACAGTAACTTGATACACAAACATATATTATATCTAGTGATCAAAATGTCCGTCAGGCTGATAAAAAAAAACTAAAAATATACGCGAGTACATCCGCATAAAGTGTTTCATTAATAGAAATATGTATTAAAACTGAATTCTGCCTGAATTAATTGGAGTTTAATTTGTTGATTTTATTATACGCGCTACTGAACGACAGAGTAGCATTTAAAATGATTAGGTGTCAGTAGTAATTTTTTTAGCAACAATCATTATTTATGTCGCACATGTAACAAAACAATCTATACTAGTATATAGTATTTAGTATACTTGTACTGTAGGCTCGGTGTGTATTTGCAATTTTTCTGACAAATTTTGGGATAAATATTCATTTTATGACACACTGACACCAATTCTACAATTTTTGAATTTTTTATCTGTCTGTCTGTCTGTCTGTATGTCCACTTTTGAACGGCTTGACCGATCCTGATGAAAATTTGTATGTAGTAAGAACATGAGATTGTGTAAATGATAGGCTATAAAAAAAAGGAAATTTTATTCACAAGTGTAAGCGGGCGGGTGACGTTTCTTGATGAAAATTTGTATGTAATAAGAACATGAGATTGTGCAAGTGATAGGCTATATACGATGTTAGTAAACCTAATACTTATTTTGATTAGCATTCATTGATCCATTATATTCGCATAGCGAAGCGGGCGGGTGAAATAAAATTGGTACACTTTAGTCCGATTTTTTAGTTTTTTTTTTAACGGCGGGGTTCTTGGTTCTACGATGGGATGATACAGGGTAACTGTAACTATAATTTGTTTTTTTTTAAAATAAGTATGGGAAAACTGGCACGGGTTTTCCCAGTTTAAGTAACAGCTGCAAAAATATATGATGTTTGTATCTAGACTTCTAGAATTTCCAGATTCTATTTACCTATGTATTAATAGGTATAAAGATTGTTTTTGTTTGTATATCAATCATTTATGTAGGCGTAAATACGTTTCTGTGTGTATTTATAGGTTATTAGGCTAACAAAGCACGCGACAAGGGAAACCTTGTTTCTTATGTCGATTTCTCTTAGGTCCAGGGTCGAATGCGTACGTACTCTGTCCACTGTGCACCTATGGTGTTGCAAGCGTCCAAGGCCGATTACGTAATCGAAACTTATTAGTCCAAGTCCTTAACTAAGGAAAACGCTTTGCTTAGATACTAAAGCTTGATAAATGAACACAAATATAAGAGTTTATACAAACATACCTTTTTTTAGCGCGGCATCTAGAACGCGTAGACTATAATGCTTAGAATAATTATTAAAACAATATTTGTCTAGTATAGTAGAAGTGTAGAAAAAATCCACTAGCGGGGTTGGAAGCCATAGCCTAATTGATAGTGTACTCGACATTGATGTCAGAGGGTGACGGTTCGAATCTTGTTATAGTAATATCGTATGAGCTTTTTTTTTTGCTACGAATTTATCGTAATATTGATTATACTCATAATTATAAATCAAATGGCAGTGGGTAAAATGGCTTAGAGTCAGTTTGCGTCTAAAAAGCAATTCGTCTTACTAGCAAGAAGCCTTAAGTCACACAACACGTCCTAAAAGTAATTATGTAGTTTATTGTGCATTCGAGGAATCGTTTGAAGTTACTTTACCTTTTTAAAAAATATTTATTTGTATGTAGTTAATATTCATTATATTTTATTTTGAAATCTGTCAAAACTTTTTCGAAATTTCGAACAAACACGGTAAAGAATGGAGCCCACTGACTTTGATCGTGCCATTGGATGAAAACAATTATTTGGTAGCTTAAGACAAAATTATATTCTACTATAACTATATTTTTTTATCATAATTAGTATGTTTTGTTACAATGTACACATTTTATTATTGAGACTTAACTTTCAGATAGTTTTCATAGCAGACATTACACGAAGCGATGTTATATTTAATTATTAGATAAATAGCACAGGTAGACAACTATTATTGAAAAAAAATACTTGGCTTTAAACCGATGCGCGATTCTACTCTTTTGTTATTTTTTCACAAAAAGGAGACTGGCCCCGATTTAAACAGGATTTAAGTTTAGTCAGTGTTAAAGGTTAAAACTGATATTTTGCTGCATAGTCTATTAGCTGTTTAGACGGCACTTTATGGAGTAAATAATAGGCAAGTCAGTATGTTTTTTTAACAGCTTCGCCTCTACTAAGGTCACTAGACCTTACGACCCTAGGTAGTAAGGCTTGTTTGAAGTCCGGCTAGCTAGCTTCCCCCATACAAATTTAAAATTTAAAACTGTTTATTCCATTATCTGAACTAAATAAAAATACAAAAGTTTATGATAAAAAAAACTTAAAATTAAAAATTTTAGCATGACAGAAGAGTTTGATGAATTGCTAGTTTTTAATTTATCTGTCGTCTGTTGTGAATACACAAAACACAAAAGAATTTTAATTGTCTGTAGGACGGATCTGGCACAAAGCAGACGAAAGGTTAATACATACATTTCAAATGTGTAGGTATGTATTAACTGTTAGTCTGTCGCCATAACTACAACGTTACTAGCATTAATATGTTCCATCTGTTAGGGATAAGTCAGCTAGCTATGCCTAATTGTTACTATCTAGATAGTAACAATTTTCCTAATTGATTGGGGATAACAACTTAAATGTGCTTCCATGTTCGCTGCTTTCTCGAAACTCATCATCAGTTGAAACGATTTAAAGTCAATGTATAGACGCCTGCACATCAACCTATCCAAAACTGTCAAAATTCTTCAATACAACCATATGCCTAAGGCAGAAAGTTCAAAGTCTATTGGGGAAATTTAACAGTTTGTGGTAGGTTGATGTGCAGGCGTCTGTACGTACTGTCTGTATTTATTTACAAATACGAGTAAATGAGCATAATGACCACGCTTGCAAAATTGGTGTTCATAAACCTGAGGTAGCGTAGCATAGCCGAAGATCGGGCTCAGTGGCATGCATTAGGAGAGGCCTATGTTCAGCAGTGGACTGATGTGGGCTGATGATGACGAAACCTGAACTATGCATCTAAAAAAAAGGCGAAACATATTTAGGCCTGGACCTAGGAGTTAACCTAGGACCTCGAGTGCTTTACCACTCGACCACCGAGGCGATGCAAGGCGAGCAAAATGGAAATAAAAAATAAACTAAATTTTATTTTACTTTTCGCAACGCCAAAACTTAAACAGCCCATTCTCAACATAATCGTAATGCTGTTACATTGACGAAACAGTTCGATATATACAGTGCAAACACTTATCGAAAGTGGCCGGTGGGTGTCGAAATACAAGGCGGGTACCACACCTGCGCACGTACACGAACTATGGACGGTTCAGTATGGACACTTTTGTTCAAGAGATTTGCAAGTAGCTTGCGCGTTATCTCGCCTTTGGCCCTTTCGCGGACACAAACAGTGCGGTTCGCGTGCATCTTAGAACAAATAAGAACATATTTACGTTTGATCCTTGCGCATTAGCGGCATGTTCCATGCACGCGAACCGATCGCGTGACATTCGTGCGTGCGTTATGTGTGACGCGTCCATAGACATTCAAGGCGTGTAGCGTGCACAGTACGGGCGCGTGCGCTACGCGTGTGCAGGTGTGGACCCGCCTTTACATTGCAGGCCGTTCGGTTCACCCACTTTTCTCCATAGCAACGTGACAACTCGTTTTAAGTAGTAGATTGTTACAATTTGCTTTAAGAAAAAAGTAAGCGCGCGCAGAGTCAAGGTGTTCGTGTATACTGCACTTTTATTTTAACACTTTCAAATTTTGTGTACGAGTATGACTATTTTAAAAAGGTGTGACGAAAGTATTTAAAAGCGTTCCTAATTTAACAGGATTATGTTTTTTTTATATCTTTGTATGTTTCGGTCAGTCAGGAGTCATTAAATTATCGATTTGCGACATGTTTATTTATATTTAGTATCCGTACTAGAAGTCTTCTAAAGTTTTTTATTATAAATTTTTCAAACGTACTTTAGCTAGCACTGGGGATGAAATTAGACAATATAGGAATTGACCGAAATTCAATTTAGCATGCACGCAATCACAATTTTTTACCGACGTCATTTTGTAGCCTTTTCAAGGAGAACTTTTCTTAAAACCAATGAGTCCAACTTCGTTATATAGGTACTTAAACTTATTTGTGAACTGCTACACTTTCTTTTACTATTGTGATTTGGTCCATCCAAAGATAAGCCAATTTTAACACCACTAAACAATGCATTCTTTATTCGAATCATACTGACAAATAAAAAAAAAACAGAAATTCTTTCCACATGTCGACATTACATTAAACAAGCTTTCGAATCAGTATATCAAACAATTTACACGTTAATTAACTATATTGTTATTACAAGCTTATGTAAGACGTAACAACCTCATAAATATTGACGTTGAAAAGTGAACGCAAGCGGAAACAAAAGAAAGCGAACGATCCGTCAATGACATTGAGTGACGGTCGATGCGCTTACACGTCTTGAACTTGACATAAAATAGCCTAGCGAAGAGCAACAACTTTTTAAGATTTAAGGTTAATGTTTTGGTTTACTTTTATAAAAAGTACCTATATAAGTATATTAAATGGTTGATAATTATTTCAAACTTGCGTGATCAGTATGACGTATGCACTTATTTTAAAATAACTTTCTATGTTAATAGGTTACAAAAACTCGAACTTTAAAGTAAGGAATAGGGATACTTGTAAGGAAAACAGAATATAAACACAATCAAACAGCATTTTTTTAAATGTGCGATTCGTATATTTCGTTGATAGTAAACTCGATTTGCGTAATCAGCAGTGTAATTAATTATGTTCACATAATATAAATATAACAAGTGGTTACAAAAATAATGCCTTTGGCTTTCAAAGTAAAAAAGTAAATAGTATTGAATAATTTCGGCGGGCTGGTTAGAACCACGATAGCTCAATTGGAAGAGCACCTGACCCGGTATGTCAGAAGGGTGCAGGTTCAAATCCTGCTCGTGGAAATTTTTTCAACATTGTGTTTTTGTAATTTGTTTTGCAACAAAAATTTGCGTTAAAGTTATATAAACAAAACAAAAACATAACACGTGATATTTCGATTTCTTGACGGATCGGCTGACGTTTATCAGGTTCGCAATGTAACTGACAGTAATTGCCTACTAACATTCCATAGTTATGGAAACAATTACACTGCTGATTAGCTATTCAGAATATTAAAGCCCGATGCTAGCATGCGACTGTCATTATAAGTAAAATACCGAATTTTCACACGCGAGCTATCACTTCACACATTCCCTCGTAGTTTTTGCTTTGATAGAAGTACACTATGTAATTGAGGAACGAACAAAAAATTTATTGGTGCTCTAATGTGGCTTACGTTGTATGTTTCAGGAAAATCCTAGCTACTCATTCAGTTACGGAGTGGCCGACGCACAAACGGGTGACATGAAGACTGTGTGGGAAACTAAAGAAGGTGATACTGTTAAAGGTAATCATATATTAAAAAAAATAAAATAAAAAAAACAACATCACATTAATTGTTCTGATCCCAAGGTAAAAAGCACTCGTTTCATGGAAACCCGACCGGGAATCGAACCCGGGATCTCACGAGTTAGCACCGCCCAAAGTCCGGCGTGCAAGCCACTCGGCTACGGAGGTCGTGTTGTCATAATAATGAAATAATTTAAATAATAAATGAGGTATTTACCATTGCTTATGTGGGAAGACCTCATGATGATGATGGTGCTTCACTGAAATGTGAACTAGCATTACTTTTTACAATCTTGCTGTCATTTCACGGAGTATAAAAACATCTTTATATTTGTATGACTATTAAAATGTATTATTCGGTAAGACGAACAAAAGATTTTGTTTGATAAGTTTAACCACAAGAAAATATTAAAATATATAAATATTGTTTTAATGAGGAGAAAGAAGCTCGATGGCGCGGTAATTAATGCGCCCAGTCTGCGACTGCTAAGGTTAAGCAACTTTTGTATAGGATAAGTGACCAAAAATTTATCATCTCGAGCTCCTCCGTGCTTTGAAAGACACGTAAAGCCTTTGGTTCTAACTGCACAGGCATTCGTTGATAACCACCAATCCGAACTGGGCCCGCGTGGTTTTTGAAGGCTTGTCTCCTTATACATCCATAAGGAAGGCTCGTGCCCCAGCAGTGTGGACGTAACGACATAGCTGGTGATGACGATGACGATGTTTTAAAACTTATTTGCAGGTCACTACAGCGTTATACAGCCCGATGGCTCTACAAGATCTGTAGAGTATTCTGCGGGTCCTGACACCGGGTTCACAGCTGTCGTTAACAATGGAGATATGAAAGAACAAGCAGCTGCTGGTCGGAGTCTACCCGAGGAAAAAGCAATGAGAGAGTATGAAAGGTTCTACGAAGACCCCGAAGAAGAAGACGTCGAATATTATCCAAAGGATAGGAAAAGAAACAAAGTCCAGTTTGATAATTTTAGAGACTATTCTAAAAAGAGACCTAGTCATTACCCACATGACTTGGAACCTAGCGAATTCGCACATAGCTACTCTATCAAACATCCGTATGATCTACATCCTGCAGAATCGCACGTTGGTTTTAATGTTGATCCAAATTGTAAAACAAAGCACAAAAAAGAAAATATAGATAATGGTTTTACTAGCAGCTTTGACCAAGATATGAACAAACAGAACTTTGCTATGTCTATGCAAAATGACTATAAAGATGATTTTGAAAAATTTGAAAACTTCGAATTTGAGAAGCGGCCAAATCCTTTTCGATCAGGATATAAAGGCTCTCAGTTGGAAGATTTTAACAAGCAGGCATCTTCAATGAAACACAGCTTTTCATCACTTCCGGACGTACCCATTCCAGAAAAGTTCTACCAAGATGATATGCCCGCACGTCCTAATAAAAAATATAGGCCTAGTAAAAATCCGGATAACGGACACGCTAGTGACAACTTAGATGATTATATTTTGGTGCCAAAGAAGAAATATAAATCTCCTCCAAAGGATGAAGAATACAATCGTGACACTTATGATGACTACCGACCTCATTATCATAACGATGACGATTTGCACGAGGATCGTTATCATCGTCCAACCCGCGGTAGCAACGTCCAGAAAGAAGTAGTTCGTAAAGTAGTTAAGAAACGAAAACCTGTCATAAACCTTTTGGATATTTTTGATATATGAGTTTATATCACAAAGTAGAGTAAGAACGTTAGGTACGTAAATCAAAATAAGTATTTGTAGGTTTACGTCACTGGTGATAGACTGATGTTGTAGTTGTATCTATATTATTTTTAATTTTTTTAAATTTACTCTAAGTAGTTTTAGTAAGTTAAAGTTAGACCAGTACTATTTGTAAATTTCAACATTAAAACCAAAGCTTACAAGAACATGATGTATGCGTATTTTTTATATTTTAATTTAATTGTGGCGAGAGTTATACAAAAGTTCCCGATTGTCAAGCATTACAGTTGTTAAGGTTGCCCTTGAATGGCTAAAGTGGCTAAAGGCCAAAATATCTTTAATCAACATAAAAAACACGACATTGGCAATATTCTCGAAACTGCGCCACAATATCAATTGGTGCATAAGTTTTTAACGATAATTGCTCTTGACAATAGCGTTTTGGTTATTATAACATGCGACGGTTGCGCAACGTTAAAGACAGTGAAAGTGCAAAAGCCTCTGAAACTGGAGCGCGAGGGAGTGTTGAGTTACCTCACAAGGACGATTGGGTTATTTTAGGAAATTGTTGAGGTCAATTTGAGTTATTTTTAACACTAATTGTTAAAGAGTCCTGAGTCATGTTACTTTTTATAAAAAAATTAAACCAATGCGGAGTACAACATTTTGAAATTTAGCAAACCACAACCGCATTTTAGTTAATGTGGTAAAAATAACGGGTACAAAATCTTATTTTTTTTTAATAACTGGTAATTGTAGACAAATCGTCAGCATGTTTAAATAGGTTGCCTACAGTAGAAGTCATCAATCGCGATTTTACTAAGTTTAAAAAAAAAACATTCTGTCTCAATTTGCTAAAGATAATCATGTATGAAACATTACTAGTGCTTTATGATAAACGGTACCGAATGTGTTGTATATAATTATGTGATAAGCGCTTTTATAAATAAGTAAATTAATAGCGTGCTACGAAGCATAATTGGATTATATCCTTTGCTCTCATACTTTTTTATAAGTATTTCTAAGGATACGAAAAATAAATTAAATGGTCTTTTATTTGTTTTTAGGGTTTACATCAATAGTCATTCATTTTTCAACGGGCATTTCGACTAAATGTTTAGTGATTTAGAGAAACTATCCATTCGACATTATATCTTATCAATGTGTGCGTGATATGAATAAAAACTAAATTATTGATACAGAGCAACTGCGGCCGCAGTTGCATTATTCATTCACATATTGCAATAAAATTGAGCTGATTCTGTTTTCGACCGAACAACAGATATCATTGGCAATACCAAATACGGATTAAAATGTGACGCCGATTTGTGATCCGCTGTCAATCTCCCACGATTTAGAGTTAGTTCGCATTCAACTCTTAAATAAATTACATACATAATTAATTAAACGGTCTACAAATTCCAACCTGTTTTATCCTCAATTACCCTATCGTTTGGGATGTCCAATATTTCTATAAATACGAAATGAAACAAACTTCTGAATTAATTATTTGTTATTATCTTATTAGACACTTATATTGATTGTTTTAAGCTAATAACCATTTACAGCACATTGTTGTCAGACGGACTTTGATTTGAATACTATCATTATCATCTTGTTATATCCACTGCAGCGCAAAGGCATCACTTTATTTTCCCCACTTTCTTTTGATCGCCGCAATGGGCTAATCTAGTTTTTACGCCATTCTTGCCTTGGTCTCTTGAGCCGCCTTCTGGCATCAAGAAGGACCCAACTGGGATTGGGCTTTGGTGCAAGGTATCAGACACGAGTTCGACGTGACCAGCCCAATCCCATTTAAGTTTGGCATATGTTTATAAGACGTCCTGAATTGAATTGGGTATTAAAAATGTAATGTCCGTCGTGCATTGGAAACGTGTACTCCAAAGTTGTGCTACGTTTAATTCAAGCACGCATTCCGTGCACATTCACCGGTGGGCGCGGCCGTGACACGACGATTGTCGCAATGCGGCGCGGCGCAGCGTGCAGAAATGACAAATTTCTATACGAAATTTCGGGTAACTTTTCCCTCTAAGTTGTTCCGTATCTAAAGTTCGTCCTGGTTTAAGACTCTCTCATCATATTCATCATATGAAATTCACTGCTGGGCTCAAGAATAAGGCGAATAGGCTATAAGCCACCGCTTTTTTTTTAGAGAGGTTGCTGATTGCCTTTGACGGCATTTTCAGCTTCACATGGCTTTTCTGGGGGTGGCGAGAAACTTAAAGGGTTCCAAGCCCTCAAGCCGTGTGAAACGAATCACCTTCGGAGGTTTTCTAGATGGAACACTAGTGCGTATCCCCGTGCCCTACTAGATAGTTAGGATCGGATCGGGGAGCGGAACAACTCGAAGGTGCCTCTAAAGGCTCGGACCTCGGCTCGGGTTGACTGGGCCGTGGTGGTGGGGAGAAGCGCCCAGGAACATGTCTGTACCTGGTATAGAGCACGTGTGAACCGGCTCGTTGTGCCCTTGTTCTATGTGTACGGTGTCTTGGCCCTAAACTAGTGTGCATGTTTAGAGTATTCTGTAAATGTGTAGTGGCATTTAGAGAGTCGGGTGGGGTATAACCCACCACACTGCAGCGAGTAGACTGCCATCTCACGCATATTATGAGAACAACCAGGACCAAACGGCTTAACGAGAACTAGAACTCTCCATTTACAGTTATTTAAAAAAATAAGACAGCATCGGCTGAAGACTAGGATTGATTTTATTTCGTTTTGTAATAATTAATCCTCCTATGGTACCTCAAAGTTACCTTAAATACAATTGCTTGGCGCTGTGGATCCACGTTCTAGCATCTCAGAAAATTATGATGACCAGCAAATTAGTATGCTTTCTAGAACAAGGAGCTCTGGATTTTTTGGTTTGGTCACCCAGTGGTGAGCTGACAGCCAGGCATCGCCAGGCAGCTCCAGATAGTCTAATAAAATATGTTAAATATGGCTGTTCAGTTTCTGAATTATCCGATCCGATCCGAACCCTTCGGAGAATCTAGCAGGGCACGGGGACTCGCACTAGTGCGCGATGCCGTTCCCTCTAGATAGCCTCCGAAGGTGATTCGTTTCACACGGCTTGAGGGACCCTTTACGTTCCTCGCCGCCCCCAAAAAAGCCCGGTGAAGCTGAAAATGCCGTAGAGGCAATCAGCAATCTCTCTCAAAAAAAAAAAAATCTGAATTACTTTGGCTTAGCATTGTCACAATAACAACACTGACGTCATATGAAAGCTTCATATAGCTGGCAATCTCAGTAATTGAAAACTGCCTTGGTTGACACAGTTCAGTTCAGTGGACTATGTAATTGATCCATTTCCAGACGATTGGACATAATTGTTACTTCGCCGTAATAGTAGACAAGTGCTAGGTTTCTATGCCGTGGGAATATCAATAGCTTATAACATAAAACGCACACCATACATTTATAATAACCGTCTACTTAATAGGTTGATGATGTACTCAGACAAAGAGTTCCTAAATTCGATACCTAGTGGCAGCGTTTGGTAAGTTATAGTGCTTCAGGGATGTTATAAATGCGCTTGTACAGATATCACCGTCTTATCGCTATTTTAATAGCAATGTGATGGGTAAGAAAGATGGCAGGTGCTTGATGTAATGTTATCATCAGATAAAATGAAGACCCAACATCGACTGTTTGGTAAAAGTATAATGTTTCCTCTTAAACAACAGGCATACCTATTGTTGCAGATTTTGCATACAAAATCTGGCTTAATACATAATGTTATCTTTAGAAATATTCCAGCGATTCATAATAACACTTCACTATTATAGATCTCAATCCGAAAGGCAATAATTAAGGTTTTATAATTGGCAGATAACTGGCCTGAATTCTTATCGCAGCTGACAGACTAAAATATTTCAACATGACACTTTTATTGAGCAGAGAATTTAAGTTGGTATCTTTTATTACTTCGTCCATGAATGCACTTCTAAAAACTGTATATTACCTTGGGCACCTTATTAGTAAAAGTATTTTTGTGTACTTTCCTTTTGCGGGGAATATATCATATAATAAGAATACAGAACTTCCAAACCCACGCAAAAAATTGGTTTACCAAACTAACAGACATGGTCGATACAATAACAAAGAATTGGACGAGGCATTGCACATTGCTAGAATGGACAACAGCTAATGGGCACGAAAAGGCCTGGAATAAAGACCAAGAATAATCAATAATTTGATATTTCTAAAATTCAAAAGCAGCCAAAAAAAATTGTTTTTCAATAAAAATTATGATGACAATATTGTAATATAATCAAACAAATATTACGCTTAAGTCTTTAATCGCCGTGGGGGTCACCGGTGACCGACAAACAATAAATTTTCTATTGTGTCTGGTTTTGCGGCAGTCAACGTGTTAAAAGTACAAGGTGCTATAAATATTTTAACTATCTCCATAAACATTTTAAATCAAATGATATTATGCATACCATATTCATACATTTATCCATACTCATGTGAAGCCAGGGGACCCAATTGCTTGCCTCAGATAAGGTCTGGTTTTACCACGGATTTGCATGTGAAACTACATCTTTCATAATTCAACTAGTTAGTGAATTAAGTCTACCCTAATTTAAATATTTCGTAATTTATCATGTATGTTAAATTGGCAATTTAAACGATCATGTCATTTAAAAAGACTTTGAATAGGCATAAATATTAAGTTAAATTTGGAATTCCTAACTGTGTATTTTGATTACATACTTAGTTTATGACATGACATAATAAAATTTCTTAGGGTTCCAGCTTATATTTGTTTTAATTTATATTTGCTCTTAATTTATTACTCTCTGCTTGCTTTCATTTGGTTAATGGTAAAAAGTCAGCCTGGCTTACATTTCATAAATTGTTACAATAATGTCAGTACCATCGTAACGTTCCAATAATTAGCTACAAGATAACCAGTTCCTGCTAATGCAGCAGGGATCAACGGCTTTATGTGCCTTCCGTAGCACAGAGGAGCTCAAGATGATAGATTGTTGGTCACCTATCCAATGTCCAGCCTTTGTGAAAGTTGCACCCACTTAGTCTGACAGGGTGTTATAACACCTCTAAAATTATTATATAGAAGTACCGCAATATGAAAAGTTTTTTTACAACAACACACAAACCCCTGGTCGATCTAAATGGGTTAACCGCAACACTCGCAGACCGGGCGCGTTAACCACTTCGCCACCTGCGCCATCGAGCAACTGGTGTTATGTAAAAAAATTAATAAAGTATTTCGTTGTACCGCATGAATGAATGATTTACAACATCTCCAATAATGAATGAGAATGGGAAGTGAAACTTATACTTATTGCCGTTTCCGCGGAAGTCTGCCACCGTTACTTAGTGTTGAGAGTTCCGTACAATTAATGACTAGAAAATGATAATACTTTCGCACTTTCATTCGTTGCACCACAGAAACTTGCTAAGAGTGTAATAAAATTTCACTAATTTGAAACTAAAACGACTAAAACGAGAGTTGAAGCTTTATTGGTAGCGCATCTGATCTGGTATGCCAGAGGGTGCAGGTTCGAACCGCTCATGGAAATTATTTCATAATTTTTAAAAATTGTAAATACGTTTTCCTCCGTTGTTGTGTAAATTCAGAGGGAGTGAGAACATCCTGGGTTGTTCGACAAGTTGTGTTTAGTCTTGTGACTTAGAGGATTATTTATGAAATATGAACCAACCCTTACTACAGTTACGGTAAGAGCCGGTAAGGTAGGTACGGTTCCAGTAATTTTGGGTCGGCAAGGTGAAGACGGCTAGTGGAGCACGATTGTGCTGACCTCGCATTTGAACCCTGCTTCTGCTTAATATCAGATAGATCAGAGGCATTCGCCAGCTCTTCTGTAAAAAAAACTTTGGCTACTACAAAGTAGGTTTTCAAAAAGGTTACAAAAAATAGCGACTTGACCGTAAAATCCATTTTGTACGATACAGCAGGTGTGAATAAATATAATAATAATATGACTTACATAATTGTAAGCCATATAAATGATGAATGGATGGTGAATTTATTATGTCATTAACGACTTTTTGATTACGTAAAGCTAAATATGCTATTATGTTAGTAGCACGACTTGTCTTAATTTATAATTGACTAGTCTGTGATGCCACACAGCTCGCTTGATATTGGGCCTGCTGTAAATTCTTGAAGAATTGACATATTTTCCGGTACAAAAAGTAGTCCATATCATTTTGTGATCTTTCAACTATCTCGTCGGTCCGTTTCTCCGTTTTGACGTGAAGGAAAAACAAACATACAAACACACTTTCCATCTATACATATAATAAAGCTAAAGAGGGTCGAAAGTCTGTACATGGAAGATGTTCGAAAAAACAGTTGGCTGGGGATACCTTGAATACATAACAGACAACGTTCCAACAGTTTTTAGAATTTTTGTCTGTTTGTCTGTTTATTTGACCGCGCATTACGTGAAAATGGCTGAACGGATTTAGATGAAGCTTTGCACATAGACAGACCATGACACGGACTAGGATAAAGGATACTTTTTATCTCGGGAAAAGGTTCCTGTGGGATATTGTAGTCTTCGCGAACGAAGTCGCGGGCGACAACTAGTTTATAATATGAGTTATGATTGCTAATATATCAAATGTCTAATAAGTAGTTTGAGTACGAGTATAACAACTGTAAATGATAGAACACTTGTTTCTAACAAGATAACATGTCGAATAATAAATTATAATTATTATAAATCTCATAGTTAAATACTATATTATGATTTGTTCTGACACTGGGAAATTAGATGGCTTACGATGGCTTAAGCGAAGCTTTCGCAATGGCGGGTGCTAACAATGTATGTACACCCCATCATTGTTGTTGAGTAATGATACGTTTTAGATTGTTATATAACAATAAGCTACTTCATAACTTTGTCCCACCCTATTGATAAGTGATGATAAGGTGGAAGACGGGAACACAAACATTTTTGGAGGAAATAATTTAGGATTTGCGACATCTATTTATCTACTTCTAAAATAACCCGTCTCTGTGGTCTAATTGTTAAGACCACCTGTCCTTAAACCAGAGGTTTCGGGTTGAATTCTTAGCAGTTGGTACTTGTTTGTCTACACGATTGGGTTGATGGTAAGGTTGATGGTAGCCACCACCATATTCTCTAAATATGCCGCCATACCAATGTTTGTAGCATTGTTACGTTCCAGGAGCTAAAGATAAAATAGCCAGTGCCTTATTAGTTAAGGTTTCAGAAGGGTAAACTGCGCGTCCACCTTCGGCCTTACCATCACTTATAATCAAGTGAGATAAAGATCTAGCTCTTGCTTATACGTTTTAGTTTTACCGATTTAAAATCTATTTACAACCTACTAACACGAAAGAGTTGATATATTATCATCCTCTTTGAATGGAGCTATTGTAAAAGCTCCATGTAACGCAATGTACACACGCCTTCACATCAGACTATCACAAACTGTCAAATTTCCTCAATAGACTTAGAACTTTATATTTATGGCATATGGTTGAACATTTATTGAAGAAATTTGACAGTTTTGGATAAGTTGCTGAGCAGGCGTCTGTACTTTACGCATCGTGTAAATTCGTCTAAGCATAATTGAGTGTTACTTCACAGCTCTATCAATACTGCCTTTTGAGAATTTACCAGTAAATTATTACCATGGATCACAGTACACATTGTTGAAGAAATTATGGACATGTGGGAGGTAGCTATGTGTCATGCCTTGTTAGCAAGCCCAGAATGCTTTTCTGAAACAGATTTGTAAATGCATTAGGTTAAACAGATCATTGGAATTTATTGGTCTTTGTTCAACTGTTTTGATGCTTATCGACGTTTATTTCAATTGTTTTAGTAACTATATATAGTTTATCGAAATAGTTCTAGTGACACTGGTAACGGTATTTTATCAGTATACCTCAATTTAGTGAAAGTTGGAAGGTATCTTTGAAATTACTTAATATTTAAATATTTTAAAGATTATGTAAGTCATTAAAGTATCTAAAATAGCTTTTGAAACTACCATGGTCCAATTTCCAAACAATTCAAGTCCATCCAATTTCTAAACACTGTTGCATGCGCCATGATCACGAATGTACGGACTTACTTTTAATGTATCCTAAGTAACTCAAAGACAACCAAAATCATAATAATTACCCCGTAAATAATAAAGTTGATAGTTCTGTACTCAAATACAACAAAAACACGGTAATAATCCCCTTGGTAATTTGGGCACCCTGACATCTTCAATCTTGAAATTAAAACAACTACTTCGTATAAAAGCTAACGCTAAAGTATGTGTTTGAGCAGTAAATTAAATTATATATAGTATAAAACAAAAAATACAGAAACCGTTAAAAAAAATACGTTGAATGTATGCGAGATATTCTTAGAATGCAATCATAGGGTACTTGCAGTTGACATAGAACTATGAAGTTTGGCAAGTAATATCGTCTTATACTACAAGTACAGGGAAAAATCTGAAAACTATACATATTTAATTAAATCACAATAAAACAGGGTCAAAGCAAGGAACGGGGGTCCAATTTTTTTAAGTAAGTTAACCGTGTTATGTGGGGTATCGGATGAAAGGGCTTCATTTGCACAAGCTTAAACAGATTTTTAATTATTTTTATAATGTACAGACGCCTGCAGATCAACCTATCCAAAACTGTCAAATTTCTTCATACATTTTCAACCATATAATTAAGGCATAAAGTTCAAAGTCTATTGAGGAAATTTGACAGTTTGTGGTAGGTTGATGTGCAGGCGTGTGTACAACATATATAGTTTTCGATTTATTTTTTATTTTATTTTTTGCAACAAACAGTCATTTTCACAAACATTATGTAACGATGAATATTGTATATTAAGACTAAAGACCTACAGTGCCAAATAATTTATATAAGAAATAACATAGTATGAGTAATGTGGTTAAACAAAGGTTCTCAGAGAAACAATATAAAACTAATTAAGAAAAGCATGCATAAACATGTTGAGTTATATAATTAGATTACCTACTACCCAGCCAAGCTTAGCTACTTAGTTAAGTTTTTTCTTTAATTCTTGTTTCAATGACAACAACGGCATCTTGAAAATATTAATTTCAGATTTTTTTAATTATAAATGTTCGTGGAACGGTGGAGTTACGTGTATAATTTTTATGTAATTTTGGAGGAACAAAAAGATTAAGTGTACGTGAGGAGCGCACTGGAAGTCGAACACGAGACACGAAAGGTATCCTACCAAGGAGTGTTGTATAATCGATAAAATTATTTGAAATCGTGTACAGAAACACAATATCAAACATCTTTCGTCTATTGCATAGAGATAATATTTTGTACTTAAGTAATGAGTCACTATATAGTTCTTCTACAACGTTATTACGATAGTTCAGAGACCTAATAAATCTTTTTTGCACTTTTTCTATTCGATCTATATGTAATTGATAGCAAAGGCTTCAAACTGTACTACAAAAATCAAGAATTGATCGAACAAAGGCAAAGTATAATATTTTCAAAGTAAATACTTTATAGGGTTTACTAATCCTTAGTATAAACCCTAAGTTATGATTTGCAATAGCTAGTGTATGGTCCATGTAGTTAACAATTAATAATTTTGAATCTATAACTGTTCCTAGGTCTCTGATGCTAGTCACTCTTTTGATAGTAGTGTCATTTAACTTGTAGTTGTATATAGTATTTTTAAATTTCCGATTGTATGATATGATATGGCATTTGCCACTGTTCAGATACAATTGATTGGTTGTACAGTAGTTTTCCAGGGCAAACAAATCCTTTTGCAGTCCATGGCAGTCCTCACTCGATCTAATAACAGTATATAGCTTTGTATCGACAGCATATTGTAGAAAATTGCAACTCTTTAGTACAAAACCCTTGCCACTAATATAAAGAGAAAAAAGTAATGGACCGATATGGGATCCCTGTGGAACTTCTGATGCAATAGAAAGGAACTGGGAAGAATACCCATTCACACAAACTGCCTTACTCCTGTTTTTGATTTATGACTCGATCCATCTGAGAAGACAACCGTGTTCTCCGGTTCTCGCAAGCTTTTTGATAAGTAAATCATGATTTATTTTATCAAAGGCCCGGGAGAAATCAGTGTACGTACACGGTGTCAACCTGCAAGTCATCGTCCATGGTTTGTGACAAAAAGTCAGTAAATGTTAGCATGTAACTATCGACACTACGACGCTTAAAGAAACCATGCTGCTGGACGGGTATGTAGTGTCAGACAAAAAATGAGAGTTGAGATGTTACAATTTTTTTTTAAATCTTACCTATGACGCGCAATTTAGAGATAGGCCTCAGAAATCTAATCTCTCTTTTTGACAGAATTTATACTAAGGATTAGTGTTGAGTGAAAATACCTACTCATTGAAAGCGTCATAGATTTCCTTACCGCTCGTTAATGTTTGACCATTGTACGAGATAACTTCTGGAATACCATTAATTGCGTTTTTGATTTAACAAAAGACCAAAAGAATTTAAGATGCGTTTTAATTTTGTCCTCTGATAAATGAATAAACTTTTTGTAACAATCTGTTTCCACTTTCTTTTATCAATCAATTTATGATGAAGAATGAAATAAGAAATACCTTTTCCCTCTTTTATATGTATAACCTAATAACTTTGGTGTATGTAGCACCTAACAGTTTGCACTGTTATGCGTACCTACTTAGTCCTTTTTTTAATTTTGTAATTTAACACAATCCTAAGTAGGTACCTACCTACTTGAGTGTCTTGTACCTAACTAATTTAGGTATGAACTGTTACTTTAATCACAATTTCACTAAAACACAATTATATAAGTAATTGTAGGTTTTGGTAATTGAATTTCGGGAAAAGTTCGAGACTCGATTCCTGAACTATATATTAGGTACCTCTCGGTGGGCAAGTCCGACTCGCACTTGTCCAGTTTTTTATTGTTAAGAGTAATGGAAAAAGTCTGTGTAATGGAAAACAGGTTTAATAAAACATTGGTTTTGCTTACATTCCGAGTCATAATAGAGAAATACACTGTGAGGGTGTCTATACTATATCTATGCTTAATAATATATAACCACATTTATTATTGGAATACAGACAGTTATAATCGAGACCTGAGTGGTATCATTTCGGCTCCTTATTCCAACCTCATAACACGATCCGATCCGCATCCCTTGGATAATCTAGTAGGGCACGGGGACGCACACTAGTGCGTGATGCCGTTCCTTCTAAAAAAGCTCTGACAGTGCTTCATTTCACACAGCTTGAGAAACTCTTTAAGTTTCTCGCCGCCCCCAAAAGAGCCCGGTGAAGCTGAAAACGCCCAGTGAAAACCAGCAAACTCTCTCAAAAAAAAAATATTTTTTTTCTTATCCTTAATTAAGCTTTTTTAATTTCTCAAGACTGATTCGTCTTAAGAAATCTTAACACCTAAGTGACGTAGTTCTAACAGAGCAACTACGTCACCTGATAGATATGGAAATGACAATTCAAATTAAATCTGGAACCTGTTTTATCCAATAAAGGTGTTGTCGCGGTGAGCGATGCGGGTCATTGACACCGCCCAAATGAGTCACAGTGCCAGACTTGACATCCGATGCGGTAGACGTCCACGACACTCTTAAGGTGAGGTTTCGTCAAAGCGACAGTTTAAAATTTTTTCATAACAGAAAAAATCCAACGGCAAAGTGCTTACCGAAAAGGAGACATATATATTTTTAAATTATCTGGCCTTCCAACATAGACTATCACACAAACAGATGCTTACCTAATTTATTTTTCATATATTTAAGTGGACAACTTAAATATATGAAATTGTGTTAAATATTTCTAATAAAATCTAAAACAAAATATTGATCAACATTGTCTCGGACATTAAAAATGTTTGTATCCGCAGGACGCGTAGTTGGAAGACATCTATAGCAAATGCCTATAAAAATATAATAATGTACAAATATAATAATCCTGACCTTATGATGCAACGTAGTCCGACGAGACACACACTCCGTAGCACTCGTTACGCACGTCTTTCTTAATTAACGTTTAAAAGTAAATATCACAAGTAGGTAATATGTATATAGGTAGATATAATATTCCGCACAACCAATGCAATTTATACAAATAAACAATTAAACAAGCTTTTGTAGGTACCGCGCACCAACCGATGGCCATCTTATGGCCACACATTAGATCAGTAGTCCGTCTAAAAACCTACCCTAGAAAAAGTAACAAATTATCTCCCTTCACCGAACATGATAAACAATGTTTTATTTAAATTACTGATAATAGCAATAAATTTTCCTAGTGAAACTACACCTTTTCAAAGTAGACTGCGGTTACTCTGATTATAAGTCACAATTCTAAAACAAATCTACTTATGTATTATAGATTTACAAATAAGAAATAAACAGTTTTTTTTACTTTCAATCGACAAATGTGAAATGCTGTTCGTTGATAAATGCATCACTCAAGATCGGAAGACTACATAAAACTTTACACATATACAGACCATGAATCGGACTAGGACATAGGATACTATTTATCCCGGCAACAGGTACTTGTGGGATTGTGTAGTCCGCGCGAACGAGGTGGCAGGTAACAGCTTTTAATAATAGTTAACAACATTACCAGTCTTCAATTCGATAGACCCATATAAATACCTAAAATATAAGACATAAAATATAAGACCCTTATAATATATCGTTACCATACCCTTGTATTAACTATTCGACTACAATATAGTTTATGAATACATAATATTATAGTTGAATAGCGACGTGTTTGTTTAAACTATAAAACAACAGCAAGCGTGCAAAATTAAAGAAATATATAAGAAATTGTAAAATCTAGTTTGTATTGCTCTGAAAGAGATTCAATAAATAAAAAATAGATAGATAGAAAAATAAATAATAAATAGATTAAGCTTCATAAAGCACTTAAGCCTGTTGAGATGCACAGATTAGCATGACAATGGCTAGTTTTAAAAAGACAGGCTTTCACGCACTATTTGCATACACATTGTCAACTATAAACAAGTTCGCCTAAGAGTTCATGGTCATAATATCTTACAGTTTTATACCGGTAAGTTGGCTTTCATCTCACCTATAAGCCAAAAAATAGAAGCGCACCTCCTTAAATATTTTACCAATGTGGAACTAGCTTAACTTAGTTTTACAAAAGTTGAAAATATCTTAGCTATTTTTATTACCTAGCTAGATGGTAATGAAAATAGCACCTGTATGTTCATTACTTAGACTGGACGGTAATGAAAATATAGGTGCTTAGATCATAATTTGTAACAACTAGTGTTAGTTATAGAAATACATAATATACACAAAGAGATATGTCTCTTTCGTTGTCGTGAGAAAACTCATAAACTTTTAAGATTAAAAGCAAATTCAAAACTTCTATAGTCAAAATCACCATTAAAGTAAATATGCTAGATAAATAAATTGTTACCTATTAAAAATATTACTGGTTTTATCATGATATGGGTAAATGAATGTGGAGCTGCATATATCCTACTAATATTATAAACGCGAAAGTTTGTAAGTATGGATGGATGTTTGTTACTCTTTCACGTAAAAACTACTGAATGGATTTTAATGAAACTTTCCTCATATACAGACCATGACCCAGACCAGCATATAGGATACTTTTTTTTTTACTGCAGTCTTCGCGAACGAAGTCGCGGGCAACAACTAGTTCAGCATATTTATATAAATAAATATATATATATATATATAATATATATAATATTATATATATACGAGCGACATAATTATGTCTAATATCACAGATAACGTTGAAAAACCTAGAAACGAATTATTTTTGTAAATCCATAAACGATTACGAGTAGATCTCGATACCGTGCAAAAGTTTAATTTATTTAGCATTTTATTATTAACGAGCCGATACTGTTTAGGAATAGTTCTGAGACTAATTTTTTACTAGAACTATTATAGTGTATGCTAGATTTGTATGGAATGGACATTAGTTGTATTTCGAGAATATGTTTTTTGTTCCAACATAATAATATTGTGTAATCAAACTCTTGTCTGCGATTAAGCAGGTTATTATCTAGTGTGTTACTATTAGGATACAGGTATCTATAAAAAAATCTTATAGCTCGATATATTATCCTATGTTCACACACGCTCATGCCCTATGCTAGGATTTGAACCTGGTAGCGATCCTACGAAGTTCTTGTGATTTTGTAAGATTGCCATTGGTTTGGATAATTGTGGCTAATGTTTAAATGTATGTATAGTCTAGATTATCTTAAAATAAGAGTGATGTTAATAAAATAAATATGAATAAAATGAAATGAAACCAAATATAGCTATAACGTTCTTACCATTAAATAATAGATTATACTTGTTTAATTTTCTCATAGGGAAAGGTAAGCCTAGTATGAACATATAGTACCAACTCCGCCTTTCGGCCGAGTTTTTTTCGATCGAGTTGACGAACAACTCGAATGCTCTATGTTGAGCTTGTAAACTTTTAACTTTATTAACCTATAGAATAAAACCGTACCGTAGTAAGTTCAAAAAGTTTTTGACCATAATAAAAATTTTTTTTTTTTGACCCTATAGTGTATGTTTTTACATATTTTTCTAAGCATTTTACTTCACGACTTAAGCCTAGACAAAGAGTTTCTAGTTAGAATCGAATGAAATGGAATAATTATATTTTATTCAGAGTTCATGCAATAGCAGTGTCTACTTTACACCCGAGATCTAGTTCATTCTGGGCAGCGCCCACTAGTTATACGTAATTCATATGTATGTTTTCCTGCGCATACGACATAAGGGCCCGGTATCTATAGGACATTAGGCCTCTATATAAGCGCCAGATAAGCCGTAATTTGGCACACAACAAGCCCTAGTGCTTAGAGTGAAGTACTGTGTTAAATTAGAAATACAATAGAAATATGTTCGCCAAGGTAATGTTTTAGGTGTTAATTACAAAGAGTGTATTAAGTGACGTGTGATAACGTTTTAGAATTAAATTGCTAGTGATTATTCTGTTTTAAAACTGATTAAGTTTTTATTTTCTATCTAACTCAATATTTCTGTAATTTATTTGAAAAAAATCCTGCGGTAGAATCTGACTCAATTAACCTACCATAAGGCCTATTCCACATAAATCTTTGCGACTTAGTGAAAGTTTAGATATTGATTAAACAAACCGTAATTCCTTGGTTTAGAAAAGTCTTTTAATTGATTATAACAAAATTTTAAGAATAATTTGTTTTTAAATGTAATTTAAGAGATTCCCACCTATTTATCGGAACGTGAAAATAATAATCTTGTTATTTTTTTACATCAGATCACGACCGCTTTTATGGTAGTAAAATATCTACAAAAAGACATTATTAGAAAATTTTAGGTGATAGGTAATGTTAACATAATTGTTATCATTACATATTAATATGTTAATTACCTTCCCCCGGTTGCTGCAGTAAGATAACACACCAACCTGCTTTAGGCCAGCATTGTGGGTTAGGATCCAATCCATGCGCTTATAATACATTATATTTTAAAGTTAAAATGCCTGAGCCCAATTGTGGGACTTTTATTAACGGTGACGACGATAGTTCTTACCGCCTCTTTACTAACAGTTTATCTTGGTTTTTCCAGTTGGTTCTGGTCTGCGCTGTGGTGAGCTTGGCTCGTGGTGGCCTAATAGCGCCCCATGGAGCCCTATCCTCGCAAAGCATCGTGCTGGGGGCACCTGCTTATGGCGGTCATGCTGGAGTATTAGGTCTTGGCGGTCTTGGAGGTCTTGGAGGTCTTAGTAAGTAATGAAACCCAATCTACCTCCTCTGTGGCCTAGTAGTTTAACCACCGGTGTCAAATCTCTAAAAAGATCTAAGAGTCCGCCTGGCTACCACTATTTTAAATTTTTACTTTTTATTTTTTAAGTGCTTGCTGCACTGAAGCTAAATTAAATTAAAATGGTCGGCGTTTAATCTTTTCATTGTATTTTATAAATTTTATAAATTTACCTTATTTAAGTATGTAATTATAAAATTATAACATTAATGTTAGTAGCTTTAATGTATTCCGACAGTTAGAATATATACCTAAATAGGTAAGATAGTCAGTTCGGATTCCGTGTGAAGTACGTTTCCACTCACAGGACCTCTGCATCTGAGACAGTCTAACCACTCTAGGCCACAGAGGCGGTAAAATAAAAAAAAACAACAGCTAGCGAATTCAAAGATTGCGTTTGTTGCCAAAACGCATCTACACCGACGACCCTAATGATGGCGACTGACGGAAGCGTACCATCATAACGTACCATTCGCGGCGAGCTCGTTCAATACGTGTGACGTATCAATACGTCATTACTGCCTGACCGTTAACAGGGTGTAGCTTGCGGCGAGCGACTCTGACAATACTGATCATGCCTATACTCGCATCGAACATGTTCTGTCTCCACCTTAAGAGTTTTGAGGGTAATCTTGAACCACCAACTTGTATTGAAACCAAAAATAAATGTTCCAGGTCACGGCGCGGTCGTTGCGCACGCTGCCCCCATTCTCCGATCTCCCTACGCTTCATACGCGCACGCCGCCGCTCCTGTTGAAGTTTACGTAAGCCTATACAGAGTGCTTAGTGCGAATTATTATAAAAGTAGACTATTGTTATATTTTGGTGTACAACAACGCTATGGCGTACTGTTTTCCACAATCTCATACAATGTACAACTTAATGATGAGGGAATATCCATCAATGAATTATGTTTAATTAGACTACGATTTATTATGCATGTGTACTAGCAATACTTACTTACCTTGGAATCTAAAATAATCACATCTAAATGTTAAAAAACTTTTTGTTTTTCAATAACAGGCCCACCCTCGTTACACATTCAACTACGGAGTTGCTGATGGCCACACCGGTGACCAGAAGAGTCAGTGGGAGTCCCGCGACGGCGACGTCGTGAAGGGCCAGTACTCCCTCGTGGAGCCCGACGGCACCGTGCGCACCGTCAACTACTCCGCCGATGACCATAATGGGTACGCTTTCGCTTTTTGTCTTTAAAACACTTCGGTAGCCTCACCCGCGACCTGAAGAGCCAATGGGAGCTCTCCGACGGCGAGCGACGTCATGAAGGGCCAGTACTTCCTCGTGGAGCCCGACGGCACCGTGACTACTCCGCCGACGACCATAATGGACCATATGTATCACTTTGCGTCTTTTAAACGCATCGGTAGTCACACTGGTGACCAGAACAGTCAGTGGATAGATGGCATTCGCATTTTGTACCAGTAAAAATTTTGCCCTAAACGCATTTTGCCATGATCGTGTTTTGTCATATATGCTATATGTATAGTAGTTTTTTATATTTGTCTCAATTTATACTCACAGTTTTTTTAAATCTCAATTTTTGTCATCGAACTAAACCTTAAACAAACATTTTACAAACTTACTACTTCTTAGCCATGAAAGATAAAGCAGGCCAAGTAGATTTCTATAATATGTCAACTTCATACGGAAATAGAAAATTTTTCGGCGTCGAGAAAAAAAATCAGATCATGGACAGCAAAATTAGCAGTATTGTAAAATCTTTTGATGAATTCCGTATGCCTTTAGGAACATGTCTGAAAAAGTTAGCATCTCTTACTTGTAAAATAAGCTTACTTAGCTACATTATTTTGTTGAAGTAATGTTATGTTATGTCTCCTATAAGTCATATTTTTTAAGTTATTAGTTTTGTTTCAATATTACTTTTAACCGTAAAACTGGTAACGCACTTAACAACAGTGTCCTGTAAAAAATAACAAAAAAAAATGTACCTACATGCATCGTTTACTGTAATCTAACCTAACTTTTTTAAACATTTTATTTTTACATATAATAAAGAGAAAAAATTAAATCTCTCAAGTTACAGTATGCTGTTAGACAAAATCTTTTTAGACGAAAAAGCAATTAAATCAACTTGCTTGAAGGCAAATCACCTATAGGATAAAATACGGTCCTATTTAAAGCATATAATTATGACAAAACACGATGGTGGCAAAATGCGATTAGGGCAAAAAACTTACTGATACAAAATGCGTTTGAGGCACCCTACAATCTTGAGCAATCTTGAGCCCTGCAATGAGGCATCTTACAAATCGTCAACAGCTGTGATTGATTTCTAAGCACATGTGTTTGATTGAAAATCAAATATGTCGGTAATGAGGTACCTCATAATTCGAAATTTAAATCGATGGTAGCGACAAAATAACAACATTGATATACTTCAGTAAAGCGATAACAAAACCTCTATACTCGTATACACGAAAAAGTGTACAACAGTTTAAACAATGTGTAGTTTGATTCGGTTCTACTGATATATTAGGATTTATTTAGAACATAAAAGTATCGCTTTCTAACAATACTATTTTCAGAAAAGGCAAGTTTCAATTCTTTCATAACTATCAACTTTATTCGTCCCATCACATTTTCACTAAAATTGTTCCTTATTAAAATGACAAGCAGCATCGTGTCTGCTTTCACCAAAAGTGTAGACTAAATCACAGTTAACATAACCAATGTTAACTCACAAAACTTATTTATGGGAGGGCTATCAATTTCAGATTCAACGCAGTCGTGAGCAGGCAAGGCCATGCAGCGCATCCAGCAGTCGCCCGCGTGGTCGCAGCACCTGCCTACGGCCACGGCCTCTCCGGCCATCTCCTCGGCTAAACACCCTCAGCAATGCCATCCTACTCAAACGACGAATATTTATTGTAACCAATTACTCTAGACTAAGCTGGGACGGAATGTGACAACGAAACGGAACGCTTCGTGGTCCTTCGAGCCGGATCACGTACGTTAAGGCTCGGCGTTTCATAATCTGTATCCAGGGACTACATGGCCCAAAGTTATACTTCACTCAATCATTCATTAATTCAACTACCTACATTAGCATCTCATTTAGATCAACTTTTGTATTATAATTTTCTACTAGTGTGTAAGTCTTTTACTGCGATTTCTAAACTCGATAATACATTTTATGAAACGTTAGACACAACGCCTACGGGGTGCTAAGCAAAAGCTTTGTGTTTTTGTGACTGATTTTGTAAATTAATAATATAACATTTCATACAAATGAATATTTTTTATTTTTTAAACCATCAAACTCCTTGCATGCTGTGGTGTTTTCATTCATAGGGAAGACCTCATCTTTATCAATGTAGGCGTAAAATGAGCTGGTAATGATGATGACAACAATATATATTTTTTTTGTTTTATAAGATTTTTTTAATCGCTAAGCAATGGCAAATAATTTTTTTTATGAAATAAAACTAGCCATTTTTATTAGAAGTCTACCTAAAATTTGCAACTTATATCGTAAAGTTTCCATATTCATCCAAGATCCGGTTCTGTTAAACTTATTTCGTTAATTCACAGATAAGATTATTAGCACAGATTTCGACGTCCGCTGTCAATCAAGTTACGAAAGCATTTGAATGAATTAAATATATTACGAATTATAAACTATCAACGAGTTAATCAGAACGTGCAGCGAATGCGAATTGTTTAATCTGAGTTACACCTTCCGCGTTATTAGACCATTTTATATAACACAGTGGCTAATAATGAAAACGATTTCGTAGAATTGACCATGTTCTCTGAAGATGATAAAGGCGTTTAAAACGTGATACCAGTAGGTTTTTTTTCCTTTAATTGATGGCTTCGTGCGATTAGCACATTTAGCCAGTGACAAAGTAATTTTTCTTACAAGTAATAATAAATAGTAATAAATGATTATAGAAATGGAAAGTGAGAAATTATATTACCCCCCAACCCCTCGAGTATCTCAGTAAAGATATATAAATCTTTACGGTTAATAATCCACAATTATTTCACATTAGTATTCGACATTACACAAATTTTAGAAAATAAAACAAAACCGCAGACATGACTCTTCATCTTCCCGCCAAGAAGTCGAGTATGTGTTGTTTTGGTCGTTGCAACATAGTTTTGTCTGAGGAGTTTATCTATCTAAACAGCTTATCTTTTTCTGTTGTCTTAGTAATAGGTAGGTTAATTGGGAACAGCCTTGTAGTTAATTAATTAAATCCTACTAATATTATAAACGCGAAAGTTTGTAAGTATGGATGGATGTTTGTTACTCTTTCACGTAAAAACTACTGAATGGATTTTCATGAAACTTTTCTTATATATGACCCAGACCAGCATATAGGATACTTTTTTAACTTTTTTTTTACTGTATTCCTCGCGAACGAAGTCGCGGGCAACAACTCGTTACTTAATAAGAATGGCCAACTGATCTCACTATCTATCTCAATATGTAGCGTTACTTTTTATTGTTTCTTTATTTGTTTTTATCGTTTCTGCACGCACGTATCGCCTTCACTACATAGTATAAAACAAAGTCGCTTCCCGCTGTCTGTCTGTCCCTATGTATGCTTAGATTTTTAAAACTACGCAACGGATTTTGATGAGGTTTTTATAATAGATAGAGTGATTCAAGAGGAAGGTTTTTATGTATAATACATGCATATAATTGGACCCGGTAGGTGGTGCTGCTTTAGGGTTCTATAGGATACGGGTATTCACTCAAGCGGACGAAGTCGCGAGCGGGCCGCTAGTATCTTACAAACGCGATAATTATTATTATGCTGTAATGTTTGTATGTTGTATTATTATTATTATTTTAACTATTGTTGGTCATACGTATGATTAGTGAATTTATAAAAATATATTCTTCGTATATCGCCTGTTAAAAGCGTAGATACTATAATGCCAACGTTTCACAGAAACAGATTAATATAAAACTAATTTTCTTTATGATCTTCTTTATCTTTTTTTAATTATGTCGAACAATTGTAGTAAGAAAGTCAATTATATTTAAATTGTAACAAAATTTTTATAGAAATAGGTTTGCAATAATTTCTAATAACAACATCTTAAGTGAGGTAAAAATGAAACACGGAATTAAAAATGAATAGTAATAATTTAATTAGGATTACACATTTAGCAACAATTAACAAGCGATAACATCTTCAGTCTTCGTAAGCATCAAAAGCAGAGTTACAGTTTAATTTTGATGATGGCTCTTGATGTGCACATGGTGGCCTGGGGCAGAGTGCTTTACAACCGCATTAAACCTTAAAAAGAAATGACAAAACATTAACAAAGGTTAATGAAGTCACTGGAGTATTGCTATTCTTAAACTTAGCAGAAAGCTCTCAAGTGGCAAATTCCACGACATTAAAAAGTACGAAAAAAGTATAATCCACCACCAACACTTAATCTAATCATTTTACTAAAACTGATAAAAGTTCCTTTATTTAGTGAGAAAACGGCCTGGTTTGGTTGCAGTGTCAATCAATAATAGGAACCTATTTGCCAAATATCAAGTTCGTACGCTTTTAAGTTCTGTGTCAATCAATATTTGAGGGCAAAAACACAATGTTGAAAAAATTTCCACGAGCAGGATTTGAACCTGCACCCTTCTGACATACCGGGTCAGGTGCTCTTCCAATTGAGCTATCGTGGTTCTAACCAGCCCGCCGAAATTATTCAACACTATTTACTTTTTTACTTTGAAAGCCAAAGGCGCCAATTCAATGTCAACAACTGCCGTCATTAACATCTGATCATAATATTTTTACAAATACTAAAGATCAGTTAAGAAGTAGGCTAGCTATTTATAAAATGTTTTTAATTTGTTTATATAATTTTTAACGCAAATTTTGTTTGCGAAACAAATTACAAAAACACAATGTTGAAAAAATTTCCACGAGCAGGATTTGAACCTGCACCCTTCTGACATACCGGGTCAGGTGCTCTTCCAATTGAGCTATCGTGGTTTTTTTCAACATTGTGTTTTTGTAATTTGTTTCGCAAACAAAATTTGCGTTAAAAATTATATAAACAAATTAAAAACATTCAATATTTGAGGGGTATTTCGGTTTTATATTAATTGATGATATCTTACCCGCTGTGTTTGTCCGATGTGTACTCCACAGTCCTGATCGAGCCATCAGCCTCATGAAAGGAGTACACACCCTTCACAACGTCACCATCGCGAACCTCATGCTGGTACTTGTTGTCACCGGTGTGAGGGTCCTCCACTTTGTACTCGTACTGATACTTAGGATACGCCTGCGAAAGTAAAAGTGAACAAGTTACATTTGCACAGCAATAACATTCTAATGCCGAGACGAACGTGATTGCAATAGATACAGCAGCTATTATAATAAAACAAAGGAAAGTCGCATAAATTGTAAATCCGGCATTCGTACAAAATGTAATGTTCCGATAGGAGGCGACTCACGTAATAGTCAACGGGCTCGTCGTGGGAGTGGGTTTCAGGCTGGTGGTGGTATTCTGGAGCCTGATGATAATGACCGCCTTGGTTAACGCTCACGGACTCTTGCGATTGATACTGCTGGGATTGAATCTTGTGAACAGCCGGCTCGGGAGCTTGACTGTCATGGTGATAAGAAGGAGGTGCGTAGTGGATTGCTTGGAGGTTCTGCTGTGGAATGGCATGTTGACTCAAATCTTCACCACTTTGAGCTGGGACGTATTCGTAGACTGGAGCGGCATGATCACTATTCTCGTGGGATTCCTGCGGTTGATATTGCTGATAAATAATGTTCTGTGAAGAGTAAGCATGGCCGTGGCCTTCAGGTTTGACCTGATATTGAACTTCCTCGGCTTCTTGATGTGACCTCAAAGGAAGGTGTTCATAATGTTTGTATGCCTTAGGCTGTTCATGTTGAACATGAGATTCCAGATTATAAGAATGTTCTTCACAATACGCAACCACAAGGGCACAAGCAAGGATGCCAACCTGTAACAAAACAAACCGATACATAGCTATCAGCACATTTCTCTAAAAAACAACTAAACACTTGATTATCACTGTACGCACTTTTGCTAACATTTTGATCTTTCTTCTTCGACTTCCGCGATAGAACTGATGAATTAGCATAGGTTATTAGCTCAATATATACCAGAGACGTTACGAGAGAGTATTGAATCAATTTGTTACCGCTCGGGGCGACATGCTGGTAAGCTATGCGCTGCTTACTCATGACGTAATTTACGTAACCAATGTGAAGGTTGACTAAGAAACTAGTGCAACGTGCAGTAATGCAAAATTTACAGATCACAATATATAATAACAATAATATTATAGGTAATTTATGAAAAAATATATACGACACCGTTGAAAACAACATAAGCAACGAGATTAACCACTTTGTTGAACATACACTATGAACACTAGAAATGGTTTAAATAAGGCATAAATTTTTATTAAATAATGGCTTGTCTATATGTTAAAAACGATCACGTGGAAGAACTAGCAGCGCTTGTGTTTGCGGACCACTAACGACTTTTATGTAGGTTGAAGTATTTATGGATGGTCAACATCTCTTCTAGCCAATTTGTGCAGCACACACAAATTTCATATTTTTTTTAGCTGGAATAATCAATTTAATCAGAAAAAAAGCAAGTACTAAATAATGTTACATTTCATTATGTTAGTATTATATCCATTACAAAAACACAATGTTGAAAAAATATCCACGAGCAGGATTTTAACCTGCACCCTTCTGACATACTGGGTCAGATGCTCTTCCAATTGAGCTATTGTGGTTCTAACCAGCCCGCCGAAATTATATCCATTATTACATTATGAAACAATATTTGGGTGTCGATCATAATATGTATAATTTATTTAAAAAGTAGATTGGTCCAAAATAATTTATTAGAAATCATCAAGTTTCAATAGGTCATTCTGTTGAATATTCAACATGTATTGACTTTTTCTTTACTAACGCAATACAACATCTATTCGCACGTTTTTGTTTTTAAAACATTATTTAATGCTTAAATTAATATTTATAATTTATTTATTTATTTATCATTTAATACAGCTGTCATTACAGGAACTTGTATGTTTTTATATACACAAGTATGTCAGTCAACCTAGTTATCGGTTACCGGTAGTCACTATTTTACGAGAGAGTGATTGATATTATGATATCACACTATGGTGTGGGAGTTATTGTAACCAGTTCAAATACACAAACGGTTTTCTTATCTCGCTCTTTTTTGGAAGAGTAAGTACAATTAATTCGGCAACATTACGCATAAATTTATAAATTGTAGTGTAAGTATTGTGTAGCAAACAAGGATATACAAAAATCATCATCATAATCATCATCATTATCACCAGCTCATTATGTCCCCACTGCTGGAGCACGAGCCTTCCCTATGGATGGATAGGGAGAGTATACAAAAATATACAAAAATATTTTGTTTTTAAATATATATGTTATTATGATCAATTATCAACTATATTGATAATTTGATGATTGATGATGATATACTCAGATTATGCTATTAACATTTTATAAATAGTAGAGCCTTACTACATCTTTACTGAGATGCTCAAGGGGTTGGGGGGTGTATCGTTTATTCTACTATTTCTCATAACTCATTATCTACTTCATTACAATTATCATTCATCATCACATATTAACAAAAGAAATATTGTTAATTTATATTTAAAGTAACTTGTAAGAAAAATCACACAATCCGCACGAAGCCATTGACTAAGAAAAAAGATACAGAGGATTCCAGTTTGGCCAGTAGTTCTTTTCTTTCTTTCTTTTAGTTGATGGCTTCGTGCGATTAGCACATTTAGTCAGTGTCAAAGTAATTTTTCTTACAAGTAATACATAAATATACAATATTTCCTTCCAGTCAGTGTGATGATGATGAATGATAATAAAAATGAGAAGTGAGAAATGATATACTCCCCAACCCCTCGAGTATCTCAGTAAAGATGTGGGGCTTTACTAAGCCCTCACGCAGACTTCTTGAGAGAATTTGAAAAGTGACGTTGCGCTGTTTTGTTTCATTTGCCAACACTCATGCACACTCACGAACACTTAACGGTTAATAATCCACCATTATTTCACATTAATATTCCACATAACACAAATTTTAGTAATTAAAACAAAACCGCAGACATGACTCTTCACTTTCCCGCCAAGAAGTCGGCCAGTAGTTTGCACTGCCTGTTTATTTTGGAGTAATAATAAACATAATGTATGTAACTTTAATAGCTATAACATTGTTGTTGGTTACTACCACTAACATATTGTAAGTATCTTAAACTGCGGCATGTGCAAATGAAATCGTTTGTTCATTATTACAATACCAACATAGAAAACCAACGCGGAAAAATTTACACAGATCTAGTCACGTATGCGACGGCAGATTTAGTATCATCACTTTCCCTTTGCTCCAATTAAAAACCGCGTCACGTGTCGGAAATCCCGTATACGCTACAAGTATGCTAAGCCACTAATGGTGATAACTTAACATAGGTACTTTATGGGTAGATTGTACACACGCCTGAACATCAGCCATAAGGTTCAAAGTTTATTGAGGAAATTTGACAGTTTGTGGTAGGTTGATGTGCAGGCGTGTGTACCATCCAACGTTATCGTCAAATCGCCCGTTTAAAAATCAGTTGCATCATGTAACAATCGTAACAATAACGATGATAGACGTCATGTTATTTTAACGTTAACCCCATCTGCTCAATTTTGGCTAGTTAAAGCTAATGATAATGTCAAAGTGGCAGACAAATTTCAGTAAATTTTAATTATAACCTTTATAATAATTGCGTAACTATCTTCTATCTAAATATTTTATCTAACGTACAATGGTCACATGAAAAAACTTTTCCCTTCCTTGCTTTGGGGACAAACGCATCACATTTGACTAGCCACCCTTTTAAATTTAACGTTAGCAAAGTATTGCATGGTGCAACGCATTATGTCTCCATTAGTGAGGATTGTCAATGTTAAAGTAAATAACTAAAAATAACAGCAACATTAACCGGAGTTTGGTGCAATCCACCCTTATAAAATCATGTTGTGTCATATAAGTTACTAAGTTGATCAATTTAAAAATCTAATCGTCTTGCATAAATATTATATTATTTACATTCAAGAAGAAGGAGAGTTGTTATTTAACAAGAAGTGTTAAAAGTTTAATTATTATTAAGTTAAATTAATGATAACAATTGTCAAGTTGTTTTTAAGATCACACAAGAATGTTATTATACTTATTATATGTTATGAATGTTATTATATATATAAATGGCTTTAAAAAGAAGAAGGATATTTCATAATAGTAATTAATTATACAGAGGGGAGAACTTTGCCCAGTTGTGGGACAAAATATAGACTACATTTAAAAAGCTGTTGCGTGATTACGTGTCCGTAAGAAAGTCCGTCTGTGCGTTGCTCGAGCGCGGTTTGTATGAAGTTTCCCTTCTGCAGTCTCCTTACTTTGTAGTCATATGAAGATTGAATTCAAACTTATTAACCGTTATGTCTGATTAGTTATAGACACTCGTAGACTGATCGAGACCAGTGGAACTTTAGAAAGTATAGTTTGCTTGCTCATCCTGTAACTCAGCATTGCAAAAGTTCCTAACTTACAAGATCGCAACTGTAACGCACTAAGCTTAGGGTAAGAGTATAAACTTTAATTACTTATAGTTTTGCGTTTTTACCTTTAACAAACAAAACGATTGGGTCATTAGTACCACATTGTTCAGTAATCTAAAAGCCGTCAATGGCGAGTTGAGTGGTTATTGTTATTGAAAGGTTTAAATATGATATAAGTTATATGATAGCAGTCGTTATGTTTTATTTAAGTACCTATTATTTAATAAGTACAATAGCACCTTACAAACTAAGTATGGTCTTACAACATCAATGGTTTAATGAAGGCCAAGAGAAATGCATTACGCAATTACCGTATTATATAGTAGGGTCCGTACAGGACTATAGCAAGAAGGATGATTATTTGAGATTTTTTAAATCATCACCATCATCATCTCGCCCAAAAGACGTCTACTCCTAGACAAAGGCCTCCCCCGAGGATATCCAAAACGACCGGTTTTGTACTGCTCGCATCCAGCGGTTTATTGGTTATTTCATAGCAATTTTAAAAAAACTCTGCTGCAACTACGACCAGTGTTCGGCAGGGACCAGTGATCGACAATTTTGTCTTTAATAGTTAAGATAGATGTTAGCAACTGCTTTTTTACTTTAGAAAAAATTGAATACATAATACCTGCTTCCAAGCTGTCATCCAGTGAAATTTCAATGAAATTCTATACATTACTAGCTGACCAGCTGACTTCGTACCGCTTTGACAGTTTCCATGATAACAAAACAAACAAAACGTTGACAGTTTCCATACCAACAAAACAAACAAATCATTCGTCCGCTTAAGAACACCCATATCCCAAGATGGACTCCTATTGCAGCGCCACCTACCAGGTCCATTTGTAAATCTAAACCATTCTCGAATACACTTGAACACACACAGAAAATTTCATTGAAATCGGTCCGGCCGTTTAGAAGGAGTTCAGTGATATACACATGCACAGAAGATTTATACTTATAAAGATTTGGCGACGAAAACTAATGTCGAACACTAGGCTTACGGTGCCAAGACTGGTACCACTACGATACTTACTTTTATATTGTCACCAAATTGTACTATAAGAAGGTCCGAATAGTTCTATTCCGTGTTTTGTCTCTTTTACTCTAATATAAAATGACGTTTACGTGACAGGAACAAAACAAGGAACCCGTCGTACCCTTGTTCTAAGAGTGCGGTGTCTTGGGCCTAAACTAGTGTGCATGTTTAGTGTATTCTGTAAATGTATAGTTAAGAGGCATTAAGAGGATCGGGCGAGGACATTTGTCACACTAATGATATATCGGGATAACTCGAGAGGTTGAATGGTCTAACACAATATTTTAAGCCCAATTGAGGGCCTAAAAAGTGACTTGTGGTTTCACACGATGTTGGCCAAAAGAACTTAAAAATGAAATATGATCCAAGGTTTTACGATTGAAAGTGCTCGACTTACGCATAAACCTGATTTTCAGTAATTTGAGTGCAAGTATGCACTTATTTGCTGTATAAATAGTGAATCTCAATGAAACCAGTTTTGCACTCGAGATTTTTCGATGTATAAAATCGAATGCTCCTGGTCCAACCACCATCAGACTTTCGTTTGTTCTTGTAAAGACAACAGCAAAATGATCGCAAAGGTAAATTACCATTGCCTGTTTATTTATAATTAAAGCAAATTTAAGATTTAAAAGGTTGTAAGGTTAATCGAATTGACTATTTCCTTAGTCATATCAAAATATAGAAAACAAAAGATAAGAAATTAGATGTAACTAGAACATTTAAAATGTTGCACAGTGTGTATTTCTGGGCAATTGTAGCTTTAATATACAGTGTTATCTACCTAAAAGGTAATTTTAATAAACATCAGTTTTTGAGTAGTTTCGTTGTAGAAATAGTACGAAAACTAAGAACAGCGTTAATTGTCCTAACATTTGAAACAACACGTTGTTATATTTCTTAGTTCTTTAATATAAGTATTTCATTCGTTAACAGGTATTGTGCACTTTAGCCCTGCTGGCAGCAGTGTCCTGCCAAGACTACTATCAGAACCAATACAAGACCGTGATCAAGCACGAGGAGCCCAAGAAAGTAGAAATCCATCACTCGCAACCCATCCACATCAGCCAGTACCAGTCCGCGCCGCTGCACACCGAGGTGCACGCGCCCGCATCGCACCACGCCGTGTCCTCGCAGAGCATCGTGCGGCACGAGACCGCGCACACGCAGGCCCCGCAGCACTACTTCGTGGCCGCGCAGCACGCCGCGCCCGTCCACGAGCAGATCGCCGTGCACGCCGCGCCCGTCCACGAGCAGATCGCCGTGCACGCCGCGCCCATCCACGAACAAATCGCCGTGCACGCCGCGCCCGTCTACTACCAGCAGACGCACGAGGAGGAATCGCAGAAGCAGCAGACGCAACATGAGGGATCGCACCATGAAGACTATTACGTAAGTATCCCGTCATGCAACAATAGAATAGCAGTGGACTACTGAACAGCATTTCTAATCAAATACCTTTCAGGCGTACCCGAAATACGCGTTCGAGTACTCCGTGAAGGACACGCACACCGGCGACTACAAGAGCCAGCACGAGACCCGCGACGGCGACGTCGTTAAGGGCTACTACTCGCTGCATGAGCCTGATGGCTCTGTGCGCACCGTCGAGTACGCTGCCGACAAAAAAAATGGGTGAGCATCGGCTTTCATTAAATTTGTTTTACTTAGAGCAGCCCTTATCACAAGTTTCGAATAATCGCACGCATGCAACATTACCTCTTTTTCATTATATAACCTATTGCGTCCCACTGCTAAAAAAAAGTCTTATTTTCCTCAATAGATCTCTATATTTCCTCAATAAATCGTCACTCTACCGTTTTATGAGCCTTCTCCTATTACAAAATCTGTATGTAGGTTGCCACAAACTGGACGCGTTATATGCTATGCTTATGCGATCAACCCATTCTTCTTAATTACTTTTCTTAGACAAAAATTAAGAGTGGGCCGGAGGAAGATTAAGCCATTACCCATAAATTTTAGTAATAACTTGATTTCAATGATGTAGGTCCATTGTCCAGCAAATGGACTGTTATTGGCTATTTACTAATACAAGTACTACAATAATATATCAATTAACTTTGCTTTTGCTTTGGAGAGGGCTATGCTCGGAGTTTCTCTGCGTGATCGAATCAGAAATGAGGAGATCCGCAGAAGAACAAAGGTAACCGATATAGCACGAAGAGTTGCTAAGCTCAAGTGGCAGTGGGCAGGGCACTCGCAGGACTGATGGCAGGGGCGAAATAGTCCTTGAGTGGTGACCCCGTACCGGAAAGCGCAGTGTGGGCAGGCCTGCAACAAGGTGGACCGATGATCTGGCGAAGGTCACGGGAAGCCGCTGGATGCGAGCAGCACAAAACCGGTCGTTGTGGATATCCTTGGGATAGGCCTTTGTCCAGACGTGGACGTCTTTTGGCTAAGATGATGATGATGATGATGATATCAATTAACTTTAAAGAGTGATATTTTAATTATAAAAGTGAACTTTTGTAAAAATGATTTTATTGGATTTCCTCCAGATTCAACGCTCACGTCAAGACCTCAACGAAGCACGTCCAGCCAAAGCAAGAACACTACCACCACTAACCGATTACTCTCAACTATTGTTAGCTATGTATAATAGTTTATAAGATGTTAATAAATTTTATTTAAAAAAATCTTTTTCCTTCATTTTTCTTTTTTGTTTTCTTTTATGTATTTAGAAATGTCAGCCACGGCCTACTAATGTCATTCTTTAAAAGATATATAAACTATTTTAATTTTCATATTTGATTATCTTGGGATATTTTAAACGGATCACCTATCAACATTGTTTAAGATCCTGACCTGCACGTTCGTACTGTAAATGCCCTAATGGGAAAATACCGGGCAACCAATATTTGTTCGTAAATATATTGTTTTCTAAAGTTTACGCGAACACTACACATTGAAATGAAACAACTTTTACGGATCTACTCGCGTTTATTTTACACATTAGTTTTAATTAAATTTGTTGATGTTCGTAAATAGTTATCTTATACACTAAAAAAAGTTAAAAAGAAAGTCATCACCAAGAGTATAGTAAAAAGTTTTAATGAAAAATACATTCCTGATAATACGTGCCGTGTCAAGGACTACTGCTTTCTGAATCTGACCCCTGATCCAACCATCAAGCGAGAGCCTTTTAAGTTGGTTCAGGCTTCGCTATCAGACCGTTCGCTGAAACGACTATAGTGACAATGATGGTTGAATCAACATTCACCTCGTGAGCTAAGTCAAGGTACTTGCTGAGTTTGTCCTTCTCAGCTTTCACGAGGTTCTCGTCATGCGGGATGGAGATGTTATGATTCGATTATTAATTTATAATTGTTAATTTAAGACGCATAATGGTTATTAACGATGGAACATAAGAGCTATGTTAATTCATAATAAAATTAAAATCAAGCTAAATTAAAATAAAATCATTACATATACAATTCAAACTAAAATAAAAATCAGTACAATAAAATAACAATTCGATTATGATCAAGGATGTCGCTAGATGGAAGCATGCAGGTGAACCCAGTGGCGCAAGAAAGGCGAGTCCTAATGGTCTGCGTTGGCGCTCAGGATGGAGTTGCGCGAGGCACGCAAATGCGCCCGAGTGGAGGAGCAGCGCTTACGCATCAAAGGCTGGAAACCATCAGCTCGTACCTCCGCGAACATTGCGAATGCACTGCAATGCCTAGGTTTACGCAGCAATATCCTGAGCGCATCGTTGTATTGGACACGGAGGGCGCTGTATGTCTTTTGCGTATAGTTGACCCACAGACTGCACGTGTAAAAGGGCTGACAGTATGTTTTAAACAGCGTCACTTTTACTTGATTTGTACACTGCGCAAATCTATGAGCTAACATATTGCATCGAACAGCCAGCGCCCTCCGTTCCCTCATGATATCCATATCGTCTTTGAGGTCCTCGGTGACTCAATAGCCCAGATAGTTAAATGCTTTAACCTTTTTAAGAGGAGTTCTGCGCAATGTCACCTTCAGTACAAGGGAGTATCATTTGGTACCAGCTTTTAGGACTATGATCTCACTCTTCTTAGCATTGTATCTGAGTCCGTGGGCCTCTGCAAACCTCTCGCAGACAGACAGTAAACGCCTTAGCGCTGTAATCGATAGGCTGAGCAATACCATATCGTCTGCGTAACCTATGTTGTTAATATACACTCCATCTATATGACAACCGATCTGTGTATTGCTCAGCTCAACCAGCAGCTGGTTTATGTAGAGGTTGAACAGCCTCGGGGATGCTATCCCACCCTGTCTAACACCACATCTGAGCCACGGCCACGGCTACACGAAAACCTAATTATATTAATAATCTCGATAGGTACACCTGACACAATCAACTCTCTCCACAGAATGTCGTAAAATATCAAATCAAATGCCCTGGACAGGTCCAGGAAACATGCATAGACATGCATTTTTCTGTCCGTGTAATACCGAACAGTATGCTTGAGTGACAAGATTGCTCTCTCAGTAGATAGATATAGCTGAAAGCCAAGCTGTGCATCGTGTATGTCCAGTTAATTACTTAGCTGTCGATCAAGCAAACTGTCCAGCTCCAGCTATAACTCCTAGCCAACGATATAGGTGTAAAGTTGTTACAATCAGCATTATTTCCTGTCCTGTCCTTTTAAACCACAGATATGTGATTACGGGAACTCTATAAAAATTATAGATTAGTTGTGGCTAAATAATATAATAACAGAGTACTGTAAAATGTTGTTTTGGTATAGTAAAAGTATTGTAATACTTTACGCCGATTCAACCTTAATGAACGGCGTGTATTTTGTGAAATCCTTGGTACTTACCGTTTGTCATACACTTTAATCATGACTTTAATAATATATAATAATATATAACTAAACAAAATAAATAGATAGGAATAAAAACATTAAACAAATACAATATATACAGCAAACCTTATGTGATAAATGCACCAACAGCAACTAAACAATTATGTACCCTCAATGTTTTTGTAAATTGAAATTTATTAGGAGGGTACTGGTGTTATGTTCCGAATCTATGGATTCACGAATATTAAACTTATCAAAATAACCATTTTATAAAAGAATTACGTAGTTTATCACTGTTTTTTTCTGCATTAGATATGGTAAATAGATGTTATAGTTTGAGTGAAGCCTTAGACTATTTTGTTCATCCTTTTTGCCCATTGCTATAGTAATTCACTCGCGGCACTCATTCGATCTATGATTAGTGTTTATTTGTAAGCTGAAGACCTAGGTAGGTTCGGGAACGGTCTTCAGGCTGATGCTGGTTATATAAGGGTAGCGGCCGGGTGCACGCTCTCTTTTGCCTACTACCACTCCGGCCAATCAGTCAGTCTCATCTGTGGAGATTTAATTATCAGTTTTTTTCTATTGTGCACAATTATAACCCCAAACTTGGAGTTCATCTACCGGGCAGCAACTGCCTACCTGTCAGTATGGCAAATAATTTATCTGGCAAATGAAAAAAGTTCTAATGAGTACTGTGTATTCTGTGTATGATTAAGGTAAAATGAATACTAGACCACTTAAAACAAGGAAACTAAAACCTTTCTACTAATCTCATACTAAATGTATGGGAGTGTTTAATGTCAAAATTTTTAATACTTCTCGTTTGATTTTTAAAAAGTTATTGATGCCATTTTACTCATTAGATAACGTACTTTCGTTATCAGTTTTAAGTTTTTTGATATCTCTCATAGTTTCGGAATAATCGCCTGTGCACACTTAACGATTACACCCTGTATTGTCATCATCCCAAACCATGGGCGTAAGCGAAAGAGGCAACAGAGAAAGTGAACTGTATTATGGAATAAGAAGACAATATAAAGGTATAGTATCAATTAATAAAAGAAGAGAATAACGCAATCATCATCATCACCACCATCAACTCATTTTATGTCCCCACTGCTGGGACACGAGCCTTCCCAATGGATGGATAGGGAGAACGGACCATAAACCACCTAGCGTGCCTAGTGCGGATTGGTGGTTGTTAATGATTGCTAAAGATGAACAATTTTTTGGCCCCCATCCAATGACCGGCCTTTGCGAAAGTTGCTTAACTTCAGCACTCGCAGACCGGGCGCGTTAACCACTGCGCCAGAGCTCTTCATAATAACACAATAAAACATACCAAATCAGCAACCACGATGACCACAGGTTTAGTAGGGATGCTAACGCATAAGATGACAAACAATAGAGAGAAAAGCCAAACAAAAGAAAGTTGACATATAGAAAAGTAGAAAATATAAAAGCACTTTACTTAAAAATGAGTATTAGTCCGTAACAATAGCTGAAACTTAAAAAAAGATGAGTGATGATGATGAACTTTGAACATGCTCGAACCCACGGCCTCTCATAATCTGGGTGACTGTTCTTCCAATCAAACTTTCCAAACTTTAGTTTTATCTTAGAAAGAACAATGGGCGTCTTGGTGTCCTTTTTGAAAATGTCTGCGCACGATTAAAACTTTCCTATATTATTATTTCCTATCCACAAATGTACAGGGCATCTACATGCATAATATTTTATGACAACTTAGCCCTAAACCGTAAAAATTTTATGATATGATCGATTTTATACAGAACGTTTTTGTGTGATCCAAATCCGTAAATCCGAAACAATGAGAAATAGCGAAAATCTTAAAATTTAAGTACACAGTTAACAAAACTAAAATCTTTCATAAGTTTAAAAATGACCCGTGCCTGAAACAGTAGATGCTATAAAATGTTCCATGTAACAAAAAATTGCCTTATACGATCTATTGGAAAACTTCAATAATCGAATTCTTTTAGGTAAATAATAGTGTTTGATTACACCAGTTACAAGAATATGCGTATCCTATAATTACGTTCTACAACTACTAAAAATGTAGTATGTACGGATTAGGAACCTAAAAAGCATTTCTTTGTTGCAATCTAAAAAAGAAAACAATGTACTATGTCCATTTGTCCTTGACTGTTTGCAATAAAAAGAAATTAAAATTACGAAAGACTACAAGTGGATGTGCTCTCATTACACACAAACCTGATTTTCAGTAATGCGTGTGTAAGTTTTAACGACATTATCGAAGCTGAATGAAACCTGTTCCGATGCTGAGCTTTTTCGATGTATAAAATCGAAGGGTCCTGACTTAATTGACATCAGACTTTAAACAGTGCTTGACAATACAGTATACCAATATGATTGCTCAGGTAAAATGGAGATTTATTTATTCGAAAACATTTGAATTTACATTTTTTTTTGTTTTTGTAATTATGAAAGTTTTAAAATATTTAAAAATGTTTTTGCTTTGTTTATATAATTTTTAACGCAAATTTTGTTGTGAAACAAATTACAAAAACACAATGTTGAAAAGGTTCAAATCCTGCTCGTGAAAATTTTTTCAACATTGGGTTTTTGTAATTTAAAATATTTGTTAAAAATGTGTTATGATAATAAAAAATTACAAAACTAAAATTAAAGTGTTAGTTAATATTAATTCTATAACATATTTCAATCCATAACTTTTTAACCAGGTTATGTGCACCTTGGCTCTGCTGGCAGTAGTATCCTGCGAAGACTACTACCAGAACCAATACAAGACCGTGATCAAGCACGAGGAGCCCAAGAAAGTGGAAGTGCACCACTCGCAACCCATCCACATCAGCCAGTACCAGTCGTCGCCGCTACACACCGAGGTACACGAACCCGCATCGCACCACGCCGTGTCCTCGCAGAGCATCGTGCGCCACGAGACCGCGCACGCGCAGGCCCCGCAGCACTACTTCGTAGCAGCGCAGCACGCCGCGCCCGTCTACGAGCAGATCGCCGTGCACGCCGCGCCTGTCTACAAACACGTGCCCGTCTACTACCAGCAGACGCACGAGGAGGAATCGCACAAGCAACAGTCGCAACATGAGGAGTCGCACCATGAAGACTATTACGTAAGGATCCGTCACGCAACGATAGAATAGCAGTAGAATACTGAACAGTATTACTAATCAAATACCTTGCAGGCGCACCCTAAGTACGCGTTCGAGTACTCCGTGAAGGACCCGCACACCGGCGACTACAAGAGCCAGCACGAGACCCGCGACGGCGACGTCGTCAAGGGCTACTACTCGCTGCACGAGCCTGACGGTTCCGTCCGCACCGTTGAGTACGCCGCCGACAAGAAAAATGGGTGAGTTTTGTTATTTCTGATTGAGATCATTTGATTGTAGACGCTTGTTACATTACATTACAGAGCGCTATTTTCATGTTTAGAAGGCGCGCATCGCCATTATTGCATACGACAGCTATTGATGTTTAAATGTCCTTACCGACCTTAAATCATAGTAGCCAGACCAGGCTTAATATGAACTTAAATCGTAATCGTTACGTCTTCGATAATCATGCTAATGTCATTCACTCTGTAAAATGCCGCTTTTTGATTCAAAATAAGAAAGTTGTTGTATTTCCATAGAACATTCCTCTTTTACGCTAACGAGATTTACGAATCTAATTTGATAACTCTTCGTGTAGTTTAAACAACAAGTAGTTTTTACGCCCATCGAGTATTTACACTTTTTGACACTGGCAATGCTCACTTTTACCAGTGACATTATTAAGAAGAAAGGCTCTTTTTAAATATTTTTCTTTGGTTTTTCCAGATTCAACGCTCAGGTCAAGACCTCAACCAAACACGTCCAGCCAAAGCAAGAAGACTACCACCACTAACCGAATTCCACTAAATATTGATAGCTTTGTTTATTAGATTCTAAGATGTTATTAAACTTTATAAAAAATTACACGTTTTTTTAATAAAAAGTATGTTACTCAATTATCACGATTTCAATGAGTAATCAGACAGTACATTAGTCATATTGGTAAAGACGCCTGCACATCAACCTATCCAGAACTGTCAAATTTCTTCAACAAATGTTTAACTATATTATGCCATATACATAAAGTTCAAAGTCTAAAAAAAATTAACAGTGTGTGTTAGTCTGATGATTAGTCTGACAGGCGTGTGTACAAACTTATCATTACTTCTTAGTGAAGTATAATTATGTTAAACTTAAAACTGTTTTTAATTAAAGGTCACTCATAGATATTAGTAAAAGTAAAAAATAAACACCTATTGGTCACGATGAACCATAATCATCATACGAATCTACATTAAATTCTGAAGTTATGTCCGCGTCATAATTATGCGTTATTTATTTTAATAAAAAAACACCGAAGTACTTAATAGATTTGATTTTTTTGTATGCAATTATTATTATAAGTATTGATGTATAGTAATACATCAATACTTTATCAGACTTTGGCCATTTTGCTAATAGTAACTAGTATATATACCTAAAGTATGATATTTTTCTATTAGATTTATGGCCTACAAGAAACATATTTTATTTTTCATTTTCCGTATAAGTAATATACCTGTATATAACACAAAATACTTTTTGACGATAAGTGTAGAGTCGTATTTGCTTTATGTTTTATTTTATTTTCCGGGCTATGTCATTTTCCATATATAAAAGTGCGTGTGATAATCAAAGAAGACCCAGCGTTCTATTTTTGGAACTTAATTAATGAAGTCCCAAGCGCCCAGACCATTTTTTTCTTAATGAAATTAGGTATGATATTTTGGGGGTATAATATTGAGTAAGTACAAAAAAAATTTTTGTTCTTTAATTGGAACGTTGAGTTACTAAACCAAATCTAAGGTACTTCTAACAGTCTTAAAAATCTCATACAAAGTAAGAACCAAAAAAAGAAAACAATCAAAAATCAACGTAAAACCACTTCTAATAATTAAATAATACTGACAATAATCATTTCAGTCAAGTACTTTTAATTTTTGGTACAAATACTTAATCACAAAACTAACTTTAGCTTAAAAATGTAATTTAAATAGAGAATTTCAAGTAATATGTTAACTAATCATTGGTGAAGGACGCAAATGATGCAAGTTAAATAATGTTCATTCATGGAACAACTGGAAACAATTTTATTTAAAGTAAGATCTAGAAAAACATTGCAGAAGATTTTTATCACATCTATTCATGCGACATCGATGTTGTTTTTCTGTAACTTCTGGCATGTGAGTCGATCCTTGAGTTCTCCTCATATTTGACAGTGTTGGTACTGTAGGTCGGTCTAGTATATCTAACTTGATCGTCATTTAATGCTGCTGATACAATAATAAACGCATCAATCCATTTGAATAAACCGAACAACAACTGAGAATAAACGCCTAGTGTTCTAGTACTAGTACAAAAAAATAATGCTTGATCGTCAACAATTACAGCTTGATATGTCACTCTGACACCAATGCATGAATCCTTTTGAATAAGTAAGACGACAAGAAGCAATACTGAGAATAAATTCCCTGCATCCTAGTACTAGGACCAAATAATTCATCACCAAAAAAATCATTGTTACTGACAAAATCTCGGTAAAATAGTTTTTGTATGAAATGCATCCATTAATCACGAAATCAAAACAAAATGATTAAAGTATAACACAAAGATTTTAAAGATATCAAGCAGTTAAACTAACCTCTTCCCGTAACATGCGGCATCGTCACGACGTATTTTGTCATTAAACCGGAAACACCCCCTCTCGCTCCTTGAGAACAGCACTACGTCAATGTCAAACATATCCATAGACTATATCAACCATTAAAACGACGTGGCGCGTAATTTAAAACATTTTAGATAACCTTAAATAAAAAAAAATACTTTTTATTTTCATGTGATAATTGCTGCACTGAAGCTAAATTAAATATTTATAAAATTTATAAAATACAGTGAAAAAATTAAACGCCCACCAGACCCAGCCAAGAATCGAACCTGGGTCTTCCGCAATCCGGGCGGCTGCACTGACCGCTATGCTACCGGGAAGGCTGACGTAAGCGCTGAATTTTGTCACTGCTTTTTAATTGTTGAGTGCTAATAGCGGCACAGTGCCATCTATCCAACGGTCGTTGCAACCGATGGCCATGCAGATTCACCTTTGCAGATAAAATACCAAAAATTTCATAACACAACGCTATAGTAAATTTTACTTTTATTTTCAAGTGCTAATTGCTGCACTGAAGCTAAATTCAATGTTTATAAAATAAGCGCTGAATTTTGTCACTGCTTTTTAAATTGTTGAGTGCTAATAGCGGCATAGTGCGCCATCTATCCAACGGTCATTGCAACCGATGGTCATGCAGATTCACCTCAAAAATTAAAAAGCAGTGACAAAATTCAGTCAGGCTTCCCGGTAGCATAGCGGTCAATGCAGCCGCACGGATTGCAAAAGGACTCTTTTTAAGTTTGTTTGATTAAAAAAAATTACTTAGGCATTAACTTTAAGACCGAGTCAGGTGCAATTCCAATTATGCTTGGTTGTGTTCGACCCGTGCAAAATCAAAACAATTAACAATTATCAACTATTCTAACTCTGTATGCCAAAGAAGCATCGTTCAATGTCAACAACTACGTCATCAACATCTGATCTTAATATTGTTACAAATATGGTACTATTAATATGGTACTATAAATATGGTATTATTACTATTAATATAGTAAAGTAGGAGTTCTAGTAACTCGTGATGATCATTTATTGTTAAAGTAAAATACAAAATTTTGGAATTATATAAAATTTATTAACAGCTTAGAACTAATGGACACATTATGTAACAGTTGGGACGTTGTTTAGTGGTGGTATTCTTGGTGCTTGGGCTCGACGTGCTTAGTCGAGGTCTTGACGTGCGCGTTGAATCTAAAACAATGAAAGACATTAATTAATTTTGTTATAGTTAAAAGTTTAGGATAAAATATTAAAATAATGAATCCTGAAAGTATTAAAAATTCACTACTTTATTGTAATTTAAAGATTATTATATGAAAAGTGAGGCTCACCCGGACTTCTTGTCGGCGGTGTACTCGACAGTGCGCACGGAACCGTCAGGCTCGTGCAGCGAGTAGTAGCCCTTGACGACGTCGCCGTCGCGGGTCTCGTGCTGGCTCTTGTAGTCGCCGGTGTGCGGGTCCTTCACGGAGTACTCGAACGCGTATTTCGGGTGCGCCTGAAAGGTATTTGATTAGTAATGCTGTTCAGTAATCTACTGCTATTCTATCGTTGCGTGACGGATCCTTACGTAATAGTCTTCATGGTGTGACTCCTCATGTTGCGACTGCTGCTTGTGCGATTCCTCCTCGTGCGTCTGCTGGTAGTAGACGGGCACGTGTTTGTAGACGGGCGCGGCGTGCACGGCGATCTGCTCGTGGACGGGCGCGGCATGCTGCGCTGCCACGAAGTAGTGCTGCGGGGCCTGCGTGTGCGCGGTCTCGTGCCGCACGATGCTCTGCGAGGACACGGCGTGGTGCGATGCGGGCGCGTGCACCTCAGTGTGCAGCGGCGCGGACTGGTATTGGCTGATGTGGATGGGCTGGGAGTGGTGGATTTCCACCTTCTTGGGCTCCTCGTGCTTGATCACGGTCTTGTATTGGTTCTGGTAGTAGTCTTGACAGGACACTGCTGCCAGCAGAGCTAAAGTGCACAATACCTGGTAACAAAAAAATGGTAACATACCAAGGAATTTTAGGGCAATATATATATGTACTTAGTAGTAGGCTATTTTAATTCCGTACAAGTTTCACTACGACACCTACTCGGAACTTTCAATTTCTTAAAAAGAGTAATCCTAACATTACACTTTGCATGATCAAAAATAGTCACTTATTGTTTATGATTAAACTGTTACTTAGGAGGAGCTCGATGGCGCAGTGGTTAACACGCCCGGTCTGCGATTGCTGACGTTGAGCAACTTTCGCAAATGCCAGTCATCGGATGGGTGACCAAACATTTATCATATCGAGCTCCTCCGTACTTCGGAAGGTCCCGGCTGCATTAGCAGTCGTTAAAACCACCAATCCTCACTGGGCGCGCGTGGTGGTGTTTTATGGCCCGTTCTCCCTATCCATTCATAGGGAAGACTTGTGCCCCAGCGGTGGGGACGTATAATGAGCTGGTGATGATGAAACTTTTACTTTTTGACATTTATTATCTAATTAAATAAATAAATTTCTTAAAATATTCAATTCTTAAAATAACTTCTCTTTAAAAAAAAGTGATGAAAAAAAGTTCAGTTGCACTGCCAACTATGCTATCGTGGCTCAATCCAACTCGCCTCTCTTTTTTTACTTTTTTTTACCTTTGCAATCATATTGCTGTTGTCCTTCCCAGAGCCGATGAAAGTATGATGCTGAATGAAGCAGGACCCTTTGATTTTATACATCTTAGCTGCCAAACTGGTTTGAAACAGTTTCGGTGACACATTGCCAATTAACAAAATTTTTGAACTCTTACACAACCTTCAACATTTTATACAACTTGCTGAAATTAGAGCAACGGCAAAATACTGACCTGTTCAGTAAGTAATATTTCTGATTAGAATCTGTCCAAACGTCTGTATCCCATTGTTTTAGTTCCAGAAGTATGAGATCGTCTAAAACATTAAGTATGTACACAAAACCTAAAGTTTATAGTATGCAACTTTGCATATTATAATATGTATTATAATATGCAAAGACATATGATTCAAAAAATCAAAAAGCTACGATACTTAGATACCTAATTATCGATTTAGTATTGAGTTATAAACTCAAACATCAATAACTGCAAGTCTCAATTTTGTAGACGCTTTATTGCGCTTCTATCTTCCAGCTTTATTGTAAAAAAGCAGATGATTAACTATAATAATCCAAGTACTACAGTCCATAAATACTTCCAAACTATTAAACGTCACTTAACTTATTAAGGTGTTTGAAACATTTTCACTACAGTCCACACTAAATGGACGTTATACTTCCTTACAAATAAAAACTCAATACACTGACCTTATTCCATAGTTGTACTGAGAATAGGTAAGATCAGTGTAAGGTAAGAATAAGAGAAAATTAATTCTTACAAATAAACTCAAAATAAGATCGGCCATAATGCTCTAAGTCAAATAGTAATAAAAATCGAAAATTCGTCTATGTTTGTGGTTGTTCCATCAGTTTGACATTTTATTTTGCGGGAATTATTAAATTCTTTTGAGTTATTTTCACAATTTGTAATAAAGTTTGTGTTATTTATTACGAATTCAATATACAAATAAACAGTTGGAAAAAAAAAGAAAATGTATCTACGTTAATGTATGAATGTCATATTTTTGTTGTGTCTAATTTTAATGACAAACCAAACATAAACGTAAGATAATAAGGTTTTTTTAGTTTAATTATTTCTTCATCACCATCTCATTTATGTCCCAACTGCTGAGGCACTAACCTTCCCTATGGATGGAATTACCACATCGACACCGGGCTTTCAACCACCACGCGGGCCCAGTGCAGATTGCTAGTTGTTAACCACTGCCTTTCGCGAAGGATCTCGAGATGATAAATTTTTAGTATTTTATGTTATTATATATTCTGGTCTGTTACCGACTTTAAAGAATAAAGATTCTTTCAACTTCAAGGAAATCTAATAATATCTAATAAGTGAAAATAAATAGCTTTCGTGTTAGAGCAAAAGAGAGACATGAAAAGGAAAATGATATCCGAATAAACGTTTTGGCTGAACTACATAACTAAGTCATGAAAAATTTACACAAGAAAATTGGATAAATACCTATTGAAATATAAAAAAATAATAAATTGATTTTTCAAATATTTGAGTTATTTATACACTCATAAAAATGAGTAATATATTCCCAAAATATGTTATTATTACATAATTTATTTTCTTGACTTCATGCAATGAGTTGTGTTATGAATCATAACATAAACTTATGATGGTAGCGTAGGTATTTATTAATTATATATTGACGACCTCCTTGGTCGAGTGGTTTGTACACCGGTTTTCGTGGTGTCGCCATCTCAGAGGTCCCGGGTTCGATCCCCGGTCGGGTCAATTTAGAAATTATTGTTTTTCTAAATTGTCTCGGGTCTGGGTGTTTTCTATGTATAATAAGTATGTATTTAAGTATTTTAAGTATGTTTATCCGTTGTCTAGTAACCATTTAACGAGTTTCATAACGAAGCTTCTCTTGGGCTAGATAATTGGTGTGAGTGTAGGAAAGTTTATTTATTATTATTTATTTATTATTATTATATTTACATTATTGAATGATTGTTCGTTCAATTCTACGGCTATATTATGCAATACTGCCAAAGCCACTATCAAAAAGCTTAAAGCTATTTTGGTGAGGAGTTCGATGGCGCAGTAGTAAAAACGCTCAGTCTGCGATCGCTGAAGTTAAGTAATTTTCGCAAAGACCGGTCATCCGACGGGTGATCAATAAGCTTCGATTTGGTAGGCACATAAAGTCGATGGGCCCGGCTGCATTATCAGTCGCAACGCAACAATGCTACAAACATTGATGTTATGGCTACATATAAATAAAATGGTAGTAGGGTAGCTAGCTAGGCTGACAAACAAGCCTTACCACCAACGAAATCGAGTTCACAAACATGTAACCTCCGCAGGGAATCCAACCCGGGACCTCTGGGTCTGAGACCGGTGGTCTGAACAACTAGTGAGGCGGTGTGTCCATCCAGGGAAAGGATATGTTCTAAATCCGGGTTAGTTATCGGATAATATTTTTTTTATATACCGAAAACATCTCGTTATTTTATTGCAAGTTCTTCTGGATATGTGTTCTTTGACATAATTGAATAATTCTTAATAATTGGTCCATAATTAATTGAATTTATTGAACTAATTTAATGGATTTTCTCTATTTTTTATTACATTTCTCGCACTTTGTATTTGATTTAATTTTCTGAAGAATCATTAAAATAAATAAAATACGTATACGTAACAATCAAATCAACTACCACAACTAGGTTATTCCGACCTTATACAAGGGTGAGGGTAGGAATAACGCTTACATGGAGAGTTACGCCGACAATCTGCTCGGTGTAAGTTATTCCGAGTTTATTTGTAGAAATTTTGTTTATTCTTACGTTACGCCGAGAATAACTTTTATTCCGTGTTTATTTGTAAGACGGTTAGTGCCTTAAAATAAACAAAGTATAAGGTCCGAATAGTTATTCCGTGTTTTGTCTCTTTTACTCTAATTTGAAATGACGGACGTTTAAATGACAGGAACAAATTACGGAATAACTATTCGGACCTCATTGTTTGTTTATTTGTAAGTCTAAAAAAAGGAGGATAGAAAGTTGATACACTTATTTGCGTTGTGAAATAAATTGCCTTTGTAATGGCAATAAGGAACTGCAACGCACCATAATTTTTGAGGTTGAGTTGAATAAGCTGAGTTGGGGAAGGGAGGTCTAAGCACTGCAGTGGCAAAGTAAGATAGAATAAAATATTGTTGTTATTTTTATTAAACTCCCGATATTAGCAGACTTAAAAAATAAAATATAGCTCGATCATTTTAAATTGGTATTGTTTTGTCCATCCTGAAAACGGTAGCTCCTTTAATTCCCATCCTCGTACCACGTTTCTCTGCCGAATTCTGCTACATTCAATTTAATAACATATATATATTTCCTTTTCATTTATTTTTGTCATTGCGATAATCATTATATTAACTTATTTATTAACTAAGTGCTGTTGTATCCTAATCACAAATAGAGAAAAAGAAAAAATCTTAGCATTGCCACTACACACAATTCCAAAGTACGAGTAGGTAAGCGACGTCATTATTATATTACACTCTATTACCACCTTACATTGTTAATTCCATCAACGAACCAAAGTCCATTACAATGTAATGAACTTTTTTTGACCGCTGAAGAAGTTGTCGCAACATTTTTATCTGTTATGCCGCCTTTTTGTTCATTTAGATTTGTGTCAATAGTACTGTACCGATAAGCTTGCATAATTCGTTCATAATTAAGTGTAACAATGTCACTGCGTGTAGGCAGGCTCGATCGCTTTACGAAATTCTTGCAAACGGTGCACACAAAACTCTGTATTAATTTTATAAGCTTCATATTATTGAAGTGAAATCTATATTGCCTTGGCCACCCTTACCAGCCGTATAAAATACGAGGGTAACAATGTAACGTGTCAGTTGTGTTTTGAGCTTAGTACTGTGTTAGTAACATTAGTTAGGTACTACAGCAAAAAAATAACAAAATGTTTTCAAAGGTAAAAAGTGTTCCAATAAAAGTGAATTGACTTTTAAGTAATGTGCAATTGTTTAAATCGAAAAAAAAGTATTTCGAATTCAGAATGTACTTTTAAAAAAGTTATCCATGTGAAGACAAGTGACCGCTGTTGTTATGAGTTTTAGAAATTAGTTACAACTTTGTCTCAAGGGCAATTGTGTGGTTTTAGGTGGTTTGCTTCGTTGCGCTGGCGTCTTTGGCCGCCGCGCAGTACGGTCATGGTCACGGTCACGGACACGCCTTCTCGTCACAGCACATCTCGCGGCATGACGGGCCTGCTCATCAAGTGTCCGTCCATGGACATGATCACGGACATGACAATGGGCATGGGCATGGTCATGAGGGTCACTATGACTATTACGTATGTATTGACTTTATGATGATTATGATTAAGAGTATGATTTAATATTTGACTAGCGGCCTACTCGCGACTTCGTCTGCTTGAGTGAATACCCGTATCCTATAGAACCCTAAAGCAGCACCTCCTACCGGTTCCAATTATATGCATGTATTATACATAAAAACCTTCCTCTTGAATCACTCTATCTATTAAACTTCATCAAAATCCGTTGCGTAGTTTTAAAGATCTAAGCATACATAGGGACAGACAGACAGCGGGAAGCGACTTTGTTTTATACTATGTAGTGATACATCAATCCAAAGGTAACTTTCAAAGTCTAGGCGAACTTTTCTCTAAAATTTTGAATTTTAACGCATGCATTTAATTGTCCCATATTAACTTTACTTTAGTAGTACTTTAGTAAATAAATCTTTCACTTAAACTTAAATTTTTAACTTTTACAGCTAACAATAAAAAAACATAATGATACATAGATTTGAATAAAGACGATATTGGTATAATCAACTTATTTTCAAAGATGTGGGTTGCATTCTTTTCTTTAAACGACGTCCAATCACAGCTATAGCTCCAGTTAACATTTTGTACGGCAATCTTTCAGGCTTACCCCAAATACGAGTTCGAATACAAAGTGGACGATCCCCACACCGGCGACCACAAGTCGCAGCACGAGCACCGCGACGGCGACGTGGTGAAAGGCTACTACTCGCTGCACCAGCCCGACGGCTCCGTCAGGCACGTCGACTACCACGGTGACAAGCATAGCGGGTACGTCACTTATTCACATGTTCTCGGCTCATATGGCTCGGATGATGGTGTTCGTTAAGATAATCGTATATTTTTTCTTACAGATTCCATGCGACTGTGAAACACAGCACCCACCACATTGTACCTGAGAAACACCACAAATACTAATTAAAGTGTTGTTTTGTGAAACTTTTGTAGATGTGAACTGATGTACCTATACTGTGATTGTTTGTAGATTTTGATAGTTTTATACCAAATAAACTTTTACTATTAACATTTTCTTTTATTTTTATTATTCTGTTTCGGTGCTTTTCATTCGTGATCCATGTATGGATGGTACAGATACTTTTGTCCAGTTTTGACTCTTATTCGATTGTATTAAGAGTTACATTGCTTTTATGTTAATGCTCGTGAATGTACACACGCCTGCACGTCAACCTACCCAAAAAAATAAGAATAAAGTTCAAAGTCTATTGAAGAAATTTGACAGTTTTTGGTATGTTGATGTGCAGGCGTGTGTACTAGGTTTTTAGTTGGTATATCTACTATTGGTTGGTGGTTTTTTGGTTCCCTTCGTCAAGCTTTTAGTCTTTCCCCTCGTGGTCCTCAACCACTGAGAAAATGTTTTCTATTAACAATAAAAAGATTCGTAAAATAAAATTTTCAATAGACACAATAATGGGTTGAACTTCGATCAATTGATCGAAGGGGTTGTAACAATGACAGCTTTGAAATATAGAATTGAATTGAATTGAAAAATAGGGCTCTTTCAATTTAAACGTTTGTTGTCGGACGGCTAACGCACGTTTACACTGCGTTTCATATGAAAAACAGTTTGACAGCCGTCAAACGACTGGCGTTTAATATTAATCAGCAGCGGTCCGAAACGAAACGTCTACACTGAAAAACAAATACATACATTAAGAGCTATCGAGTGTTGGCGATTCGACAGCTCTCTCCAAAAATTCATATCATCAATAACTTTAACGATTTCAACCCACAGCTGGGACCTGCTGGATAGACCCCTCCAATCCTCCATGCTAAAGTATAAATGGCATAAACAACGTTTTATGGCCGACAGCTAACAATTTACATACCGCCATACAGAACGGCACAGTAATACCATACAATACAATAGCAGCGTTTCTGGAACTATTAAGTAGCCTAGTGCATTACTTTTGCTACACCGGCTGCTCCAACAGCACCTTATTGAAACAAATTAATTATATGTTTTTTTTTCTATGTACAATAAAGGTTTGAAGTACTTATGAAGTGAAATAACTCGTCAACATTTGCCTGTTTTTAATAAACTACTCATTAAGGCCAACCGGGGGAGAAATATGACTATCAAATAAACTGCATTTATATTGTGGCAAAATATTTTGACTTATATACTTAATGTATTAATGTTATATATTGATGTACTTAATAATTATGAAGAGATTTTTTTTCTATTTTAATTTTTTGGTTCTTAAATACTGCTAGCTCTCTGACTACTCCTACGAGATAACATTACAAAGAATTTGTTTAAGTATACTAAACGAAATATGCGCAAGCTGGTTCCATACGACTATCTAACACTTCAAACCCATTAGGTGATGAACTGAACCTCCACGAACCACGAACTACAATCCATAAACCTCTTGAAATTCGACCTGAGCCTATATTCTGGTTTTTTTAAAGTGTCACCGCGACCACGTTCTTCAATTCTTCAATTCAATTTACCCATGATTGAAATGCCTAAATGTAGCTACTTTAAAACTACTGGACGTTTTAATATAGCGGAATAATATAGGCTGGCAAACGTGCTCCTTTTTTAAGTCGGTTAAAATAGAAATAAACGAACGACCACACACTTACAATCGTGACACGATAAGCCTCACCTTGAACTTATTACTCAAACTTCTATAACAAAATTTTGTTTTTACGCCAACTCTATGACCCCGTAACGCGAGCAGCAAACAACATTTTGCATGTTATATTATTATGGTGACCAAGTTTAGTAATTTAAAGCAAATCATCAGCAACCTATAAACTACTACTGGGTTCATGTTCCCACATAAATACAAAAAAATACGTTATTATCTATATTATCTAAGTTTTGTTGTTACTCACACAAATTTTTGGGCTACACCTGAAATAAAAGTTTATTATTAATCTCTTTATTAAATATATTTCTAAAGATTTTTTTTTACAATATTTTATATAAAAAAAATTTACAATATAAAATTTTATAAAAAACTTAACCTAGGTTGCCACCGGCAGCGGGGATAGACCCAAGCTATCGGTGGTTAGGGCTGCAGAGTGAGGAACCTCCTGACAATACGTGCCGTGTCAAGGAGTACTTGCCTTTTGCATCTGACCCTTGACCCAACTACCGTCATTAACACCCAAAAAAAATATTATGATCGGGTGTTAAGGACGGTAGTTGTTGACATTGAATGGGTGCCTTTGGCTTTCAAAGTAAAAAGTAAATAGTGTTGAATAATTTCGGCGGGCTGGTTAGAACCACGATAGCTCAATAAGAAGAGCACCTGACCGGGTATGTCAGAAGGGTGCAGGTTCAAATCTTGCTCGTGGAATTATTTTCAACATTTGTGTTTTTGTAATATATATAATATAATTTACTGAGTCTATTCAACGACCTCACAATATACCTAATACAGAATTGTTCTGTTCGATAAGCAATATGATACGGTAATCGACAAAAGAATATTCTGTTGTTGCTTTTTAAAGTCAGTTTTAAAGGCAGTAGTTTTTAAGTTATTCTTAAGGCAAACAGTACATTACAGTTTTGTTTCAATCATATTCGATTTCTGGGGAGTAACTCTTCGTTATTGACAATTTCTACTTTAAAAACATAGCTTGTCCCTATCCCTGGGCTTTTAGGTCTTCCAATAATATGGACAATAACACATGCAAAGAGAACCTTTGTTGCCTGCCAAGTAACGATGCCAGTGCTTAACCTGCCTTCTGAAGCACAAAGCTATCACCATCACCGTCACCAGCTCATTATACGTCCCCACTGCTGGAGCACGAGCCTTCCCTATGGATGGATAGGGAGAACGGGCCATAAACCACCACGCCGGTTAATTGTGGATTGGTGGTTGTTAACGACTGCTAATGCAGCCGGGACCAATGGCTTTACGTGTCTTCCGAAGCACGGAGGAGCTCGAGATGATAAGTTTTTGGTCATCCATCCGATGACCGGCTGATGTGAAAGTTGCTTAACGTCAGCAACTGCAGACCGGGCGCGTTAACCACTGCGCCATCAAGCTCCTCAAAAGCTCACAAAGCTATGTTGTGTTTAAACTTATTTGGTTCCAAGCCATGGTTGATAAAATTAAGCTATGTGCCTGCATTTTCAGCGTCACTGGACTTTTTAGGAGCGGCGAGAACCTTAAAAGGTTCCTCAAGCTGTGTGAAACGAAGCACCGTCAGAGGTCTTCTAGAGTGTCTCCGTTTCCTACCAGTTTCTCCGAGGGTTTTGGATCGGATCGGGAGTGGAACAACCCGAGGGTGCCTCTTTATAAAAGCTAGGACCTCGGCTCGGGTTGACCGGGTCGTGGGCGCTGTTATTGGAGCTCAAACTTAGCTCTATTACTTTCTTTAATTTTTTGTTTGTTTTCTGTATCAGCATCACTTTGTTAGATAAATTCATTGGTTTACCGGTGTTAAACAGCGTCTGTCCTCCATCGTTCAAGCATGAATTCTAGCTTTCTTTGGGCATGTGTCGTGGCGAGGTGATACCTCTGTACAGCGTCTTGTGGTTCAAGCAAAAAATGAAGGAAAAGAGAGCACGAGGCAGACCAACCAAATAAAGGCTGCATTTGTTCCCAGCACTAGTGTATTAGAAAAGCAACATGTAGAGAGAGAAATGGTGGCAGATTGTTAAAATTTTCGTATGTGTATGAATTTTCGAAAACATTTCAAAAGCCGCTTAAAAATCAAAGAAATGGTTCCTATTTATAAAAGTTTTGGCATTTTCCCACACTTACCACCACACGTTTGAATTGCACACCCTTTATATTTTGTACATATATTTAATCGCCGCGGTGGCTGAGTGGTAAAGCGTTCGGTCCGATACCCGAAGGTCCCGAGTTAAATTCCCAGAGCAGGCAAAGTATGATTCCGATTTTTAGATGCATATCCCGGGCTTGTGATCACCAACCCGCATTTGGCAAGCGTGGTGATTAAGCCAGATACATTACCCATCAATTGTAATGATGATTTGATATCAATGACTCTATCATTAAAATCACGCCTTTGTCCATCGGTGGGACAGTGATAGGATATTTAATACTTTACTTTTTTGCTATATATTTCTTAATATTTTATTTAATAAAAAATATGTATAATTTGGATGTTTAAAGCTTACATAGTAATGTTTAATTTTCTGAGTCCATGTAAAAATACTTTTTTACGTACAAATGTGAAAGCACACGCGTACTATCTAATTGTCAGTGTCACACAGTGTCGGCATGTACGAGTTGAACAAATGAATTTACGAAATACCTAACTCCAAGTACAGCGTACTAAGTTTCGTGAATAATTTTATTGCCTATTAAAGTGAAACCAATATTACCTTGGATGCCTTTGTTATAGATATAAAAGACGTAGAGTCTAACCGATATGTATCAGTTTGCTACTGTAGTTAGAAACAACAACAATCAAAATGTTGACTAAGGTTAGAAATATTTTAAATACGAATGTTCATAAATTAATATTATGCAAAAAATACTGTGATTAAAAATAAACCAACAATCACTCATAGAGATTTTCTCTTTTAAGTGAGAACACTACATTTTGTTCTAAGCAGTTTTCAAAAGACAATCTAAGGCTTAGCATCAAAATTAATAATACCTAAATATAATAAATAACAGTTATGCCCTATCAATTGTAGGTTTTACTTGATTATAATGAAGGTGGTCTTTGCCTAACAATGGGACAGTATATATTATATTATACTTTACTATACTATACTTTTTTATCAAGTTAATGTATACGTGTATTGAAATTCCAGGTTCTTTGTTTCGTTGCCTTCGCGTCTGCGGTGTCCGCCCACGGGCACGGGTTCTCTTCCCAGCACATCTACAGGCACGACGGGCCCGCACACATCGTGCCAATCCATGGACATGGCCACGGACACCACGACACCCATGACTATTATGTAAGACTTCCTCGCACTAAGTGGAAAAGCATCATAAACCTAATAAAGTACTTATCAACTGTTTATGAATGTGTCAAATTTATTATCATAATATCGCAAAAACATTGTGTTTATTACTCGAAAAGTATTCTGGACTTTTCTTATTTTAAACTGTTTTAGTGATTTTCTAGTAAAGCTTTAATCAACAACAGCGTCGGTGGCAAAGTGTAGATTTTTATGATAAAGGTATCTGCCCAGCCATGAGATACAAATATGCTGTTATTTACTACTATTTTCAATAACAAACCTTTTCAAAGATACACTTCCTCACCTATCGTGGAAGGTTGAAATTAATAACGAGAATACATGCTATCTTTCAGGCCTACCCCAAGTATGAGTTCGCGTACAAGGTGGAGGACCCCCACACGGGCGACTTCAAGTCCCAGCACGAGCACCGCGACGGCGACGTGGTGAAGGGCTACTACTCCCTGCACCAGCCCGACGGCTCCGTCAGGCACGTCGACTACCACGGCGACAAGCACACTGGGTAAGATTGCTAGCCTTTAGAGAAGAAGAGAAGCTCGATGGCGCAGTAATCAACGCGCCCGGTCTGCGAGTGCTGAGGTTGTTAAGCCGGTCATCGGATGGGTGACCAAAAATTATTCATCTCGAGCTCCTCCGTGCTTTGGAAGACACCTAAGCCGCTGGTCCTGGCTGCATTGGCAGTCGTTAACATCCACCAATCCGCACTAGGCCCGTGTGGTGATTTATGGCCCGTTCTCCCTATCCATCCTAGAGAAGGCTTGTGCCCCAGCAGTAAAAACATACAAGGAGCTGATGATGATGATGATGAAGATGATAATGATAAATAATCGCAATAAGTTCATTTTGTAAAACAACAGACATACTCATGGTATTATTTATCAAGTTGAATACGGAACGCTCTCCATACATCTGAAAGTAACGCCTTGTCTGCCTACTCAATTGAATAAAATTAATATAATATTTCCTTTTTTACAGTTTCCACGCTGATGTGAAGCACAGCACCCACCACGTCGTGCCCCACCACAACCATTATTGAGGAGGAATGGTGTCATATAAATACAAACCAACTCTACCTTAACTTATTTGAAAATCTTTTCAAATGTGATCTTTTGTTAAATATTGTTATATTTTTATGTTTGTACCTCATTAAACTTCCATCTGTACATAAATTATTAAGGCTCTTTATTTTTTAGCAAGCAACAAACCTTTCTTATAAAGCTAATTGTCTCTGCTGTTGTAACGACGTAGACGTTTCATTGTGTCCTTAGTCGCAGTACTTATTCCGTCTGCCGTGAATACAGACACAATAGAATTTTAATTGTTTGGCGGCGCTGATCAGCCCTCGCGCATATCAAAAATTATTAGTCGGAAAGGGTGGTTTTTTTTGTTGTTTTTAGAAAATAGTATTATTAGTGAGCTATTAACACATTAGAATTAGTCCTGTTAATCCATCTGGAGAGCTTATTCGCTCGTAGGTATTTCTAGTACGTTACGTCAGTCTTCTAACGGCGCTTTAGGAATTGAACAACAACTTCTAACACCCAACCCGAGCATATTTACTTATTTAAACTATGTTTTCAAAAAGTGTTATCCAATGACAAAGGTAGATGATAAAAACAGGACTCAAACAATAATAACGAAATGTCTTTAAAGATGCCGCGATGTAATATTAATACAGCGAATTCACTTGATAGCTACTAATTATTTGAAAAAACAAAATTTGTAGGAGAAAATATTGAAGAAAACATTATAGTTATTTAATAATTACATAAAATTTTATAATCTTCACAAAAATGAGAAACATATCGATCCAAAATTAAAAGATTTTTCAAGATTAATTTATCATCATATACAGCATTATTAAAGGAATTATCTTAGGATAATTGGATTAGTCCAATAGTATAGCAACTTGAATTATTAGTTTTTTACTTTATACATACAGTACAATGAGAAGTTTGATGGCGCAGTGGGTTGCAAGATAGATGTGCCGGATCACCGATGGGTGACTAAATTAAAATATCTTGAGCTCCTTCGTGCTTCTGACAGGTCGTTTAGCCGTTGACGTTGATCGCGGTTTGATCTATTAACACCTTAATAACACATTTTTAGGAGTTCCACCTGAGTTCTTGCCGTAATAACACGTGTTGTGAGACTCCATTTTAATTTATATCTACCGTACTCTTACTACTAATAATAATAAAAATACTTGAAATTGGCTAAATGCTAAACGCGAAGCCATTAATTAAGATAATTAATTAACACATTTTTATGTAATAAGCTTACTGTAAACCCACCTAGAAAACTAATATACTTGTGTTGAGCAAGGGTTCATGTCAGTAGCCTAACGAAGCTATAGGATTGAATCCGGTTGTTGTCGTTAGATAGAAGCTAATAAAATCCACCTACTCACTTTGGGTTAGGGAATGGATTATGGCCCATTTCCCCGAGTGCATGCTTATGTGGAAAACTCCAGCACATAATTTTTTATTGCCTGGTGATAATAATAATGATCGCATATAGTAAAATAAAATTTAAAACAGACGTAATATATATATTTAAGTCGTAGAAGATTGTGCTTGTCGTGCCAGCTTGTCATATTATGCAATATACAATTTTATATAAAAAGGTGGTGAGGAACAAGTCATAATACACCGCCAAGAATATGTCTAATCCGTAAATACTACTAAGAACTAAGAATTTAAGATACAATCTTTACAAAAAGCATTTATATAGGTATTGAAATTATTTTTATTAATAAGCAAAAGGCTACTAAAAATAACAAAAAATATTGTTGTTTTCAGCAGCCGCAAAGTAATCAACTACAGCTGAAAATATGTCTATATTAGCTTTAGTTATAATTCTAAGGTCTATATCCATTTTCACATGAAAGCGTAAGTCTGCTACCATGTCAAAATATGAGTTTACTTAGTTAAATATATCATACTCATATTATAAAGAGGTAAGCTTTGTGTTTTTGTATTTTTGTTTGTAACGAATAAACTCAAAAACAATTGAAGAATTTATCATCATTATATGAATAAAGAAAGAGCGATTTAAATAAATCTTTTAAGTCGGTTCTTTTAAATTATAATGCTACATTAGCGCTGTGTAACTTAAGCTATATTCAAAAATGTCCACCCGTGCGAACCCGGGATAGGCCGCTAGTATTGAATAAGACGATAAGGAATTAACGGTGTTGCGATTTATTTGGCGGAAATTAATAATGACAGTGACATAGAATAAAAATAACACAAATTTGGCATAAGGATTAAGGTGCGTTCTGCCTAACACACTCATGCAAATGTCTAAAAAGTATTGCATGTGACACGAAACCTTATTGCACTTCACTGGTATCTAAAAACAAATCGATGCCGTAAAAAAAACTACTTAGTAGTACTTTTTTTTAGAATTTTTTTATATCTTTTAACTACGTAAAGCATTGTGAATGCAAGAAAACTTTTTATAATACTTCGAAAAAGTGTTGAAAAATATTCCCACGAGAGGGTACGAATTCCACTCGTGGAAAAAAGTTCGATTTCTAAATTTTTTTTATTAACCATAAATATATGGGACTCTATCCCGGCTCCCGCCTCCCTGTCCAGTTCCTCAGGCCTCGAAATCCAAAGGACCAGGATTCGGAAAGAGGGGGGGGGGGGGGGGAATATCCACTAAAAACCGCTGTACTTCCTCTTAATATTGTTGCAAGGGTAAACCTTGACCACCGTCAGGCATTATGCCCGTCGTTCATCCCCGCAACGGCCCGCCAGAGGAAGCACGCCCCAGGAAGTGTGGGCTATTAATTTATTACACACTAAAAGATTAGTATTGCTTTAATTTTTTCTCAAACACTAACACAAGAAGATGGCTATCAATCTATAAATATCAACTGAATCACAACTGCAAAACAATGCTACAATGCTGCTATAAGCGCACATAGTTACCCACCAGGCTTGCTGTTGACAGTAAGCTTGATTTACTGTTATGCTTGCAAAAATACTTTAATAAAAGTTAAGTAACTCAAAGTCAAAGACTAACAACAAAAATATGCAAAAAAGTTTACTTAAAAATCTAATTCTGAAAAAACGCAGTAGCATTCGTGCAAGTTCAGAATCTTTTACAATGTTAAAGATGAGCACGGGTGACCAATTCATATATCTCGTGGTCCACCATGCTTCGAAAGACAAGTTAAACATTACCCTCAGATAATTTTGTAAGATAAGAGTATAAGTCTCCACTCAGCCAAGTGCGGAATATTGATTGTTAGCAACTGCTAATGCAGCCAAGACCGACGGCTTAACGTGCTTTTCAAAGCACGGTGGAGCTCGAAATGATAGTACTATCTCGGTCACTTATCCGAAGACCGGACTTTGCAAAAGCTGCCCAACTTCAGCAATCGCAGACCGAGTGCATAAACCACTGCGCCATCGAGCTCCTCAAGGTATTGCTCATATCTAACACTGAACTCATAAAACTATCTTGTTAATTAATCAGTCTTAATTTTCATACATTTAATTATGCAGAACCTGGCCTGGTAAAATTACATAGTGACTGCTCATAGTTGTACCACATTCGCGAGTGTTGGTATGTGAAACTAATGACTTAACGAAATTGTTGCAAACATTGCATTCTATGATCGTGAACAGTTTTACTAGCTATTATAGTGAAATCAATATTACCTTGGTCGCCCTTGTTATAGATATAAAAGGCAAGCAGTACAATGGATATGTATCAGTCTACTGTTGGACATAGAAACTTTAAGAACAATCAAACCAAAATGTTCACTAAGGTAAAAACAAATAGTTTTATAAAAATAAAATGTTATGTTTCCGAAAACGTACAAAATCAAATTGCAATCTCTACCTAAATGCTGCGATTAAGAGTTTTTAATCAATCTGTTCCTTTTTTAATACAAACAAACAAACAAACAAAGCGACAATTATAAAGCAGAAAATCAAAAGATAAAAAGAGAATAATTAAAGCACTATAATGTTCATGCACCGTTGGTTGCCTAATGTTGCCTAAAATAAAAGTAACTAACCTGTTTGAGGTTTTATCTGTACGCTAGTAATTCTATTTTAAATATGCCATTGTGAACTTCAGGTACTTTGCTTCGTCGCCTTCGCGTCGGTGGTAGCTGCCCACTACGGTCATGGGCACGGGTTCTCTTCCCAGCACATCTACAGGCACGACGGGCCCGCACACATCGTGCCAATCCATGGACATGGCCACGGACACCACGACACCCATGACTATTATGTAAGACTATAGACTTACTCGAGGAGCTCGATGACGTAGTGGTTAACTCGCCCGGTCTGCGATTGCTAATGTTACGCAAAAACCGGTCATCGGATGGGTGACCAAAAATGTATCATCTCGAGCTCATTTGTGTTTCGGAATACACGTAAAGTCTTTGTGCCCGGCTGCATTAACAGGCGTTAACAACCACCAATCCGCATTGAGCCCGCGTGGTGCTTTATGGCCCGCTCTCCCTATCCATTTATAGGGAAGGCTCGAGCCCCTGCAGTGGGGACATAAAATGAGCTGATGATGAGACTTCTTCGCGCTCAGTCAGTCAGTTTTCTATAAAAGACTACTTTCCTTGCCACACCTCATAACCCTAATACTGAAGGACGTGAAAGTTAAAATTAGTTACTAAACACATTCTGTCTTTCAGGCCTATCCCAAGTATGAGTTCGCGTACAAAGTGGAGGACCCCCACACGGGTGACTTCAAGTCCCAGCACGAGCACCGCGACGGCGACGTGGTGAAGGGCTACTACTCGCTGCATCAGCCCGACGGCTCGGTCAGGCACGTCGACTACCACGGCGACAAGCACACTGGGTAAGATGGCAAGGCCTCTAGAAGCCCTCTGTAGATTCGTTGACATAGCTTGAGATATCTTTTTTCTCGTCGCCCCCAAAAAAGTCCGGTGACGCTGTATTGGACGTCTGAGGCCTACAGCAAACAGACTCAATAAAAAACAAGATATACAGACACGTACAGGTACTTCTGGGAGCATAAGGTGTCATCTACTGCATGACATCAGGAATAGGCATGAGCATTAGGGGGTTACTTTCCAAACGGCTTTTATTTGAGTAAACACTAGTTATTTTAATGTATTTTTTAATATGTGTTTAATGATTTCAGTTTCCACGCCGATGTGAAGCACAGCACTCACCATATAGTCCCTCATCACCATCATTATTAAAAAGAGACGACGATCGTTTTAAACGTCATTTGTTCACCTGTGCTTTTGTTATAACCGTTTTATATGTTTGTAATTTAAACGAAATAAATCTGATAAAATATTTTATTTATTTTATTCAATACAATTTAATATTATTATCATTATCTTGCCTTACCTAGCATGCAGAACAATTGAAGTTAATATTGGTCAGTCATATTGAACAAAAAATTATTTTCATTTATCAAATATCTAATTATAAAATTAAACGCAACAAAATTTGCGTCAAATCATATTCAACCATAATCTTTTGCTGTTTCTTGTTTGCCAATAGTAAGCTTTTTATGTGAAATGGGCATATTATTAACTATCATTTGAACACGATGCAAAACTGGCTTGCTAATGCGATCATCGTAAAACTCCGGTAAAGGCGCGCTCGACAAAGTATCCGGTATAAACATATATTTTCCTGGCATATAAGTCACTATAAAACCATAGCCTTGTAATCTAAATATCATTCCCAGCAAGCCTGCTGGGATTGAATCGATTGGTTTTTTAAATATGCTTTCCAACGGTTTATGGTCTGATTCAATGTCTACTTTATTCTTTCCATAAATATATTGGTGAAATTGTTCACATGCAAACACGATAGCTAACATTTCTTTCTCAATTTGTGCATACCTAACCTGTGTATCTGTAAGAGTACGTAAAGCATACTATACTGGGTGTCCCCCTTGCAACAGCACTGCACCCAACGCCACACTGCTAGCATCTACCGATATTACAATCATACCAATGCTAACAAAGGTGAATGACATAATAACTGTTTTAATTTTTCTATTGCACCTTTATGACCATCTTCCCAACTCCATGAATAATCTTTTTTCAACAACCTAGTGGGTACATAAATATGTTCCGAATAATTAGGTATATACTTTGAAAAAAAAATTAATTAAACCTAAAAACCTTTCTAAACCTTTTCTATCAACTGGTTCTGGTATATTTGCAATAGCCTTAATTTTCTCTGAATCTAGTTTCATTCCATTTTTTCCGAAACTATGACTGAAATATGTAAATTTCTCTACACACATACGACACTTTTTTTTATTGAATTTTAAATAAATTTTGCGAGCCTTATCAAATAACGCTTTTAAACGCTTTTAAACGCTCATCATGCTTCCAGGCCTTCTAGCAGCGGTTTTAGATTGGCGTGGAACACTTCAGGTGCACAGTTTAAACCAAAGGGTAAGCGTAAATATTTATACCTTCCAAAAGGTGTAGAAAAGGTACATAGATCTGCACTTTCACTATTATCTAGAACTGAAAAGTATTTGGCCCCATGAAGCTTCGTTGCAAAATCATTTATCGTTGGAAGTTGAAAATGAGCACGCGGTATAGCAACATTAAGCGGTCTAGGATCTAAGCATAAACGCAGTTGCTCATTATTTTTGGCCACAACCACTAACGCATTAACCCACGGAGTTGGGTGCATAACCTTTCTGATAACCCCTAACTGAATCATTATGTTTAATTCATCTTGCAACTTATCTCGTAGCCTTAAGGGAACTTTTCGACGAGCATAAAAAACAGGCGGTACGGATTTATCTACAACGATATGATATTCATCTTGTAAACAACCTATTGCATTAAATAATTCCAAATTTTCTGATTTAATATCGTAAATTATTTTAATTAAACCCAGCTCCAAACAAGATTGTCGGCCCAGCACACTTTGACAACAGATTTTTGCAATTGCAAATTTTAAATTATACACTTTATTGTTATACCTCCATGACTAATAACAAACTACCAAGTTTTAACGGTATTAAATCTGCACTGTAAGATTGCAATTTCATATTTTCTTTTATGTATATTAATCATATCAATCATCAGCTGTTACCTAATATTAAAAATAGAGCTCCGCTCCAGTGTCCAATTCAAACTTCTCATTGCCAAACTCAACCCTTAGAGTTTCATACTAGTTTTCCGACGAGCAGTTCAACTCCGACACATTGTATAACATCGATATATAAAAGGACCCGTCGTCTTCATTGCTCTGATCATTGCTACACACAGCAATGTCATATTTTTTTTACGTTAGCATTTTTTTTAAGTTTACACATTCTTGCAAAATGTTTACTATTCTCACACACGTAACACTGTACAGCAATTGTCGGGCAGGAAGTAGGCTCAGAGAGCTGACGTTTGACTAAGCGTTTCCCAAAATATCACATCGCTCACTATTTTACGCAAATTTTCATTTGGCAATAATACTTTTGTCAAAACAACTTATTGCAAATTTTTAGTTAGCAAATCTCTTTTTTTTCCATATTTTTGTTTAACATATAATTGTTTGGTCATGTTTCATTTAACCACATATTATTTAATCAAATGTTTCATTTAGCACAACTCTTCCCAAAATATTGCACGATTTACAAAACAATTTGAGTGTAATTTCTATAATAAGTTAATCTATCATATATTTTATGTTATCTTTTCATATTTAAGCCTTTTTATCGAAATTTCCAAATGATTGATTAACAAGAGGTGATCTAGCGCTCGGCGGCTGCTGCCGCGGCACGCTCACTTCGCTCGCTTCGCTCGCCTTCGCGCGTTAATGGTCACTGTTCCTACCTAACCTAACCCATATAGTTTATAGGTTAATCAGCATTCTTGCTAAAAACTTAAACAAAGTAGATCTTTAAACTTATTACCGAATAAGATTATATGACAGAATTCCGCCCATGAATCGAATCACGACGAATCACGAATAGTATTGCAAACATTACATCGCACCTTAAAACAAATAATTATTTTTTACCAAAAAAACATCAATATTTATTAAATTATAAAATCACTAAAATTACACTACCTCATATCATCATCCTACAAACGCTACTTTTTGATAATGATTCACACAGTGGATGCAATGTCATTTAATGTGTCATTAGTAGTTATACTTACTAACTTACTACTTACTATACTGGCGTTGTAGCCCCAAGTGAACTTTGGCTTCTGATACTAGTCAGCGCCACTGGAACTGAAACTGGAACTGGTTTTGAACTGGTTACTGTAGTATATGATAGTATTTTTAAGAACTTAATGCTAGACTCAAAATTTATTATTAGATAATAATATACAACGTGTAACAGAAAGGTGTCGTAAAAAGTGTATCCGATCTAGATCTTGTGTGCAGAGTTTAGCAACTATAATTTGTTGCGCAATTTTTAATTACATATGTATATTGTGACGTCACATCAAAATAATTAGCCCTAGTATTTTAGTAACCTCTGTGTACTTACATTTATATTATAAACATTTAATTTACAATTTCATGATAAATAAAAGTTAATAATGATGTCTTAGTAGCAACACATACATACCACCTTTCAAAATTTATAAATATTGACAAATTAAAATTATAACATGTGTTTTTTGTGTTTTATGCCCATTAGCCAATTAAATTAAGTGTTGTTCTGATAAAATGTTTTATTTTTGTTTTTATAATTTTAACGCAAATTTTGTTGCGAAACAAATTAAAAAAACACAAATGTTGAAAAATGTTAGTAGTTGTTGACATTGAATGGGTGCCTTTGGCTTTCAAAGTAAAAAGTAAATAGTGTTGAATAATTTCGGCGGGCTGGTTAGCACCACGATAGCTCAATTGGAAGAGCACCTGACCCGGTATATCAGAAGGGTGCAGGTTCAAGGTGGAAATTTTTTCAACATTGTCCTGATATTTATAATGTGTGTGTGTTGTGTGTAACCAAATTTGTGTTGTTTTATTTCAAGTTTAACAAAGAAGTAGGTTCTATGATAATGTTATCAAGAATAAATAAAGTACAAACTGACACTGTGTATCTTCCACACACGTGATATTGGCGGAAATGTGAATAAGCACAATGTGCTTAGATAACAATTTAACTATATCGTGAAGTAATCTAAATCATAATCATTCATATGAATACAAGAAAATTACAGAAAAGTAGTTGTGTTCTAAATGGCAGAAGAAAATGTTTGATGTCTTCTACTGTAAAATTAAGTTAGGTGCACTTGCTAGGCTTTGCTTTTGGACAGCCACCATATGGTCCATTAAATAAAGAAAGAAGAAGAATTAAAAACCTATCAAGCGATAGCAGAAGGCACTAATAGTAACTAATGTGAACTTAACAAATATCAATGGAACACTTATGGTGTGACTCTGGCTGGATAAATTAATGGAACTTCTGGGATAACCGAAACCATAATACTTTAGGCTCTTCACCCTCTAAGATGGCAAAGCTCATAAACAGAAGCCGTCTTCAAGGAAGAAGAAGACTAACATGTGTTTTGTCCCAAAGAAAACGGTTCTTGAGTTTGCAGAAGGTACACCTATTTTTCTAAAACAAAAGGTGTTAAAAATATAGGCATCTGGAAATAGCGTCATTTTTATCTGCCATAGAATATGGTAAATTTGGAGGGTTCTGAGTACGGCGCGGCGTTGATTCACCAATAGTTAATTTTAATAACATTTAAAGTCTATCAGATAATATAGATATTATATTCTGTTTTATTATACTATTAGAATTTGTTCAATTGTTTACTTTCCTAAACAATTTCTAAACACCAGATCGAACAAATTTGTAATAACCATCAAAAATGAAAATTTGTAGCCCTTTCCAAGACTGATATTTTGTAATAAAAATTGTATGTAGTCGTATATTTCAATACTAATACTATAATATACAATTTAATCCTGAGTATTATTAATCTACATCCTGAGTATTATAAATCTTGTACTTGAATAAATAAATTTAATATTATTATTAATTATTTTATATACACAACAAAAAGAAACATGACCTAACTTTACTTGAAAAAAAAAGAGAAAAATAAATAGATAACTTAACACTTACCTACTTAAAAATAAAAGATGTCCTCCGACTTTGGGCTCATGGGAACGGTCCCAAGAATGCTGGCAGCTTTTCCCCCTTTTTGTAATAATTTCCGAATGCTTCAACACATACGAATGCCTTATGAGATTTTGTTGATGTCGTGTTAAGCTTTTCGAACTAAAACAATAATGTAACACGATGTAAAATATTTCGTCACGTCAATAATGCCTTTCTCGAGGTATTTGTCGCACCAGAAACGATTGCAAGCATGCAATATAAAATTCGTGCATAATTTTTTAACTGCCTATAATTTAGAAAGAAATCTATATTACTGCTTTCAAGCCCGATGCTGATATAAAAGACATGTATTTTTGTGAATTTGTATCAGTTTCCTACTGAACTTTGAAACAGTAACACTACAGCAAACAAAACGATGTACTCAAAGGTACGATAGAAAGGTTATTCTAAACAAAGGGACTAGATCTTCAACATCAGAAACTTCTGATAAACAAAAGCAATTTAAAACTAAGCAAATCTATATATTAATATCTGGCAGTTTTTATATGCATTCACATAAACGAGTTCCAGTATTCGTTGGCGAATAACAGTTTGAACCAATTATTTATCTTCGCAGATTTTGTGCTTCACCACTGTTCTGGCTATGGCCGTTGCTCAGTACGACCATGGTCACCACCACAGTCACAGCCACGGGCACTCGTCACAGCACATCTCCCGTCACGACGGTCCTGCTGAACTTGTGACGATACATGGACACGGTCACGAACATGGTCACGGACATGACGACCATCACTACGATTATTACGTAAGTCACTATTGTTTAACGTAAAACAAGAAAAGGAGAGTCAAGAGAGAGAGAAGAGAGTCCTTTTGAAAAGGAGGCCGAGAGAAATGACCTATTTCTCTCGGCCTCCTTTTCAAAAGGACGAAATCTATTGGGGAGATTTAGCTTGAGCCTACCATACCAAACCATACGCGAACCATATAGGAGTTGGTAAATATTAAAGAGCTTCATCTATCCACAAGAACCAGGATCAAGGGCATAATGTTTATTCCAAAGCTGAAACGCTCGAAGTATAATAACATGACTATATCATTGAATTTAAGTATTCTGGTATTATCTATCAACTGCGTTTGCCCAGCAGTCTGTAAATAGTCTGTAAATAGCCATTAATTAATTAATTATAATTTGAATGTCCTAGTCAAAGGCTATTTACATACTTACTTACTAATCACGTATTGTAAAAGCTTTTCACCTTTGGAAGCTTGTAATCAATGTGCAATTAAATCCAATACGCTCGCCATTGCTTCTTCAATCAATTCAATTCAAGCACTGCATCCAGTAAAGCAATGTCAAATGTCAAAATTTTGTGTTCTTGATGCTAATCCCTATAAAAAAATTTGGATCTTTTACTAAGTCAGTGATGTGTTATATCATAGGCACACCCCAAATACGAGTTCGAGTACAAAGTGGAAGATGAGCACACCGGCGACCACAAGTCGCAGCACGAGCACCGCGACGGCGACGTGGTAAAGGGCGCCTACTCCTTGCACCAGCCCGACGGCTCCGTCAGACACGTCGACTACCACAGTGACAAGAAGACAGGGTAAGCGAACTGCTTAGGATATAAAAGAACTATATTTCAATGTCATCTTTAGTAATGAAAGAAAGTGATACTTTAATAGAGCATGTCAATATGTGCATTCTAAAGAGAAACAACCGGAATATTTAATGCCACAACATTAATATATTCGCCAATACGGGTTTCGGCCAAAACGGTCAACGGGTGATCTTCTAGCGTTCTTTACACATCTCTTGGGTGAGGCTATTGATACGCGTGGCGAGTAAGCCTGTAAGGCTGTAAGGCTGTAAGCCTTGACATAGCCAAGGCTTTTGATCGGGTCTGGCACAAAGCCCTTCTCTCCAAGCTCCTGGCATACGGTCTGCCTTCTCAGTTCTGCAACTGGCTTCCTACATGAGCGTAGAGTCCGAGTACTCTCAGACGGATGCGCTTTGCGGTTCATGTCAGTGAATGCCGGTGTCCCTCAGGCGTCTCCCACGCTGTTCCTTCTGCATATCAATGATATGCTTCCACTTGGAAATATTCATTGCTATGCAGATGATAGTACAGTGCACGGTGGGTATAACGTAACGGTCACCCAGCGGCTGGGCAGGTCGAAACTGAAGAGATGCGAGTAAATCTTGTCATTAAGCTCAATCGGGTATTGGACCTCAAATCTAAATGGCTCCAATAATCTTGTTGAGTTCAATGCCAAGAAAACACAGGTATCAGGCGCGTTCCCGGCAAAAAAGTCGCCATTCGTACCCCTTCCCTCTCAAGTGGAGTGGAGTCATTTGCCGAGATATGTATGAAAAAAATATATTATGTTTATTTGAATTTTTGTAACTGGTAGCATTTTTTAACTTTTTATCCTAATGCTGTTTTATCTTTTTTTTTCAGTTTCCATGCGACTGTTAAACACAGCACCCACCACATCGTGCCAGAAAAGCATCATCATTATTAATGACCTTATATGTTGTTTTAAGTGATATAAAATATAGTTACTTTTTAAAAAAACAGTTTTTTTTTGGTTATTAGATACATTTTCATTACACACAAAACCAACGAAACCCAGGAAAGTTTAAGGTGACCTCTAAGCAATTTTAGGTGACAGTTCCCGGAGAAAATAGTCACCCTAAAATAGCAATTCTTCATAAAATATTAATTAAATCAGACATGAAAACTTGGGGGAAACTTGGGGGAACTTGGGGACCGCAGGCCGCCACATAATTTCCTATCCTCACGTATGGTTAAAGAGTTTTAAAACGCATTCCTAATGCCGTGTCCAGTGCGAATTAATTTCTCCAGTTATCTGACAAAGAGCCAAGGAATACGCCAGTCTGAGGATAAATATGAAGCTATAATGAAGTAGGTTCACGTAATAAAGATATTCAACATGAAATATTTTGTTCATAAATCGAAGAAAACAAGGAAACAGCTCTCATTAGCAGCATTCAGCAAGTCAGCGAGCCTCAAGGTTCTATTGCAGCAACGTATCACTTCCTGGTTCCTCGGCATCACTCGACGGCCAAAAAGTACCGTCGCACTACTCTACACGTCTCGACTCACCGCAGACGTGGTAGCAGACGCTCGTCTCGACTCACCGTAGACTCACCGGAGATCGCTCGTCTTGTTAACAAAGACTTGATCACGCTCATCACGACTTACCGTAGATTAGAGCACTACTGGCATTAGCAAGCGGAAAACGCAAAAGAAGCTGAAGACCTAATGGATTCCTTTTCTAGAGGGGGAGTACTGCGGTCTGCGGTCGCCACATAATTTCCTATCCTCACGTAAGGTTAAAGAGTTTGTAAACGCATTCCTAATCGCGTGTAGATCTGATTAAGATAAGACACGGCATCCTTCCTCCAACATCTACATAGTTTATATTGTATAAATAGTCTTGTAATGTTTAGATAATAAGTTAGTCACAATGTAGTAACTGTATATATACAACATCATATAAAGAGACACAGTCGTTATTTACCATCGCCATGGAACCCTCCATCATCACAACCTCACAAACGTCTCTACCGGAACAGGAGACGTGTTTTAAAACAGGCATTAACTTGATTTTCCATTTATAACCAACTTTAAAAAAGGAGGAGGTTATCAATTTGAAAAAGCTCATTCAGACCATAGTTTTTGTATAAATCCGAACAATGCAAATATTTTAAGAACCAAGTATATTTATCTGAAGGTCACACTCACATGCTGTCGCTGTCAACACAAATCAGTTCAGCAAAACTTGTTTCGCTTACTTTTAAGTTTTTTTCGCATGAATAAATTTCTTAATTCGTGGATATAAAAGTCTTGTGACTAATGACATACACTATCATTCGCTTAAAATATTTCAAAGATCAAACAAGTGCCTTTACAAAAAATGTTCTCCATGGTAGATAGTACTATTTAACCTATGTAACTGATACAACTGTTTAATTACCTTTATAAACAAATGTCTACATTCCGCATTCCTCACTTATTACATCTATAGTTGAATTTCAAACTTAAGAAACTAATCAATAATAAAAGTGACTAATTACTTATATTTGTAAATATAAAGACGAAACGGCATGCCTTTGCAATTAAATCAAATATTTCATCAGTCGTAAGCATGCTTGCATATCTATAAAAAAATATCCAGATCTTATTTGTTGATTTATTTAAAAAGCAATTTTTCAATCATCCATCAGATAGTCATCATAGCTGTAGCGCTCGCGGTGGCAGCAGCGCGCCCCCAGCACGATGACGGACACAAGCACGCGTTCTCGTCGCAGAGCCTCGTGCTGCACCAGAGCGGGCACGATCACCAGCAGGGCCAGCACGGCCGGCAAGCACATGAGCAGCAACACCACGAGCAGGGACACCACGAGGACTACTACGTAAGCACGCACCCGCACGAAACTCGCAGCAGCGCCGGAGGACGCAGCCCGCTCTAACGCAGCCATTCATGTTGCAGGCGCACCCTAAGTACGCGTTCGAGTACTCCGTGAAGGACCCGCACACCGGCGACTACAAGAGCCAGCACGAGACCCGCGACGGCGACGTCGTCAAGGGCTACTACTCGCTGCACGAGGCCGACGGCACCGTGCGCATCGTCGAGTACAGCGCCGACAAACACAACGGGTTAGCTATCAAATTATTATTTTAAATATGAATTTCTTTCTTGAAAGTAGAAGTACTTCATTACTGCTTACTATAATGCAATTAATTAATTATATCATTATAGAAACAAACTTTATCCAGATAGGTTGTCTAAAGTGATGGAGTTGATCACTGCGTACCTGTATAATGCTATAAATCACTTAATCTCCTTTATCACACAGTGGTGTTATTCTTATATGACTATTACTACATAGCTGAATTACAGGGCTTTATATTAAATGTGTTCTTGTTACAGATTTAACGCCATTGTTAAGCACCAAGGTCAAGCTAAGCACACCACACCGGAACACCATCATTAAACGACAAATATTGTTATGACTTCCTGAAACCATGTTATGTTATCATACCTGTTATTAGTTTTGTAAATAAACATGATAATTTAAAAGCATATTGTTTGATTTACCGGACGATTAGAAAATAACATTATAATTATTATCAATAACTCCCAATAAAAGCACACGAATTATAAGATCTTACTACACAGTAAACGGAATATTGTAGTAGATAGGTAGATCCCATCAAAAATATGAATTTGAAATGAGAGCCAAGTTCAATATTATGATATATGCCTTGGTTGTTGACTTCAACGACAAAAGAAGTAGGGTTTAAATGGGGATGGGAGGGTGCCAAGTTCAATGGTCAGTCCTGAAATTTATTTATAACAACATAAAATATTTTATAACAACTTAAAATATAATTTCTTCTTATAACTGATAATATATTGAAGCCTAAGGTCTGACTTGGCTCGTTCTCATATACGAATTATTATTAAGTACCTACTAAAACAGTAATGGAAAAGCCCTATGTTCAATGGCTAGTTTCTACCAGCCAGCCAAATTTCCGGAAGAATAAAATAAGAACTTATAGCTTTAGAACTTTCGAAGGCTATAAAATATAATGGGGTGCGGGTTTGAATCCCGCTCGTGGAAGTTTTTCAATATTTTGTCTTTTTTCAATTTGTATTTTGTATTTTGTTCGCAACAATATTTTCGTAAAATTATACGTAATAATTAATTAATTAATTTGCTGCCTCAATTATCGCAGGCGCTACGTAATATCAGAATCTAAAAAAATATTTTTATAAAATTACTGGTTTCAGTTATCAAAATATGCAGCAACTAAATTATGAATATTGATGTTACCAATATATTTGAGTGAATAAGTAATTTCATTGTAATATTAGCATTAATGATTTTTAGAGTTGTTTTTGTAAAGAACTATGATCGAGTAAAAATTGCACAATCGTATTTTTGAGCAAGGTTTTTTAAAGACAAAGGCAGTTATCTACATCAAAATTTCAGATTCGTTGGTCTTGTCATACTCCTACAACCATCGATGAAATATAATGTATTTTTTCAAAGTGTCGCCTTAAGAAGTAGGCAAGCTATTTATAAAATGTTTTTGTTTTGTTTATATAATTTGAACGCAAATTTTGTTGCGAAACAATAACAAATTTTGTTGGGCACCTATGGCTTTTAAAATAAAAAGTAAAAGTAAAAGTAAGTAGTAAAGTTTTGAATGATTTCGGCGGGCTGGTTAGAACCACGATAGCTCAATAGGGAGAGCACCTGATCCGGTATGTCAGAAGGGTGCAGGTTCAAATCCTACTCATGAAAATTTTTTCAATTTTTGTGAGTTTGTAATTTGTTTCGCAACAAAATTTGCGATAAAATTATATAAACAAAACAAAAACATTTTATAAATAGCTTGCCTACTTCTTAACTGATTTTTAGAAAAGAGCCATTCGAGCCATTTATAGCCTTAAGCCCCGTGACACGCTGAGAGAGTTATTTAAGCAGATAAATATTTTAACTGTAGCTTCACAGTATATTTATGAAAATATCATTTATGTTTATAAAAATTTTGATAAATTCGAAAAAAAAAGTAACACCCATAATTTTAACACAAGAAATAAAAACAAACTTGCCGTTCCAAAACTTAGACTCAATAAGGTCGGTAATTCATTTGTTGGGAAATGTATAAAAATATACAATAAAGTGCCTTTCACTCTAACGGAATTGCCACTACACAAGTTTAAGACTGAAATAAAACAAGGTCTAATGAAAAAAGGCTACTATAAAATTGATGATTATTTTAATGATAATAATGTGTGGTCATCTTAGTCTGCTCGCCTGCACATGTTATTTCACATTGTCAGTAGTTACACTTTTATATTATATTATAAAAGGTTATTTATTGTACAGTCAAAGAATATTAATCTATATAATTTTTAAACTGATATCATAGCAGTGTCCTACAGTTAACAAACAGCATTGCGTTAAATAGATCATTAGGCTTTTATTTAGAGTATCTTGAGTGTGTCATGCTCTCTTTATTGTCTCTGCGGTGGTGGCGTGTGCGTCGGGTCGTTACGTTCCCTAAAATATGGTTGAGCGAAGCGATGGCTGATTCATATGTCATACTCGTGAACGGGTGCCGCCTGTGGAGGCTGGTCTGCTCTTGCATACTTATCTTATTTTTAATATTACTTACTATAATTTGACTTTGTTTTTCTTAAACAATTTTTGACTTTTATTAGAGTACTGTAGTGGTACTGTATGACAATGTGGAAATTGGAACTTTTACCTGAGGTAAATTTGTTAATTTAGATTTTTAATTTTGTTTTTTTTACATGTGGTTGTCTTCTATATTTTTTTTTATTTTTATGTGTTTATTTGTGATGGAAAGTGTCCTGCTAAAATAGGGCATTTTCCAATATTTTTGACGCTGTAAGGGAGAAAAGAGCTGGACACTTGCTGAGTTTCTTGCCGGTTCTTCTCAGTACAAGATCTCCCGCCCAGAGTAGACTTACGAACCGATGGCATAGTGACATTCACAAGAGCTACTTGTAGCATAACTGAATAAATTATTTTTGAATTTTGAATTTGAATTAGTATTTGTAAAAATATTATGATCGGATGTTAACGACGGTAGTTGTTGACATTGATTGGGTGCCTTTGGCTTTCAAAGTAAAAAAGTAAATAGTGCTAAATAATTTCGGCGGGCTGGTTAGAACTACGATAGCTCAATTGGGAGAGCACCTAACCCGATATGTCAAAAGGGTGCAGGTTCAAATCCTGCTCGTGGAAATTTTTTCAACATTTGTGATTTTGTTATTTGTTTCGCAACAAAATTTGCGTTAAAATTATATAAACAAAACAAAAACCTTTTATTATCTTTTGTATTAGTGTAGTTGTAAATCATTCATTCAATCATTGGATAGATTACCAAATATTTACTATCACAAGCTCCTCCGTGCTTCGGAAGACACATAAAGCCGTTGGTCTCAGCTGCATTAGCAGTCGATAACAACCACCAATCCACACTGGGCCCGCGTGGTGGTTCATGGTCCTTTCTCCCTACTCCATCCATAGGGAAGGCTCGTGCCCCAGCAGTGGGGACATATATGGGCTGGTGATGGTGATGTGATGACAGTGCAACCGTACTCGACAGGCACAATTGATCAAGTGTCTTACAGGGTAGTATTATTGGTCCGAACCTCTTTTAAAATTTAAACGACTCTAGCCTGTATAAAAAGAAATGGTTACTCTCATGAAATCTTATGGAAAAACCTAGAACTAGATTGGGTTTCTGCATGATGCTGCTGAAGGTCTGCATAGGTCTTCACATATATGTTATGTTCAATTTACATAATCACTCATGTTAGTACCCTCATAGTGAATATACATACGTGAAAGTAGTATTAATGTTATTTACTATCACGTCCTTCTTCAAAAAATGGGTTGTTAAAGCATCGAATTCACCAATTTTGAGTATACTCACTCACCATTAGTGACCCAATGCCACAATTTTATCATACTCGTAAATAATGTAGGGTTCCGGGGTGGCATAGATAACATCAGTGATGGATTACTAGCCGATCGCCTGATGTGCGAGTATCTTGGGACCCTTGTCTCTTAGTCGGTTTTTACGAAATGCTCAGGAAGTTAAGCTGATACAATTATTTTCACGTCCCAGACCAGCATGGGATAATGACATTGAATAGAAAATTGCTGAACCAGATAAATTACGATCAGATAATTGGGCCTATTGGACGGAAATATGAATGGAAGGCCTTATAAAAATCTTATTATAAAATTGAAAGAAAAAATGGGTCCTAAAAAGAGACAAATTATTTTTTCTACTATGTTTTTGCTACTGCATCAGGTTAACTGCGTTCTAGTCCAGTCAGTTTTTGAGTACTAAGTGTTGAGATTTTAGTCAGCATAACTTCAGAAATTTTGCCCACTATAAATGTATTTAAAAAATCTCGTGAAAGTTAATTCATGATTTTCCACATAATATAGAAAGAGATATAAAGCTATAAAGCAGATATAAAGCAAGATATAAAGCAGATATAAAGCTGTTAGACAAATCAAAACTTCACAAAAAGTATTAATTATAATTATTTATTTGATAATTTAATTAATTTATAATTTATGTTTTTGTTTTGTAATTTGTAATTTAATATTAACAATAAGTCTACTAACAATTATAGTTATTTGTTGTATTTTTTATGAAATCAATAATAATTATAATTATTATTATTATCTGTCCAGCAGCTTTATACCCTCTTAGTAGTCACTGAATGTAACCTCTCTACAGAATGAACATGACTAAGGAAAAAAATAGGTGTACAGTCACGAGCATTAACATGTATACATTTTAGACTAGTTTTGGCTCTTATTCCCTTGTATTAAGAGTTAAATTGTTTATATTTGACTGTAACAACATAATTTTAACATCCCTTAACTACAATTATATTTCTTGGCGGTAAAATGAAGAGTCATACCTGCAGCTTTGTTTTTTTCTAAAATTTTCTAAAATTTGTGTTATGGCGAATATTAATATGAAATAATGGTGGATTATTAACCGTTAAGTGTTCGTGAGTGTGCATGAGTGTTCGCAAATAAAAAAATACAGTGCAACGTCACTTTTCAAATTCTCTCAAGAAGTCCGCGTAAAGATTTAGTAAAGCCACTTCTCATTTCTTTTAACATTCATCATCATCATACAGGAAGGAAATATTGTTGTAAGAAAAATTACTTTGACACTAGCTAAATGTGCTAATTGCACGAAGCCATCTTTTAAAGGAAAAAAACTACAATTATGAATCGAATAAAAGGTTGCTATAATCAATTTGCTACTACTGATTATACCAGTCCAGCATTTGATTAACTTGCCTGATAATCTTATGAGACCTAAGATAGTACATACTTGCCTAGAAAGTTCCTAATAACCTTAATTGTAACTGATAAATAAAATAAATTTAGTTGAAGACCAAGCTAATTTGTTGGTATCCGCAATCCCTATTTTTAATATATGTCTTTAACATTAACTTAATATCTTCCAAAACCTTTATCCTCTTCTACATTGAAATGGGTACAAAATAAAGGACTTTTAATTATGACAAATAATAATATAATACATATATTATTAATATAATACAAATCCAGACGCAAATTACAATACAATCAATAATCCGACTTAAATTTTAACTGAATGGCCATTATTGTTACTTGTATTCTCTTTATTTCACTTTCATACATAATTTCTTCATTGATAATGACTCTCAAGGACACATTCACCAGCACTTAATGTAAATCAACTCACTCGACAAGTTATCATATATCGTTATATTGCACCTTTGTATAAAAGCGACACAAATCTCAGTACAGATATCACTTAATTCGCACACTTCGAAAAGTAAACAAGTGTAAAAAAAATTAAAATGTTCTCTAAGGTAAATTCGCATATACATTTTTATATATTGAATCAATACTCCAACTTTTAAATTTAAATTTTAACTGAATGGCCATTATTGTTAATTGTATTCTTTTATTCACTTTCATACATAATTTCTTCATTGATAATGACTCTCAAGGACACATTCACCAGCACTTAATTGCCGGCCTTTACGGGGACATGCACTAGTGCGTGATGCCGTTCCCTCTAAAAACCTCCGAAGGTGATTCGTTTCACAAAGCTTGAGGAACCCTTTATATTTCTCGTCGCCCCCAAAAAAGCCCGGTGAAGCTGAAAATGCCGTCTCAATCAATCAGCACACCGTCATAAAAAAAAAATCATAAGTTTTGTATATATTTCTGTTGACCTTATTAGGCAGCTTTTACAAAGAAGCACTGTACTTTGTAAATTGAAGAAAGCAATTTCAAACATATCTATATTATCATTAATTCCATATCAATATCAAATTTTGTTAGGAGCTTGCTGACGCAGTAGATAGAGGAGCTCGCTGGTGCAGTGGTTAACGTGCACGGTCTGTGATCAACGGATGAGTGACTAATAATTAATCATCTCGAGCTCCTCCGTGTGACGAAAGGCACGTAAAGCTGCACCTAAAGTTGCACGCAAAACTGTATTAGCAGTCGTTACCAACCACCAACGGCGCACTTGGCTCGCGTGGTGGTTTACGGCTCATTCTCCATGTAGTGATTCCATCCATAAAGAAGGCTTGTGTCAAAACGGTTGGGACATAAAAATTTGCTAGTGAACAAGTTTTGTTAATATATTTTTTCAGATTGTTGTCACTGTTGCCATGCTCGCGATTGCCGCAGCACGCCCCCAGCACGATGAAGGTCATAAGCACGCGTTCTCGTCGCAGAGCCTCGTGCTGCACCAGAGCGGGCATGAGCAGCAGCAGGGCCAGCACGGCCAACAAGCACATGAGCAGCAACACCACGAGCAGGGACACCATGAAGACTACTACGTAAGCACGCGCCCGCACGAAGCTCGCAGCAGCGCCGGAGGACGCAGCCCGCTCTAACGCAGCCATTCATGTTGCAGGCGCACCCTAAGTACGCGTTCGAGTACTCCGTGAAGGACCCGCACACCGGCGACTACAAGAGCCAGCACGAGACCCGCGATGGCGACGTCGTCAAGGGCTACTACTCGCTGCACGAGGCCGACGGCACCGTGCGCATCGTCGAGTACACCGCTGACAAACACAGCGGGTTAGCTATCAATAGTTTGAAATACTTACAAATCTGAAAATACATGCATATTAATTGCCATATAATAAAATTTTTCGTTATACTATTTACAGGTTCAACGCTATTGTGAAACACGAAGGCCAAGCGAAGCACATCATCCCTGAGCAGAAGCACTATTGATTTAAAAAATATTACCACTGACCGTTCCTATGTGATATTGTTTTTGTTATGTTTGTAAATATACAATTATTATTATTTAATGACTTCGTTCATTCGTTATTATTATTTAATGACTTCTTATAAAATGTTTTTAATTTGTTTATATAATTTTAACGCAAATTTTGTTGCGAAACAAATTACAAAAACACAATGTTGAAAAAATTTCCACGAGCAGGATTTGAACCTGCACCCTTCTGACATACCGGGTCAGGTGCTCTTCCAATTGAGCTATCGTGGTTTTTTTTCAAAACAATTTCATCAACAATTTTTTCAACATTGTGTTTTTGTAATTTGTTTCGCAACAAAATTTGCGTTAAAATTATATAAACAAATTAAAAACATTTTATAAATAGCTAGCCTACTTCTTAACTGATCTTTAGTATTTGTAAAAATATTATGATCAGATGTTAATGACGGTAGTTGTTGACATTGAATTGGCGCCTTTGGCTTTCAAAGTAAAAAAGTAAATAGTGTTGAATAATTTCAGCGGGCTGGTTAGAACCACGATAGCTCAATTGGAAGAGCACCTGACCCGGTATGTCAGAAGGGTGCAGGTTCAAATCCTGCTCGTGGAAATTTTTTCAACATTGTGTTTTTGTAATTTAATGACTTCGTTCTTCTAATTTAATCTATTCCCCGTGAATATCTAAATCAAGTAATTAAGAAAAACTGCATTAACGAAACTTTCACACTACATACACAACTAGTCAAATTTTTTTTATAATTTACTTAATTTTGTAAGAGAGTTTAATTTCAATTCAATAGAAGAACTACAGTTTATTGTCTTTCAAGTGATGCATCACGTTAGTTATTTCTTATTGTAATAGAATAACAGTAGAAAATAGTGAAAAACACAGCTAAGTAATTATTATGAATTGGCTCAGCCAAAGTTAGTCAAGGTCTGGAATAATGTATAATATTTGCTTAACTTTAAAATCGATAATAATAATGACATAGTACCTTTGAACATACCTACAACATATCATGAGATCTGGTCACCAATCTAAGTTTTAAACGTAGCATGAGTGCAACGAGATTCTCAATTGTACATTTTCTAATTCTCACAAAAGACTTAGACATTCATAGTAGTAACGGTAGTGAATCGATAGTTTTATGCTATTTTATATTTTCATTAATAACATTAGTTTTATATTTCTTTATTCATACAAAGTTAATACGAAGCCATAAAGAAACTTAGGAAGACAAAATAATATTTTTTGTTTAATCATCATCAATAGAAAATATCTTAAAAATTAATTTATGAAATAGTCATGCACTGTTGTTACGGTCTCGCACCCGGTCGCCCCTCATCTTTCGCCCCTTTTCCTAAAAATACCCTTTCGCCCCCTACCAAGGTACCCATTCGCCCCTTAATGCGGGGCGAAAATGTGTTTAATATTTTTGAAGCACCCGTACGCCCCTTGTAATATTTAGATCAAAAACAGTACAGTCATACATAAAATCAAATAAACCAAAACCCCCACTTTGCTAAAATTAAACCAAGAACACAATGTAACCTGTTTTGAAAATGTTACCCTTTTCTTCCGGTAGTAACAATAACCGATTATTTGCCATTTCCTGCAAACAAAAGATTTGAGAAGATCTTGGAACCTTTGGTACCTGTGTTAACAATAGATGTATATTTGACGTTTTTACTGTCATAAATATGCAACATTTTTATTACAGAAACAGTATATTATACTAGTGTACTGTAGGCACCCCAACTACGTGGGATGATGTGCATGTATTCACGCCACATATATATAATCTGTTTTTACTTACAATAAAGCAGTGTATTATAACCACCTCGTTGTTTCACTCGTCTCTTCCCGCTCCCGACAGTACATGGCGACCCTGCCAGTAAAGTGAGCCGTCCTCCAAATATGGACTAGTCTTCATAAACATTGTCGCGCTTTGTGCAAGTTAAATTTATTAAAATGAATTACTACAATCTAAATCGCCGTGAACTATCAACGTCGTGTGTGAAAGTACAGTTTTGTGTCTATAAGTTGAGTAAAAATGGGCTCACCGTATAGTAAAGCTGAAGAAAAGACTACTTATACGAATGTAGCTGTGGGGTTGGACAACTCTACTCATATGAAAATAATCAGCGGACATGCATCTGTGACCAATTGCATATTAATTGCAATTACTACCATTCTGGCCATTGGGGCGCTGCTTATCCTGTATAAGATGTACAGAAAATGCCACGGATAACTGGTGCAGCGCGACGTTAACGAATTTGCACTGAGGAGATATGCAAGCCTGCTACGTCGTCAGCCTGTAGCACGCGGCGGAAAGGCAAAGGACGTAACGTGTTCGAGTGTAGTGTAAAGGTGATAAAAGTGAAGTGCGGAAAAGTGAGATGTGCGCGTCTAAGTAAAACGCGTATTGGTATAGACTAAGTATATTAGCCGATAGATTGTAAGTATATACCCATAGAGTGTAAGATAATAAAATGTATGGTTAGTTTGTAGGAATGTATTTTATGTTATGGCCGAGGTTTTACAAAATTTAGTAAAAGATTTAAAAGAAATACGTACGTATTTAATAAAAATTGGTGAAAACAGAAGGAAAGGAAATATTTCTGTAGTAAAGCTGAGCGAAGCTAACAGTTTATATAGTCAATATGTTTCTTTGGTAGAACACTTGAAAAGCGAAATCGAAAGTAGCAATTTATCGAGCAGTACTGTAGATACAATAAATAAAACTTGTGCAGATTTTTTAAATTTATATCAGGAAATAGTACAATTGTGTTCGGTAGCCAAGTGTAAGGAACAAGTTGGCACAATGGAGAAGAATACTTTATTTGATTTAAAAATAGCTCTAAGTTTGTTGCCCGTCATGAATGATGAAGATGGCGTCACAAAGCAATTGATTAAAAATATAGATTACTACGAGTCTACGCTAAATCAGACAGAATGCAAAAAAAAATTAATTACATTCGTGTTAAAAAGTAGGCTCTCAGAGACGGCGAAGCTAAAATTAAAAACTTCCTATGATAGTGTCGGAGCTTTAATAAAGGACATGCGTAAACTTTTGCTTCCACAGAAGTCTTTTACTGCGATCCAGACCAAACTACAGAGAGCTGCTCAATATAACAAATCGATTGCAGACTTCGGCAAGGACATATGTGAGTTATTTGTGGATTTGACAGTTTCATAAGCCGACGGCAATACAAATGCTTACAATGTATTGAAACCTATTAACGAAAAATACGCTATAAAGCGCTTTGCCGACGGCTTGAGAAACTCTAAGTTAAGTACAATTATAGCGGCGCGTAACTACACGTGCCTAAAGGACGCAATACAAGCGGCGCAAGACGAGGAGGTGTCCACTGCAACACATTCGTCGGAAGTTGTTGGTACGTACAGGACTGCTGGTTTTCGTAGAAATAGTAGATACGGTTTTCATAGGCCTGCGAGGGCGCAGTCAGGTCGAAGTAGATGGCAGCGAGGATTTTACGCGCCTAACGGTAACCCGTCACAAAATGTGCCTAATAATTATAACAGGCGCTATAACAATCAAGGGAATAATTGGCGTGTCGCTAATAGAGGCAGGCCTCGCGGAAATAGAAGTCGGGGATTTTCGTCAAGCTATGTTAACACCTTAGCAACAGAGCCAAGTAGGGATGAGTCAGAGGACCACACAGTCGGAGCGAATCTTAGTCACTTTTTTCGAGACTAACTATATTAGTGCATGCAACTCTTTAAACAAAGTGTCATTGGAGGTAGGCAACAACAAATATGGATGGCTAGTCGATACCGGGGCATCTATATCGGTAATCAAATACGATCTGCTAGCACATCTACAGATTCCATTCCATAAAAAGAGAGTTAGTGTAAAAGGAATAGGTGGGAATGTTGTTAAGGAGGGTTACAGTGTTATTAAGTTATGTTATGACAACAATTATTTTATGCATAAATTTTATATTTTGAAACAAATTCCTTCAAAGACAGATGGTATTTTAGGGCAGGACTTTTTGAAAACATTTAACGCAGTTTTGAACTTCGAACGTAGCACTTTATTATTGTCTGCGAAAAGCGGCAAAAAAGTGACTATTCCATTAAATATTCAATCACAAAAAAATTGTTATTTAACAATCCCGGCTAGGAGTGAATCCATTCATTTTATTAATACATATGATAAGGACGAATTTGTCGTTCAATGTCAGGAGTTATGTGAAGGAGTATTCGTAGCTAGTACTATAGTAAAACCGGAAAATGGCAAAGTACCTGTAAAAATTTTAAATATCAGAGATATTGAAGTAAAGTAGCAAAATTTTTCCCTAAGTACATCAAAGTTAAAAGAATACTACATCTGTCAGTTTAGTATGCCCACAATGAACGCAGATAGAGTAAAATTGTTGTTTTCATTTTTAAAATTAGACAAGTTAAATGTTGAGGAAAGAAAATCAGTCGAAAATATTTCTGCAAAATTCCCAGACGTTTTTCACTTGCCCGGGGACAAGTTAACTGTTACTCCTTTGTACGAGCACAATATTCAATTAGAACCTCATAGCACTCCTATATATTCGAAACAGTATCAGTTACCGCAAACACAAAAATTAGAAATAGAAAAACAAATACAAAAAATGCTCGCAGATGGCATAATTGAGGAGAGCACGAGTGCATGGTCAAGCCCATTATTACTAGTACCAAAAAAGTCAGATTCCACGGGTGATAAAAAATGGCGTATCGTACTATCGAAAATTAAACAATAAAGTAAAAGACGATAAATTCCCGTTACCGAACATAACGGATATTCTTGATTCACTATCTGGTGCTGTCTATTTTACTCATTTAGATCTTTTTCAAGGTTTTTTCCAATTGGAGTTACATCCTGACAGTAGGCCGTATACAGCGTTTACAACAAATAAAAGCCAATACCAAATGACTAGATTACCTATGGGCCTAAAGACCAGTCCAAATGCGTTCTCAAGAATGATGACTATTGCGATGTCGGGCCTAAATTACGATAGGTGTCTAGTGTATCAAGATGATTTAGCCGTTTTTGGGCGTTCCCTGGAAACCCATAATCAAAATTTACTTGACATATTTAGTAGACTTCGTAAAGTAAACTTAAAACTAAATCCTTCTAAGTGTGTTTTTCTTCAAAAGGAAATGTTATATTTGGGTCATGTTGTGTCGGAAAAGGGTGTTTTGCCTGATAGTTCAAAATTTAAAGTAATAGAAAATTACCCGAGACCACAAAACACGCAAGAAGTTAAACGTTTTGTTGCCTTTATGAATTATTATCGTAGATTTATTAAAAACTTTGCCGAAATTGCATTTCCATTGAATAAATTATGCTGTAAGAACGTTTCCTACATATGGACACAAGAATGTCAAAATAGTTTTCATTTACTTAAAAACAAGTTAATTAACCCGCCGATTTTGCAATACCCAAATTTCGCGGCTAATAATATTTTTACATTGCAAACAGACGCGTCGGGAATAGCAATAGGATCAGTATTATGTAACGGCGATGGCAGACCTGTAGCTTATGCGAGTCGAAGCTTAAATAAGGCGGAAAGAAATTATCCTACTATCGAAAAGGAACTCCTTGCGATAGTATGGAGTGTAAAACATTTTCGACCTTATTTATACGGAAGATCGTTTAAGATACAGACCGATCATCGACCCTTAATTTATCTATTTGGGATGAAAGACCCGTCGAGTAGACTTACTAAGTTCAGGTTACAATTAGAAGAGTATAATTTCACTGTTGAGTATATTAAAGGGTGTAGCAATGCAGCTGCAGATGCATTGTCACGCATAGTTATAACTTCGACAGATTTAAAAACTATGAATTCTGGTCTCGATGTATTAAATGTAATGACAAGGGCGCAAAGAAAAAGAATGCAAGACAGTCAATTCAGTCAAAGTTCTCCGAATATTAATTCTCCTGCTCCAAGCTCGAGGCCTGATCAGCCGAAGGTTGTAGAGATTATTAAGAAACCGGAAAATTTTACTGAATTGTGTTTAGTTTCCATAAAGCATTTAAACAAATTGCATGGTCAAAATATAGTAATGAGTCATTCGAATTATTTTATATACGTATACGGAAAGTCTATTATTTATTTAAACCCAAATACTCGATCGTCATTATCGCGAGACGAAATGATGAGAGATTTGAGTTTATTATGTAAAAAGCACTCTATAGAAGAGTTGTGTATAATACAGAACGAAAATAATAAAGAATTTATAGCTAGCATTGTTGAACAAATTAATAAATTATCTAAGTGGTCCGGACCACGCATATGCGTTTTGAGAGGGGTTCAACGAATAAATAATTTAGAGGACAGACGTGTCATACTGAATGATTTTCACCTACTGCCTACAAATGGCCACGCAGGCATTAGGCGAATGGCAAACAACATCAAGAAATATTACTACTGGCCTAGTTTATAGCTTAGGCCTAGCAATAACCTATCTGGATATTAGGTAGTGGACTAATAGGTACGTGTCCACGGGGCAACTCGCTCAAGACACTCACACACAAGACACAAGTCTTAAGAGTTCCGGATGAAGAATGCTCTTTAGCGCATCCTGATCTGGCGTGTTCTGATCTGGCGTTATGACCTGACGCAGATGGTCCCTTGTGCTTGCGCAAGATTGTCTGACACCTACTTTATGACCTGATGGTTAGTGGGGGGTGTCAGTATAAATTTTAAAGTCGTGTGTAGCGGGGTTGTTAAGCGAACGATCTTAGCATATTACTTTACTTTACAGGTTATATAAGCCTCTGTGGCCTAGTGATTAAGACCACCGGTTTAGATCCAGCGGGGAGTACATGTTTGTGTATTCGGTTTGGTTGGTGGTAGGATTTGTTTGTCCGCCTTACTAGCTACTGTAGCTACCACCATCTTATCTAAATATGTCGCCATAACATCAATGTTTATAGCATTGTTGTGTTCCAACAGCTAGAGATAAGATAGCCAGTGCCTCACTAGTTAAGGATTCTGGGTAAAGTGCGCTTCCACCAATTGGCCTTATCATCACTTAACATAAGGTGCGATCAAGCCACTGTGCCTTGATCGCACCTGATGTTAATAGAAAAAAAAAGAACTAGCATTCTATTTGTTTAACCATAATCCGCTGCTATAAAATTATATGTTTGCCCTAGTACATCTACGAAAAACGTTTATGTGGGCCTCATGTAGAATTAGAATACACGTATCTATAGGGATCTGTAGCTAAAATTTAGACAAACCAAGAAGTTCGTGCAAGGTTAACGGCACCTTCGTGTCTTTTGAGTTAATAATTTTATTTTTTTTAGTACTATATTTTACTTATACGTAATTAATAAAACGTGTGATGATTATAAATCTTTTAAAGTCTCGTTTGGTCTATATTTATAGGACTTATAATGGGTGGCTACTATGTCGCCACCAGTTTTTTTCGCCTTATGTCGCGTTTTTTTAGTTTTTGGACTAATAAAATTAAAATCCCGTTTCACTATTGAATCAAATAACTCTTGCGTCTTATTCAACAAGAGAAAATGTCCAAGGATGCATTGTCTTTTGATGTCTTTTTGTTAAGGAAATGCAACATGTTTATATACTCAAACGTTTAATTGTATTTAAAAAATAAACATAACAATAACAATATCACACTTTCAATAATTACTGCGGTTCTTAATTCAATGATGTTGCTGCTCGGGGATGATGTGTTTGGCTTTACCTTCGTGTCTCACCACGGCGTTGAATCTGTAAAGTATAAGACGATGAATTTTTTCGAACAGTTTTGAACGAAACTCTATCGTAAGAGTAAAACTCTTACATTGTGATAAAACGTAAAAAAGGATAAAAACTTTGCAATCATATC